>CM077171.1:29580976-30180976 GCA_039654105.1 Coreius guichenoti
AGTGGGAAATCAAAAAGATGGATCACCCTAATCTGTGTATTGACATCTCTCATGGCTGAACAAATGGTGCAGTTGAGCTATATTCGCCTGTATTGATCCCCAGGCTGCTTAACATTCATGCCCTTGCTCCTGGGGGTTGACCACAGGGCAGGAGATTTGCACTCCAGTCCAGCCTTTCCAGGCCCACCAGTACCCCCACCTCACTCTAAGCTGATTCGTCTCGGCCTCATCTCATACACACCAAAAGTAACTTATCAGGCAGTCTGAAATGCTCTAGAATCCATATTTTACATATGCATTTCTCTGAAAACGTGTAGACGTTGGATAGTAAATCAATTAAAGCTGCTAGTACTGTTTGAAAAATTCAAGGATTGTGTTAGCATGAGTATAATCCTTTTGAAAATGGCAGCCTTGAAGTGGGCCTACTTGCCAAAAAGAATCTGTCTCTTTCATCGTTAGAGCATAGTGAATATGTAACACATTAAATCGATATTTTACTCCTATGTCTCATCTTACATGGTAATATGAGTAACAATGAGTGCGTCACGCAGATGTACAACATAGAAGGACCTGTCTGGATGAACGCCATCTTTGAACCATATTGGTTATTGGCCCATTTTAATTTAATGAATTAAATGAATTTAAATAATAATAACAAAAATATAGAAACTGTACAGATAGAAAGTATAGTGTGTATATATATAGGCTACTGGCTATATAATGAAAATAATTCGGCTTATCGGTATCTTCCAGAAATGTTATATCAGTGCATCCCTATATTGTACACATAGTGACATACTACAGCATAGACGCCTGAGCACTTGCTTTGTTTTGTTCTTGTGGTCTCTTGTAAGGCAAGAGTCTCATAGGCAATTACTAATGACCATCCATCCTGCTGATGGGACAAAATGCAAATGCACTTTCCGGAGCTTTTAATGGCTACCAATATGACCCCCCTCCCTCCCCCCTTATTATGCCTCCCTGCTTAGCAGGGTGGATGTAGAGCTGGAAATCAAGCCATGAGCTATTTAGTACTAAATTAAATGGCAGGGAGCCCGTGTGATTGGCTGGGTAATAGATCTTCTCAGTCAATGCAATGATCAGCACAGGATCCCGTTCGGTTTTTGAACCAGATCAATTTGAGTGTATTTGTTTACCCAATCACACGGCGGATTAACTCGATCAGTGCGCATTCATTCTGTCATTATGTGATGGGTGATGATTGGGCCGAAAAAAACATTCTTTTTCTTGAATCAAAGAGATTGGTTAACACTCTGTGCCTTTTCCGGTCTTATACAGGCACGTGGTCATGTGTAGTACCGTGGCAGGGCTGTTTGATCTGCATTTGGCACACCGCTGCACAGAGTTCTGCTCATCTGAGAAGTGGGTCATATAGCATACACCACATTAATCAGGCTCCTGTTGTTGTTGACCTGAATGAGAAAATGCTTGGATCACCAAAAAGATGATTGATTGTTACAGATCTGGCCGATCCTAATGAGTCTTTATAATCTCTGCTCTGTTTATGTCATGACTGTGTATTTCACCAAGACGACCTTATTCGCTTCCCTCCTGAGGTTTCATTCTCTCTTTTTTTCTTGGAAACCAATGTATTGCTAACAAAGAATTTGAGGCTCCCAGGGTTTTTGTGGATTTTTTTTTATGCTAGTTTGGAGTGCGGGGTCAAAGCGGGGTTCAGGCTGCTCCACAAGCTACTGTCCAATAAATAATTATAGCCAAATGGCACCTAGCATGCTATGTTAATAGAGGCTGAAATTGCTTTTGAAGGTCCTCATAAGTCCCCCTTATAGATTAAGTGCCTGCATTGGAAAAATAACAGCACCCAGAAGAAAATGGGTGAAAGTAATCAGGTTTAATGGACTCAGAAGCTCAGTGAGAATTAAATAACCATTGATTTGTTGGAATGTTCCGGTTATTACCAAACGCCACTACACACACATCAGTGAGGCTGATGATATTGATGTTGGGGCCTTTTTTATTTGGTCTTTATTGTATTAACCCCCCGTGAACTTGATTGTTCTCAGAGTTCGCGCTTCAATTTATCAGTCCTGCAGATTAGAGGTGAGCAGCTCCTCTAACCTTTGCTAAATTTAAAGAAAAGCTTCCAATG
This sequence comes from Coreius guichenoti, assembly GCA_039654105.1. Classification (NCBI taxonomy): domain Eukaryota; kingdom Metazoa; phylum Chordata; class Actinopteri; order Cypriniformes; family Gobionidae; genus Coreius; species Coreius guichenoti. The sequence continues at coordinate 29,583,108 of CM077171.1, forward strand.
GTAAATAAGAATTATGGTAATGTCAAATTGGCAATAGCTCCCATCCCCGCACAGAGTGTAAGCACATATTTATAGTAGCTAGCGCCGCATATCTTATGGAGGTCATCAAGAGGATCTTTATTTATTAAGTCGCCGTAAGGGCTGTGACCATGAAATGGTTCCTGCTGGAAGAAATTCTTGCGTTGAGATTATACATCTAGAACACATACAATATACACTCCTTATGAACTTATTATCTCAACCGCTGGGACTTCATATGGGTAGTAATATCAACAAAATATGATTCAGTTAATCCATTTTAAACCCAGAATCACACAGCATATTGAGGAGACATCAAAACCCAGCACTGGTGTGCCAGTGAAACAAACGCCTGAACGCTTATCCTCCTTATGCAAGAGCTAAAGGCTTAGCCTGACAGAACAATCACCTAAAGCAACAATGGAGAAACATCCTGAAATGTTTAACACTTTTATGTTGGATATATTTTTATACGCTTTGCTTTTTTTGTGTTCGAATGAAACTCACTGAACCCTCTGAAGTGAGTCGCTGTATTGTGAGTGTTTATTGTGCTTTTACCTCAGTAATGAACTATATTTAGGTTTTACAAGCTTGTTATTCTGATTCAGACTGCTGGGTTTAAAAAGCCAACAGCAAGTACTGTGGATCTAGCCAATATGTTAATTTAAAGCAGATGATTTGTACATGTCTAAAGCCTTTAGTCCATCTTTTTTTTTCTTCTAGGCATTGCATTACTCTGTCATAGCTCCACAAGAAGAAATGCTGTTTTATCAAATTAGTAAATTAGAGACTTGATCACTTGGACAAATGTAGTGGCTGAATCACATCATGTTAGCGATCTGACTGAGCTTTAGTTAAAAAAAAAACTCCACCATTGCTTTATTCTCTAAAGGCAATAAAGTCCAAAACTCTGTCCCTCAACGAAAAATTATCAAACTCCCATCAAACAGAATGAAACATGCTTTAATCTCAGGCTACAGCCCATGCCAGCTATGCCACAAGCTATATTTAGCTTTCCAGAGGTTGTCTCTGTGCCGCGGTGGAAAATTATTTTTTACCACAAGTAAATGCGCAATGATGTGCTTTGATATGACATCAGTGCTGTGATATTTCTCCTGCCAGTGAACCCTGGGATGAACATGAGGATGGAGAGTCAGCAACTAGGGAACTATACTAAAGTGTGACCCAAGAAGTTTCCTTTGAGTGAGTGCGAGTGTCCGTCTTATGTTGAAACCCCCAGATGGGTGATGAGGCTCAGAGCTCTGAGATGTCACATCTCATAATGTGCACAAGACCCCTTTCATCTACTGCTGCTGAGTCTGAAGGACCCAAGTGCTTTGCTGTGCTATAATGAATGTGCCGGTTAGCCCTGTAGAAACCAATTTTGATGTTGATAAGGATATTCTAATGAGTACTGGAACAAGTTGGGTAGTCAGCAAGGTAGTTATTGTTATCAAAAAACTATTGGTATTGGTAACAAAAACTATAATAAAAGCGAAAAGTGAAAATTAAAATATTTTCTACTTTTTTGTAAAATATAATTTTTTTTTTATATATATATATTCACTCTATGAAAACTAATAATAGTCATTTCCATAATTAATAATAATAATAATAATAATAATAATAATACAGGATTTTATATTTTAATTAACAAATTTCACATCAAATAAATAAATTTTTTTTATAAATTTGTATGTAAATGTTTTGACTTTTTTTGTTTTGTAAGTAATTTTTTTTTTCACTTCTAGTTTTCATTAATAATAACCTTGCTGACAACAGCCCAACTCCTAACCAATGTGGTTTCTATGAGGCTATGTGACATGTTAATTCAAATTAAAATATAATTAAAAAATAAGAAAAAATTCATAATTTTCATTTAAATAAAATACAAAAATAAATAAAAACTAGTTTAATTATTAAAGCTATAATAACCATGGTTCTTGAGCATGTAGATGCATTTGTAGTTGTGTTTGTCATTATACAGGCTTTCTGCCTGTAGTTGACTCAGATTTGTAAAGCAGGACCTGTGGTCAGGCCCGTGTTTGGCCACAGAGAGTAGGAGCAGGCGGTCAGGCAGTGTCAGGGAGTGAAGGCTGGGGGGGGTAGTGGGGGCGGATGAGGACATGAGCCCGGCAGGTCGGCACAGATGATGGGTCCAGATGGAGAGGTACTGGGCAGTGCCAGGGGCGGAGGAACCACGAGGAGGGACCACTGCTCCACAGGCAGCACAGGGCCACTCTTTCCGTTCACGCCAGCTTGCACATTACCAGGCCCTTTGCTCTGAACTCAATTCGGCACCCGTATCGCACATGGCCTATACCAGATCTTTGAAGGACGCACGACTAAGGACACACTCGGAATGATAAAGAGTTACCCGTTCACAGAGAAATAAATATGCCGAGCCATGAACAGTATAAAGGGTGGTTTTAGTTAAAACGTCTGTTAATTACTGCTAATGGGCGAATAATCACAAGCCAGCTAATTATACGCCATACAAAGTCAGATGTTTATGAATAAGCAACTTTTGCTGGATACATCAGCAGTGATCAAAAACATTTCATTGGTGCTGACGAGAACGACATAATATCTAGGACAACCAGCATGCCTTTACCATCTTCAGGGAGAGGGTATTTATTCAAAAACTATTGTTATTGATAATGAAAACTATACCAAAACCGAACAGTGAAAAAATATAGTTTTATTTTTTATGATATGTAATAACATTAACCGTTGACCACCACCCAACTCTTAACCAGTGTGGTTTCTGCAGGGCTATGCGACATGTTAATTCAAATTTCTTTACTTGCGTTTTACAGTAGAGACCCCGCCCCCCACGTCTCTTCTTCCAGTGGTCCCTCTGTGGACCGAACAGTTCTGGAGGGGATTCAAAGTTAGACAGATGGTTCCTCACAAACACCTCCTCCAGCACTTTCATCCCTCATCAAACTATTAATTCATCTGTGCGGATGAGTACATTCACATGGCGCCATCCGGATGAATATTAATGACATTTTTGATAAGTCCCTACATTCGCTTTCCCAGTAACTCGTTACATGGTTCGAGCTGATTAAAATGAATCATTTACATAATTAACATATGGTTCTAGCATTGGCTTTAATATGCTGATTATCCCTATACTTTTTTGTGTGAAGTCAGTGGAATTGAGACCATGGCAATTGTTTGAAGTGAAAATGGTGAACTCTACAGAGGACGCGACTTATTAGCCTGAGGGCTTTTAAGAAAGGTCTTCGAACATGTACTGAATACAGCAAAATATCACAAACAAAAGCCTTTTTTGTGGTCCTAGGCGACGTGGTGTCCCCACGGATTTTGACTTTTCAATATAAATGAGGATTACCGTTGCAGTCTTTGTCATTGTTGTTGACAGTAATTGCTATGCGAGCTAGTGCAGAAGCTGGTTTGAGAATTTGCTAGCTGTAATCATCTCCAAATCCATGTGGATATACATTTTTCACAACGCCATGGGATCTGTAAAGTGTCCTTTCGACGGTGACTTTGTTACTGGTAACTGCAGATTATTCTTTGTGAATCAGTTTGTAGAACGATACCACACGCCGTTGTCAGCGTAATTAAGAAGAGCAGCGCCAGAGACGCTGCAAGTGTTTACTGTGTGTTTTTAAAGGAAAAGCCCGGATCTCTGAAGAGGTCTGTGAGTCTGACAAACATTTGCACAATGAAGGCAAGGCCAAACTTTTCTCACTTGTGGAGTAATTGGGGAGCACTTCACACCATAGTCAGAGACGGTGACAGCACTTCACACTGCGCTGGAGAGCGGCTGCTGGGATTTCTCACGGCAGGTCTTAGAGATATCCCTCCCCTGCTGAAACTCTCAAACAGCGAAAAGACCGTTCCCACTCCTTCCCACAAGCCCCTTACTAAAACACACCAGTGTCATCGACTGCACCGTCTCCATGACATACCGCTTCCTCAGGCCATTTCCCACGCTACGCATCCACAGTATTAACCAAGTGATTTAGACACATGGACGTTGATACCACATACATGAGGTGCAGTGCAAAATAACTATTGTTTTTGTCTTTTGTGCAACTTTTTATATTTACAGATAGTGTAGAAAAAGACAGGAATTGATGCTGCAACCAATTGTTGGTGGAGAAATGCTGTATGATATCTATCTATCTATCTATCTATCTATCGATCGATCGATCGAACCCACAGGGGTTGCAAGGAGGTCTTGAGGTGGTGAAGTATGAAAACAAAATACTATTTTATGAAATTAAGAGTTCAGTTTTGCATGTCCAGCCAAAAGCAGAAGGATAAAATGACCCGTTTGGGACCATTTTTCCCACAGGCACAGCACCACTCTCTCTATGCCACACTCTCACACAGCGCCGAGATGCGACTGTGTACCTGTAGTCTGTTCAATATGCAGCACAGCGCTCCTCTTCTTTCTCCGGCCGGAGGTACTGAAAGAAGCATTTCTGAACTGGAGCCAAAGTATCTATGTTTTCACCATCTATTTTTCTTTGACAGGCATTATTGTCTATCAGAACACAATGATTAAAAACAAATGCAGGGTACAGCGTTTGTATTGTTGGTGCATTATGCAACTGTTCTCCACAGATGGATCTAATGAGAGCCTATTGACCTTTTTTAGCTCCCAATAAAAGTAGGCTAGCTAAAAACAAATATTGAGATTTGGGTACCGTACGGATAAAAGGCTTGGCACAGAAATGTCATTTTCACCTATTCGCGCTTCACCAGAGGACCAGCGTCTTCCCATGCAGAATAAATGCTTTGCCAGTTAAAGTAGTTTATTCTTGGATCTTTTGTTTTGAGTGATCGGGAATGCTCACAATGGATTAGCCCTGTTTGGAGCCGTTTTCTGGGGCAAGTCGCATATCTCCCTATGCACTATATTTTACAGAAAGTTTGATGAGAATAGAAAGAGAGAAAGGAAGAGGGAGGGAGTCGGTGTAGATGAATACAGAGCCATACACAGGAAGTATTACACTGAGTGGGTAGGTTAATCCACAATACCGGTGGCAATGAATGAGCGTTATTGTTGGTGAGGTGACACATACAGAAGTATTGAATATCCTCCTTTGGTCATCATGACCGAATTATTGAACAGAACGTCTCTGTATAAAACCTGAGATTTGTAAGTTTAACTTTTCTTCATTGAAAACTGTAATCCCTAAGTGAATGTGTTTCTTTGGACCCGAATCACTCTAGCAATGTTTTCGCAAAAGAAATATACATTTGCTTTCTGTTTTTTGTGCCCAGCCTATTGAAATCTCAGATGAATGGTTTTAATTGAGTAAACATTTGTTTGTTGCCAAAATGATGGATTGTTCTTGATGATACTCTCTCCCTGCTTACAAATTAGGCATGTTAACAGATGTTTGCTTGGCTTACACCTTGCCATAGTTCAGCCTCAAAATTAGCATTTGTTTATCCAACCTTGATTAGGGCGGCTATGCTCGCTCTTTCCTGATTTCTGCAAATTGCTTGAGGGAGCGCACTTAAATATTGGCTAATATGAGATAATTTAATAACACAGTGGAGCTGTGCAAAAAACAAATTACCAGGCTACTAGTCAGTAGTTAAGCAGGGAAACATGTCCTGCATTTGTAAGTTGCTGTAATTTGCTGCATACATTTGGAGTTACATCATTAATCATTTTTAACTGGATGCAGGGTCCTGTGGACCAAGCTCAAAAAAGTAACAGTCTTCATACCCCTGCATACTGATGAAATTAATACGGTACGTCTCAAAAACTCAAAAGGTTTTTTTTTTTGAGGTTCATCTTACGTAACCAAACAGTTACAGTCCAATTTGTAATCCAACTTTTGTCGTAGCTTGTTAATATCAGTGACAGGTCCAAGGTTTGTGGTAATTAAACCTAGGGATGCACAATATTGGTTATTCTGAAATACTTAATTGTGCATGTTAATTTCCCTTTTATATTTAGATTACCTTTGCCACATTCAAGAACAGAATGCACACACCAGTGAATCAAACTCATTTTGTTGTGTAACATTTACCCCATCACCCTTGAAATGGCAGTTTTCTGTCCTATGCTGGCATATTTCCTATTACTTTTTTAGTGATGCTTTATTTATGATCCATAATGTGAAAATATTTATCTAAATAATTATCTAGTTATGGTGCCATCTATCTATATCTACTGGTGCATCCATTGTTGAAACTAGTATATACTTATATGTGAAAAAGGATGAAAAAGACCCATCCAAGCTCTTTTAGGGGTGTTCAACCTTAATCAGTTTGGTTGAAGGTCTCCAAACCCGACCGTAATTTGCATCTGGGCCACAACCATTTTAAAGAGTGGTCCCAGTGCATACCACATGTCACTCAATGAGTATTTAAGTTACAGCCGTCGCTCTCGTTGTCTCTAAAACATGTGCACACATGGACACATACACCCTTCCCCCTGCTTTTTTTTGTCACATCAATCTGATGCAATCTGTCCTCTGGGTCACGTCAGTCTTCATGTTCTCACCCATATCAGAAAAAGATAGAGGGAGGGAGGGAGAGAGGGAAAGAGGGAGAGAGGGCGGCTGGAGGGCTGAACACCTCAGGATAGGACTCCAGTGTTATGGCACATTCAGGAGAGACAGGCTCCAGCTGTCGGGTCTCAGTGGGCTTTTTGCCTGGTCTGGTTAAGAGCCTGCTGCTCAGGAGAGTACAGAGAGCTAGAGAGAGAGGAGATGACTGCACAGCCCCACTGGTCCCAGGTGCAGGATAGAGGAAGAGGAGGAGGAGGGGGAAGAGAGAACGAGGCCGTATGTCTCACTGCGGAGTACAGCCCCTCTATCTGTTGTACTAGCCTTTAGGTCTTTAGATCAACCCATCTCATCCTCTCTGTTTGACTTGGAGGTTTCATTTCTCAAGCCCTTTCTCATCTCTCTCTCTCTCTCTCTCTCTCTCTCTCTCTCTCTGATGTACTCAGAGTGGAGGCTTGTATCTGTGAGTAGCCGTGCTCCTGCTGGGGCCTGGTGTAATTGTCCTGACAGGGTTATGGAAAATTGCACCATGTCAAGCAAAGCCGGTACACATAGTGACATCTGCTGTGTTGCTGACCAGAAATATCTGCTATTGCACTGCATGCTTCTCACTGTAGCTTTTGTATATAGGATATTTTATTTATGTGTGCCAATCTGTTAGGGGTGTAAATATTTGCTCTGAAAAGGAATCGATTACTATTATTAACTAAATAAAATCTGAAAGTTGGTCACAGTTTGACAGATGTAGGTCAAAAGAACAGCATTTATTTGGAATGCTATCTATCTATCTATCTATCTATCTATCTATCTATCTATCTATCTATCTATCTATCTATCTATCTATCTATCTATCTATCTATCTATCTATCTATCTATCTATCTATCTATCTATCTATCTATCTATCTATCTATCTATCTCTAAATATAATTACTTTGTTGCTGTCATGTGCTTTATTCAACATGGATATTTGTAAAATAAGTTTGATTAGTAAAAGTTATAACACAACTGTCAGATGTTAAAATCATACGTGTGTTTTTTTCTGAATCTCCAGCATTCAGACATCTCTCTTCATGAATCTATGATAACACATGTGCCAAAGATTTCCACCGGCTCGATGACATGACAGAGAATAGTAATTCAAAGGATCAGGAGAGGAGAGGAAAGGAACAGAGAAAAGAAGAGGAGGAGGAGAGAGGAAGGGAGGTAGGAAGAGGGGAGCGAGAGAAAAAAAGAGGAGACACCTTGGGGTAATTGTGATGCAGTTGAAGATGAGGCACTTCAGGGATTGTAAGAGCTCACAGTGAAATGAAAGCCACTCCGGGCCAAAGGTTGCTGTGAGAAAGTGACATCTGACTGAGGTTTAACCTCTCTCCCTCTCGCTTTTACACTCGAAACGATGACACAGAGCAGCGTAATCATCTGCTCAGCATTTCCCCTTTGTTAATCGCAGACGATAGCGGCAGCTGAGAGGGGTTTTCTTCCATTTAATGAATTGCTGTTATAGATACATAAATATTATTGTTGCACTGAGTGGCAGAGTAAGTGTTGGAATAAGTGGAGTTATTTTCAACCCTATGAGTCATACGCGCCACTAGAGATCATCTCCCTGAGCAGGATTTTGGAACGAGAAACCTGAAATAACCGTTCGTTTCTATTGTGGCACTCATGATTTTCCACAGTCTCTGTGTCCATTGTAATCTAATATGGGGCCAGTGGCCCCTGCCGCAACCAACCGCCAAGCGGTGCATTTTGTTGGCCAGAATTGCTGTTATGGGTTGATCAAGCTCCTCAAGAGCAAAAACAAAAGCAAATGTGTTGTGTAAGGCGCTGAGAAAGAGCAAAGCAAATGAGCTGTGTTGTTGAAAAGCACTGCTTCCTAATGCCAGGCAGGCTAATAGAGAGTCATGCTAATACGTTTTGCCACGAGCCCCTCTTGGCACTCTGGCAGGTAACGGCTCGAGAAAGGGGGAGGACGAGGGGGAGAGCCAATTAAATTCCCCTTTTTTGAATATTGACCGGCTTGTTATCTGCGCTGAAACCCTGGAGTCAGAATTGCTAACCTCGGCAGCTTTCACAAAATGCTTTTCAACTGCCCAGAATTATGTGTGGAAAAATGCTGAGGATGGCAGGATCAAATGTGCGGTTTTTAGTTATCAAGCTTAATACCTCCATTTATTCTGGAGACTGTGTGAGCTACAACAGTTTTTTTTTTCCCTTCCCCTTCCCAGGTCAGTAAAATGGCCTGAGGAGAAGCAGTCACTCATTCAGCGAGGATCTGCTAGGCGCAGCGCTGTCACTCAGACGTTGTGAGAGGCATTTTCCAGCGAGAGTAGTGCAGTTAGCCTCAGTCTCCCATATAGCCCTGTACTCATCCCATAAAGCGTTGCTCTCCATCAACCGGGGCGCATATTCTTTTCCTAAGTTACAGCGTGCCATCATCATCTGTCAAAGTATTGCTGGGAAAAAAGGGTAACTCTCTCTCCATTGACCAGTGGCAGTAGTGAAGAATAAAAAAAAGGGTAACTCACTCTCCGTTGACTAGTGGCAGCAGTGAAGAATCGAAAAAAGATAAACAAGATCATCAGACTGACATATGCAAGTGTGATAAATTGTTGCCTTATACATTTTACAGTCATAGGCGCCAGTTTTCATTTCAGATCTAATCAAATAAGCACATTACACATTTTTGTGGTTGTGATATATACAATCCCCCCAATCTGTGCGTGCATGATATTTATCATATTTTAAAGTTTTTAATACAAATATGTAGGTAAATATTGCTGTTTTGTTTAATTAACTCCAGTGGCTATTTGGTTGAAAGGATGGTTCCATTAGATTAATGCATAAAAATAAAAACGAACTAAACTAACTAAATAAAACTCTAATTAACAATAAATTAACACAAGGAGGAGTGATATTTATTAATTTTTTTCTATAATACCATTCAACAGTATGTTTTTTTATGTTTTTGAAAGAAGTCTCTTACTCTCACCGATGCTGCATTTATTTGATCAAAAATACAGTAAAACAGTAATATTGTGAAATATTATGAATATTTCTATTTTAATATATTTCAAAATATAATTGAGCAAAGCTGAATTTTCAGCATCATTCCTCCAGTCTTCAGTGTCACATGGTGCTCAAGAAACATTTCTTATTATCAATGTTTAAAACAGTTGTGCTACTTAATATTTTTGTGAAAATCATCATACGTTTTTTTTTCATGATTCATTAATGAATAGCAAGTTCAAAAGAACCGCATTTATTTGAAATAGAAATCTTTTGCAGCATCATTAATGTCTTTACTGTCACTTTAAATCAATTTAAAAATAACTAGTAATAACTAATAAGCTAGTGTATATGCAGCAATATAAAAAAAATAAACTTTAATATTTAACAAAATATATGTTTATTAAACATTTTATGTTATGGAAAATTGTCATGTAGGCACCGAGTGATGATGCAAATTAATCGTTGAATCAGCAATTGAAATGATTAATGGAAATAATGGAACCTTTTGCTACTGATGCTAGTAACATCTCTGTCTTAAGTTGTGGCACTAATATGAAGACACAATCTTCAGGATATTTAATGGCCAAATGAAAAACTTGTTAATTAACTGCGCTATTCACATTGTTGCTTAAAATCCAAATCATCATATCATGAATATTTGCTATATTGTTCAGCTCTAGATTCAATGTGCCAAACATGTTTGGGAAGGCTTTGCGAATGTGCTGTTTTTCGGAAAGAAAATCTCACCATGGCTGGCAGTTGGTCTAAGTGCTTGTGTAGGGTTTAATTTAATTAAAGTGCATCATAATTTAGGCAGGACAGAAGGCTACGTCTCAGAAAGGCTGAGGCGCTCAACAACCACCCCCGCCCCCCTTTCCTCGCCGAGTCCAGTCTGAAGGGAAATGCCAGCGCTTGACCATATAAAATAAAGATTCATTGCTGCCGAAGCTGTAAACGCAAGCGAGCAAATTAGATTAATCAAAGTGTCACCAGTGTCAAACCAAACAAATAGCAGAGGGATTTAAGTCAAATATGATGTCTGAATATGTGTGCATGCACTGGGGCCTCAGCTTGTTGAGTGGGGATTTATGACAGGGAGTTGACGGCCTGGTGGAAATAACCTTTATGCACCAGACAAACTGGGAAATGCCCTGGGAAGGCCTTAAGGCCAAACAAATCCAGATTCATCATTCAGTAACCCCCCCCCCCCAACAGCAACTGTCCATGGTGCTGATGGAGACCTGCAAATGCATCCCATGATGCACAGATGGGCAACCTGCAGTTTTGTTTTAGGCCATTTATCTGTCAGTGGCCAAGCAGTATATCATAGTCACAGCTGCTTATTTTTTAGGCAATTAATCTATGAATCTATTTGAATAGTTATTTTACTGTAAAGCAGTTTTAATGGACAGCACTGAATGGACACAAAACTGATTCAAGTGGACTGCCTTAGCAAGCTAAAATGAATACATTTTTGATCACACTTTACTTGAAGCCAGCATATATAATGCATTTTTGAGGTATCTATAGTCACCACATAACATTTTAAAATGATTATTTGATTACATAATACTTATATTATTATATTTCCCTAAATAATTGTAACCACAGTTATGATACTGTACATTATACTACCTGTTTGTGGTTACAACCTTGAAAAGAGTGCTGTATAAATCATTATAACATAATAAAACAACCATAATTAAACAGTATATGACAAAAAAGAAAACCTCTCGCTGCTCTAGAATTAGGCCTAGAAAGATTCTAATTTTAATTATAGGCCTCTTATTCATTGGATAATTGAAAACAATTGTGAAATTCAGTATTTACCACTAATAATTATCCTTGTAGAGTTAATCCATCCTGCTGTCCCTATAAAAAGGGAAAATTAGGAATATATTGTGCATTTGATAAATTCACATTTATTTTTTTCCCTCTTAACATCCTGTAAGCTCCGACAAAACATGTATTTGACACCCCTTATGTAACTCAAATAATATTGAGTGTTGGTCATGTGTTTTAAGATGTAATCATGACATGATGTATCATAATTATGTTTACAATAATTCATTATAAGGCTTATTTGTGTGAAGCATATGATCAAAGTGACTGATCTGACTCCTATGTGAATTTTCAGGAGGGTAATTTCTCTTCCTTTCACATTTGGTGTATTTTTGAAACAAGGTCCAACTCTTGCGTGCTTCACTGAGTGAAAAGCTATTTGTAGAATTGCTGGAATGATTGAACCTCTCCAGGCGTCTCCATAGCACAAGCAGCTGAGAGGTGGATTTAAATGACTTCTTTCAACATCCATCATCTTTTTTTTTTTTATGTATAATCTATGGCCTATTTCACCACCCGTCACTCCGTCTTCAGATGCCTCGATGCCCTGACTCTTATGGGCAGACCGGAAATGTTGGCGAAATGGAGTGGGGTTCAGCTGCCTTTTAATGTGTTTGATGAGAGGGGTGAGATGTAAATGACTCCTGTGGGAATATGCTTGTTTATTTCACTCAAATATGAGAACATGCTGAAGTAAATGAAACATAGCTGAGGGACATCAATCAGAGGAAGGGGCTGTTTATACAGTAATTACATTCATGGATTAATGAAAGGAATCTCTCTCTCTCTCATACTCTTTCACTCTCCCGCACCCTTCTCTCTCTCTCTCTCTTGTTTTTTGCCTGTGGAGTGTCCGGGTGTTTGACAAATAATGTGTCCCTCCTAGTTGTTGTTTCCTGCTTATTTTTTATATTTTGATTCTTCACTCTAAGTAATGGTCCTTGGTTTATTGAATGATTAACCCACAGCCAGTTAAACATGTTTAAAAAGCTCAGAAGTCACTAATGCAAAAATTCCCCCAAATGTGGTGTATTTCTGCATTTCTTCATCTTGAAGAAATATTTCTTCAAAATATTTTATTCAGATTGTGCCAAAATCTGTGGTAACATGACCAGGAATGAATGTGGTCTGAGTTACTAAATCATCATTAGGCCATTCAGACACACTCCAAGAATGCAGGAATGAATTTTTAGGGAATTAAGGCTGAAGTGTGTAATTTTTTTTAAGATGTTAAAGTATTTTGTCCTATTCTAGCGAGACAACTATAAGAAATCCAGACTTATTTCCTGTGATAAAATGTGAACGCTTTGTCTCTGTGGCTTTTTCAAAACATTTTTCAGTTTGTTTGAGCATTCCGGCCAGCCCAACACGGCAACAGTGGCTCAACCAATGGCATGAGTCTGGGGGCAGAGCTATCTGTTTAGTCAACCAATGGCAGACGGAGAGTGTTTAGGAAACCTGTTTGAATACGTTCAGCATTTTTGTGATGGTCAAAAAAAACTCTTTGAAAAGCTTTTAATTTCAATGGCACAAACAAAAAAGGTATGAAAATGTATGCCGTAAATCATTATTAAATCCCTCTAAGGTAAAATCACTATCGGTATTCAGACTACAAACCAAGGGGACTCAGGAACATTAGAGCTCTTATTACAATCATAAACCAATAACGAAGGAATATGTAAAAGATTGGCACAGGAGAGAGATTCCAGGGAAAGGGTAGCATCCCAACGGAAGAAAACAAATGGCACCCTTCACTCCAGAGAAGGAATGGCTCTAGTTAAGATTGATTGCTTTGGCGTCTCGGCAGTAAGGTAAAGAAAAAAAATAGAGAGTAGGAGAGCGAAAGGGAGGGTGGTTGGAGGACTGACCCTGCAAAGCTGCTGATTTCAGCAGTCTTGTTCGGGGGGCTGAAGTCTCATATATTGCCTCGGCTGGCTATGATTTGTCTGGAGCCCACTGTCGATTTGTGAGGACTGGCACGGGACATGCCACCTCTGTAAAATACCCAAAACAAAGAGAGTTTCTTCACGACTGGCTAATTCTCTGTGTTATTTCCCATGCTGCAGCAAAAAAAAATGACTGACTTTTTGGGCTGGGACATACCCTAAGGCCCTCTTATGTCAGGGAAGCTTTCCTTTAACGCTAGAGGACTGTTGACACATGAACAGTCCACAAGGACACTTTTTAAAAGCGTGTCCTGAATGAGCTCTCTTTGAATGGCAGCGTTCCACATTTGAGGAGAGAAAATGGAGGTCGGAGTCAGTCCTAGAAGCATTACTGTTCTTTTAGCGGCACTCTTCTGAGACCTCTCTTAAACCTGTTAGTGACACTTCAAGCTCTATTCTCTAATCAACTTTGAAAGCACCAGTTTGAGCATATTCTCTTGTTCTTTGTGTATAGAAAATCAACAGCGTTATCGAAGCTGGTGCCTCTTTCTGCGGTCTGCGGGCTTGCCCTCGCAACTGACGTGCCTCAGTCACACCGCAGGACTGCAGCTGTGAATCAATACGATTCCTTAACCTGTCACACTCCCAGCATTGTCACAATACCAGTTTTATGAGGGTGATTTAGGCGTGGGCTGAGTCAATCAATCACAGAGAGGGGGCCGTGCTAAATGATCATTTGATGTGGTGAAGGATGGCGATGCAGGGAGATTGCTATGCCGGCTCCATACCTCAGCAATAAGAGAGAGAGAGAGAGAGAGAGAGAGAGAGAAAGAAAAGCAGAGAACAAGTACAGTTAAGACAAAGGGCTGGTGTGGGGGCTTCCTGTTGGTGCCTGGCATTTATAGGCCCACTCTAAACAATTAAAGGTATGTCTTTATTCACTCACTTTCATGTTTACTTGCAGTATGTACACTCTACAAAATTGTACCTTTTAAGGGTACAACAGCTTACAGTAACTTTAACACTAGAACTGCCAGGGGTCGCTGTATACCTAAAACCGCCAGCGGGTAAAATTTACCCATGCAGATGATTACTGTTTTGATACGGCTAAAAAACGTAATATGTCACTGTATTATGCCACTGTCTTCACAAAGTAATGTATAGAGCCATGAAATGATTATTTTCAGTCATCAACTATGTTTTTGTAATGTTGTTTTATGCTATTTTAAGCAGGCTACACTAATCACTTTTTGGTGAATATAAGCTAAATAAGCCTGCAATGACAACGAGAATTAGAAGGAAATAAATACATATTTTGGTGGTGTAATATTATAATAAAATGTCATTAATCACATATTAAGATAACCCATGTTTTTTAAATTACTAAAATACCCTAAATAGACAATAAAGAGCAATAATAATTCACCGCACTGCATAGGATGTGTGACAAAGGATGACATACGATGTATGACGTGCAACGACAAATTCAAGCACACAGTTTCACCTAATAAATTATTAATTTGTTTAGTTCTATCATTTATAATTTGAATAAGAGAACAACACCAATAAACGTGGGGTAATCATGAAAATTGTTTTATTCATTACATCATAAATCGGAAATATTCTTTTTAAGGAAACGGGCAGACTTGAATAAATACCAACACAGTAGCAAACAATACACAATAAAAATTGCAAAACTAAAATTTTTAATTAATCCAAAGTTTGAACATTTATAAATAGGCTAAAACATCTTCATTTGAACGTGCATTGTGTGACTGTTTACAGTAAGCCTACACGTTGCTCAAACACAGCGTGAAAATAAAGGAATTATATAGGGGTAAATCTGACCCGCTGGCGCTTATAGGTATAAATGCCCTGTTTTTTTAATCTGGTTTTATCTAAACAATTTTTAACAACAGGGGATTGTAAATAACGCAATTTTAGTAAAAGTCAATGACTGGGAGCCTTGGATATTTTATTGAAAATCTGTCATGTACATTTGAAAAACAGCCATGGGTAAATTTTACCCCGTGGCGGTTCTAGTGTTAAAGTACCTATTTACCCCTAAAGTTCAGAGTAGTAACTTAAGGGAACTTATTACTACTCTAAGGTACTAGAAGATTGAAATATAAGTTGTTGACTAATAATCTCCAGAGAGCTGTTCACTACTGCACAGGGATCAAAACTGTCAGTTGAGCACAAGAATCAGCTAGATTCATGAACGAATTAACTAGATGAACCAATTCATTAAAAAGATCTGACTCAAAAGATAATCATTCCTTTGAGTCAGATCTTTTTAATGAATTGGTTCATCTAGTTAACGAGTCATTCGTTCATGAATCTAGCTAATTCTTGTGCTCAACTGACAGTTTTGTAAAGTGTATGCTAAGGTTTTCAGTTAATATTGGCTTTATATTGGCAAAACTATCACATATAGGGATGCACCGATATGAAAATTTTGGCCGATACCAATAACCGATAATTCTTTATATTTGAAAGCCGAAAACCGATATATATTGACTGATAAATCTAAATCCAAATTTTTATATAATTTGAGAGCCTAATTACAAAAACAAAAGTCTCACTATTAAAAGCCATGTCCTAAGCACATAATTATAATGTTTATAATTTTAATTTTATGCAGCCTTTATGACAGATTTGCATGTTGCACTTAACTGTATTTTCCCATCCTTTTTCAAGCAATTCAAAACCCTCATTGTGAATAGTGCGTCTGAAGTGTCTCAGCTGATGGAAATAATATTAAGTATAATATAATAAGTATAATAATAAGTATTTTCATGTAAAAAAAAGTACTCCAATCTTTGTTTTATTAAAAAAAATTGTACAGTGTATGTAATCTAAAAGCCACATGGATCACATTTAGAATATTTTATGGTTCTTATGGAAAGAGTGGCCTGCACATTCTTTAAAATATCTCCTTTTGTGCTCCAAAGAAGAACAAAAGTCATACAGGTTTGAAACGACCTGAAGGTGAGTAAATGATGAGCACCTTTTCATTTTTGGGTGAACTATCCCTTTAAAGGCACTGGTTTCTCTGTGTCTGTTCTTCTGCAGTGTAATAGATGTGGTGAGGAGCTTGAAGATTATCGGATTGTAAATACTCCTCAAAGCGGCAGGGTGGAGAGAGGAGGGTGGAGGCACTCCCCGCAGCCCCGGCCCAGACAATGCAGTCAATTAAAATGAGATTGTGTGTGTGAGCGGAACGCACTGCAGAGAGAGAGAGAGTGTGTGTCGGTAATGCAGTGGGGGAGAGTGCATGAGCATTACGTGCCTGGCTCAGATCAGTTAAGTGATATTTGGGGGATTCTCCATCATGGCAGGCAGGCAGGCCAGCGGGCTGATGGCTTCAGCAGTTGGAGCGGGCTAAATTGAAGTGTCAGGTGGCAGAATTGTATTTTATTTTCTAATATGCTCGGCTGTTAGCTGTGGAAATGTTTTTTAAGGCCGGATGCGTACAAAAGGGATTGAAACAGCCGCAGTGGTCTTATCGTGTAAGACGGTATTTCTCAAATTTATGGCGGAGATCGTCCGCCCCATCCACGCGACGCTTAAAGAGTTGCCAATGATTAATTAGGGGGAAACGGAAAGGCCACGCTTTTATTGAAGGTTTTAAAAACGTAACACTGTCATAAGAGGCATGAATGATTTTATTTCCTCCGTTTCCATTATACAGCCAAGCTAGCACAGGAACCGTTCTGTTTTTTTTTTTTTTTTTTCCTCTCACGCATTAAATGAAAAATTGCTTTCATCCTGCAGATATCAATAATGTGATGCCGGGGTCTACTAGAACAGCTATTAGATTACATTAGTGGAAATTGTGGTACAAAAGCCATGTTTACCATTAAACCATAAAAGACTGGGGAAACCTTTGCGTTAATACTTAAAGCAATTCCTTTATTGCCTATTTACCTTTAATTGTGCTTGAGAGGAAGGAGAGAAATGGGCAGA
Organism: Coreius guichenoti; assembly: GCA_039654105.1. Classification (NCBI taxonomy): domain Eukaryota; kingdom Metazoa; phylum Chordata; class Actinopteri; order Cypriniformes; family Gobionidae; genus Coreius; species Coreius guichenoti. Next base: position 29,600,345 of record CM077171.1, read on the forward strand.
GGGGCTGAAAGAGGTGGAGAGATGGCATAAGAGGGTAGTTAAGTCTGTATCATTTGCAAATAACATTAAATCCAGGGCTGACAGAATTTTTCCATTTCTGTAATGGAGGGTCTGAGAGCGCGGTATTGTTTTTATGTTGACCCCGGCCAATTGTTTGGTAATGTTGGGCTGTCAGCCACGCTTCTTGACACCTTGACATCATCTGCACGCTTTTAGTCGGGAAATGAGTCAGTGTGAAGCACAGAGGGAGGCGGTCTGGCAGCATTCACTTAAAAAAAAAACAAAAAAAAAAACAGAACCGTCATCAGCAAATTGGGAAGCTAGTGAGCACCAATCTAGTCACTCTTTCTTTTCTCCATCAATCCATCCGTCCTCCCTGCCTGCCCACCCCCTGTTGCCCCCACCCTCTACCAAAAAAAAAGAAGGAAAAAGTCCAAGTGGCTTGCTCTGATAAGTAGGTTAAGCTCCTATCTGTTAATTAGGCTATTCCAGATGTGACTAATTTACCAGCCATGGGCATACAATATGCTAAACACCAGGGAATTAAAGCGATGGAGAGGGACGCTTCCCATGTGCATTCTCTCTGATAGGACAAGTCATTTCAAAGCTCCAAAACCAACACAAGTTGCTATTTTAATCATCGCTCACCCTATCTGTTCCCACATAATACTGCCTGCTCGAAATTAAAACATTAAAGGAAATTGAGATAATTGTCATTATCTGTTAAGTCGAAATCCTTGCTGCTTCCTGGAGCTGTCTGAAAATGCAAATTAGATTATTATTCAATTATCACACTCCGAAGATGAGATACACATGCTTGGTTTTGTATATGTGGACGGACTGTGGACAACCTACTGGAACACGAGCAGGTCTGTGTCCGGTTCGTGTAACAACGTGTGTGTAATTTTTTCGGGCCCCAGCAGATGCTGCCAAAGTGCATTGTTTGTACAGCCTGGGATGAGTCGAGCATATGCCGGTGTTCTGCGCTCGGTTTTCATCCTTGTGATTATCAGTTAAAATGTTCAGGCAAACTAAAGTATTCATTTGAGATGTTGAAATGACAGGGTATTGTAGGGAAGGTGGGTCAATGACATATAAGAAAATGTCCATGTGAGACAAAAAAAAAAAATGTTCAAAAAGAAGAATCTGGTTTAAGACACATGCCAAGTTCTTAGAACCATGTTCTCTTTGTATTCATGTTTGTTTTTTTATAGTTTGAAAGGCTTTTTTTTTTTTTTTTACCATTTTCAAGAAAATACCATTTTAATAACATATTTTCCTTGAACTTTGAATACGTGTGAGTGTGCACAGCTTAAGCGTTTCAGGTTTTAAAATATATTAGTATTTTTATTTATTTATGTATTTATTTATTTATTTAGAAATATCATGAATTTTTACATAATATAATGAATTCATAAATATTCAATTTTTTTGAGGAGCACCTGATTTTTTACAATGTGGTCTAACCATGCGTTGTCATATAAAGGTCAAATTAGGGGTCTTCTCTATCATATCATTTTTTATTTATTTATATTAATTAAATATCATTTTTCTAAGAAATAATAATAAATGATTATGGCAGCTTAAGACTTTACTTTAGCCCATAAAAAAATCATTTTAATTCATTAATGAAAAACTTAGAAGAAGAGGTGTATTCAAGTCATTGTGTTTATGAATTGCATTTTTTATGTATTTTTGAATCAATAGATATACAAAGAAAAAAAAAAACAATGTCATGTCATTGACCCAGGCACATCAGTACTTTTATAAATATTATTTGGCAGACATTTTCTATCTAAAGCGACTTATGGTGCATTCAAGGTATATTTAAATCAGTTTGTGTGTTCATTGAAAATCAAACCCATGATGTGTCCCGGTTATTCTGCACATCTTCATTCTGCACAGAAGCACTTTCAGTGCCCCCGGCCTGACGTAAGCGCTCCCAAGGGTCGTCTCTTTGATACTTCTTAATTGTAGACATCACGTCTGTGCTGTCAAACACCACGCACCAGGCTACTATATGCAGCAGAAACATTTACATGTTTCCTGGCACATACAAAGCGTCTTACAGCAACAAATCTCAACTCCTTTCATTGGAAGCCCGGCTCCACAGTCGTCTGATGGAAGTGGGTTAACATGATCCCTTCGGTCATATTGCAGTTGCTTGGAAGAAGAAAGCCCCAGAGTGCCTCACATAATCTGTTTTTCCCTGCTTCTCTCTCTCTTCACTCAATCATATATCTCCTGCATCCTTTCCTTAATTAATGCATCACAGAAATACATGAATAAGCAACTTGGTAGTAAGTGTCCCTCTGCACAGCACAGATCTCATTTCGTTGTGGTTTTATGGCTGTTCAGAGGAGTGCCACTGATCTTGGCTGGTAGATGGTCTGGGTGATTATGGAGATGTGTGAATGGCCAGCAGGCATGTCTTTCTAAGATTTCAGAGTGTGTAAATCCGCTGTAGTCTCAGAACTTGCTAAGCAATCACTTGAATGAAATAGATAGTCAATGTATTTATATGAAGCATTCTGGATTTTATTATTTTCTTATGATATTATTTTTTGAGCATATATGTTCAAAAGAGTTAATGGTAGGACAGCTGAAAAAACATAACACAGTTGAAGCCGTGCTGCAGCAGTAGCAAATGTGTATGTAACACATTGAATCTGTAGTGCTCCCATTGTGACAGGTTTGAGTCTTGCTGATCAGTTTCTTTTTGCTCTCCCCAATATTTTCCTATCTCTCTATACTATCTAATTTGATTTTTTCCATTCTGGATGAACTTGTAACTGGTACTATTGTGGTTGCCAAGGTATTGCTATGCCATTGCTAAGGTGTTTGGAGGGCTTTTTAGTTTTTTTTTTTTTTTTTTTTAGAATATATGTATATGTATATATATATATATATATATATATATATATATATATATATTCTAAAACTATATTAGTTGTAGTTTGTGCAAAGACAAGCAGCACAATAGCTACTTTATTCTGCCATCATATATATATATATATATATATAGCCGACTCTTGGTGATTCTATGGCCATCTCTTGCCATACACGAGAGACTGTGCGTGCATTTTCTTGCCGATGACTTTTCCGGGGTAGGTCGCCAGGTCTTTCCCCAAACTTCCCCATTACATTGCTTGGAACTCACACACACATACATTCACCTATACTGAAGGGAAACCGGAGCACCCAGAGGAAACCCATGCAGACACAGGGAGAACATGCAAACTCCACACAGAAAGGCCTCCTGGCTCAGCTGGGACTCGAACCGGGGATAGATAGATAGATAGATAGATAGATAGATAGATAGATAGATAGATAGATAGATAGATAGATAGATAGATAGATAGATAGATAGATAGATAGATAGATAGATACAGTGGGGAGAACAAGTATTTGATACACTGCCGATTTTGCAGGTTTGCCCACTTACAAAGCATGTAGAAGTCTGTAATTTTGATCATAGGTACTCTTCAACTGTGAGAGACGTAATCTAAAACAAAAATCCAGAAAATCTCAAGTAATTAATTTGCATTTTATTGCATGACATAAGTATTTGATACATCAGAAAAGCAGAACTTAATATTTGGTACAGAAACCTTTGTTTGCAATTACAGCGATCATACGTTTCCTGTAGTTCTTGACCAGGTTTGCACACACTGCAGCAGGGATTTTGGCCCACTCCTCCATACAGACCTTCTCCAGATCCTTCAGGTTTCGGGGCTGTCGCTGGGCAATACGGACTTTCAGCTCCCTCCAAAGATTTTCTATTGGGTTCAGGTCTGGAGACTGGCTAGGCCACTCCAGGACCTTGAGATGCTTCTTACAGAGCCACTCCTTAGTTGCCCTGGCTGTGTGTTTCGGGTCGTTGTCATGCTGGAAGACCCAGCCACGTCCCATCTTCAATGCTCTTACTGAGGGAAGGAGGTTGTTGGCCAAGATCTCGTGCTACATGGCCCCATCCATCCTCTCTTCAATACGGTGCAGTCGTCCTGTCCCCTTTGTAGAAAAGCATCCCCAAAGAATGATGTTTCCACCTCCATGCTTAACGGTTGGGATGGTGTTCTTGGGGTTGTACTCATCCTCCAAACACTTCAGACGGGCCTGGACATGCGCTGGCTTGAGCAGGGGGACCTTGCGTGCGCTGCAGGATTTTAATCCATGACGGCGTAGTGTGCTACTAATGGTTTTCTTTGAGACTGTGGTCCCAGCTCTCTTCAGGTCATTGACCAGGTCCTGCCGTGTAGTTCTGGGCTGATCCCTCACCTTCCTCATGATCATTGATGCCCCACGAGGTGAGATCTTGCATGGTGCCCCAGACCGAGGGAGATTGACCGTCATCTTGAATTTCTTCCATTTTATAATAATTGCGCCAACAGTTGTTGCCTTCTCACCATGCTGCTTGCCTATTGTCTTGTAGCCCATCCCAGCCTTGTGCAGGTCTACAATTTTATCCCTGATGTCCTTACACAGCTCTCTGGTCTTGGCCATTGTGGAGAGGTTGGAGTCTGTTTGATTGAGTGTGTGGACAGGTGTCTTTTATACAGGTAACGAGTTCAAACAGGTGCAGTTAATACAGGTAATGAGTGGAGAACAGGAGGGCTTCTTAAAGAAAAACTAACAGGTCTGTGAGAGCCGGAATTCTTACTGGCTGGTAGGTGATCAAATACTTATGTCATGCAATAAAATGCAAATTAATTACTTAAAAATCATACAATGTGATTTTCTGGATTTTTGTTTTAGATTCCGTCTCTCACAGTTGAAGAGTACCTATGATAAAAATTACAGACCTCTACATGCTTTGTAAGTGGGCAAACCTGCAAAATCGGCAGTATATCAAATACTTATTCTCCCCACTGTAGATAGATAGATAGATAGATAGATAGATAGATAGATAGATAGATAGATAGATATTCTGTACATATAGACAAACATTTTGTCGTTCTTTTCTTTGAAGCTACTGTTTCAACAGCTGTTAATCATGTTATATATTGTTAAACATTGATCAGATCTATGCGAAATAGTTCAAGATTAAACGAATGAAAAATGTCTGTTGACAATTCAAGGATAAAATATGAAAAGATTTCAAGGACACAGGGCAGAATCGGCAAAAATGTAACTATATACTCAGTATTTGTTGAACTTTCATTTTGTTGCTAGGTTTGTTGGGATCAGCAGCGGAGCAGTTGGGTCAAGTGAATCTGGAGTCTCAGGGACTTGGCGAGTTTATTAATGTCTCTAGGCACAACCTCCTGACCCTGTCAAATCAAATCTTCTGTGTGCTGATCCACATCCTCAGAAAAAACGGCCTCAGATGATAGATTTTGAGTGAACTGCAACCCCTTCAAAATGACATGTACCAAAGTGCTCTCATTGCTCAAAAGCCAGTTAACCCCCATCGCCTTTTTGACACAAAAGCAAGAGACCTGGAGTGCCATTGTGTTTTTGTCCACTTTCCACTATATAAAAGCCATTTGTTTATAAAACACATTAGCCCACATTTTCAGATCATGTCCAGGGGCAAAACAGCCCATGTCTTTTATTGTTGTGAATGGTGGCCCTCAGAATTCGGTTCTTTGGCCCCTCTGTGTGGCTTTGAAGACTGGTTTTTGCTTTGTATTCAGCCATGCTGCTTTTTTTTCTTCTTCCGTGTGTGATGAACCCTACTCAACAGTGTGTTAACTGAAATAGGAAGTGACAGATTCACTAAGGGATAATCTTCCTGCCAAAGAAACAGATATTACCCCTTGCTTGCACATTACTGTATGGCCCAGCAGGTAGAACTGCGAGACCCCCAACAATACACCACTTTTTATTGATATTTTTCCAAAATAATTTGACCAAAATGGGCTTTGTGTTAAGTAGTGCTGGTCGATTGGGTATGTGTTTTTTTTCTAGCGTTTTGCTCCGGGCAATGTCTTGCAAACACAATATATATATATATATATATATAACTTAATGCTTTAAAAAAGCCTTTTATGCTCACCAAGGCTGCATTTATTTGATACAAAAATACAATAAAAACAGTAATATTGTGAAATATTATTACAATTTAAAATAACAATACAATCTAAAACATTACAATCTAAAACAATTAACAATAATAATTTAAAATATTCACATATATTCTATGTGAATATATTGTAAAATGTAATTTATTCCTATGATGCAAAGCTGAATTTTCAGCATCATTACTCCAGTCTTCAGTGTCACATCTTTCAGAAATTATTCTAATATTTGCTGCTCAAGAAGCTTTTTTTATTATTATAAATGTTGAAAACAGTTGTGCTGCGTAACATTTTTGTGGAAACTGTGATGCATCTTTTTTCAAGATTTTTGATGAACAGAAAGTTCAAAAGAACAGCATTTATTTGAAATAGAAATCTTTTGTAACATTACTGTCGGTTTACTGGCTTATGGGTTATACTGTGGTAGGACTAGATTGAGGATCTTGTGTGATGATCTGCGAGGTGTGAGGAGTCAGGGGTGGGCGTAATGGAGAGGGGGAGGGGCCAGGCCATTAAATAAAGTGTTCATTGCTGGCTTTAATTAAATGGTGACTGTGATCTGAGTGGAGCGGGAGATTGGATTGTATGACATATCTCTAGCCTCCGCTGAGAGCTCACATCAGCTGTGTCAAAGATATCGGGGATGGAGCATAAAGTCAATTACAGCTCCAACAGTGAACAGATAGAAGAGAGGAAAAACACTCCCAAATGCTGTCATTTGAGAGTGTTTCAGACATGTTTATGACTAACTACAGCAAAGGGGGTTGGATAGCAACGCAGGTAGACATAGAGCAGTTTGGACATTGTTGGGTTGATGGTGACCCAAGGCCGTCTAAAGGAGCCACCCAGGAAACCCTCGCGATTTGGAGCTGAGAATAATCCTGGAAGGCAGGTATTGTTTGCGTAACGCTCGCCGCAGTAGATTGAAAGGTACTTCAGGTGCTTGAGGTCACAACTTCACCCTCAAATTATTTCAACGAGGACTTGAGGAGCCCTTCAGCACTGCGGCCGCTGCTCCCGGGGCCCTCTCGAGTCTGAACTCAATGAGGCAGCGGGGAATTCACAGTATGCTCATATAATCAGTGCAATTAAAACGGCTATGCTTTGGCATGAGATAATGCGGAGGAAATCCTGTTTGTGTATGTCTGCCATTTTGTCGGGAAAGTCTGTTCAGACCAGTGGTCTGTTGAATTTTGCCTCAGCGAGAAGGATGTTAGATGTCGATTTCCTCTGGGAAAGTGCTTAAAATGTATGAGCCGAGCTCTGGCCATTGTTTATTTTGTTTGTCACTGAATTACTTGATATGGTTGTCACAAATATGAATGTCACGGAAGCAGATAAACAGCTTTTCAGGATCAGATCGAAAATTGTGATTAAACTTCAAAAAATAAACCATTTTTTATTTTATTTTTTCAGATGTTTTTCAGCACAGATGAAAAATTGCAGGTCATGCATCTAAGTTTTGACAATATAATTGATTTTCTATTGATGTAGTACCCAGCTGCTCTTATCCTTAATTCTATCACAGAATTTAATGACAGAAAATAAAAGCAATAAGATCTCCGTAAGCCCAGTGAGATGAAAAAGAGCCGACGGGCGGACAAGAGAACCATCAGACATCGCCCAGAGCCGTCCATGTGAAACAACACTTATGGATGGTCTTTTCCCCATTCTTAATCTACAATGTTGAAACATTTTATAAGTATCAATGGGATCTGGACATGTTTTCCAGCATTGTTTTTTCCAAAGTAGCTAATTCCCTACCCCGTCTGGTTTTGCTTGTTATCAAGCTATGCAGTGTGCATAAATGCACATTTAACCTGCGATTAATCTCAGGCACTCCAGTGCTGAGCGTTTGTAATGTGATAGAAAGTTCTGGATGAGCTTCAAGCCAGGTTTGGATAAAGGCCTCCGCGTGTGCCGCGGCTGAATGAGACAATCATTTTCAATGGGCTCCCATTGCTCGCTTTTACTCTCAGAGCCCCCTCCTTTCCCACGTGGAGCGGCGAGGATTCAATGGAATGAATGTTTGTTGATTTCCCTCTGAAATCAAGAAGTAGATTAGTTTGAATTGGTGGGGAATGAGGTGAGGAGGCTAGGTGGCTCGCTATCGCCTGAGCCCATTTCCCATTTCCTGTGTGTGCGCACTAGAGGTGTGAGAGAGAGGGCAATGGTAATTACCGTCTGTTTCTCTGGCGCAGTTATGCCACTGATACACATCCACGCTCCCATTATCCCGCAGATCAGCCAAGCAGTTTGTGTTTGCGTTCTGAGAGTATCAGATTCCAGATCTGGCCCAAGATGTTACAGAGAATGAGAGAGAGATGTCACATCTCAACCTCCTGCTCATACTTTCATACGCTCATACTGAGCTTCTAGTCCATCTTGTTAGTGTTCCCTTCCATTTTTTTAACCTCAAATAATGAATTTGATAACAAAGGGAAATGTGGCAGCCTTCGCCGGCCTGACTGAAGTGCTTAATTAGCTGATTACAACGAGCCAGGATTGGCCTCTCACCGCTCACATTCGGTCCGCGATTTCACATGACTGTCCCCTTGCCATATCCAACTGACTGTTCATAGCCCCCCTGCGGTGGCTCCTTTTTGTGCCAAAATGTGAAATTACTGTGCCGCATTCAGCCATTAAAATGAGCAGCCCCGGTCTGGATTGAACCAATCTGCACACAAGACAATAAACCTAAATCAGTTCTACGAGTGTGGTGGGATTACTCTTAGCACACCTCGAAATTACTCTTGAAATAAAATAAGGGTAGGTCAGAATGGACAGTTAGTTGACTAGCTTTTAGATGGTTTGCACAGTAAAACCTGAACTGATGTTAAAGATCAAATCTCGCATCAAATGATGTTTTTCTTGACTTCATTTTTTATTATTATTATATAAACAAATAATATAAACATAATAATGTTGTACATAATTATATGCACAATAGAACACTGAATGGATGAATTTGTCTTAAATTCATCAGTTCAGCAGTTTTTAAAGATTGAATCCCAAGCATCAAAAAATGTATTGGATGTTATTATTAACTCTTTACCCGCCATTGACGGAAATTTCCGTCATTTATGAGACAACACTTCCCTGCCATTGACGGAATTTTCTGGCTTTCCGTGTTTTCACTGTTATATGGTAGGAGTGCTATGACACATCTCCTGAAAGAGTACAGAATCTCTGGATCAAAACACAGGTGAAAAAGAAGCAGAAACAAGTGATATCATATGTAAGCAGATGCATATGAAAAATAATGCAATCATCAACATTGAACAGCATAAAAAATCAAAACTGCCTAATGTTACAGAGTGAAATGTCGACCCAGGATGAGCTACAGGACTGTGACGCTTTGGGGGTGTTGATGGACTTGATCTATTCCATCTATGTTTTTGATCATCGTTCTGAATATGGACGTAGTCTTTGACAAAAACGTGATTTTTCTCAGCTTTTTGCTCAAAATGTTTTTTTTTTATTTTTTTATGAAACAGCCACATTCAAGTGTTGATAAAAAAAAATAATGCATGAAGCTAGAGTAATTATTATTATTATTTTTTTTTTTTTTAAAGCAGAGGCACTGTTCTTTCTTTTGATATATTGCATGTTCATTTTAAAGATTGGATCAAAAATGCTGGCGGTGGCTGGCAACTTTTTAAAAAAAACTGGTGGGGAAAGAGTTAATAATAATAATAATAATTATTATTATTATTATTATTATTATTAGTAGTAGTAGTAGTAGTAGTAGGAGTATTATAAAACAAATAACATAAACAATTATTTTTATATTTGTATGTTTTTAATTGATCTAATACTTCCATATATATTGATATTTGTATTGCCATATAATTATATAGAACATATTTCATAGCAACAGCATGCAGTAATTGTGAACAATTGGCTACTTAATTACCCACCCATTTTTTTTTCAGTTGTAAAATCATCGCTCCTGCAGCAATTCAGTTACATATTGATGTCATTGTGCTTGACTTGGCTGTTTTTTCATGTAATGTGAGTCAAAGGGGTCCAATTTTGTTTGGACCCGAACATTCATCAAAACATCTTCTTTAGCATATTTTAAACATCTGTAGTTTTTCCACATCCTTAAAATAATGAGAACTTTAGAGTAACATTCGTGAAGCCAATGTCTCAACGATCGTTTTTTTTTCTGCGTTTTAATTTGCAGACTGTTTAACACAATGTAGCCCTGGCGAAGACCGCACAGTTGCGCACAGGAGCAAAATAAGCCTTTCCTCTGCATCAGCTTTTTCGCTCAGACTGTAACACAAAACTACATTTAAAGCATCAGATTTTGTGGGGCCGATGTGCAGCCTCAATAATTGATGAGCTTGGCTGAGTGTGGAGGTTTGGAGACTCGCTTCGCTTTACTGCAACGCCAGAGAAAAAGAGAGAGGTGAAAGTGTTAGATATTCTCTCACATGGTGTAGGTTGTTATGCTGTACCACCCACACTTTAGAGCAAGTGAGCTGTGAAATGTATTCATTGTAACATGGAAAATGGAGGCAAGGAATTGCCTGTAATGTCTGACAGAAAGGGCAGCCAGCCAACATCACCTGCATTATTTCACTTGTTTGTTTTTTTCTCCTCTCTTTTTTATATATATTATTATTATTATTGTAGGTTTGGGAAATAGCCAGCAATTTCATTACGGTGTGATTTGGGAAGAAATTGCCCACCACTGAGTGACCCTACCACAGAGGATCAAATGGGAAGTCAGCTCAAATAAAGTTAATAGTGCATTAACTGAAGGCAGCATTGCTGAAGCCCCTAAGCAGTGTTCCTCATCCAGCGCCATCCCCTCTCCTTCCCCCCTTTTTAGCTCCTCATTTGTCTTTTATCCTCTCCTCACTTCCCTCTTGTGAAACCGCAAGGCAGCTACTGTATATCTGTACCTCCAAGGCGAGGCGACACGGTAAAAATGAAAAAAAAAATGGATTGGCTGCGATGTATAGGAATGAGGCGCGCGAACCAATGGAGTGTGCCATTGGCCCCTCCCCTCTGCATATCTCCGCTCCTCCGCAGCTTGCAAGAAAGCAGCCTGATGAATAACACAGAGGGGACTTGTCTCTGCGATTATTAATTTCCCATCTCTCTCTCTCTCTCTCTCTCTCTCTCTCTCTCTCTCTCTCTCTCTCTCTCTCTCTCTCTCTTTCTTTCTCTCTCTTCCCTCCCTGTCTCTCTCTCTCCTTTCCCTTCCCTCGGTCTGTCTCTGTGTGCTTCCCCCTTGCGCGTGGCTTTTTTTGTTTCTTGCCTTGCTGTTTGAAATGATCCTTTTCCATTCAGTGTGAGAGTGCATGAGTGTTGCTTCATGGAGCTGTGCGGCCACTGTTAACACTGCCTGGTAGCTATTCTTCCACACAAGAGCTCTCACGTCACGAGGGGGTGAGTTGGTATCTATTAAAATCAATATAGTGTCGTGAGACCCGGGGCTAAGGCAGTGGGGTGGGTGTACGGCAGGTTTTATAATGAAATTTTCAATCTGAGTATGCCTGCGTCTAAGTCTGACCTACAAAGGAAAGGGAATTTCTCGCCGAGGACTCCAGTTGAGTGCTGGTGCGCGGACGGATGCGCGTATTTGTATGTGTGTGTGTGTTAATGTCAGAGAACGCCTGGGTCTCATAGTGTGATCAGTCAGCTAAGAGCAGCGAGTTGCTTTTGTTGCTAAACACCAGGCACGCTTTTATTACAGCTAATGGGGATGAGTGTGAGAGACCTTGATTTTGCTAGGGGAATTGCAATGGGACGGAAATGCGAGCTAATGATGGGTAATTGAAATAGCGGGGAATTATAGTTTGTTTTGTTGATATTCTCTCCCTCGCACACACTCGCTCCCCCTCTCTGAACCTTTGTTGGAATATTGATGACTCTCTCAGGCTGCAAAAATGATAATGATTATAATGACATCTGCATTGGAAAGTACTTACGAGAGCAATTACAACTAACAATTGAACTTAACACACTTTATGTGACACATTTGGGCTGTGACTTGACTCGCACATGAAGGGGCACTATAGTGAATTGGTGTGCGGTACAGATCTGTTTGATTGAGAGTGTGGATTCATGTGTTTGTACTGCAGAAGAAGGTTGAAACGTAACTTCTGACGCATCATTTGGTGCCGACCACATGGCTGTGTTTTGATTGGTTGTTAGTGTGGGACATAATTTGTGGGAGGAGTTTAGAATGCAGCTGCTTGTTCTGAAACTAGATTTTTGGACCGTAACTTTTGTACTTATTAACTTAAAATTTAACTAAGATCTTTTAATATTTGAAGTTGATTAAATGTGTGGAATCACCTAGAATCACACATGTAATATAAACAGGTAAAATATCAATAAATTCTGACCACATGGCGTTGTTTTGATTGGCTGCTTGTGTAATATCATTTGTGGGAGGGGTTTGGAGTGTAGTTGCTAGTTTTTATTTACATTTTGTGGCTTACTGTAAATTTTTAGTTATAAGGTGAAATAAGCAAACATATGTCCCAAAATTTTTTATAAAAACTATTGTCCAGTCAACCAACCAATCAAAACACAATCATGTGTAGACATTGAATGATATTTTGGAAGTTACATTTTCACCAATGTATACTTTATGTGATTCCACTTATTTATTCAAATGAAATTAAATGTGAATTTGATTAAATGTGTGGCATTGTATTTTTACCTGCAGTATAAGCAGGTAAAAGTGTCAATAGATATAATTCAATGCTGATGACATGGTTCTATTTGATTGGCTGTTTGTGTGTAATATAATTTGTTGAAGGGGTGTAGTCGCTAGTTTTGATATTTTTTTAAATATATTGGTAACGCATTGTTTTAATGGTCCCTTTTGAACGTTCTGTTGACTATAAGTAACTTTGCAACTACATGCCAACTAACTCTCATTCGACTATTAGTAGACTGTCTGCTTAATATCTGCTAACAGTTTGAGATGCTCCTCCAACAGACATTCTATTGACTATAAGTAACTTTGCAACTACACGTCAACTTATTCTAACCCTAACCTAACAGACTACTAATACTCCACTAACACTCTAATGAGAGTTAGTAGACATGTAGGTGCAACGTTACTTATAGTCAACAGAATGTGTTAAAGGGAACATCAAAATAAAGTGAAACCAATATATTTTATTTACATTTTGTGCTACTTTTTTTTTTTTACTAAAATGTTTATAAAATGTAAGTTGTAATAAGCATGTACTAAAATGTAAATAAAAACTATTCTCCACACATTTAGCTAATCATGTGTAGACATTGAATGATATTTCTTCAAACATTTCATTTGATTTCACATTTTCTTTTCAAATGTTTGCTAAAATGATTGGGAATGAGGAATGAAGAATTACGTATTTGTACCAAGTAGGTAAAATGTAACTTCCAGTGTATCATTCAATGTTAAACATATGACTGTTTTAATTAGCTGTTTTTGCATTTGTGGGAGGAGTTTAGTGTTAAGTCACTTATTACAGATTTGTACGAATATTCAATAGGTTTTACGTTTGGCAAGCGTTTTTAATTGAAATATCATTCAGTGCCCATGTGATTTTTTTTCTTACACATTCTTATTTTAACTTTTTAAGCCATTTTTTTTAAAAACTTTTTTTATTGCTTTAGTCTGTTGTAAACGAGAGCTCATTTTCAGATTAAAATGAAGTAAAACGACCCCCCCCCTACTTTTTGTGTGTGGTTTAATCTCCCACACTGTGGTGTACATTGTCCCCCCCCCCGTTCGTCCTAAAGAAAACATGATCCTCTACATAAGCTGTCATGTCTTTTTATACCCTCATTACATTGTTTTCAGTAGCTTTGTTCAGTCGAAAATTATTTTGGAAGAAATAACAATGGCAGGAAAAAAGCAAAAAGAGCGAGCGAGCAAGTAAGAGGGGGAGAGAGAGAGAGAATACCCCACATTCTGTTTATGTAATTTAGTGAGTCATAACGTGGGTGCATGAGGCATTATGCAAGTTCTGGTTGTGCTTTGAAAAATTGGTTATCTCCACAGCACCTACAAGGCACACAGATGGATGCGCCTCAGTTGTGGTGCGCCTGAGCCCTGGCAGTGCGGGGAGCCAGGCCGTCTCAAAGCAGGAAGCCCTTCTGGAGGAGGACAGGCCTCTTTTTCTCGAGCCGTCAGAGCTTTGGATTGGTAAATCCTGTGGGCTTGACCGAATAGAGGAAGTGCAAAGCTACATGAGGGAGAATAATCATAGTGTGCAGGAGAGGGGATTTCGCAGGGCACTGCATATGCCCTGTGCCTACAATTCACCCCGCCGCTCATTAGATGCTGAATACATCATGCAGATTTCTGCCAGTCCTCTCATTTCAAATGCAGCTCCTCTTGACAAAAATTAGAAAAGAGAATATATAATCAAATTGGTGTGTGTGTGTGTGTGTGTGTGTTTTCATTTTGCCACTTTTCCCTATGATTTTTGGTAACACTTTACAGTAAGGTCCCATTAGTTAACATTAACTAACATTGCATTAACAATGAGCATTACATTTTACATTTATTCATCTTTGTTAACTGTTTATTGTTAGTTCATGTTTGCTCAGGTCCATTAAATAATATTAACAGATGCAACTTTCAGTTTTAATAATGTATTACCTAATGTTGTTAACAAATGTAACCTTATTGTAAAGTGTTACCTTTCTTTTTTTCTTTTTTTTTGCCTTAAAGGGGCATTTAAAAACAATATTATATTACACATAATATCACAATATTATTCTCAAATAAATGTTTAATAAAATCTGTATTCATGAATACCCCCCAAAAAAAAGCTTGCTAAAAACAAAACAAGCACCCATTTTGCGTATCCGATTATTCCCCATGACTTAACAAAGATCCAGACTGTTCAAACACCATGTTAGTCGACTGTAAAATATCCCCGGGCCGCAGTGATTATATGTTTCATCGTTTGGAAAATGCATGGCCCTTGAGTGTAAGAATGAAGTATAGTGTTAGATCGCTCCCTTTTATTTCCCTTGGAAGCTGGTGAAGGGTTGCTGCGTACTCTGTTATCGTCAGTGGGAGTTAAGTGCTGTGTGTTGAGCACGTGTTTATTGCGGCGATTATGTAACTGGTTATAGTCTTAGAATGTCCTGTGCTGCCGGGGCCTCGCAGCGCACATTACGCTAGTTGCTAGTGTTGCTGTTTTGCTTGCGGCAGGGCAAAGGGGGGTGGGGGGGATGAGAGGAGGGTGTCGGGGAAACCTCACACCGGGCAGATGCCGTTTGCTATCGGTTGTGGAGTGGAAAAAGAAACGTAGCATTCCTCTGCACGCCGGTGTGTCATACTTGTATTGAAATGATAATGGAGCACATGCCGATGTAACGGGGGCTCCGCTCTCAACCCCACAGGGAGTTGAAGGAGAATACCACGGTCGATAGTTCTGCACCACAAAACAAAACAAAAAACGGTCTCTTCTCTCCTGGTGATACATATAAATGCTGCCTCCTTATTACGGCATTGTTAACAAGACGCCACGTCTTAGGCAAAGGAGCCATTAAAGAAAACAGTGCCTGTTATTAAGTCAATGACTGAGTGAAGCACGCTAGGGGTGATAAAATGATCATATTAATACCTTGAACTCACGCATTCGCTAAATGGGGCAAGTATATTGCTTTGTAAACATTTTCACATCAATAGTACAGTGCCACAACAAAAGATAAACCCCAGGTTGAACAAGGAGATAAAGCGACTGTTTCACAAGATTAAATAGAAAGTGATGCCAGCTTGGCAGCCAGGCCGTGTGTTGCATGGATTATTTATAATGGGCGGGAAAAAATGCAAATCATACAATTACAGGCCGTAAAGCCAAGTATTAAAATAAGAGAGCAGAATTAAGGCCTTTAGCTGATGTGATGAAAATAAATTTATATCTAACATTTTCATTTTGGCAAACAAAAGTCAAATCCAGAATACTATAATTTTTTATTTATAACTTTTGTTTGTGTTCCGCATGAGCTTTTTAAAGGCTGTCTGTGTTTGTAATCTGCGCACTTAAAGCACAATAGTTTCATGCCTGCTTTGAATATTGTTTTTTAATTTACACAGGCAGTTTTTCTAATGTATGACATGGAGGAAATTACCTCATAAAGAGTCATGGAATTTGTCCTACATGGAATT
The DNA here is from genome assembly GCA_039654105.1 of Coreius guichenoti. NCBI lineage: Eukaryota > Metazoa > Chordata > Actinopteri > Cypriniformes > Gobionidae > Coreius > Coreius guichenoti. The sequence goes on from CM077171.1 coordinate 29,616,515, forward strand.
GTGTTGTTTGTAGATCTCTGTGTTGTAAAGAAGGCCTCCATAATCCATTTACTTCAATTTGTAAACACACAACTGACACCGTGCACCAGTGCAGATGTTATGAACCCCGTATTTATGCAACAGAAATCTTCTAATACCTTGTATATCTAATCTTATTCAAATTAGGAAGCATGTCTGCGCCTTGGTTTTGTAGTGAAAAAGCATAAAATGGAAAGAAGCATTCGACAAATGCATTATTAAGTAGTGCATAAATGGCTTTTTTTGCTCATTTAACTTTTTTAAATTAAGTAGAAATTTAATATCAAATGTACGTTGTCATATTCTACATACACAATAATGGATTTGTTATTATTTTTATGTTAAATGTACATGGAACAATATTTGTGTTTTGTCCTTGCTAGGTTTACTTTGCACGTATTGTGCTTGAGTGTATTCCAAAGGATAGAAGTCTGTGGCTAATCCTCTGGTTTGTACATACTGTCGGCTTTGATAGGGGAAAAAATGAAGATGCCGTGTGGGTGTGCAAGATTAGGCTTATCTTCAATTGCATTGTATATAGGGATATCCGCGGTGACATTGACAGAATAGGATGCTTCTCCCTTTAAAACAAGCCAAAGGAATTTGCAGGTTGAAACAGTGGAGGCGATCAGGAGAGGTGGAGGCGCCCATGCTGCAGTTTGTTTGTGGTGGCGTGCTTATGCATGATAGCCCCAGCTCAGGACAACAGCGGGATGAATAAAACGCTCGGATTGTTCACACTCATTGTGCCACCCCGCCGCAGCGGCACTGTCCTTCAGGATGTTTGAGATGCCAGAGCCTCTAATGGCCCCTGCCAAGATGCAAAGACAACCACTTTTGAGATGGGGATGTACACGCCACAACAAATCAAACTTATTTTGTTGTGTAAATTGCACTTTTCTGTCTCCTGTGTTGACATGTGGTCAACGCGTACAACATGTTCCTGGATCGACATCTTTGTTGATCCTAGAACATCATACCAATCAGTCAATCAGACTTGAAGGACAAGTTTACAGTTTATGTCAAGTTAAGGCTTATACAGCCAGGGTTAGGTGCTTCTACATCAGTGTTATTCACCTATCATTTCCCTCTGATTTTAGGGATAAGTTATGTGTAGGGTCAGGTTTAGGGGTAGGGATGGGGTTAGGACTAAATTTTCGGACAGGAATGTTGTTCCAGGATTATTTGGCAAAATCACAGTGACCGTTTATTTTCTATTGTATTTTTTTTTAGGGATATACCAATGATATATCATTACCAAATTGTTGTTGTTGTTTTTTATTTGTTAGCGTCAGTCAGTATTGGATATTTACACCGATCAGGCATAACATTAGGACCTAATATTGTGTTGGTCCCCGTTTTGCTGCCAAAACAGCCCTGACCCGTCGAGGCATGGACTCCACTAGACCCCTGAAGGTGTGCTGTGGTATCTGGCACCAAGATGTTAGCAGCAGATCCTTTAAGTCCTGTAAGTTGCGAGGTGGGGCCTCCATGGATCTGACTTGTTTGTTCAGCACATCCCACAGATGCTCGATTGGATTGAGATCTGGGGAATTTGGAGGCCAAGTCAACTCCTCAAACTCGTTGTTGTGCTCCTCAAACCATTCCTGAACCATTTTTGCTTTGTGGTGCATTATCCTGCTGAAAGAGGCCACAGCCACCAGGGAATACCGTTTCCATGAAAGGGTGTACATGGTCTGCAACAATGCTTAGGTAGGTGGTACACGTCAAAGTAACATCCACATGGATGGCAGGACCCAAGGTTTCTCAGCAGAACATTTCCCAAAGCATCACACTGCCTCCGCTGGCTTACCTTCTTCCCATAGTGCATCCTGGTGCCATGTGTTACCCAGGTAAGCGACGCACATGCACCCGGCCATCCACGTGATGTAAAAGAAAACGTGATTCATCAGACCAGGCCACCTTCTTCCATTGCTCCGTGGTCCAGTTCTGATGCTCACGTGCCCAGTGCCCACTGTTACAGTGGACAGGGGTCAGCATGGGCACCCTGACTGGTCTGCAACTATGCAGCCCCATACGCAACAAACTGCGTTGCACTGTGTATTCTGACACCTTTCTATCAGAACCAGCATTAACTTCTTGAGCAATTTGAGCTACAGTAGCTCGTCTGTTTGATCGGGCCACACAGGCCAGCCTTCGCTCCCCATGTGCATCAGTGACCCTTAGCCGCCCATGACCCTGTCGCTGGTTCACCACTGTTCCTTCCTTGGACCACTTTTGATAGATACTGACCACTGCAGACCGGGAACACCCCACAAGAGCTGCAGTTTTGGAGATGCTCTGACCCAGTCGTCTAGCCATCACAATTTGGCCGTTGTCAAACTCGCTCAAATCCTTACGCTTGCCCATTTTTCCTGCTTCTAACACATCAACTTTGAGGACAAAATGTTCACTTGCTGCCTAATATATCCCACCCACTAACAGGTGCCGTGATGAAGAGATAATCAGTGTTATTCACTTCATGCCTGATCGGTGTAGCTATACATGTCCTATTTTTACCTATTTAGATTTACTTTTGTAAATATCATTTAATATCCATTTTTCATAATTACATCAAATGTGATACCTAAATTCACTCAAAATTAATGATTGACTGTTTCATTTTCAACTGTTAAAAATAATTTAAATCGGTAATCAAAATAAAGATAAATGATGAGAAACTTATTTGAGTTAGTTGCCAAAGCAATTTCCATTTTCCAATTTCCATAAGTACTAAAATTACTAAACCTGAAGTAAAAAATAAATTAAAGTTGTAGGAATATTTTAAAAAATAAAACAAAAACTAATAAAAATGACAAACACATAAAAAGTAATTAAACTAAACTAAAATTAAAAGGAAAAAATAAAAGATAATTCAAAATAATAATAAATGCTATAATAGTATATAAATAATACTAAAATAACTCATAACATGAAAATACTAAATATCGCCACTTTTTTTTATTTATTTTTTATAGCCAATAGTCTTTAGTTAGGTCACATTCATGAACCATGACTTTATACTTGCTAGTTGGCTGCATCAGCATTCGTGCAAGATGAATAGTCAATATTTTTAGTTTTCCTGGAAGGTATGTTAAAAGTGTTTTTAGGAATACACTAGGATATAGATGGCTTCATAGCTTATACTCATGGACTAAGAGTAAACAAGTAAAATAGTAAACAAGTCCGTAATGAACGTATTTTGCTACAGTCAGTCTCCATAAAAGCACAGAGGTCGACACAACATCCCCTAGTCAATCATTACAGATTTTTTTCTCAGTGGCCGAGTTGACTTCTCACTCTACCTCCAGCTTGCGTGATTGATGTCGGGCGAGGTTAGTGGAAAAAGAATGCACTGTATTCTTAGACCGACAGTGGGCCGCTGTCCTTTTTCTATCTCTCCCTCGCATACCCCCTCCTCTCTTTCTTTCAGGAAAGGCCTGCTTCAGGACTACCACAATTTTTCAGCTCCAGCCCCGAGTACCTCTGCCCTCAGACTTAGCCCAGCTGCTGTGGTCCACAGACACACTAATTGGCCCTGATTTAGTCGGCTGTGCTTTAAGTGCACTCTGCTGTGTGTGCTGCGTGGGGCTGCCATGTCAGTCCACTCTTTTCCCACTGGCTCTTTAGGCCATTACCTAAATGAAGTGCTGCCACTGGAAGTTGGTGAGCACATGCTAACGGTGAGGTATTGATTTGTGGGTTATTTCAAGTGATGATATCTCTGTCTTCAATCCAGAAAGAAGAAGAAAAATCACTGGAGGGCTGTTTTTTTATCGCACACTTTACAAGTTTACAAGTTAATTATTTTGTTTGTTTTCATAAGGTTCACTTGAGGGCTACACTCTATAAGTAAAAGGAAATAAGGCATGAATATTAATGAATAGTCAAGTCAAGTCAATTTTATTTGTATAGTGCTTTTCACAATGAATGCTGAATGCTTCAAATCAGCTTTACAGAAAATCAAGATGTAAATTTTTATAATATCTTCATGTCTTATACTTTAGTCACATTTAGCAGATTAGAGCTGGGCAATAAAATTGATTACATTTTGCAACAATATAAACAATCAAGCAGTTGAGATTTGCTATATAAAGTAGTGTGTGTATATATATATATATATATATATATATATATATATATATTGTTGTACATTAGTGTATGTATGTGGGTAAAGTTGGATATACTTATATATCCAACTTTATATAGAGATCTGTGTAATTAATATAATTGACATTTTTCAACAATCATGCAGTTGAGACAAGTTGAGATGTATATATAAATATATATTCTACAGCATAGCCACATATTCTTTTATATATATACAGTCAAACCAAAAATTATTCAGAAACCAGATATAATTTTTTACTAGTGGGTGCAGGACACTATAGTTCATTTATGTAAGTGAGGATAGCAAAATAAAGTAAACTGTAACATATTATACCCAAAAAGTCTTCATACAGTGGACTACCAGTAAAATTGATACAAATTTGGGACCAAAATTATTCAGACACTTTGACCTGACCATGTTTTGCTTAAGTGTTTCTTCTTTAATTGCTAATATGACCTTTTACACCACAGACTGAACAAAATTATGCATTGCTTGGTAATTGGTTGACCTAAATTGGTATTATTTAATTGTGTACTTAAATTTAACAGCTGACAGCTGATTGGTTAATTGTAATCCATTATATTTCTATCAAAGTTATCTGACATTATCAAGATGAATTTAGTTCTGACACAGTTTAACTCTGAGTTCTTGTCATATTTTATTACCATTTATATTATTACCAAACTATAGCGAATAAACTGTGATAATGTGAGAAAATGTTGAAGGTGTCTGAATACATTTAGGTTTGACTGTATGTATATATATGAGAGAGAGAGAGAGAGAGAGTTCTCTTTCTGTGATGCACAAACGTGCTGAACTGAAGCCAAGTTGTTTACTGCATCACGTTTCAGAGATGCCAAGGCCTGAATCAATTTAACTTCACAGCTAGCGGGGCACGGATGGAAATATGGACGTTTGTGCGGCTACGCCTTGCCAGTCCTCAGAATTAAAGTCATTAATCCAAACACAGGTGATTGTTTTAGCACACTAACACAGCAGATTGAGCAGGGAAAAAGGTGTTCGCTTTAAGAAAGCCAACAGTGTTGAAACAAATACGTTTTCCCCTCGCAAATCCTGTTAGAAGAGTCAACGGAAGCAGTTCTGCTTAAAATCATTAGCATCTCAAGTTTCTCAGATTGAATATGCATCAGATGCACGTTTTCTCAAAGTGCACACTGAAACGCATGTGGTCCGGCTGTAGTCCATCAGCCAGTCCAGAGCCGTTCAGAGTGGCGAAATGACTTGGGTTTGCCGAGCACATTATTGTGTATTTGACAGTTCTTGACAGTTCAATTTTAGCCCTGTGTTCGGCTGACATTATTCTATCAGGGCCCTCCATAATCTGAGGCTGTAATACGGCGGATGCGGCAAATGCTTATTTCCAAGACCTCTGCGGCAGGGGCTGGCCTGCGCCATCACTCATATCTCAATTACCTAATCTAATGCATCTCAGTGGGCTACTGCCCGAGCTTCATTTACTGTAAGTGCTAGAAGCTCCTCTGCGATTGTTATGTGCGCCAGCACCAACCTGCGCCGTCTAGGGGAGAGTGAGCTCAATCGGAGAGGGGCAGGGAAACACACCAGAAGAGACTGGGGTGGGGGGACAACAAAGAGAGAACAGCAAGCAGGGCTCTGTAAGAGGGTGTCATGCATCGGCGGGCGGAGAGGAAGAACACTGTAGAATAGATGAGTATTAGCAGATACGCACATGCTGTGATGGGAGCAAGAAGCAGAGCTCCTCTCCAATAGTGTTTTTTTCGCCTCATTTTTGGGAGATTGTAGCTCGGTTCCAAAACATAGTGAGCTGCCTGCTGCTAACGTAGGTAGCTGACTACTAAGGCAGCATACTGTCATGGATCTTTATAGCTGACTAATTTAGAATGCACTATGCCTCAAATGTTGTGCTCAACACTGAATAATTTACTCACAATTAATTCCAATAGAGTTTAATATTTGCATTTCTATGCTAAATGTGTGATACTTGAATTGAACAACAAAAGACACTTATTCACAAATATTGGGTATTTAAATATAGATTTATTCATGACTAAACTAGTCATAATGCATTATTCTCTGCAAAGGATGTGATGCTGTCTTTAGGCTAAAATGAGATATCTTTGAAGGTAGCATCCTTAAGTTACATACACTACCATTCAGCAGTTTGCAGTCAGAAAGATTCTTTAATGTTTTTGATAGAAGTCTCTTCTGCTCACCAAGGCTGCATTTATTCGATCAAAAATACAGTAATATTGTGATGCGTTATTACAATTTAAAATTGTAAATAAAAAAATAAAAAAACTTTTTCTATTTGAATATTTTACTGTGATGTCAAAGCTGAATTTTCAGCATCATTACTCCAGTCTTCAGTGTCACATGATCCTTCAGAAATCATTCTAATATGCTGATTTGCTGCTCAAGAAACATTTATTATTAACAGTTGAAAATAGTTGTGCTGCTTAACATTTTTGTGAAAACTGTAATACAAGAACAGCATTTATTTGAAGTAGAAAACTTTTATAAAATTGTAAAAGTCACTTTTGGTCAATTTCATCCTTGCTAAATAAAAGTATACATTTCATTACAAATAAATATATATCCTACTGACCCCAAACTTTTGAACAGTAGTGCACTTTTTGGGATAGATTTTACATTAGGAACATCTTAAAATGCTGTTTTTGTGGATGGATGGAAATTTTGTTACAGACATTGAAAATCTGGGATTTAAAATCCTGCTGAAAAAAAAAAACATTTGAAAAAGAAATATTGGCATATTATTTAAGATTTTGCACTATGTCTAGTCCACAAATCAAATTGAAATAGATTTGTGGAGTTTATGCAGCTTAAGTGTCAATAAGGCGCAGGCATAATAATTATATAGAAATTCTGAAATTCATGCTATAATTTTTTTATTCAGTGTTATGTACACTATACTGTATATTGTGTATAATTAGAAGTTAGTGTTTTGAGACTTTTGGACTCAACTGTATGCACTCAGGCTTGTGAAAACAAATAGCCTAAGTGTCTGCTTGGTTTTTTTAGAGTGTGAACAATGGATGAGAACAGCAGGAATCTGGAGATATTTCACCCAAACTAGCCTCTCCGGCAAGACCACAGGCAAAGGAGCCTCTTCCCCTCCCGATTCTTTTATGACAGCTGGAGAGGGATTCGTCCACAGCCTGATTTACTGTAGTGTGGATGAGATTCACATACTAAGCCGGCTTTTAAATCATTTTTAAAACTGTCAAGTGAAATGCTTTCCAGTAACACTGGTGAGCTAATATATTAGCGTTGCCTTGGAAACGGAGGGAAAGAAATTGTTTGATGTATCCTCAGAGGGTTTAAACGAGGGTAGGATGGTGGCGCGGCAAAAGTTGCTCGCCGCTTGTTTTCGCATTCTGTTCCAGTTAATTGTCTTGGATGGCTAGTAATTAATCAATGCGTTTTTGTCAGGTCGCCGCGCACGCTCTAGAGATCTGTCAATAAGTCACATCAGACTCATCAGATATATCAGTGACACACTAGAATCACCACAGCAATTAGAGCAGGCTATGCTGTCCCACGGCGGCACACTTGCTTGCGTGCACTAAGTGTGTGTGTGTGTGTTTGTAAGTGTATGCAGATCATCAGCGAGTTTAAGCGCAGAGGTGTGCACTGAGAACTCCACTGCTAATATATTTTGTCAGGGAGGCGAGTGCGGGTGATAGAGTGGCCATGTTTACGTCTGTATTCCCCCATGACAGACTTCCCCGGTTCCCACTTCTCTGTCTGTCTATTACGCAGTGCAAAGGTTGGACTGTCAGCTCTGTCTGTCACCCCCATTCTGCATCAGGAAAGCGTGCCAAGGGCCAAGCCACTCACACACACACACACATGCTTACTCATACACCCCTCCAGTTTTCCCAGTGACCTGTGCTTTTCTTGGTGTGTGTTACAGAGCCTGTGCAGTGCTGGGATCAGCTGACACAAAGCTCCTAAAGCCACGGCTTTCCTGCTCAACCACCGCAGAGCAAATCCGCAGATCTACCTGAGCTCTTATGATGCACCATTCCTGCCTGTAAAAGCTGCAAGTTCACCCAAAAAAATAAAAATTCGGTCATCATTTATGACATTTCAAACCATATGACTTTAATTGATCTGTGGAATGCAGAAGGAGATGTTCTGAAGAATGTACTGGTTGTTCTTTTTACAATTGATGGGGTTTCAAGCTACATAAAAGTATTATAAAAAGGTATATGTTTTGAGTCTTTTGAGCCACACAATAGCTTTGCGTGAGGAAAACATCCACCTTAGGTCTCTTTGTGTTTGTGATAGTTCCTGTGAAAAGTATGATTTGAGTTGAATCTTTTGATTTATTCACGAATCAGTCTTGATTTAGTGGCTTGAGTTCAACTTAATGCTTTGAATTTTGGTTCATTCCTCACTCAAATTAATTACATTTAAATAGAAGGTAATATAGTGTGTAAACGAATCGTTTGTTTAAGTTGAATCTTTTAAAAGAACCATTTGATTCGATTCATGAACGAATCAGACTGATCCGGTTGCATAGTGAGATAATCAGTGAATAAAGACTTGAATTTTGGTTCGTTCTTCACACAAGACTATAGGCCTTTGTCAGTCATGCCATATTTAATTTTTGACCATAATGTAAATGGATTGTACTGTAGTTTGACAACTTGGCAATTGTTCAGTTGACAAAACATCTTTTAAAAACAAAAATTCAGTAGACAAAAACTGTCTATCCCTCACAGCCTTGTTTTCATCTGTGTAAAATTCAATATGGTTTCTGCCCCAACTAAAGATGTAATATAGCATGTGAACTATTATGATACATTCATGATGCTTTTGCATCTTTTTTTGAAGCAGTACATTCTTCAGAATGTCCTTTTGTATTTAAAGAATGAAAGTCATACAGGTTTGGAACAACATGACGGAGAGTAATGAATGACAAAATGTTCATTTTTTTAAGGGTGAACTATCCTTGGTAACACTTTAATTTGATGGTCCACTTTAGACATTGTACTAACTATAAATAACTTTGCTACTAAGTCTCATTAGCGTATTAGTAGACTGTCTGCTTAATATCTGCTAACACTTTATTTCAATGGTCCCCCAACAGACATTTATACTGACTATAAGTAACTTTGCAACTACATGTCAGCTTATTCTACCCTAACCTAACAGTCCACTAACTGTCTATAGTCCACTAATAGTCTAATGAGAGTAAGTTGACATGCAGTTGCAAAGTTACTTATAGTTAGTAGAATATCATAAGTGGAACTTCAAAATAAAGCACAACAAAATAACATGATAAAGCATGTCTCTTCTTTAAGGGAGATGTGAAGGGGTTATGATCCTGGCCTCAACTCAGTAGGAGAAAATACCTGATATGAGGAGACAAAGAGCCACATATATTGACTTTAGAGAGAGAGAGAGAGAGAGAGAGAGAGAGAGAGAGAGGGAGAGAGAGTGGCAACACTGCTTTTGTGTTTGGTAAAGCAGACGGCCCTGGGGGCTTTGTGGGGAGCCACAGCGATACTGGAAATGGGTCCAGCAGTTTATGACACTTCACAGGATGTGTGATAGGAGATGCTGATGTGTGGAAGCCCCCGATAACCCCAGTGTAAACCCTTGGGCTTCCACCAGTCATACCTTTAATTTACAGTGATAACTTTTCACCGCACCTCTCAACCTCACATTCCCACAGTGCTGTGTTAACATTACACAGCTATCGTGGCACATGGGGGAAACGGCTGAAGCGCATGTGCGGCCTGTTTAACCGGCAACATATGCACTCAAAGTTGCGCAGACGTACCGAACGGACGTGCCGGTGCATGGATGATGCTGAAATACGACCTTTTAACATTGAGCGGCTGGTGTTTGCAGTGAAAACGGTGATGAAAATAATTTGATGGAACTGTTTTCGTGAAGTAATTTAGGCCATTTGACGCCATAACAGATGGGCCATATTCAGAGATGTTGCATCCTCTGCTAAAATTAATAGCACAACTTTTACAGCAGCTGACACTAATGTTTTTATGCTGGCTTTTGGAGTATTTTATGTCACTAGTCGAAACTAATAGCTCGGGTTACTACACAGTGTAAACATTTATAATGTCAATTTTAAAACATCTGGCAATAATGGGATGTATCTTGTTAGACGGCGAGGCTTGTCAACACAGTGAACGTAATTATGACAGATGCCAGTTCTCCAAGCTCACTCATGAAGACACATGTGAGCGCACACACGTGATGCCAACCCTCCATTCTGCGCTTGCACAGAAAATCACTGGGCTGCCTAACAAGCCATTGAATTAATTGTTTGTAACTAGTGTAAATATTTTCAAACTGTGCAAAAGCATGAAATTGGCCAATATAGGGAAAATGAAACGCAATTAATCCACAGCTCCCATAATACAGATATGGACAGATAAATCTTGCACATGAAATGGCGTGCAATTAATTTGCTTTGGTTTAAAGGCTTTGTTTTAACTGAAACAGAATTTGTATATAAAGGAATGATTGACTAGTCGTCTACTGGTCGACTAGCTTATTCAAATATGTATATATTTGAATAATATATATATATATATTATATAATATATATATACACAATTATGTACACATTCAAACAGACACATTTGGACTTTTTTAAGAGGGTTTTTAAGTTAAAAAATATTTTTAAACACCTTTTAAAAACACATCTTATAATCACTACGTTCTGTTGTTGTGCTCCGTCCGGCCTCCTAAAATGTATGGGGGCAAGGATAAAATGTTTAAGGTGGGCTGTCTCTCCCCCATGCTCAACATTCCCCGTTGCGACTACCCCTAAGAAACACGTCTGATCATAAATCATGTCAACCACACTAGTGTGTGTAGTAGAAAATATGTGTATCTCTACCTTGTGTTTGAGCTGTTGAGCATGTCATACACAATAATGTCTCATCCTGTTTAGGTCATCACTGACATGCATCCAACTGCACGTGCTTTAATAGTCATGATTAAAGAAACTGATTGGAGATGGAGCTCATTCGCCGGCCTTCCCGGAGGGCCATGAGTTCGTTTCTGGCAGAGACATCTGTGTGTCCTGGCCTGCTCCTGCAGCTCTCTGTGTGTGTCCATCTGTGTGTGATTAGTTCTGCTCTTAGTGTACCTGTGCGCTCGCTCTAGAAATCATTAGGCCCGGTCATACCTCTCCTAGCTACGCTTCACAACATCTGTCATGACACAGTCATCAGAGACCCTGCAACATCTGCCAGAGTCTTAGCCTTTGTTTCCTCACACACTCCGTTTCTTGTTCTCCTTGTTACCACTGTTGTTGTCAATCCCCCCCCTTTTCCTACCTTTTTTCCTTCACACAAACCAGAACTAGGGCAGCTCTTTGATCAAAAAGTATTAACGTCCTACCCCTTACTCGCCATTGATCCACAGATAATATACGGTTCCTTCTATCTCAAAGAATGTTGCAGCTGGCCTGAAAGATGAGAATGATTTCAGTCCAGTGGTCTTAAATGAAGGGGAAAAGATGGAGGCTTTTAAATTTAAAATAAATCTGAGATTCATTGTTTATTTAAACATGGAAATATACATACCTCAAAATGTTTTCAATAGTTATGTTATTAGTAGTTATTATATTATAGTTATTACTATATTACTATATATACTATTATATACTATATTATGTTACTATTATATAGAGAGAGTTATGATTATTGTACTGTAATAATATAATTGTACTGAAATAAATCATAAATTTATAATTATAGAATTACATTTGTATGATAATAATATAATTATACTAAATAAGTATTATATATTTATTATATTTAAAATTATATTATTATAACTTTCATTATCACAAAATAAGCTGGGTGATCTGGTCTTGTATCATCATAAAGTGCTTTATTTTCCAATAATGACCTGATGACTGTACATTATCTCTGTTATTATACGACTTGGGAAATAAATATAAATGGACATGGAATATTGATCTTGAGTTGAAATTATTTTATTATGTGAGAAGAAAAAGACATAAAACTAGCAGCTATGTAGGAAATCAGGTAAAATATTTCACTGCGGAAAGCTGCTTATGACCAATCAGAAAGAAGTATTCCAAAGAGATAGATATATAAATATAAATTCATAATATATATTAGGCTAACTTCATATGATAGTGTAGACAACAATGCTAACAGTAAATGACATGATTCCAAGGTTAAACATGATGCGTGATTAATGTTCTTACTGCATGTTCCTTTCACCCAGAATGGGAGGAGGGCAGGGAGACAGAGAGAGAAAGAGACAGGGGAGAAAGAGAAGCCCATGAGGAGGGGGTGGGCTAGATGGAGGAGAGAAAGACGAGTAAGGCAAGGAAATGAGCTTTCTCCAGCCAGTATGAGTGTGTGGCTGCCTGACAGCCTGGTTCAGTGCCACCTTGCCACTTTGTTTCAGCTGTGTAAATAATGGCTGTAATTAAAATCACCTGTACCTGACAAGCATCAGAGTGTCTGCAGGAGATGCGCTGGCCTGATGAGCACTTTGTGTACATGCTGCTGTCGCATTCATGGCTGTGACGACTGACATATTGCATGTGCGACTACAAAATTTCATGTACTGCACGGGAGATTAGGGCCGAATCAGGTTTTTGCACGCACACACAGGTGTGCACTTGCAGATCGTCACATGCATACAAAGTGCATCCCTGCATAGGCTGACCTGTTTGTTTAAAACCGTTTCTCAAATCCGGTCCTGGAGTGTCACTGCCCTGCATAATTTATTTCCAACTCTAATCAAACATAACTGAACAAGCTACTCAAGATCTCAGAGTTCCTAGAAAATTTCGGGTAGGTGAGTTTGATCAGGATTTGAGCTAAACTCTGCAGGACAGTGTCCCTCTAGAGCCGAATTTGAGGAACGCTGTTGTACATCTTTATTTTCAGTTGTAGGACAAAGAATAAGAAACTAATAAACATAGGAACCTGTCTGAAGTTGACTGAGACTGTTAGCTATATGACAAGCTAAATCGTTTAGAAAAAACGATTGTTATTACTTTTTGATTTGCCATTTTGATTTCTCTTTAGTTTATTGCATTAGATCCATGTAATAATTATTTAAATGAGTCATCACAGTATTACTAATTACTGTAGACAAAAATACACCAAATTGTCTCACAAACAGCTGGAAATTTCAATGACTACGTTTACATGTGCACCAATATGTGATAATTTCTAATAATCAGAGTAAGGACTTAATTGCAGTAAGATGTTTACTTGACACGAGCAAACCTCTTCACTCCCATTTTCATTATTCTGATTATTCACTAAGAAGTGTGGTTATTTTTACTGCCATTATACATAGGATGAACTCAGATACAGTAGGCAAGTTATTGGCTGCTGTTTGAATCTACTTACATCAAATGCAAAACACATTTGACGTATTATTGGAAGGTTATTCGGTGCTGTGATGAATATTGCAATACCGCTGTAACTAGGTTTGCCTACGCTACATTGCATTCTTTGCGCTGTCTCTGAATGAAGATACGGAGCAGAGACTGCGCAGAGAGTTGTGTTGACAGAATTTACCGATTCGGAGTAGAGGGAAAACTTCAGAATAATGTCACAGAGTTCATTCATGAAGTTGTGTGAACAACACACAACATCCTTGTATGCCCGAGCACATGCGTGGTTATGAGATTAAGGTGTTTACATGCATGTTTATTGTGATTAAAATGGCGTACATCACATAGTTTAATGCAAGTATGGTTACTACGATTATAAGCTTAACCGCATTAGTTTGATCAAAGTAATGTGTTTACATGAGATAAAGTTTAATCGCAATATTGTCAAAATCCCATTACAGTTGCATTATAAGGGGACATGTAAATGCACTCAAAGATATATTGACCCTGTGATGTCCACGTTTTCATTTCACATTTTTGGTGGTTTTATGCATGCACATGGATACTTGTATGCACCGCTAATGCTATGAATAAAACATTCAGGCTTAATCATAAAGATCTGTACATTTTAAGCATAAAAACATAAGCTACAGTCCTCCTAATAACATTATTGGCCATTTGGAGTGTTGTGCTACTCTTTCCCTCCAATTTATGTCTCATTGTGATCACAGGGCGATGACTCAGACCCCATCCCAGACTTAAGCTAGCGTGCGTTAGCCGCAAGCTACTTTGCCTTCAACACCCACAGAAACACAATTTCCTTCTGAACATTGTCACGCCCCATCACAAACAAATTGTTGATCCAGGGCTGATCTACAATTGATGAAGCATAATGGAGAAATGAAAAAGCCAAGTATTTGACGCTTTCAAAGGCAACACAAGCCGTCTGTGCGAGATCTCCTAATAGAATTACCCACACACTGCTAAAGCATAGCTAAAGCACGCTAACTTGTAATTAAGATTTCTGAGGCTTGCTTAGATAACCCTAGAGTCGGCCTGCTGCTGTGGCATTCTCTTTGTTGTATGTTACTTTTAGCTCATTTATAATTGACTGTTAAACTTTAAAGTTTGTGCTAACTATATTTAGCACAGACACACTGGACCAGTTTTGCAGATTTTGCAAGAATGCAGCCACATACTTTTTAAACTTTTTAGATAGGCACAAATGGCCTCCTGTTGTTAATCTGTTTTGAGCAAATAGTTCTTTAATTCTCCTCTACATCTTGTCTCTATGGTGACGAATCTATTTCACCCATAATGAGACCCCTTAGAAATTGACAAAATGGAGAAAGTAGGAGAGAAGCGGGGCTGCTGAAAAGATTGTTAAGGAGTGATTCACGTCCCGATCCGCACTCAGCCCGAGGAGCTGTGTTTATTCCATATGAACCTGCCTTCCCGAATCCCAAAGGACAACATCTATTAAGTAAGCCTGACAGTTTCCAGGCTGTCTCCATATGGCCGAGACCCTGCTGCTGAGTGCCTTTGCCTGCCATGCATTCCCTTTTCACCCACATGACATCCACCACATATAATTACAGCACATGGGAGCCCAAGCGTGTGTGTGTGTTGTAGGAGGAAGTGGTACAACTTCTCAGTACAAGGAGAGTTTTGGGTGGTGACCCTGACTCTCTGATTAGAAAATTAGCCCAAAACATGGCACACTAACGACCTAGGCTTATTAGCGACAGTGCCAATGTTTAGTGGGCGTGCTGGGCTGAGCTGTGAGTGGCGGGGAGGGCCAACAGTCTCTGGAGGAGCAGAGAGGGTTACAGTCTGTGTGTTGGGGGAGAGAGAGACGCATCTGACACAGTTCAAACCCCTCCAAGTTCAACCCTACTAGAACATGAGATTTGTGACATGGAATGGAAAGCAGATTTGTTCCAGTGGAGCTGTGGGGGGAAGGCGATGAATTTGTGATCTGGAAATGTATATGAGCTCCTCATCTGAAGCGGCGACCAGCCCTGGAACACGCTGGCCGAGACTGATATGTATCAGAGGAAAGCTGGCAGGAAGAGAACAGCTGCAGGGGGACGCGGCTCTGACTGCATAGCTGCCATCTGATTCTACCAACCTTTTCACTCTTATTTCTTTCTCGCTGTTGTAGTTTCAATTTATATTTGTTCAGGAGGGGTCATCCCTGAAGCTTCAAACACTATGCGTGTCATGAGTTTTTAGTCTTGGTTCAATTTATTTTAAAATACATTTGTATGCTAAGAAATATTCTATATATGTATATATATTAGGGGTGGAACGGTTCAAATTACTCACGGTTAGGTTTGTATCACGTTTGTATCATGTTTTAGAGTCACGGTTTCGGTACGGTTCGGTATGTGCTATGTTCAGGGTAATTGGGACATTTGTCAAATAAAAATAAGCTAAATAAGAAAAAATAATCAAACTACAAGCAACAACACAAATACATACAATAGAGCAAAGATGCATATAAAATAAACAGTGCTTTTCAGGTTTTTCAGGTATCTAACAGTAGTTCCCCTTCGAGGGAACTCGCACTGCATCGTGATGACGACACTTTGGGAACGCCCTCAGCGTAGCACGTCTGAAGCATGAATGAAATCCATTCCAATCCTGATTGGTGCTGCGTCATGACGTAGTAGATGACGGCATACCCGGAAGGTACAAAGGGACGCCAGCTTGCACAACACATTAGCTTTTGCTCTTCAGCTAAGCGCTCTGTGTTTTGTGAGTCCTATTTGGTGTTGTTTGTCTTAGGTTTCACAAGCATTTATGGCAAGCGTGCAGTTCAGACAATGTGTGCCTCCGTTTCCCCGCTTTATTTCGGGCACGGACACACATCAGCTGTGTGTGCATTGCCTGGGCGTGCAGCACGCTCGAGCAGCCCTCGGGGGGGCTGCTTGTGGCGAGTGCGAGAGGCTGCTGCTCCGGGTATTGCGCTCACGGCTGGCCGTGTTTGATGAGGCCGGCCAAGCTTGTGAGCCCCGTGGTTCTGGGCCCGTGTCTGTCGAGGCAGCGTGGCACCGAAGATCAAGGGGCTCGCAAATGGACCTGATCGCGGGGATTGGGACTGCCGAGGCATCTTCCCAATCCTCATCGGAGGGTTCAGATGTTCTCCCTCCTCGTGTGGAAGCCCGCGAAACGGCTTCTTCCCGCGAGGTGGAGAACCCGATGCTTCAGCTATCTGGCTCTGAGGGGTCCCTCCCGAGGGAGCCTGGCAAAGGAGGCGGCGTTCTCGCGGTAAGACTTCTGAGCCTAAGGTCGATCTGAGGACCGTCCTTCAGGCGAAGAAGGCTTCCGCCAAGCGGTCCTAGCTTCGGCCGGGCCGCCGAGAGCTGTCCCCCCGGGTCAGAGCGATCGAGGTCGCTTCCTACCCGGAGCTCTCTGGGAATCAGTGCTGTGTTCCTGTGTTCCGGCCAGTTTGCGAGAGGTCTATGGGAGACCCGGCATTCCTCCTGGCACATCAACTGCCTGGAAATGCTAGCGGTCTACAAAGCTCTGAGGAGCTTTTTCCCGGACCTCCGTGGCCACCATGTCCCGATACGAACAGACAATACGTCTGTGGTTTCGTATCTGAATCGTCAGGGGGGTCTGAGGTCACGCCCTCTATGCAGACTGGCATACCAGATCCTCCTGTGGATCCACCAGGGAGCAGACGTCCTGTCGAGGCAGGGGCTGAGGCCCGGGGAGTGGCGACTCCACCCAGAGGTGGTGGAGGCCATGTGCGTGAGATTCGGCCCAGTGGAAGTGGACCTGTTCACGTCTCAAGAGACGTCCCGCTGCCCACTGTGGTTCTCTCTCTGGCATCCAGCTCCGCTGGGGCTGGATGCCATGACACAGACGTGGCCAAGGCTGCGTCTGTACGCATTTCCCCCAATCGCTCTGCTCCCGGGAGTCTTGGAGCGGGTCCGCCGAGAAGGGATCAGCCTACTACTAGTAGCACCCTGCTGGCCGACCCGGGTATGGTTCTCGGACATTATAACACTGCTAGACGGCCTCCCGTGGCAGGTCCCTCTGATGAGGGATCTGCTGTCCCAGGCCGGGGGCACAATATTCCACCCCCGGCCAGACCTGTGGAACCTCTGGGTCTGGCCCCTGAGGGGGCTCAGTACCTAGAGGCTGGCCTGTCAGCAGCTGTTGTCGAGACCCTACACAGCTCCAGGGCTCCTTCCACCAGGAAGCTGTACAGCCTGAAGTGGAATGTGTTTTCCACTTGGTGTAGAGAACGTAAGGTCGACCCAGTTAACTGCCCAGTGGCTTCAGTGCTGGAGTTCCTCCAAGGTCGTTTCTCCGCCGGGCTTACCCCGTCCACACTTAAGGTGTACGTGGCTGCCATTGGGGTTTGTACGGTTCCTCTGTGGGGCTCGGAGGATGAGGCCTGCGACTCGTTTCAGAGTCCCAACCTGGGACCTGGCAGTGGTACTTGAAGGGCTGGCTGAGGCCCCCTTCGAGCCGCTGGAGTCGGCCGAGGCAAAGAACCTGACCCTGAAGGTGGCCTTTCTCCTTGCAGTTACCTGTCTGAGGAGAGTGGGGGATCTCCAGGCCTTGCCGATTACGCTGACTTGCCTGGAGTTTGCCCCTGGCGGAGTGAAGGCCATCTTACATCCAAGACCGGGCTACGTGCCCAAGGTGCCATCTAATATGGCACGGTCAGTGGTTCTTCAGGCCTTCCACCCTCCACCTCACGGGACGGCGGAAGAGGGGAGACTTCACCTGCTCTGCCCGGTCAGAGCCCTTAAAGTTTATTTGGAGAAGTCTTTACAGTGGAGGAAGTCAGACCAGTTGTTGGTGTGCTTTGGCTCACCCAAGAAGGGGCTGCCTGCATCAAAATTTGCGCAATTTGCCTTCACCTATAGCCATGAGGGCTCATTCCACCAGGGGCATGTCCTCCTCGGTGGCCCTCCTTTCTGGAGTCTCGCTTCAGGAGATTTGCGAGGCGGCCGGGTTGGCCACCCCGCACACCTTCATAAGATTCTACAGTCTGCAACTTCCTGTGAAGCCTGGCGCCAGAGTGCTCGCGCCCTAAGTGTGCCTGGGTTCCAGCTTCACACTAGGGCAGGTGTGATTGCGGTGTGGCATAGTGGGTATATCGTTCCCAAAGTGTCGTCATCACGACGCAGTGCGAGTTACCTCGAAGGAGAACGTCTCGGGTTACGACTGTAACCCTTGTTCCCCGAGAAGGGAATGAGACACTGCGTCTCGCCGCCACACCTATCACGGGCAGAGCGCTTGCTTCATCGCAAAGCTAATGTGTTGTGCAAGCCGGCGTCCCTTTGTACCTTCCGGGTACACCGTCATCTACTACGTCATGACGCAGCACCAATCAGGATTGGAATAGATTTCATTCATGCTTCAGACGCGCTACGCTGAGGGCGTTCCCAAAGTGTTGTCATCACGACGCAGTCTCTCGTTCCCTTCTCGGGGAACAAGGGTTACAGTCGTAACATGAGACGTTTTTTTTTAGGTACAGAAATTGAATAAAGTAATCAAATATAAAATAACATTGCATATTATAATCTTCACTGTATAAATTAAATAAAGATTAATCATTATTGAAGTTACAAAAGTTATTCAGTCGAGTCTTTTGTTTGTTGTTTGATTAACATTTAAAACACAGCAGGAAAAGGCTTCTTTCCCTTTAAGAAGTAATGCACGATAAGAGTACATACTACACATGAACACACGTCTTTCTCAACTGTTTACGTTTTACTTAAGACATAACCTACTATGTTTGCTAGGATTACTCACCAAGACGGGCATGTTGACCATCAACATGGGGATCATTTTTTGTGTGAATTTGTCTGTTCAAGCACAAGACTTGAAAGAGAACTCAATATTTGCGCGCTATATGCGACGCGCCGCGTGCGCGCTTCAGATGAGTGCACACAGACACAAATCTCCTCTCAGCGCGCGCGTCTTGCTCTTGAATGTTTAAATTGGCAAGGCTTAAATGAGTTTAGTTTAAACACAATGTGTGCTGTTCAGGTCTCACCTGTGTTCACGCACTATCAACTTCCCGGTGATGACGCCGTAAATGATTGGGTCATGGTCAAGCATAAGCACTCGCATACAAGAGGGACTGTTTTGTCCACGCTTTTTGATCATCCCCATTGTAATTTATTGGGAAGCCAGAATGTGTATCCATCGACAGAAACATACATTAACCTAACTCTGTCTGTCTGTTTTACACGTTGTTATTTTCAAGAAACCATATTATAGATGTGTCATCAGATTTGAGATGAACCGCGGTGCAAGTGCGTGCCGAACCGTGGGTGGAGAACCGTGCGGTTTGATTTTCCGCTCCACCCCTAATATATATATATATATATATATATATATATATATATATATATATATCCACACACACAAATATTTTTATATTTTTCTGATTTTTCTTTTTAATTTTTTTATATTTTTATATTTAAAAACGAAATAAGTATGTATTATATCAAAACCAGCTCATGTTTTTCTGCTGTATATTGGCGGGTTGAATATTTATAGTTGGGGGCTTTAGTCCATACCACGAGGCAAGTGCCCCTTATATGGGTCATTTGCATTTGTGCTCCTTTATGTGTAACTGCTATTCCCTAACATCTTTTAAATAAAGACTTGAACACTTTCAAATAATATAGGAGAATGAAAATCCACTGCAGTTGTATAAAGAAACCTTAAAGGTGATTGTGTGCACAAATGTCGTATCATTTGGTTATTATGAAATGATGGCCCCGGAGGCAATGTACCAACCAACAGTTGGTCATTATCTGCGGTTGTTTAGGTAGTACTCCTCATCCGAAATTCTGAGTAGCATCAGGGTGCAGGCATGGATTCATTTTTACTGACTCTTCATGCCGTGCACACTATGTACTCAGAGAAGCTGGTAATATGCAAGCCAAAAGAGTTCATATTTTCTCTCCGAGTTCAACAAGGAAAAGGAACTGGGTTATGATTGCATGGCTTTGTGTTCAAAATACGCCCACTTCAGGCTCTCATGCAAGCCAGCTATTGAGATCTTATTATTGCATCTCACTGACTATAAAAACATCATCCAATACCATTAGACCGAAGCAAAGACTAAGTCTGTCAGTGAAACCATGCCTCAAATTGGTATTCTCAACTCACAAAATGGTTGCCTGTGGTTTTAAGCTGTGTGTGGTTGGGTAGACGTGCATGCCAAAGCATTCACAGTCTAAAACAAAAGGCCGAACTCGTCTGAGCGCCAGCGAGGAAAATTGTATGTGTGGACTCTAAAAAAAGGTAAACATAACATTTACAGTAGAGTCTTCTCAGAGAGTTCACCATACTTTTAAAGGTTTCCACAAGCCCAGATCTGATGAAACTGATCTGTTTAACATTACATGACTGGTCTGGAATCAGAATGATCATTATGTGTCATTAGTCCAATAAGAAATGAAGCAAAACCATTTTAAGAATGTTTCATAAAAGACTGTATACAGTATGTGATACCGGAGACAGTTGTAACTTGGTGTGAGATGTAACTCCATCAGTGTAACCACTTTGAAATGTGTATCAGTTCAGCAGGTTCTCTAGCTTAATTTGATAAACTCTACAATATATCGATTATTTAAAACTTTTACCTAAATGTAAATAAAAATTACAAATATCATGTCTGAGTAGACAGTCAAGGCTTTTAATAATAGTTTTAACAAAATGGGAAAGTGTATAAGCAGAAATTGATATTACATCCATC
This sequence comes from Coreius guichenoti, assembly GCA_039654105.1. Taxonomy (NCBI): domain Eukaryota; kingdom Metazoa; phylum Chordata; class Actinopteri; order Cypriniformes; family Gobionidae; genus Coreius; species Coreius guichenoti. The sequence goes on from CM077171.1 coordinate 29,637,779, forward strand.
CCAGGTCTCCCCTATTGAAATATCAGCTTCACCTTTGAGTGATGGTCACGTGCTTAATTGTGTGCATATCCAGAGGCCCTATTTGGTCTCAATTTATGTAACAGGAACACATCCGGAATTGCAGATGAGCGGTTTTACGCACAGAGACCCTCGGCGGTGGCCTCAATGGCGGGATCCATTCTGCGGCCCAGCTGTTTCTTTTGTGATCCTACAGAGATTTCTTCTGTTATTGGTATCGACTTGACAGGATTTGTGTCCATCACAGCAACCCACTTAATCCAGATCAGCCTTTAATACTAATTAAACTGCTTGGGGACACACTCCAGCGCCTGGTAACTTACAACCAGTGCATATGCCGATTACCATTCTTTCTAGAACCACTTGACCTGAAAATAAAACGGCGGCCCTTTTTATTTGCTGTCCATTACGTGTAAAGGGCTTCCTTTGTTTGCCTCTTAAAAGACCCAGAGCCGCCACTGTCATCATGGTAATGTCTCTGATTTCCCATCAGGTGACGATTTAGCTTATTAAGGTTGCACAGATGGAGATTCTTCTGGAGGAGGATTACTAAAAGAGTTAGTCGACACACTGTTCAGAGGACCGCAGAGATGTTTGCCTTGTGACAAATGGCAAGTGCAGCCCCACTATGCAGGAAGTGCTATTGGCGAGTGCTTTAAGATGTTTAATTAAAGACGCTGTGTGACAGGAGGGAGACCTGCGCGGGGTCCAGGGACTACGTGGCTAATCCTCTTCCTGCGCACACTATCCCCTTGCGAGTGTGATTGATGAACTGATTCCTCTTTACATCTTAATTTGCATGGTGTGCTAACGCCGGCACAGGGCTGAGCAGCGGCAGATGAGAGCTCCTGCGCTAATGCCGGCTAATATGATAATGGGAAACAAGGCAAGGTTAGCCGCCACTCGACTCATCCGCCGTCTAGCCCATTAACTCAGGGCTTCGGTGTACCTCTTTGCGCACAAAAAGAGGTGTCCCACAGGCAATGTTAATCTGTTAACGAAGGGCTATTTGATTTCGTCAAGGAACTAGTGCACTATTTTGTGCCATTTTGTAGTACAAATAGTGTGAGTAGTGTGTTCACATGGAAAATTCCAAAAAGAAAAAACGCACTTCAAATGCCCAGTTGCACTTAATTAACCGAAAGAAAGAAGTCAGTTGTCAGTTTTTCTTACGTAGCAGAGGGGAAGGGACTGTCAGAATTTTTTATGTTTGATGCCAAAATAATGTTAAAGTCCCCCTGTAGTCAATCATTTTATCCCTTAAAACTCATCTTTGATCACCAAAATTACATATTTAAAACGTTTTTTCCTTGAAAAAAAAATCTTCATGCCTTAAAATAGCTTGAATGTAACTCTACACCCTTGCCTCATTCAGTATACGCGGCTCTATGAGTATACAAATTAGCCCTGCCTCCACTCACTCGCACCAGCTCAGAGATCCACTTGTTGACGTTACAAGGTAGTTTGTGACATCAGAAACACCAGTGATTTCAAACCACGTTTTTGAGACTGTCTTTGGTTCACTGCAGTTTTAAGGGGAAAATACTCAGCAATGGTGTTGAATTTGCACATGGTTTGTCTTAAAGCATATTAAAAACACCACATACAGTGGGGAGAACAAGTATTTGATACACTGCCGATTTTGCAGGTTTTCCTACTTACAAAGCATGTAGAGGTCTGTAATTGTTATCATAGGTACACTTCAACCGTGAGAGACAGAATCTAAAACAAAAATCCAGAAAATCACATTGTATGATTTTTTTAAATAATGAATTTGCATTTTAGTGCATGACATAAGTATTTGATCACCTACCAACCAGTAAGAATTCCGGTTCTCACAGACCTGTTAGTTTTTCTTTAAGAAGCCCTCCTGTTCTCCACTCATTACCTGTATTAACCGCACCTGTTTGAACTCGTTACCTGTATAAAAGACACCTGTCCACACACTCAATCAAACAGACTCCAACCTCTCCACAATAGCCAAGACCAGAGAGCTGTGTAAGGACAGCAGGGATAAAATTGTAGACCTGCACAAGGCTGGGATGGACTACAGGACAATAGTCAAGCAGCTTGGTGAGAAGGCAACAACTGTTGGCGCAATTATTAGAAAATGGAAGAAGTTCAAGATGACGGTCAATCTCCCTCGGTCTGGGGCACCATGCAAAATATCACCTCGTGGGGCATCAATGATCATGAGGAAGGTGAGGGATCAGCCCAGAACTACACGGCAGGACCTGGTCAATGACCTGAAGAGAGCTGGGACCACAGTCTCAAAGAAAACCATTAGTAACACACTACGCCGTCATGGATTAAAATCCTGCAGGGCACGCAAGGTCCCCCTGCTCAAGTCAGCGCATGTCTAGGCCCGTCTGAAGTTTGCCAATGACCATCTGGATGATCCAGAGGAGGAATGGGAGAAGGTCATGTGGTCTGATGAGACAAAAATAGAGCTTTTTGGTCTAAACTCCACTCGCCGTTTTTGGAGGAAGAAGGATGAGTACGACCCCAAGAACACCATCCCAACCATGAAGCATGGAGGTGGAAACATCATTCTTTGGGGATGCTTTTCTCCAAAGGGGACAGGACGACTGCACCGTATTGAGGGGAGGATGGATGGGGCCATGTATCGCAAGATCTTGGCCAACAACCTCCTTCCCTCAGTAAGAGCATTGAAGATGGGTCGTGGCTGGGTCTTCGAGCATGACAACGACCCGAAACACACAGCCAGGGCAACTAAGGAGTGGCTCCGTAAGAAGCATCTCAAGGTCCTGGAGTGGCCTAGCCAGTCTCCAGACCTGAACCCAATAGAAAATCTTTGGAGGGAGCTGAAAGTCCGTATTGCCCAGCGACAGCCCCGAAACCTGAAGGATCTGGAGAAGGTCTGTATGGAGGAGTGGGCCAAAATCTCTGCTGCAGTGTGTGCAAACCTGGTCAAGAACTACAGGAAACGTATGATCTCTGTAATTGCAAACAAAGGTTTCTGTACCAAATATTAAGTTCTGCTTTTCTGATGTGTCAAATACTTATGTCATGCAATAAAATGCAAATTAATTACTTAAAAATCATACGATGTGATTTTCTGGATTTTTGTTTTAGATTCCGTCACTCACAGTTGAAGAGTACCTATGATAAAAATTATAGACCTCTACATGCTTTGTAAGTGGGAAAACCTGCAAAATCGGCAGTGTATCAAATACTTGTTCTCCCCACTGTAGACATATAAACAACATTAAACCCTTGATTTTCACCACAGGGAGACTTTAAATTCCTACCATAGATGGTTGAGTACATAGCGCATAGTATAAGTGCATGGTGTATAGCATGTCACTTGGGATACGATTTTGCACTTTTTTGTTAACTAAATGGTTATTTTTGTGGACTAAAATTGGGTATTTTACTTGTACAAATATTTACTAAATTTGAAGGATATTTTAGTCAAAATGTGTACAAATGAACAGTGCCCACAGAGCTACAACACTATCTCAGCTTCCATTCACCCTTGAACCTTTAGCGGAAACTTTCTTCTGGTGGGGGCGGTTATATTTTCACAACGTCTGCCATGTCCCTTTTTCTTTTGAGTTTGCATGTTTAAAAGGTAGCCTCCTGCTGAGAAATGGGTTACTTTTAAAATAGTTCACACCCATGCGCTACAAAACCTCTTGCATTATTAATTTGTTTACTCTGAGACAGGGAGTGCGATTTGATGTCTGGCTTTCCGAGTTACAGTGGGGAGAACAAGTATTTGATACACTGCCGATTTTGCAGGTTTGCCCACTTACAAAGCATGTAGAAGTCTGTAATTTTTATCATAGGTACTCTTCAACTGTGAGTGACGGAATCTAAAACAAAAATCCAGAAAATCACATTGTATGATTTTTAAGTAATTAATTTGCATTTTATTGCATGACATAAGTATTTGATACACAGAAAAGCAGAACTTAATATTTGGTATTAAGTAATTTGCAATTACAGAGATCATACGTTTCCTGTAGTTCTTGACCAGGTTTGCACACACTGCAGCAGGGATTTTGGCCCACTCCTCCATACAGACCTTCTCCAGATCCTTCAGGTTTCGGGGCTGTCGCTGGGCAATATGGACTTTCAGCTCCCTCCAAAGATTTTCTATTGGGTTCAGGTCTGGAGACTGGCTAGACCACTCCAGGACCTTGAGATGCTTCTTACGGAGCCACTCCTTAGTTGCCCTGGCTGTGTGTTTCGGGTCGTTGTCATGCTGGAAGACCCAGCCACGACCTATCTTCAATGCTCTTACTGAGGGAAGGAGGTTGTTGGCCAAGATCTCGCGATACATGGCCCCATCCATCCTCCCCTCAATACGGTGCAGTCGTCCTGTCCCCTTTGCAGAAAAGCATCCCCAAAGAATGATGTTTCCACCTCCATGCTTCACGGTTGGGATGGTGTTCTTGGGGTTGTACTCATCCTTCTTCTTCCTCCAAACACGGCGAGTGGAGTTTAGACCAAAAAGCTCTATTTTTGTCTCATCAGACCACATGACCTTCTCCCATTCCTCCTCTGGATCATCCAGATGGTCATTGGCAAACTTCAGATGGGCCTGGACATGCACTGGCTTGAGCAGGGGGACCTTGCATGCGCTGCAGGATTTTAATCCATGACGGCGTAGTGTGTTACTAATGGTTTTCTTTGAGACTGTGGTCCCAGCTCTCTTCAGGTCATTGACCAGGTCCTGCCGTGTAGTTCTGGGCTGATCCCTCACCTTCCTCATGATCATTGATGCCCCACGAGGTGAGATCTTGCATGGTGCCCCAGACCGAGGGAGATTGACCGTCATCTTGAACTTCTTCCATTTTCTAATAATTGCGCCAACAGTTGTTGCCTTCTCACCAAGCTGCTTGCCTATTGTCCTGTAGCCCATCCCAGCCTTGTGCAGGTCTACAATTTTATCCCTGCTGTCCTTACACAGCTCTCTGGTCTTGGCCATTGTGGAGAGGTTGGAGTCTTTTTGATTGAGTGTGTGGACAGGTGTCTTTTATACAGGTAACGAGTTGAAACAGGTGCAGTTAATACAGGTAATGAGTGGAGAACAGGAGGGCTTCTTAAAGAAAAACTAACAGGTCTGTGAGAGCCGGAATTCTTACTGGTTGGTAGGTGATCAAATACTTATGTCATGCAATAAAATGCAAATTAATTATTTAAAAATCATACAATGTGATTTTCTGGATTTTTGTTTTAGATTCCGTCTCTCACAGTTGAAGTGTACCTATGATAAAAATTACAGACTTCTACATGCTTTGTAAGTAGGAAAACCTGCAAAATCGGCAGTGTATCAAATACTTGTTCTCCCCACTGTATCACGCACTCACCAAATGGCGAACTCCCCCAGAAGTGTTGGGTAATCCTCGCTGTATGCGGACGTTGCGAGAAACTCAATGGGAAGGAAGAGCGGCTGAGATAATGAACGGTCGAGGGGGTCCTGCGCCGCTCTATTGCCTTATGTCACTGCGAGTCTGTTGGGGAATGGTTTGCCCTCTAAGCTGAGAGCGTGTCCAGCTGAAGTGGCACTCCATGGACCTGGACAGAAGCCAGCTGACTGTCTGAAGTAAAGGGGCAGCACGCCGATCCTTAAACACCCTTGCTCGCATGCATACTCACACACACAAGGAGCGCCTGTGGCGAGAATCCTGCATTGAGCGAGAGGAGAAAACAAAGGTGAAGGTTGATCGAACGTCCAATCTATAGGAAAGAAAGGGCAGACCCAGCAGGGGCTAAAGAAGGCCTTGCCTCAGCCATTTTCTCTTCTTTCGAAGAGTTGGCCCAGGATTTCGCTGTGCAAGTCAGTGTTTGAAAGAGCAAGGACAGTGGATCTTGATCCTGTTTACCTCTTAGTCTGGCCCAACCAAAATCCACAGCATTGATGGATGGCAAGGGGTCAGTACTCACTTTCAGTGAGTTGCACGTCCTTAAATGAACCACACCATAAACAGACCTTACCATCCAAGCACCAGATACTTGATTAAATAAACATTATGGTTCTTGTTTACTGCGAGAAATCAAGCATACGCAGTATGATTTTGGCCTGTGTGATTCTTTCCCATCAGGAGCGATAATATGAGAGGAGCCGAGCGTCTTATACAAGTTCCTGATTATTTTTAAACATGATGAGAAAATTAGGCTTGAGTTTGTAAAGTTTATGCAGTTCTATTCTAATGTGAAAGAACTTAGACAACTACATATGCTCACCCAGAATAATTTTCGTATTACTATTTGTTTTCTTTACAAAATTATTAAATTGGTTAAACTGTGTAATATAATTTCACTTGTTTTTAAAGAATATATGGATTAAAAAAAGAGAACATATAGGATATTTATTTATTTACCTTAGATTTGTTGATTTGTTTTCAGAGGAAATATGAAATTATTTTTATTTTTCCCCCCCTTAAATATTTAGGTCTTTAGACTTGTTTTCAGAGAAAACATAAAATAGTTTTTTTTAATTTTTCCCCTTTGATTTTTAGACTTGTTTTAATATATAGATTTTTTTAATAATTCTACATTTTCCTTAGATTTTTAGACTTTAGACCAAAATGGTCTCTTCATTATAGAGCCCCTAAAGGGACATGGTGATGGAAAAAAGTATGAGATAAGAGGAAAAAAATTCTACATTTCACTGCTTTTGAAATATAATATATTTCAAAGTTTTACGTTCCCCCTAAGAGACTTTGTGTTCCCTCGTAAAACTTTTACGTTCACTCACAAAAACGTCTGCGTTCCCCAAGAAGCATTGCATTCCCTCACAAAAAACTCAAAAGGTTTGCGAGAGAACGCAAAAGGTTATCGGGGGAACTCAAAACATCTCTGAGAGGACACAAAAAGTGAAAGTGACATGTGAAAGGCCAAGTATGGTAACCCATTGTAACAATGTTCAAAAGGCTTAGAGAAGGAGGAGGCGGGAACCGGTAAACATTCAGCGTAACTTTCATAAAAAAAAAAACCCAACAAAATGAAAAGTAAAGCGGCAGCCCCTCACGGACGACTGCCGCATATAAACATAATAAAGCACAACATAAATAGTCCAGGCCTGGCTCATTAGCACCACAGCTCCATTCCCACGGCTCTCGGCCCCGCCCTGCTTGCCACACCCATACTCAGAATTTGTCCTTTGCATTTAACCCATCCAAGTTAGTGCACACACATTAGGAGTAGTGAGTAGTGAACACACACACACTGCAAACAGTGGAGACACACACCTGGAGCAGTGGGCAGCCATTTTGCTGTGGCACCCAGAGAGTGACTGGGGGTTAGGTGTCTTGCTCAAAAGAAACCTCAGTCATTTCCTGCCAGTATTGAAAATCGACCCCTCAACCTTCGGGTTACCAGTCTGACTCTCTAACCATTAGGCCACGACTCCCCCAAAAGCATTGAAATATAATTTTACCTCCTATTTAATTTATTTTCCCATCACTATGTCCCTTTAGGGCTCTGTACTTCATAGCTTAAAACCTATGTTTCAAAAAGAGCGATTCAGAGATTAGTATTTATTTCACCATCAGCAATACAAGTATACAAATCCATCAGCAATCCAAAGTATATCAGCATCCATCAGACAACAGCCTTAGCTTTCGTATCATTTCACAATCTATATCACAGCTCTAAATTAAATTTAGTTTACATGCCCACTGAATGGCCTAAATCTCCAACATTTCAGAGGGTCGCACATTGGTTATGAACAGAGAGAGAGAGAGAGAAATTTTGGAGCTTAGCTTTCTCTTGCTTTAGTTCCCTCCTCCTTCTTCACCCCTCCTTTCCCTCCCACTCACATACTCACACACTCACTCTCTCCCTCTCGCTACACACAGCGGTTGAACACACACCCTCATCTATAATTGATGCTTGCTTTAGGCAGATGCTGCAGGGATTGGGACTAAGGCAGCTGCTTAGTTTATGGAGGAAAAAGGGAGCAAGATGGTGGAACAGGTATTTTTTTCCCTGTTATTCTGCTTACCAAGCGCATTACTGCATTTTTTTCTCCTCCTGCCCGTCTTCCTTTTGTGCTGTGGCTGCACAGTAGAGCGAGTGGCTTGTGTATGACAGCGTTCGAGAGTGTGCGTGTGTGCGAGAGAGAGAGAGAGTGTGCTTTGAAGAAAGAGGGAGCCCCCTTCAGCAACTCTTTTTCTGGCTGCCTTATCAGCAGCTGTTTTGCTTTCCATCTCTCTTTTCACACATTTCGCCATCTCTTTCTTTTTCATTTCTCTCCAGTCCATCTCTAAGCTCTGTTTCGTGTTGGTCTCGGTAACTAAACTCACAAATTTGGCAGCCACGATCATTTAAATGAGCCGGATTCTGTCATCCAGCGCCTGAGTGAGGCAGGCGAGAGTTAGACGCGCTGCTCTTCAAACGGTTTATTTGGCTCCATAATAGTCAAACACTACCGCCCAGAACTTTATGACACATACCGCTTTAGTGTTACTATGCTCCACCTGGCTTTCCATCATTTTTAAGGCATTAGCATGGGGTTGAACTCATCGCGACCGTAAGCGGCGTCTATTCGCGTACATGCAAAATTTAGAGCAACTTCTCGCCTACGAGAGCGAGGGAGGAGTAGTCTCATTGTGTGCGAAATTGTATTTGCAAAGTGTCGTAAAAAGCCCTTTACCAAAACAAAGCCACTTTTTTATAGCTGCATATGTTTAAGGGTTTGCCTGGAAGTCAAGCACAGTGAAGTGATGAATCCAGCGCGCTGCCACGTAAAACATATTTCAGTCCTCCAAATGTGGTTCTCATTAGGGTGGAGGCCAAAGCGTTTAGCTAAGCCTGACTGTCTGCCATCGGATTTTTTCTCCCAGTGTTTGCCAACAGCTATTTTACAAGGGCCTCCAAAAAATCTCAGCGACGGCACGACTATAATGACCGCAAATGTAGAGCTCCCAGCAGACATGCACCGACAGGGGCTTCCCACACTGCGGAGGCACCTCTGTCTTTTCGCTAACTTTGCTTCCACCCTCCCCTTAACGTCTTTGACACTTGTGCATAAAGAGTTTAGCACTCCTGATCAAATGATAGTCTAATTATGGCGTGGTGTGCCCGCTCTTGAATATCAATGTGCTATGCGAAGTGCTGATGGTGTTAATGGGAAACAGCGTGATGTGTGTAACATCTGCTTAAGGAACAGCAGGGATTTTTTTTACAAGGTCCCGTTTACAGAGTAGCAAGTTGCGGCTTCCCTCCTGGCTGTTCTCGACTCGTTCGACTTGCCAAGAATGAAAATCCTGTCATTATTTACACGTTCCAAAGCTGTGTGACTGACTTCTGGCGAATACAAAAGGTGAATTTTTGAAGAACATCCTGACCGCTCTTCTCAGTACTTACATTTACACATTTGACAGATGCTTTTATCCAAAGTGACTTACATTAAATTCAAGGTATACATTTTATTAGTTCATACATTTGCCATACTGGAGCTGTCAAGCTTCAAAAAGGATGCAAAGTACCATAAAAGTATCTTAAATGTGGTCCATAACCTTATATTCATTCTATGCACTACTAGCAAGTCACCCAGTTTTCGTTGATCGTCTTCCATTCCAGTGGGCAACCAGATCACTGAGACAGTGAGGTGAACTTGAACAAATTATTTAGTCCAGTTTTCCAAAACATAGCAACTTATTCATTGAAAAGTTTTGACTCAAAAGAACTGTTTGTTCATGGATCTGGCATCACTACTTTACTCATGAGAACCCAAGGAGAATTAGAGCAAAGTCAGTAAATTAAATTTCAGCATGTTCCTCACACAAAGCTATCGTATGCTATTGTATAGGAAAGTCATATGGGTTTGGAACAACTTGAGAGTGAGTAAATTATGACAGATTTTAATTTTAGACTGGAATATTCCTTTAAATCACAGATAGAACTATGGACTTTCTCTCCTTTTATCCTACGCTTTGTACGTAGGGGGTGTTTCTGTGTTGTGTGGCATTATGGTCAGAGGAGAGAAAGTGGTGGGAGAGTGTATTTCTCTTTGTTTTATCATGTGCAGTTGTCCCGTGTCAGAGTGTGTTCTCAACAGGCCTGTGGGTGCTGGGATCTCTCTGCCTACATAACTCATGGTTTGGCATGGAGAAGATGTGAGCGTGTGTATGAAGTGTGTCACGAAGTGTTTCCTCTTGTAAGAATGGAAAATAAAAAATTAGGTCTCTTTAAAATCTCAATCATTTCTCCTAGACTGCAGTGAGAATAAATGGAGAACAAGCAGAAACTTTTCTTAAAGTTGTCTCAAAAATTGTCTCCACATACTTTTTTAAAGGGATAGTTCACCTAAAAATGAAAATTAATTTCAAAGTCATTGTTTACTCACCCTCACATCAAACCTATAAGACTTTCTGTCTTCTGCAGAATCAGATTTTGTCCAGTGGGGTCCATATTGACTTTCATTGCATGAAAAAAATATTGTTCAAAAAATCTGTTTCTGCAGAAGAATTGACATGAGGTTGTGTAAATGATGACATAATTTTCATTTTTGAATGAACTATCCCTTAAAGTCATCTCCTAAAATGTGTTTCTTTGGTATCTTGGAAAATCTGAGCACACTGAAGTCTTTCCTCAAGTCAAAGAAATGAATGCAAACACTTCTCTTAAACTATTAAAAATTGTTTTCATTAACTGAAATAAAGCTGAAATAAAACAAAAAAAAAATCTGTATTTGATGTGAAACACGAAAATTACTAAAATTACAACAAAAAAAAATTAACTGAAATAAAATAAGTTTAAGTTATAGTACTGTACTAAAATTAGAAAAAAACTGAAATAATACTATTTATAAATTTTTTTTTTTAAAAATTACAAAAGCACATAACTAAATTACTAAAACTTAAACCAAAAAATAAAAATAAAAGCTAATTTAAAATATTAACAAATACTATAATATAGAAATAATAATACTATAGAAATAATATTAAAATTACACTGACCTCTGGGCAATACAATTTTCCAGATGGCTGTACAGAACAAAACCCAGACAAATAAAGAAAGCTACCATCACCTAAGGTTTAAACAAATAGCATCCACGTCAAATCCACACAGCCGTTTAGATTAATGTATTTTTCATGAAACTTCCCCATTATCTGTGCTGCCGTGCATCATGTGACCCAAGTCTGTTGTGTGTTTTCATTCTGCTGATCTGCCGTTGTTTATTGATAGCGAGCGCTAATTTAGCCGGCTTTTTGGTCTCTCGGGCGCGGCATGCAAAGCGGCGGTTTAGCGTAGATTTGGTATGTGGGGTGGAGAGACGTCTCCATGCCTAAGTGGATAATCTAGGTGCTGGGAGGTGGATGAATTGGTCCTGATCAAATAAGAAAGCTCTTCCTGTGATAAAGGTCTGATGAGCGTGTGGGTGTGCTTGTTCATTTGTTGTCGGTCCGGTGAATGCTAACACTGTAATTTAATTGGCCCAGCTGTATGAGAGAACTTGTGTCTGAAGCCGAGCGTGTGCTTCGCTAAATAGTTCAAGAGAGCACGACTGGTGCGAGATGAAGAATGCGTGTGTGCGTGGAGCTCATATATGGACTAAAAGTATGTGGACACATAATGAGCATGTTTGATACATAAAACCGAGTATACAATCATGTCTGACTTCTTGTGTCTGAATGAGGGTGTATTTGAAAACATGAGAACATATTTAAAATAATAACATAGTTGTGAGTCTAAAACCAGTATGACTAAAGTGTAAACTTCATGAATTTGCGGACAATGTGATTTTGAGTTCAAATTGGATGAGATGCTGTCCTTTTATTAACAAATATATCCTTAAACAAAGATACTATCATACATGTTTTTTGTTATATGTAAATGTATATGTTAATGTTTTAAATCATGTGAGCGTGATATACAATAAAAAAAAATCTGTCTCAAGCAGGCTGTACGCATTAGCGACGTTTTGGAATCTGTGTTTTAGTACAAATCTTCTGACGGAAAACCAAGAAGAAGAAAAAATGTTAGATCTAATTTGCTGGATGCTTGAACACTCTTTCTGGAGAGTAATTTTTTAATAAACGACATTAAGACAACAACCCAATTTTTTTTTTCAGTTGAATTGATATGAATCAAATGATTCAATGAAACGCGTGTGCACATTTTTGGCATAAAATAAAGTTATGATGAGTTACTTGTCACTATCACCTGGTGTAACTATGTAACCTGCATGAAGGGTCGGTGAACGAATCTGAATGAATCTATTTTTGGTGGATTAAAAAAAAAATCTATGACTCAAACTCCCCAGCACTCACACAAAGCATTTATTTTACATACATTAGATTTATAAAATACTACGTTTGCAATAAATAGCTGTTGTAGCAGAAAAAGAGCACTAAATCACCAATGCAGATATGGTTCAGGTGTCCACATGCTGTATGTTTGGTCATTTATCATGTCGCTAATATTTTGCTGTTGTTCTCTGTTTTTTCAGGGTAATCAAGACGCCCCAGCACCCCCAGAAACCATGGCCCAGCCTTACCCATCGGCCCAGTTCGCTCCCCCTCAGAACGGCATTCCTGCTGAGTACACGCCGTCCCACCCTCACCCGACTCCAGACTACCCGGGCCAGACCCCCGTGGCAGAGCACACACTGAACATGTACCCCCCTGCCCAGACGCACAGTGAGCCCAGCGGACCAGACAACAGCATACAGGCGGTCTCCGGCACAGCCACAGTAAGCGCCGCTCTCTACAGTATATCTCTCTCTTTCTCGCTTTCTCTATCTCCGGCTCTTCTTGATGGCATTGCTCGTCACGGTTCAGGTTTTTTGGATTGTGCTGTGGATTGAGGTGCCCTCCGTGATCTGCCCTCCAAGGACATCAGTGCTGTAGCCCACCTTAATATTTCATATGTTTCAGGGCATTTCCATGAATAATTGACTATCTTTGTGTTATTTCACCAACCCAGAGTACAAAGTGCTCTCGCTGAATTTAGTTCCCTCTAGGCTTTTAAAATAATTTCAAGAACATTTTCTATTCTAAAATTGTACGATTCAGTGCAATTCTGCGTAGTAACAAGAAGTGGCTGGAGAATTTGGTTTATTAAAAGAATAGTTAAAAATCAGTTATGTCATTTATTTTCTCACGCTCATGACATGAGCTGTAAATGATCAGTGAAAAATGACTTAAAATTTTGGTATGTTCTTCATGCAAAGTTATTGTTTGGCTTCAATAGACCTTTTATTTGTTAATTGGGGGATTTGTGGTTTTTAATTTATTTATCTATTTATTTATTTATTTATTTATTTATCGTTTGTAACGTTAAAGTGACACCCTTATTGTAAGATACCCCAAGAGGTGTTTTTTTTCCATTTGATAAATACTATCATTTATGGAGTTTTTATATAATAATACATTTCGAACTTCATTATTCATCAGAACATGTAGGTCAGTTGAGTAGAATCATTCAGTGTGAATTGTTAGGTTATTGCAATACAGGCCTGTGTATAATTCATAGTATTATATAGAGAACTCATAGAGTTCAGATGTAATTTGATGATATCAGATGTATTTTATATGTTCTACAACAATCAGATGACAGCTGGGAAGAGCCTGGGGGGCTTTTTGGCCCAGGTAAAGGGGCAATATGACCCATTTTCATGATTTTGAGTTGTGCCATATAAACTAAATTATCACCCTGTAAATGATAAAGTCATCTCTAAATATGTTCATTAGGTCGTATGGCACAAGATGTGCAACAATTCTTCGAAAATGTCCACTTTTGTATTGCATGGTGGGGAAAAAAAGCATGCTGGTTTGGAATGACATGAGGGTGAGAAAATGATGATAGAATTTAATTTTGGGTGGAACCATTCCTTAAAAAGTGCAAACAATTTGCTCATTTTTAGGAGAAACTCCTGTTGTATAATTAGACTATTTGATCAACAGACAGAATGTTTAAACCATTTCACTGATTTGAAGGAAAATGTGAGCTTTCTTGCGAACAGCGTCCAGATTTTCATTGCCTATCCTACCTTAGTGTTCAAATTTCTTTTTTAGTGCCAGAGCAGAAGGGAGCAAAACCACATCTGGAAAAGCCATTATATCCCCCCTGCCTCTCTCCTTCTCTCGCTCTCTCTATCTCTTTCCTTCACTTTCTGAGCCTAGAGAAAGCAAAACTTTACAGGCATCCAAAGCTATGACCTCATCTGGCTGGAGCTGTTTTTAGATCCAAGTCGTTCCTCACAACTGATCCTTCATCTGCAAACAAAAGAGGCCTAGACTGTGATACTTCCCCCATTCTCATCTTTTCTTTGTTTGTTGAGTACTGTAGGTGATAACCAATCAGCCCCCAGAGGGACGTTTTATACAGTAATAGATGGTTTTCATTGCTGTTTTGATAAAGCGCAGTGCCATATTCTCAGTGGTCAGTGTGAGAGAGCTTGTGGTGGATTTCATGAATGCATATGGAACAGTATTTACTTTCCACAAGCATCCAATAATATACTATTGTAGTAACACTTTGCAATAAGTTTATATTTGTTAACATTAGTTGATGCAATAGCTAACATGAACTAACAATGAACAATACATTTATTAATCTAGGTTAATGTTCATTTCTACGTACACTAGGCTACTGTTCAAAAGGTTGGGGTTAGTAAGATTTTTATTTTTATTTTTTTTAAAGAAATTAAAAAAAATTTTCAGCAAGGATTAAAGGTTTAGTTAAAGGTTAGTTCACACAACAAAGGAAAATACGGTCATTTACTCACCCTTGTGTCGTTACAAACCTGTAAAACTTTTGTTCATCTTCGAAGCACAAATGAAGATCTTTTTGATGAAATCTGAGAGCTTTCTGTCCCTCCATTGGCAGCTACGCAACTACCACTTTGACGCTTCAAAAAGTTCATAACAAGATCGTAAAACTAATCCATATAGTCTAAATTTTCTGAAGAGACATTATCACTTTGTATGACGAACAGAGTGGATTTAGGCTTTTATTCACATATAAACATTGATCAGAAAACATAAACAGAAGCTCAACCGAACTTGCAAAAACAAACCTCATTGGTTCTTGCTGAAGCTAAAACGTGCTGCGTAACACGAGAATGAACCTCATTGGTTCTCGCACGTCAAGCGAACATGCTTGAGCTTCTGTTTACCACAACTGTTGTGTGAGTTGATGAATGTTTATATGTGAATAAATTCACATGGATTAGTTTTACGATCTCTTTATGAACTTTTTGAAGTGTCAAAGTGGTAGTTGCGTAGCTATCAATGGAGGGACAGAAATCAGAAGTCAGAAAAGCAGAAATTATTGCAACAAAGATTGTTTTGGCTGTACAGCAGCTCTAGAAGAAAGTCTTTGTCAAGCTTAAGTAAGTTTACCGTTGATTCATTTCCGTTGTAAAAGTCATTTGTTATTAATATAGGAGCCGTTTACACAACACCGTTTTCAACTGAAAACAGAAATAGGGCCAGTAAAGACATTTACAATGATATACAAGTTTTTTGTTTAAATAAATGCTGTTTTTGGCTTTCACAAAAATATTAAGCAGCACAACTGTTTTCAACATTGATAATAATAATAATAATAATAATAATAATAATAATAAATGTTTCTTGAGCAGCAAATCATATTAGATGATTTCTGAAGGATCATGTGACACTGAAGACTGGAGTAATGATGCTGAAAATTCAGATTTGACATCACAACAAAATATATTAAAATAGAAAACTGTTCTTTTTTAATTGTATTCATATTTCACAATATTACTGTTATTACTGTGTTTTTGATGCAGACTTGTTGAGTATAAGAGACTTCTTTCAAAAACAGCTGACCCCAAACTTTTTAACAGTAGTGTATACTAATACATTTTCAGCATATGAAGTTGCTTAAATTAACATTTGTTTAGAATTACCAATGAACAATAGGTTATTTATACATTAACATTATTCTAAATTGATGAATGCTGTGATGTAATGTTCCTTTTTAGTTTATTATACCTAATGGCGTTGCAAACGTTAATGAATTTAAACTTATTGTAAAATGGGTGACACTTTACAATAAGGTTTCATTAGTTAACATGAACTAAGAATGACAACACTTCTACAGCATTTATTAATCTTAGTTCATGTTAATTTCAACATTTACTAATAAATTATTAAAATCAAAAGTTGTATTTGATAACGTTAGTCAAAGCACTGTGAACTAACATGAACAAACAATGTACGGTTGTATTTTAATTAACTAACATTAACAAAGATTAATAAATACTGTAACAAATGTATTGCTCATTGTTAGTTAATGTTAGTTAATACATTAACTAATGTTAACAACTGAGACCTTTTTGCAAAGTGTTACCGTAAAATGTCACCAATGTGTTTGTATGTTTATCTTAATACTTTTTATTAACCATGTCACATCAAAATATAAGTTTGTGATTACATTTTTTTTTAATGGCTTCAATAATAGCTTGAATTTTATTTGAATTATTTTCTGCTGCTAGCAGTTTTGTTATGGCTGTTAATAATTGTCACCTTCTTCTTGGGACATTAGTCATCAGATTCTCAGTAAACACCACGTGTGTAATGATGGTCACAGACGCAGAGGTGGACCTTTAATTCAACCGACCTGAGTGGTTGTTAAAACCGGCCCACTCACAGATCATTTCAAGTTCATCTAGTTTTGGACGATACAGAAAATGGTGATGTCCGAGTGGGTGAGTTGTTTACTCTGTAATTAGCCCGTCCATTGCCGCCAGTTTGACCCATTCAGGTTGGTTTGCGGGCGCTGTGTGAACATGATAGCCAGGCATTATCTCATTGACTGTAATCAGCCAATCAGAGTGACATGGAGGTACTGCTTCCTCTCAAGTGACCTTTCGCCTGTACAGTGGGGAGAACAAGTA
Source organism: Coreius guichenoti (assembly GCA_039654105.1). NCBI lineage: Eukaryota > Metazoa > Chordata > Actinopteri > Cypriniformes > Gobionidae > Coreius > Coreius guichenoti. The sequence continues at coordinate 29,654,646 of CM077171.1, forward strand.
TTTGATACACTGCCGATTTTGCAGGTTTGCCCACTTACAAAGCATGTAGAAGTCTGTAATTTTTATCATAGGTACTCTTCAAATGTGAGTGACGGAATCTAAAACAAAAATACATAAAATCACATTGTATGATTTTTAAGTAATTAATTTGCATTTTATTGCATGACATAAGTATTTGATACATCAGAAAAGCAGAACTTAATATTTGGTACAGAAACCTTTGTTTGCAATTACAGAGATCATACGTTTCCTGTAGTTCTTGACCAAGTTTGCACACACTGCAGCAGGGATTTTGGCCCACTCCTCCATTGACCAGGTCCTGCCGTGTAGTTCTGGGCTGATCCCTCACCTTCCTCATGATCATTGATGCCCCACGAGGTGAGATCTTGCATGGTGCCCCAGAGCGAGGGAGATTGACCGTCATCTTGAACTTCTTCCATTTTCTAATAATTGCGCCAACAGTTGTTGCCTTCTCACCAAGCTGCTTGCCTATTGTCCTGTAGCCTATCCCAGCCTTGTGCAGGTCAACAATTTTATCCCTGATGTCCTTACACAGCTCTCTGGTCTTGGCCATTGTGGAGAGGTTGGAGTCTGTTTGATTGAGTGTGTGGACAGGTGTCTTTTATACAGGTAATGAGTTCAAACAGGTGCAGTTAATACAGGTAATGAGTGGAGAACAGGAGGGCTTCTTAAAGAAAAACTAACAGGTCTGTGAGAGCCGGAATTCTTACTGGTTGGTAGGTGATCAAATACTTATGTCATGCAATAAAATGCAAATTAATTTTTTAAAAATCATACAATGTGATTTTCTGGATTTTTTAGATTCCGTCTCTCACAGTTGAAGTGTACCTATGATAAAAAATTACAGACCTCTACATGCTTTGTAAGTGGGCAAACCTGCAAAATCGGCAGTGTATTAAATACTTGTTCTCCCCACTGTAAGTGTCACTGTTCGATAGGGTCGCTTCAGAAAATCTCATTTTGTTTTAAATCTGTTGATTATTTTCTCATCCAGTTTTTTTTTTTTTTTTTTTTTTTTTTTTTTAAAGGACGTTTCACAAACGGTGTGTATGTCAGCTCAATGTGTCGGCTTGCTGCTCTGACTCCTGTCACGCTCCATTGGCCATCTTCCCCAATGTGCTCCCGAGAGAGACGGCCCCGGCGTGCCCATCCTCATCCAGGCGGAGTGAGAGCTGCCTTTCCTTATGGGAGGACACGTGTGGAATGGGCCATACCCGCAAGAGGGCAGACATCTTGCAGAACGTCCCCCTCTCAACCCCTCTGGTGCAGCTTTTGGGGTTCGACGGATGGTTGTAGACTCGCAAATGATAGTGGAGGTTGACTTAGACAGCTGCTGCTTTTCATCCTAGTAATGTTGCTATGCTGAAAATAGCACATCTTAAAATGGTATTATCGCTGATGTACGTTATCTGTCTTTTTTTTCCTCTGTGGTTCACTGAGTGCAGGAAACCCTCACTGTTGGACCTCTGAGCTATTGTGCAGTTGTTTGTGCATGAGAACGTCTTCACAAATGAGCGTGCACCACTCTGACGCACTGAACGCTGTGCCTTTGGTTGGTTTATCTTTCCCAAATGCTTGGATTTTATTTTCTCCTCATGTAAAATCAACAATGCACCAGAATATGTCTGTTATAATGAACGACTATTAATGAATCTTTTGATACCAAAAAAGATTAACTGAAGCCTTTTTTTTTACTGTTTGTTATTGTTTTTCCCTCCATGTTGGAGTCTTCTGCCAGTTAGAAGAATGCGGCACAGATGGCACGCTATGTAAACTGTCAGCCGTATGCATGCTATACACACACACACACACACACACACACACACAGACACAGGCTGTATTTTTACCTGGCACACATCCCAGAATTGTTCTGAGAAAGGAATAAAAAACATTCCTCTCCTTTTAGGTTAAGTGGGTAACTGGCCATATATGTATATATTTATATTTATGTATGTATATGTGTGTGTATATATATATATATATATATATATATATACACCACTAAATATACATCTCATAAAGAAATGTATAGGGGGAAAAAATCACACACACACAATATGTATAAATATGTATTTTTTCCCCGCTATACGTTTTTATGAAACGTATATTTTGCAGGCTAATGCAACTTTCTCCATACTCTTTTCAAACACATTATTAACCAAAAACTCCCTCATGGATCAATGACGGTTGATGCAATTATTCCACATTCTCCCTCACTGAAAAATTCCTCGGAAAGGAAAATATTTTACTGGCACTTTACGCTCCAAGTCCTCACTGTGAGGTTATCTTTCTCTCTCCAGCGCTGCCATATGTGTGTCCGTGTGGGCTCTTAAACTACAGCGGCTGTGTGTTTTTGTTTTTGTGTGTGTGTGTGTGTGTGTGCTCAGAGCACACCGGTAGCCCTGTCACTGTTTGCCGTTTAGCACTCAGTGTGAGATCAATGAATGGTAAACACTCACAACTCTGTGAGTCCCCAATCAGTAATTGAGTAGGTCTCCCAGGCTGAACCGCTGTCCTCCCTCACATCCCTGTCGTTATCGCGCCATCTTTCCCTCACCTTTCCTCCCTATAGGGAGCAACACAATATCTGGCTCCCTAGAAATGGCCACATAGGTCTTTATTTTTTTTTTTTTTTTTTTGAGGCCACTTTGGAATTGATCGTGATTCGTCACGATTAAAAGTATCATATTGTGCGTCGCATGTTTGAATGATAAAAGCAGGATTTCGAGGCAAGTTTGATGCCCGAATATTTCAACACGCACTGTGAATGTGATTCAAAATGCGTTTCGCTTCTGCCACTGGCCCCTATTTTAGTCCTATAGATTTATTCCTTTTCCCCCCGTCTCATCCCATCACCCTGAGATCAGTCACCGTGGCCTCCGGCTCCCCACGGCAACTAGACAGGGGCGAATCGATTAATTGATTTCGGAATCAATTAATTGAGCCATTAAGGCAGCCATATGCACGGACCATGAAATGAGATCTCTAAAACTGCACATATGGCTGCCGACCGCGCCATGCCTCAACCTAAAGACCTGCTGCATTCCTTCCTATACTTTTATTGAAAGAGCAGTAAATGGAAAAGCATATTTCCAATTATAACACCCCAGTTGTCTCTTCTGCAGAGGGCCGCTTGCCTCACGACGCCATTAAACCGAGCCTCCCGCAATAGGAAAAGTGCAATTTTGTTAAAGCAATAAAGACGCTGCACATCTTGTCAGTTTTACATTGGATGGTTTACTACACTGCTTTAGCGTTTTATCTTCCGTTTTTCTTTGTTCTCTGCCTTCAGGAGTGGGTGTTCTTTTGTTTATGACTTGTAATAACACAAGACAGATTTTTTTTTTTCCTTGCACTTCTGCCGCCTTTCATGTATTGAAAGACTAGTATTTTTCAAGTGCTCTCTCATGTTTTCTCCCCACCCTTGCGTTTCAGTCGGGTGGGTATATCGTACCCTGTACAAACATTATGATGACATGATATTCATATTTACAGTCCCAGCAAGCCGTTCTTTATTCTTCATTTGAGCTTTGCTTCTTTGAATCTTTCTGTTGCCGCTTTTGTCAGAGTCGCCCTGAGCATCGCCTGATTTAAATAACAATGCCACATGCACACAGACACACGGTCCGTTCCGTTGCCAGTATTTCCAGTGAAGCTTGCTTTAACAGTCCTGAGCATCTGTAATGTCAGAGAGGCAGTTGTTACACTGGGACTTAGTCATTCTTTTGTTCCAGACAATATGATTTCCAGAGCGCTTGAAGCATGACAGGACAGCTGCAGCAAGCAGAAAGTTAAAAAAATATCTCTGGGCATAACTGCAGGCTCGAGGCAGAACCCCTGCTTCCCTTTCTCAAGAGCTAAAAAGGAAAATAAATGCACATAAATTCACATACATGTGAACTTGCTCAAGCTAACACACATAATGGGTGAATTACATTCAAGTGAGCACCACTATGGCCTCATTCCAAAGGGCAGAGCAACTGAAGTCACGTTTGGTGAGGTGAAAACGAAAATGCACATTTATGAGAGCAGAATCATTCATTGTGAACTGGATCTTTTAAGTTAACTCTTTCCCTGCCATTTTATTCTAGCTTAATGCATAATTCCATTCTTTTATGAACACTTGAATGTGGGTAAGTTTCATAAAAAAGCAAAATTTTGAGCAAAAAGCTGAGAAAATCACGTTTTTGTCAAAGACTACATTCAGATCGGATTCAGAGCGATGATTAAAACACAGATGGAGTAGATTGAGTCCATCAACACTCCCAAAGTTTCACAGTCCTAACCACTTCCTGGGTTGACATTTCAACATTAACATTAGGCAGTTTTGATTTATATGCTGTTTATTGTTGATGATCGCATTATTTTTCATATGCATCTGCTTACATATGAGATTGCTAGTTTCTGCTTTTTGTGCTTGTGTTTTGATCTGGAGATACTGTACTCGTTCAGGGGGTGCGTAATAGCGCCCCTGCCGTATAACAGTGATAACATGGAAAGCTGTAAAAACTCGGCAATGGCAGGAAAGCATTTTCTCATGAATGACGAGTCAACTCGTCAATGGCAGGAAAAGAGTTAATCACTTGATTCAGCTGACAAAATTGGCCTGAATGATTCATTCATGATTTGGAATGATTCACTTCTCGAGTTTGACTGATTCAATGATCCGATCACATGGTTAACATCTTATTGAAGGGGAATATTATAATAATAAATAATAATGTAAATATAATAATATTTTAAGTGAATAAAGGCTTATGTTTTGATCTGTTCATCACACGAAGATAACATATGACTGGTATACACTACCTTTCAAGTATTTGATTTTTTGAACTTTCTATTATATTATGTATTACAGTTTCCACAAAAATATTAAGCAGCACAACTGTTTTCAACATTGATAATAATAAGAAATGTTACTTGAGCAGCAAATCATCATGTTATTATGATTTCTGAAGGATCATGTGACAATGAAGTAATGATGGTGAAAATTCAGCTTTACCATCACAGAAATAAATTACATTTTCAAATATATTAAAATAGAAAACAGTTCAATTTATAATGAAATAACATTTCACAATATTACTGTTTTTACGGTTTATATTCTTTTTTAAGAAATCCGGACTGTTTATTATAATACTTTTGGTTTAATGCTGCTTTTGCATCCTTTGCATGCTTTTGCATCATTATTCAAAAATGATCCCTTTAAAAAAAAAAAGTCTGGTTTGGAACACCATGATTGCAGAATTGTATTTTTTGGTGAAACTGTTCCTTTAAGGGCTCAAAAATGCCATTTGGAAGTCGCCCACTGACACACAAATGTACACATGGGAGGAAAATAAAAAGTAAAGTCTCCCAATGCAATACTTTCTCTAGCTAAGTCATACAAATACAGTCAGACAGAAACACACACACACACACACACACACACACACACACACACACACACACACTGTTACAAGTTGTGTAGTGCAGCAGGGAAGAGAAGATCTGGAGCTTCCACAAAGACGGTTTTTATTCAGAAACTAAGGCAGAATGCGACACACACGTAAGCATAACAATATCATAACATACAAGAACGGACAAGGAGTGCTGGGAGTGAGTTCAATATAAAGGGAGTGCTAATGACAAAGACCAGGTGCAGGGAATCCGGGGAGAGCGGGAGAGACGATGAGGAAGTGAGTTCAGGTGTGAGACAGGGAAGATCCTGGGAAATGGAGTCCGGGACAGGCGTGGATTGTAACACACACACAGGGCTAGGCCACTTTCTCTCCCAGGCAGCAGTCCAGACTGAGAGGCACATAGTTGCAGGTAGCAGCCAGCAGTCATGCGTGGCCAGAGAAAGCAAGATATAGTGAAGTAGCCATGTCATATTTCACCCGCTGCCCCAACCCTTGCAAACACCGCATTACAAACTACAACTCAAATGCTCATTTTTGTGTGTGTGTGCTCTACATATGTTTTTCATATCTGCCTGAGAAAGGGAGGCAGGAACAGGTGGTAAAGGTTTACACCAGTTATATTGTTAAAACAAGGTTTTGGGTCTGGCTCTGTGGGAGCGCCTGGAGGTACAGGCATGATAGACTGTACATCCTGACTGCAGCGCTACAATGGACCAAGTTGAAAAGCACATCAGTGGTGCGGCCAACACCTGTGTGCAAAGACAACTGGTTTGCTGCATCTGAAAAGCACATCTTCGCTGTTGAATTAATTTATAGTTGGTGCATTAAATTGGCGCATTTTACTAACTGATTTTCCCTGATTTCTTTTCTTTTTTCCCACAGCAGACAGACGATTCAGCACAGACAGACAGCCAACAGCAAACACAGTCATCTGAAAACACAGAAAACAAAACGCAGCCCAAGAGGCTCCACGTCTCTAACATCCCCTTCAGGTTCAGAGATCCAGACCTCAGGCAAATGTTTGGCGTAAGTACCTGTTCTCTCTCAGACAGTGGCCACGCCAGCATAGGTGTCTGAGATGTGTGCTAACGTGCTGTCCTACTGCCGTTCCCATGATATTTGAAGTTTGGGTACGATCTGTGATCTGGTCTAGTCTTGTTTTGGTAGCTCCATAGTGCATAACTGAATTAGGGCCTATTTATTTGAGTATTGAAAAAAATGCATAGTTTGGGGTCAGTAGGATTTTATTTTATTTTTAAAATTAAAATTAAAATGATCCAACGTGACCGTAAAATGTAATACATTGTTAAAATACATTTCTGTTTCAAATAAATGCTGTTCTTTTGAGCTTTCTATTCATCAAAAAATGAATAGAAGACTGGAGTAATGATGCTGAAAATTCAGCTTTGACATCAACGATAAATTACATTTTATTTTATTTTTTAAAATACAAAACAGTTCATTTAAATTGTAATAATATTACACAATATGACTGTTTTTTTTATTAAATAAATGAAGCTTTGGTGAGCATAAGAAACTTGTTTTTTAAATAATAAAAAAAAGCCTTACCAACCCCAAACTTTTGAATGGTGTATGATTATTTATTTTAAGTCAAAATTAAAAAGAGCTTTAGACAACTCAGTTTAAAGGGGTGGTTGATTATGATTTCACTTTTTTAACTTTAGCTAGTGTGTAATGTTGCTGTTTGGACATAAACAACATCTGCAAAGTTACAACGTTCAAAGTTCAAAGAAAAGGGAGATACTTTATTTTAAAGAAATCGCTTTTTAAGGACTACAACAAACGGCTGGTAGGGACTACAACAAGCTTCTCGTGGGTTAGTGACATCACTAACCCTAAAATTTAGGCGCAACAAACACGCAATAAAGGCCATGTTGAGAAGAGCAAGAGTTATGTAGTAGTGTTGTTGCCATGCCGTCGAAACGCTGTCATTTTCACCCCGATTGCAGTCCTCTTTGTTCGGCCTTCCTATGGACGCTGGACTTTTTTAACTCAGTTCCTGAACATTATAATCCAAATATAGCTCTCTGTGCTGCACATTTTACGGAGGACAGCTTCCTCAATCAGCGTGAGTTCAATGCCGGATTTGCAAAAAAGCTTGTCCTCAAAGATGGAGCAGTTCCCACTTTAAAAGCAGAAGCTGTTGTTTATGGGCCACGACCTGTAAGTATGTTTTATTCTTTGTTGATGTGTTTTCCATGAATAGTTTCTATCGTTATTTTTATTCTGTAGCAAGGACGTAAACACAGGCAAACGCTGTTTGGCTCCGCTAGCCAGTTACCTAATTGCTCATTCAAATTTATCCGACAAACGCCTACAAACTTCTTTTTAATCCCACTAGCGAACTTCGAATGTTGGTGTTTGTTGGCATTTAAGTGATCAGTGTAAATACAGGCACGCTAAACATGGTTCTGTGTTTGATATGGCCACTGTAATAAATCCATGATTAGCCTTCATATTGGTCTCATAGTTCTGGCGACAGATATTTGGCTACACTCGTTGTATAAAGACAAAACTAACAGTGCTATACAGTCAGTAGCGATCACTATAGATCTACAGTCTGTAATCAGATAATCCCTTCGAGAACTGTAGTATCATTTGTTAAAACGATTATATGAAAAAAAGGCTACAAGGCAATTATGTATTCTGCTGTACTAAAGCTTTAATAAGGCTAAAACCGTATATCTGAAGCTAACATAAACAGTAGTAGCATTTACAAATAACAGTGTATCTACAAAGTATGCGACAACTACAAATAAAAAAAACATACCATTCTGAAATGTCCTGTAAGAGCGGTTCTTACGCAGGTTCTGATCGATCCTCTTCACTAAAATCCTCTGGGTCTGATTCGGGCTCAAATTGATAAGGCAATATTGACGCCATTTGTTTATTACAGTACACCTGAGCATATGCAACTACCCGTAATGGTAAGGGGCGTGACGTTTCCGGACAACTTGCACTAGGCGGTTAGCGAATCACAACTCACTGGGCCAGCTAACCAATCTGAGCCCATTGCGTATTTCTAAGGGAGGGGCTTCATAGAACCAGGAAATCATCAGACCGTTTTTACGAGAAGGGACACAGTGGTGTAGAATAAAGTTAAAATATGTGAAAAATAATGCGTTTTTTAAAAAATGAAGCATGAACCCATGTTACAGTGCACCCCATAAACATAATCAACCACCCCTTTAAATGAATATTAGTTAAGCTTTTATATCTGATTTTCTTGAGGCTCTATTTTTGACCAAACGATTTGTTTTTCGGATGAAAAAAGAGAAATGAATAATTGAATAATTGGTGATTTTTAGGTCTAAACTAAACTAACTTTTAAAACATGTAGCTTAATGCGCCTTAAGAAAGCGAGTTTACATGTAAAATCACATTTAGACAGTATGTCTGATCTGTGTTCTGTTCTCTTTCCAGCAATTTGGTAAAATCTTAGATGTTGAAATCATATTTAATGAACGAGGATCAAAGGTACGTGTGTGACTTACTTCCTCTGCATGCTCTTATTCTTGACCAATCAGAACAGTCCAGTGAGTTTAGAGGCTTAAATGAACATCATGTTTATTTAAAAAGGGAAAGAATCCAGTGATGAATTAATAGCTGTACTGTACAGAATAAATGCTTGTTGTAGTCATGTTAACGTATGTAATGCAATCTCATATCAGCTGCTGTGCTAGAGTTATTAGTGCCCTGTTCAATGGAGTGTGTGGAAATGTGTTTGGCACTTGTCTTTGTTCTGTTATGGTGTCAAATGAAGAACATTCTCCGCTGAGCTCTGTAATTGACAGCGTTATTCAGTGTTATGACACTTAGCATCATTCCTGTGCACAAACAATTTTCTTTATTGAAATATGAATTATGTTCTTCTGTTCCAGCTGGGGGAGATAATGATGCATGTTAACAAGTTCTGTAGTTCACAATCCTTTATCATTTGTCTTATGAGTTGTTTTTTCTTTTGTAATGACTTTTCTTTATGTTGCATTATAGAGTGCTAAATGACAGTGTTTATTTTATTCCACTTTTTCCACTAGATTTTGTTTATTCTAAGACTTGTTATTAAAGGTATAATCTTTTGTTTTTTCTCTTCTTCTTTTTTTTTGCATTTCATTTAAGTGAGTTTTCGTTCTTAGACGTGCTATTTTATTTCATTTCTCCTTAGAGGTTCTAACAGAACCCGTAAATTATCGTTAATCTCGATGCTTTGCATGGTGCAGGAGAAAAGAGGAGGAGAAAGAGAGAGGGGGTAAATGCAGCAGCAGCAGCTGTTTTTGTGTGTGAGAATGGCAGAGGTAGAGCCACAGTGGATTTCTTGGGTGTATGACTGAATTAATAATGTGCATGTTGTTCTCCCCCCTCCCCTCTCCCACCTGCATGCAGGGTTTTGGTTTCGTAACTTTCGAAAATAGTGCCGATGCGGACAGGGCCAGAGAGAAATTACACGGCACGGTGGTAGAAGGTCGTAAAATAGAGGTGCATGTAACAAATATTTCCCTTCTCAATTGTTTTTTGGTTTGTTTGTTTGTTTGTTTTATTCATTTTTGTGTTTGTTGTTGTCGTTCTTGTTGTTATCCTTAATTCTGTTTTGTGTGTCAGTGTGTGCCTCACTTTCATCTCACTCTTTTAGACGCATCACTCGTCTTTTCCTGCGTGTGCTCCTCTCTCTGTCCCTCTTTCCCTCCTTCCCTCCCTCCCTCCCTCCCTCCCCCCATTGTATACCTAATACGTTTCAGTTATTCTAAGATTTCAAATCAGATATAACACGGTGCTCGCCGTTATCTAATTGGTTTGCTTTAGTTGGCATTCACTTGTGTTTATTCGATTCTTTTCTGTTCTTTTCAGTTCTTTTTTTATAGCATATTTTGGCTTAATAAGCAAATGGGTGCAGTAAGTCATCAGGAAGAGTGCAAACAGCATTTGTGTGATGATAGCCAGAGGCCTTATTGCAAAGTTGACAAGGGATCTGCGCTAAAAGCAGCCTGAAGCCGGCAGCGCTCATTAATTGGCCTGAAGACGCTGCTATTAGACAGAGCTGCTCTCAAACACAAGCCTTTAAATCTACAGCTCAAATGACACTTACTTTACAGTCACTGAAGGTCTGCAATGACAGTGGCCATCCTTATAGCCAGTTCCCATTTAACAGTTGTGCTTTTTTTGTTTTCCAGCTTTTTTATTTTCAATTTTTAAGAGTTATTCGGATGTGACGTGGTGCCGTCTTTCAGTAAGATGTTGCCTATTTTGCCTTCTCATTTTCCCCCCTTTTCCAACGGTAGCTGGTAGGCCCCTCACCAAACTCAGTAACCGTGGTAACAATACATACACACGCGGGCGATGGCGGCGAATGGTAAGTGGAGAGAGCCATCTGCCATTTCACGAACTCCGCGCTGATACCTCGTGACTGTTTTTTGACTTGATGTTGAGTTTCTTGATGCTGTTTTCTCTTGGTACGCGTGTTACTTGAGTGAACATTTAGCTTCCTGAGAGGCTCTGATTGGATTGAACTGAATCGTGCGCATCCTACTCAGATTCTGAACTCCATGATTATGTTAAATAATGCACCCTCTTTTTATATCCTTTGTTAGCTGTCCTTTGGGCTTGAATGATTTTCTTTTGTTATTACTTCTTTTTATTTTCCTTTCTGATTATTATTCTTGTGATGAAGCACAAGGCTCTTGGAGTGTTGAATGCTAAATGTTGCTTTGTTTTCCGACTGTACCTCAACTCTGAAGGTTTAGTGTATGTTGCGCAATGCCAAACTTTTTTTTTTCCTTCCATTCCTACGCTCTCTTGTTTTTCTTTTAACCTAGTCGTTCCCTCTCCACTGCATGCTGTCTCATATTCGATGCCTTTCGTTTGTTGAGTGCATTTTGTGTTTGTTTTTTTTTTTCTCCATGTACTCCTTCAACTTGATCATCATTTGATGATGCATGCTGACGAGTCTTTTTATGATGAGACTTTTGCATATATTTTCTTTGCTTTTATATGTCTTACCACTTTTCTTTAACTGTTTGTTATGATCTATAGTCATTTTTGAAAATCTTCACTGTAATGCATGCAATATTTCAATATTTACAGTTTTAGCTTCAGTATGTTTCTTGCTCACACACTCCTGTTTGTACTCAGGTTAACAATGCAACAGCACGGGTAATGACGAATAAAAAGACTGTCAACCCATATGCAAATGGTAAGAACAAGTTTTCTTGATATTGCCAATTAATTAGCCCTTTTGTGATTTATTAAAAATTAATAAAAGTGGTCGTTCCTACTTGTGTCAGTTACCAACAAAATATTATTTCAGTAAATATTTTTATATTTTTAAATGATGGAAAATTCCTTCAATATTCCGTCAATGATGGGAAAAGAGTTAATGACAGCGGCACTCCAGCATGATTTGAGAATAATCCAAAGAGCATCTTGTGCAGATCAATGTCACAGATTTACTCATTTAATTAACAACTTAGAACAACTAAGAACCATAAATATTTCATATTGTTTCAATGCTTCTTTGATTGTTTTGTTTTTTTTAAATCATAATAATATCAGTTTATTCCCAGTTTTAAATTACATTTTGAATCCCATTTCCCCCCCCAAGTGGTCTCATACTTTGGGACCCCACTGTATATATTAACATTATAAAGTGTACAGGACAAAGTTTAGACCTCATACTAAGTATGCAACTCCACAGACAGGAAATTTTATGGTAACACTTTATTTTAAAGTGACGTAGTTACACCTAACTACATGTATTTACTATAGTAATAACAGTAAATTATGCATAATTACAAGTAACTAACCCTAAACCAAACCATAACCGTAACTCTACAGTAAGTCCATGGAGTTAATTAATATTACTCAGTACTTATTTGAGTAAGTACAATGTAACTATGTTACCCTAAAATAAAGTGTAACCAACTTGACTGTCTTATTCACAATCTAAATAACTTCCTGTAGCCACATACCCACAGACTGAAACCAGAGAAGAAGAGTGCTTGTAATTGTCGATTTTCTCAGTATCCTCTGAAATGTTTTTCACAGCAGTTCTCTTTTCTTCCTTACCCGCAAGTTTAAAGTGGAAAACTGAGACATCCTTTTAGATCAGATCTCAGTTGATATCGTAGGATTTTTTTTGAACTTATGGAGGGCTTAAACAGACAGGCCATTTGTAGAGGTTAGAATTAGAGAGAAATCTGTCAGGCCTCTCCGGGCCTTATTCTGGCTCTGAATGACAGTAGCACTTCAGTGTGGTCAGCCCTCTACTGACATCATTACACATGGGCCTGGAGGTTCTAGTTAACCAGAATTCAACTCTTTGTCTTGTGAAGGATCAGATGTAGAATTTCCGTAGTGCAGACCAAGGGTGGCTAATATCAGATGATCTCCCTCTCTGTCTTTGTCTAGGCTGGAAGTTGAATCCAGTCGTGGGTGCAGTCTACAGCCCAGAATTCTATGCAGGTGAGTGGATCCTCATTTCAAAGAAACTGCATGCCAATGCTTTATATCTTTAGTAAAAAGACTGGGTATGCATGCTTTTTTTCCCTATTTGATATTTGGACATAAAATAGCTCCATTAAAAAAAAAATGTGGGGAAAGATGCCATTGGACAATTATCAAAAAAAAAAAAAAATTCTTAAATAGTATACATTTCACCTCTAAAAAATGTTATGAATTGATATATTTATAACTGTATGACTTCTATAAACTAAAATTTACCAAATCATTATCATTTATCCTCACCTTTGTTTGAGCATTTAAAACATAAATCATAACATATAAACATAATTGTGTCCTATATTAATAAATACAATCATACTAGACTATAAATAAATAAATAATTTGCAAAAAGCAACACTGTAACACAGAGGGTTAAATGCATTTGCATTTAGGGCTAATGGGCAGTTTCACTAATGTGCTTTGTGTGTGAAAAACGTTCTTAACCCACATGCCCTGAAACCTCTGTTTATGAACGCTGCAGAGGATATGAAATGGCAAATTACTCCGATACCAGATATGATAATTTCACATTCCTTTCAAATAGTGTTTTTTTGTTATGTTATTTTATTTTCATATACTGAACTTACAGTGGCTCCAAAAAGTATTGGCAACTAAAAATGGATGAATCTTATTGCATTAGATAACTAATTTGATGAAAAATCAAAGCATTTTAAAGAAAGGAAGTGTAATTTTCACGCTAATTATTTGATACACCTGTGGTTACTCTGCCAAGACATAGAATATAATCAGTTCAAAAAAGAGCATCATTTGTTGCAGATGCCACTTGGTTTGATCATTTGTTTGTAGTGCAAAGAAATTCCAAAATGTGCACTTCCAAAAGTGTGACTTAAGTGCCTAGGGTCTCTGTCAGTACTGTTAATTGTTTAGTTAGGAATATCAACCAGAAAACAAACAGAAAATTGTAATGCGTTGGTGTTTAGCTGCATTATTTGATGCAGGCATAGTTCTGTGTCTGGTGGTTGGAGGTGTGTATAGCGGGTGACCTTAATCTACGAGCTCTGGCATAGGCTCGAAAGAGCTGGCAAGCAGGAAGTGATTATTCTAATCACCCAAAGGGCCTGTTTCACAATGTGCGCCTGTGTTTGCTGGCCTATTGGCAAGAGGCTCCAAGACGCCATTGTCACAACTGCAAACAGGGTACACATCTTTGAAAACATAATCCAGCCAGCTTCCAGACCCCCAGGGCTTCATTTCGTTTTATGGGCCTTTGAAAGCGAGCAGGTCTCATCGGTTGAAAGACAAGCTGGACTCTTTTTCTCTCGTTTCCTTCGGTCATCTCCTCCTCAACCTTGGCCATCCCAGCCTCTGACCTTCCCCGAACATCATTACCTCCCCTATTATATAGGAAAATATCGAGATTTTATGATAATAAGAAGAAACGAGAAGGCAAAAATATCGAGGTGATGGTTAAATCTAATTGTCTGTCGACAATTTTTTATAAATTAAAATCAATATTTTCAATTTCTCCAGACAGTCGTTTGCCTAATTCAGCGCACATTCTGTTAATTACAAAATGGCTCATTATTGATTTGCTTTCGTCTCACCTTTGAAGTGTCCAAACAGCCCACATGCTATTAAGGTGCGAGTGTTTTGTTCTTTCCAGCGTTCGCTGTTTCTTTTCTTTTTTTTAAGATCTCTGTCTTAATTATAATTAAAGCATCGTTAATGCGCCCGAATTGTGCCGATAACGGAAAACGTCTTGAATCCTTTCGTTTGCCTAACGACTGAAAATAGGTATTGGCACATTGCTGCTTAGATTGCAGATGGAAATACTGCACAGAGCGATTGAGCGTGCCGTAGAGTTTGAATTGATTAGTAAGCTTGAAAGTTATCTATATAAACAAATATCCTAAAGGACCGGAATGGAAAAGGAGCATCTTTGATTCATGCGAGGTTTGTTTCTTGCCACTCGAAGCAGCTCTCACCTGCAGCAGACTGTTGATTTAAGATAGCTTTGATGTTCATTAACAGCTCTCCGGCTGAAGGGAATGAAAGCTTCGGCAGAAGGCTGAGGGATGACCAACGTGCCAGACCCCACTTGTCTGATGGACTGATCTCTGATTAAGTGTTACGCCTGACGGAGATTGGGCGGAAGTTTCAAAATTAGACTTTCAGAAATTTACTCCCAAAGATTATGCAAATGCAGGCCACCTCTGACCACAGGAAATTTGTGGCTCTTCGCCAAAGACGCACACATATACACTATCTTTCTTTCTCTATTGCATGCTTTCTTTTAGGAAATGAGTTCACACATGAACAAGGTTGAAAAGATGCAGCTCTAGCAATTCTTTTTTAGAAGCCATATATGCCGTATATGACACATGCACTCTTTTTTTTTATTGAACAAAGATCACTGGGGATACATATATCACAGAAGAATACGTAAGACAGGATAAGAAACTCGAGGTAGAGCAAGGCAATAAAGTACATTATCAAACAAGATACAGTAAACAGAAAGTCTACTAAGAAAAATATTTCATAACATCTAAAGCAATATAAATTAAACATAAATAAATTAGTACAAATAAATAGAAATAAATAACATGAAACTTAAAAAAGAAAAAGTCATCTTCAGGAAATCAGGAGGTAACTGTTATAATGAAACCATCATTTTTTTAAATTAACAGAGCGGTTTTAGCAGCTTTCTTGTTAAATGATGAACAAAGAGAGTCATAGAATAACTTTAAATCAACACAGAAAAGCATAAATAATTGGGCTTAGAATCAGTGACTTTACATTTATAGAGATAAAAATTGGCCACAGAGAGTTAGAAGATTTAACCTGTCGTCCATCTCTTTTGACCCTGAGTCCCAAATCAAAAACAGTACATTCATTATTTCAAAAATAAAAAGTTTGCTATAAGCAGAAAAAATCCTTTGCAAACATATAATGGTCTTTCTTCAACTATGGGAACTTTTAGGGGAAAAAAACGACTAACAGACACTTGCGTTTGCACACATGCATCACAAGAGAGTTCTGTCATTTTTTTCTGAACCAGCAATGTCATTTGTCATCACATATGTGATGGAAATATCCTTGTAAACATTTTTTGGAATAAAATGGAATAAAACTCCATGTTAAGGTTCATTTCATAGTTAGCATTTTATCTATTCTAAATACACACAATTAAATAATATTTTTACATTTACATTTTTGCATAATGACACATTTTTTGTGTAAATGCATCACATTTTTGAAACAATTAAATATTTTATTTTTAAGTGGTATTTGTTTGTAGTGCAATGAAATATAAATTATGTGTGAATTAGGTGTCTGAATACTTTTGGGGGTTTCTGTTAGTACTGTAGAAGTATCAACCACAAAACAACCAGAAAATTAAAGCAATGTTCACTTTGATTTTTCTTTGTTGTCTCAAACATGATCATCACTGACACCATTGTCTCCTTGGTAACCAAGTACTCTCGCTTTAAAAGAAAGAAAAACTTAATTAGTGTCGGAATTGGTTTTGTTGAAATTGCAGACATCTGGGGCCAGATTTACTAACAGCTTGCGCCAATGCAAACCCTCTTTTGGCTTAAAAATATACTTTCAGGATTTACTAACGACACGCAGTGAAAAATTAGCGCTGAAAAGGCGTGGGCACAGTTATTTTTGTGGCTGATCTTATTGCATATGCATTTGTAGGAGTTTCCCTTTCAGACGCAAATTTTATGGGAGGAGAGTATTTAAATGAATCACGCAAGGTGATTTACTAAGGTTTGTGCTCGTCAATTTACTGGTATTTGCGCCATTATTTACCGCCCAAAGAAAGCATGTCTTAAACCAGATGCTAATTTGCGCTGCGCTTGTAGATTGCGTTGGACATTATGGAAATGATCCGGCTGCGTCTGTGTTCTTTAATTTGCGCGTTGTCAGTAGATCACGCCCATTTCCATGCCCATTGGTGCTTTTTTGGATTTGCGCTCTCGCTCTAATTTGCCCTGTTTAGTAAATCTGGCCCTTAATATCTTCACACAATGCATATATTTTTTATTTCACTCTTTGTGTAGATTGTTATAGTTTTAAAAATATAATTAATATTTTTATGATAGATTTTTATATTTAAAGATTTCTCATATGACCGAAAGAAAAAGTCAAAGTCTGTTTGATTTAAAGTGCCCCTATTATGCTATTTTAAAGTTTCTTAATTTAGTTTTGGAGGTCTCCAACAACAGGTTTACATGCATCAAAGGTCAAAAAACACTTTCATTTTCTCATAATATACATTGCACATCACCACAATGTTCAATGATTCTCAAACGACTCGATGGATGAATCGGTCTCTCTAAATCCCTCCTTTCTGAGAGCCTACTCTGCTCTGATTGGCCAGATGGCCCAGTCTGTTGTGATTGGTCTACCGCGTACAGCGAGTATTTCGGAAACAAACGTACATTACCATAACTGAACTCCAGCTCCGTCCAAAGGCTTCCTAAAGCTCAGCGATTGTACACACTGCAAAGACAGTAACGATGACGTCAATTTTACACCAATCGGAGCGAGTCCTAATCGATGATGAAACATTGGAAGAACTAGTTATTCAACCTGAACCTTGAGCAGGACCTTTCTCAGTGATGCTACTCAGTTTGAGTTTGAGTTATGAGATGTTTCAACTGTAATTCCTCACCATCAGCATTAACAAGTGTGCGTTCATCAACAAACCCGTGTGTGTGTGTGTTTATAATTTATTGTGGTGCACATGCGGGAACTGTATCAATAACAGCACATACGTTAGCTGAGCACTAACGTGAATGACTGTTGGAACATTAAAGTTTGCAAAAGCAATCTTGCTCCATCCTTTACCTTTACTCAAAGTAGTAAGAATTACAGACAATCTGCATTAATAGACTCAGTTTTAGGTAATAGTGGTAGTATTTCAGTAATACAGTAACGTGAGTTAGCCGGTTAGCCAGATACCTACACAATATAAAACACAAACACATTGTAGAGCACAGCGTCTTCTCGACATGATGCTATCCAGTATCCGCTGCAGTGTTTGAGGGGGTTCAAGGTTTCCCTGGTGTCTGCGCACGCAATAAGTGGACTGGCAATATGCTAATGTTTCATCTTGACGTCACAACGAAACGGCTTGCGATTCGATTCGTTTAATTGACTCAGAGTCGACTCTTACTTTTGAGAGAGAATAACTTTATATACAGTGCACTTTCGGATTTAAACCTTTGCAGTATGTTTTCATTCACTTAGAACTATGTTACACACTACATGAAAGGTAATTTTCAAAAATCCATAATAGGGGCACTTTAAAATCAACCCCTGAGACATACAAGTTGAAGAAACATATTCATAAAAAACACTCAGACGATCACGGTTTTCTACACATATGCACATTGATTTATTGACCTCAATTTCTCATCATTCTCATCATCATGTTTATTGGCAAAGAAATAATTAAATACAAATTGGTAAACTCATTTCCATAAGTGAGAGGAAAGGAAGGGTGACTTCTGTGTCCAACATTCAGATTATTGAATTTTCTGAAGAAACAGACAGGCTGAGTGAGTTTGAACCATATGAACTGAAATGGAATATGTTCGGTCGTAATGATATAGAGGGTCATTTGTATTGACTGACAGTTTCGCAGCACTAATGTTTCAGTGTTTTAGTATGACATCACTGTCCTTGCTCTCTCTTTGATTGAGTCCTAACTGAACGAGAGACAGTGGCCGCCTCCGGCACTTTCAACATTGCTGGGCTTTTTTGAACTCGCGAATACGGAATGATAAGTTTGAAAAGTGACGTGCAATTAACGGAGTGCGGGAAAAGAATTTGAGAATTTTCAAAAAGTCAGCAGCAAAATGGAATTAATTTGTGCAGATAGGCTATCATGGAAGACAACAAGCAGCTTTTAGAGGAAGGACGAAGCGTTTTAAAGAGGAAAGTACTTTGGTGGCCGCTTCTGTGTCGTACAGTGAACGTTTGAGATTGCATTGTGGAAAGAAACAATATGAAATGACCCTGACATGTGTACTGAGGTAATTAAAAAAATGCATATTCATTAAGACTTGAAACGCGTTTCAAAAGACTGCTTACAGTGAGATTACATATATTTGGATTATAAAGCTACCAGTTAGGGAGGGCTTGTAGAGAACACAGTGTATGTGAGTAGTGACTGTCTTCTTACAATTTATTTATTTATTTATTTATTTTTTTGATGTAATGTTTTTGAAAGGAAAATAACTGCAATTAAATAGGGATGGGTCACAGTCAACTAGTCAGCCATCAATTTCCTCCTTTATTTAATTTATTTTTTATTTAAATTAATTTAATTATTTTTCTTTAATAATTTTAATGATAATTTATTTAATTTTCAGAATCATTTATTTTATTTTTTTATTTTCTGTGTTAGTTTTTGATAATTTCATACTTTATTTTAAATAATTGGTATTAATATTTCCATAATGTCTTATTTTGTTTGATTTTCATCTCTTTTTTTTTTACTTCCATTTCATTATTTTTATAATTATTTATTTGATTAGATTTTTGTTATATTTTTAGCTATTAAGATTGCTTTAATTAGATTAATTACTTGCTTTAATTAGATTAAACTAGATTTAAATTAATTTGAATTCATCCACATTAAAATACCACTCCTTTAACCATACATTACAGTGTTTAATTTTCATAATATGTGTTGTGCACATACATTTTAATTTTCTAAAAAAAAAAAGGAATAAATATAGATAGATAGCAAAGGGATTTAGTCTTGTTCCTAGTTTTCAACAAACATGAGTATTTTACCGTATATCACCACAAGCTGCACAATAATCCGTACACAATATACAACACATTTTACGTTATCTGAAAGCTGTGAGATTTCTCTAATCTCGAAGTGGGTCTTGTTTATATATGCATTCATAAAAGAGTCTCTGCGGTTTGCTGCACTGTGTAAGGTTGCAGAGTGAGATGCACAGGGCAACCGAACCTCCTGCAACGTTGCTGCCCACCCGTCAACCTCCCCCCCACGACCCCCCCCAAACACTTCCCACACAAAAGCCAATGAGAGAAATTATTGCACTACAAAGCAGTTGTACACTTTTATGGCTTTGATGCGGAGGCTACCTCCCGTCGGCCAAAGCATCTGCTTCACTGTAATCGCTCTCAAAGCAATAAAACGGACTAGCTCTCCTGTGCATCCCCCTGGAGCTCACTGCTGCTGCACGCTCCCATTTCTCATTCAGCGGCACTTACTGTAGCTCCCTCTCTCTCTCTCCGTTTTCATCTAGCCCTCCACCCTTCATCGTTCTAAATGAAAGTGCATAGTCTAAGTTGTTTATCCTGTAAATATTCAGGCTAAATACATCTCATATTTATTTTCCTCAGGACACATTCTACACATCAAAGTGAAGCTCTTGCAAATATGCAAACGTGTATGCAGCATATTTCAAAAATGGCTGTCAGATGGGCTGCCTGCAATGGAAGGAGGAAGGAATACATATGACTAACGAATCTTCATTGCTGTTTTTTTTTAATGCTCCATTGTAGCAATTTCAAAGGCATTTATCAAACTATGAGTTATGTGCATGATCTGATTTTAGTTGTTTAGCCTCCTAATAAACCACAAACGTTTAAAGAGATGAATAACGTACATTTAAACACACACACACCCATATATCATGGAATACATGCTTCTGATAATAATTAATACATTAACATTTATTTATATCAGAATCATTTATATGTTAACATTAAAAATATAACACACTTTAAGGGTAGAAAGGTAATGGCTTCCTTCATTTTCATAAATATAATAAATTGTAACGTAAAATTTAGAGTTAATTTGGCTGCACTTCTTCTCTCTTTTATATACTAAGACAGCTGTGGTGCAATGCGTGAAAGCGAGACATATCCAAGGTGACAGAGAGTCAAATGGAACAATCCTTTTCACCTTTCAACATCATGCAAACCCCTTCCTTAAATCTTAATTTTTTATCATCTAAATGAAAGATTCAGTGCTCCTATTAGACATTTATATGATCTCCTTTTGAAAACCTGTAATGTTAAAGAATGAAGCAGCTTTCACAAACCCCCTCTCTTTTTCTTCCTCTCAACCATTTCAAATTAAGCCTCTTAAAAGTCATTTTCACCACCGACGCCCTATTAAACTTAATGATCATTTAACAACAATACAGAGCTTTCTGTTTTCACCCAGCCTCAGAGGTCTGTATGCCTCCCATAGTTTGCTTATTACTCATTGTTAGAGTTTTTGGCTAATTGCAGGTGTTGTAGATGGAGGTAGGGCACCATTCCTCACAGCTTATATTAATTGAGACTCATGGAATTATAGTTCATTTGGCAGTTTAATACACGGCTCTCTGGAATACTTGATTCTGATTGGTCAGTCATTGCATTCTGCAGTCAAATATTACATTATATAACTGTACAGTATTTGACCATCCCTAGCAACACTGTTCTAGTTTCATCTCTTTTATTCTATCACCCTGTGGTACACTGATAAAAAAAAATATTCTGTGGTAAAGTAAATGCTACAGAAAAACAAATGTAATTTCTACCTGAATAAGTTAGTTAAGGTAAGAATTTTAAAAAATTAAGTAAAACCTACTCAACTTTCTTATACTGGTGTTCCCATCATGCACTGGGGCATGAATAATTAATAATGTGGCATTTTTCACAGTTTTCCAGCTGTATTTACACTGTTTTGTCATTGCTTTTGTTGTTAGGTTTAGTAACTTGCAGTTTTGTGACATCTGGAGTTCATTTTCCACTCAAAATGACAGATTCATTCTCAAAAATTATCCAACAAATGTTACCGTTATTGTGTACCAAGTATTGGGTTCTCTGTGTTCGTGTGGGTACCACATTACTTCTATTATGTAGATGTTGTCTCCACAATATCTACTGTATTATTTACCTAGATGTTCTAAGTAAAGCATACACTTTAAAAGCATAGCTCAATTCAGTGTTATATTGTTTGAGTAAAAGGCATAAACTGTGGCATCAAATTGTGAATAAAAACAGAATGCAATGATGTGGAATTTTCAAATTTCAATATTTTATTCAGAATACAACATAGATGACATATCAAATGTTTAAACTGAGAAAATGTATCATTTTAAGGGAAAAATAAGTTGATTTTAAATTTCATGGCATCAACACATCTCAAAAAAGTTGGACAAGGCCATGTTTACCACTGTGTGGCATCCCCTCTTCTTTTTATAACAGTCTGCAGACGTCTGGGGACTGAGAAGACAAGTTGCTCAAGTTTAGGAATAGGAATGTTGTCCCATTCTTGTCTAATACAGGCTTCTAGTTGCTCAACTGTCTTAGGTCTTCTTTGTCGCATCTTCCTCTTTATGATGCGCCAAATGTTTTCTATGGGTGGAAGATCTGGACTGCAGGCTGGCCATTTCAGTACCCGGATCCTCCTCCTACGCAGCCATGATGTTGTAATTGATGCAGTATGTGGTCTGGCATTGTCATGTTGGAAAATGCAAGGTCTTCCCTGAAAGAGACGACGTCTGGATGGGAGCATATGTTGTTCTAGAACTTGGATGTACCTTTCAGCATTGATGGTGCCTTTCCAGATGTGTAAGCTGCCCATGCCACACGCACTCATGCAACCCCATACCATCAGAGATGCAGGCTTCTGAACTGAGCGCTGATGACAACTTGGGTTGTCCTTGTCCTCTTTAGTCCGGATGACATGGCGTCCCAGTTTTCCAAAAAGAACTTCAAATTTTGATTCGTCTGACCACAGAACAGTTTTCCACTTTGCCACAGTCCATTTTAAATGAGCCTTGGCCCAGAGAAAACGCCTGTGCTTCTGGATCATGTTTAGATATGGCTTCTTTTTTGACCTATAGAGTTTTAGCCGGCAACAGCGAATGGCACGGTGGATTGTGTTCACCGACAATGTTTTCTGGAAGTATTCCTGAGCCATGTTGTGATTTCCATTACAGTAGCATTCCTGTATGTGATGCAGTGCCGTCTAAGGGCCCGAAGATCATGGGCATCCAGTATGGTTTTCCGGCCTTGACCCTTACGCACAGAGATTGTTCCAGATTCTCTGAATCTTTGGATGATATTATGCACTGTAGATGATGATAACTTCAAACTCTTTGCAATTTTTCTCTGAGAAACTCCTTTCTGATATTGCTCCACTATTTTTCGCCGCAGCATTGGGGGAATTGGTGATCCTCTGCCCATCTTGACTTCTGAGAGACACTGCCACTCTGAGAGGCTCTTTTTATACCCAATCATGTTGCCAATTGACCTAATAAGTTGCAAATTGGTCCTCCAGCTGTTCCTTATATGTACATTTAACTTTTCCGGCCTCTTATTGCTACCTGTCCCAACTTTTTTGGAATGTGTAGCTCTCATGAAATCCAAAATGAGCCAATATTTGGCATGACATTTCAAAATGTCTCACTTTCAACATTTGATATGTTATCTATATTCTATTGTGAATAAAATATAAGTTTATGAGATTTGTAAATTATTGCATTCCTTTTTTATTCACAATTTGTACAGTGTCCAAACTTTTTTGGAATCGGGTTTGTACATTACTTGGACACAGTCACTTCTGATAACCGATCACTCTAAATTGTAATGTAGACACATTTTCTGTAAAGCTGCTTTGAAACGATATGTTAGCGATATACAAATAAATGTGAATTTGTGCTAAAAATTCTTCATTTAGTTTTACATGACTATATTCTCCTCTCAGACTTTTTTACTACTGCACCTTTAAGGCATCTATATGTAAATGACCTCTTTATGATTGGTTAGCCTTCGCATACCAACATAGTTCACACTGTCGTTCATCAGGGTGGTTCATCAAGTTGCTGAATACCGAATAGGAGTTAATGTACAAAATGTGGGCGGCATGTGTATGTGCTTGTGATGGTGATGTCACAGTACATCAAACACTTTTATTTCAAAACAGCATGAAAAGCCTGTTTTTACATTTACATATTGATGGTTCCCAGTGTTATTTTAGTATTGTTTATATACTATTATAGTATTTAAAGGGTTAGTTCACCCAAAAATGAAAATTCTGTCATTAACTACTCACCCTCATGTCGTTCCAAACCCGTAAGACCTTCATTCATCTTCGGAGCATATATTTGTAATGAAATCCAAGAGCTTTCTGAACCAGCCATAGACGGCTATTTAATTAACACTTTCAAGTTCCAGAAAGGTAGGAAAGACATCGATAAAATCGTCCATGTGACTCCAGTGGTTCATCCTTAATTTTATGAAGCGACAAGAATACTTTTTGTGCGCAAAAAACAAACAAAAATAACGACTTTATTCAACAATTTCTTCACGTCTGTGTCAGTCTCTTACGCTGTTGACGTAGTAAATACAGTCCAGCGCTTATGTCAGAGCTACGTCAGAACGCCGGCTTACCATTGGCCGACGCTGTTCACGTGAGCACCACGATGTATGCGTGTGATGCTGACGCAGGAGCTGGCCAACGTAAACTGCGTAGAAGACTGACACAGACGTGAAGAAATTGTTGAATAAAGTCGTTATTTTTGTTTGTTTTTTGCGCACAGAAGATATTTTCGTTGCTTCATAAAATTAAGGTTGAACCACTGGAGTCACATGGACGATTTTAACGATGTCTTTACTACCTTTCTGAGCCTTGAAAGTGTTAATTATTGCTGTCTGTGGAGGGGCCTGAGGGCTCTCGGATTTCATCAAAAATATCTTCATTTGTGTTCCAAAGAGGAACGAAGGTCTTACAGATTTGGAACGACATGAGGGTGAGTAATTAATGACAAAAATTTAATTTTGGTAACTAACCCTTTACGTTTTTCAACAGCATTTTTTTTTATTTGAGTTAATGATAAAAATACTGTTCCAAACCTGTATAACTGTCTTTCTTCTGTGATGGTTCCTCATGTATATACTGTATATTTTCCCCACAGTGCCAGGCTTCCCATACCCAGCAGCTACGGCGGCAGCGGCGGCGTACAGAGGGGCACACTTAAGAGGAAGAGGGCGCACCGTCTACAATACGTTCCGGGCAGCCGCGCCTCCCCCACATATCCCAGCCTATGGAGGGTAAGTAGCAACACTCCCTTCTCACATACACACTCAAGTTCACCTTTAGTCCTCTCTTCTGACAACCGCTCCCCCTCGTCACCGGGCTGCTGTAACATGCATGCATCTCTACCTCACCACACAGAACCAGTGCAGCATGTAGCCCGTGCATCCTGCAAGTAATGATGACACTGAACTGTCATGCTGTTCTGTCATGGTCGATGGCCTTAAGCGTTTCTTTTATGTAATGTAACATTATGTAAATCCTGTCGAACAACTGAATGCAGAAGAATTTGTGATTTCTGAGCAGTCAAATGATGATTCTGATTATTTTAGTTCTGATTTCATGATATTGAAGGAGATTGTGTGGAGTTTAGAAACAGGGGCTACAGAATAAATTCCACTTCCTGCTGTCTTGACAAACGGGAAGGTTAGAAGATTCACAAAGGAAATAAATGAATACATGCCATTTAAACTGGTACATAAATATAATTAGATACAAAGGAAATATCGGTGAATGTAAGACAGCTAAAGAAGTTTAGAGATTTTTCAGAATTTTTCAGTATGGTTTTTAGTCTTTGGTTATGCTATGTCATGACACTAAACATAAACAAATTCTATTCGATTTCAAGGAATTATCAGCATTTTAGAGCTTCAAATGTGGCTCAGAAATGATTACATTTATGTAATTCAGTTGCACCTTATTTTACAGTACGTGCACTTACAGTGTACTTACCTAAGAAATTGGTTAATATAAGGTAACTACATAGGTTAAGGTTAGGTTTAGGGTATGTTCAGGACTAGTACCTAGTTATTACCCAGTTAGTGTCATAACTATAATATATACATATTATGTACATAGGGGACAAGATTAAAAGATCACAATTCAATATGCAAATATTACATTGACATTATTGTCACCTTCAGTTACATTTTGAATGCCAGTGACAGTCAATAAGAGATTTTTAAGATCTTCAGATAGCACACCTAAACTGAAATTATCTACAAAACAGAAGTTTGATAGTTAGATCAATTCTTAACCAGAATATTTGATTAATAACAATAACATAATATTATTCTTATTATTATTATTTATTACATTATTTTTTTGTCTTTTTCTGCTATTTATATTTGTATAATTTTCTTTTTAATTTTGCTAATGACTAAAATGTGATGTAAATTTCAGCTCTCTGTGGCCCCTCAACATACAAAGTTTCTACTCCACAGTCTCCTTCTAAAATGCTTCAGAAGTAATGAGTGCCTTTGGAAACCCTTTGTCACTCTTATTCAGTGTGTGTGTATTTCTTATTCTGTTCCACTAACCCTGGCTAGAGGTGGGGTTGGTATTGCTTGCATGGGAACATGCACTAATATTGATGTGTTTTGTTTGGTGTTTGTCTGTGTGTGCGCGTGTGTTTGCATCTTTCCAGTGTTGTTTACCAGGATGGATTTTATGGTGCAGATATTTATGTAAGTATTCGCATGCAATCCTTGAATGTTCATGTACATGCCCCCACCCCCCGCCCCATTCATCCCTCCGACTGCAAACTGACTCTGAATTATTGTTGTTTTTATTGTTAGCATTTTTAAATTCAACCTTCATTGACTGTGTCAAGAGACTTTTACACACGAGTAAAAAAAAAACCGCTCTTCCACAGCCAGCCGCAGCACATGAGTATCAGTGACAGAGGAACTTTTTGAGTTTATTGTCAGTTGGGGTGAGACTCAGAGTGACCTGAGATTGAGCACTAGAGCAGGGCATGCTGAGATTGTACAATATGAAAACTGGAAAATAAGCATTGAAGGGGAGGGTTGCATGTAAAATTGTAGGTTTTTATTGAATTGTGAACTTTCAAATCTTTGATGCGTTAGTTGGCAATCTATAAAATCTATCTATTTTGAGATTAGCAGAAGCATCTGGAGCTGAGGTGGGGTAACTAGCAGGGACCGAAAGCTTGTTCTCCTCAAGGCCATGTCTCATTGAGCCTGAAACAGCCTGATGTATCTCCCCCAATTCGCCCTCCTCTGGGACGAAACAAATTGTACAGGGTACAAATGTGCGTGGAAATGACGGGAAGGCTGCTGTAACGCTTCCTCTGTTCCCTTGTCATTAGCGCAGTGCCACAGTGGCTGGGATTGATTGTTCCGCTGCGATAAGATCATCTAATATTCATTAGAAACTATCCAAGAACTGTATTTGTTTATTACCAATCTTAATTTGCTGAGTGCTCTGCTAAATGTACTGAATGTTGGATAAGGTCTGGAAAATGAAGCTACACTAGCACAGAACAGACATCCTTAAGATGAGCAAGTTAAAGAAATACTGAACACGTACCACATGCAGGGGTGCAATAAAGCAGGAAGATCTACCAAATATAAACCACTAAGAGTGTGTAATATCTCTCAATTTAATTTGTAATATAAAGTGCTTCACAGATCCAGAAATGCCCAAAGCCACACTGTAACAAATAAATCCATTTGTAACATCAGTAATGATTGGAAACCTTTCAATGTTGCTTTTTAAAAAAAAAAAAAAAAAAAAAATTTTACTTACAAACGAGCTATGGGACATTTGAGCAGTTTTGATCAAATTGATTTGAAAGCTAAGACTTCAAAAATATTTATCAAAAATATAGATAAGCAAAAAAAAACTTTATTATATTCATGTTTCTCCACAAACAGCTCATTGAAATGATAGAGCGTGTCACATAATAAGAATAAATCGGTTGAGTGAATGATTAAATTACTCACTCATAAAGACAGTCCCTTGTTTCTTTCACGAATCGATTGAATGAATGATTCAGTGAATCAATGACTCACTCATAAAGACAGTCCCTTGTTTCTTTCACGAATCGATTGAATGAATGATTCAGTGAATCAATGACTCACTCATAAAGACAGTCACTTGCCGCCACCTACTGGTGTGTTCATATAACTGCAGAAAGAGTCACTGAGACATCCTCACCGTTAATGCATAGTGTGATACAAACACTGAAACGTCCCAGTGCTGATAGACTCTTATATTCAATCCAGTCCGATTTGGGGACTGGAACTAACTGTTGCATAATGTTATATAAAGCACTAGAAACATTTTATTGAAGCCCTTATTCTGTATTATTTCCAACTTGTTGTCTCAGCCCATCAAGTGGTCGTGGCACGCAAACACACACACTAGTAAAAATCATCAATAACCATGATAAGCTTAGTATGTCCACATGCTCTCCAGACAGATACGAGCAGTCAGGAGTCAGTGGAGCCCTATCTATTCCTCTCTCTCTTCGTGAGTCATAATGATAAATTGTGTCTGCTCTCCAGATGCACATCTCTGCGTAAAAATCCTGACCACTGCTCTCACCGCACCTGCACACCCTGTCAGTTTCCCCGAGGTTAGTTGACCAAGCCTAATGGAGTTTCAGAGACATGTAGATGCCTACGGCCCCTGTCTGTCAGAGATGACAGCCCTGGTGACTAAGGGGGCGTTCGGCCATCCCGCTCCTCAGCTCATCACACCGGCTTTAAATACAGCCCAGATGCATCACGGCCATGTGTCAGGCTCGGCGTTGTGCGAGTAAATGAAATGGTTTGTTAAGGGGCCGGTCATGCAGTGGGAGTGACGAATTACCCGGTGAGTCATTATGGAAGGAGTTAGAGGACGGAGGTGAGCTGTGAGGAAGTGGGAGGGTGAGGAACATGAAGAAAGTTGTGAGAAGGAACTGCTGTTATGTATGTGTGAGTGCAGGGAAAGGGAGGTTGGTAATTACTACAGCCTGAAGGCCTGGTGTGGAGAACAGCAGGGTCAGGAGACCAGTAAGCCCTGGAGAAACAGAGAAAGAGCAGAGGTGTACAGATGGACTTATCGGTTAGTGTTTTCTGTGGACTGCTAATGGGAATGGTGAAGGAAGCTGTGCCTCCTCAAAAAACAAAGAAATATCAACAGTACAAAAATATCAACAAACATTAGGAAATATTAAATTGCATTAAACAACATCACACATGCAAGAGTTCTGTACTGAATATTTAGTAAAACAGCACAATTGCAAGTGTGATATTAGATTATATAGTGAGATTATATAGAGCAACTTGCATGTCAGACTAAGGGTCCTATCATACATCCGGCGCAATGCGACGCCAGGCGCGACGCAAATGTTTTTTGCTAGTTTCAGCCTGACGCAGTTATCATTTTCATGTCCAGCGCCACGTTGTTTAAATAGCAAATGCACTCGCGCCCATCTGTTCGCCCATGGGCGTGCTGGTCTGAAAACGAGGTGTGTTCAGGCGCGTTGTTGGCGCGTTGCTGGCAACTGAAATATATGCGTTAATAATATGCACCTATAGGCGGGTGCACAACGCATGTACACTCTACTTATTACACACACAGGGATGCGCAGTAGCACACAAACATTTTTCAATATTAAAAATAAAAGGATTCCTCTCTGGAAAAGCGTTCAGTCTTTCCGCTCGTGTTTCCGCCATGTAAATAGCGAATCCGCCATGGCGCAAGCACAACTGGCTTTTAAAGGGAATGGGAGATAAGACTCTGGTTGGTTTATTGCACGTTACACCCAAAACACACCCATGACTCATTAAGAGACTAGGTACAACCTTTTTGGACCACCCCTTTTGGCCTGGTGGACTGACTGTTTTTTTCCGTCTTTAAACTAGCAAAAGTGGATTCAGACACGCCCTAAGTGCACCTGCGCCATGCGCTTCAGACCATGCGCTCAGATCGTTATATAAATAGGGCCCTAAATGTTTGTCAATTTTTTAGTTAGCTAAGCAACATCAGCTGACCAATCAAATTAGAGCAGATATACCCAACCATTGATACTTAAGCAGGTTCAACTGGATACTGAATTTCTTTGCAATTAATGTGTAGGCGGGTGTTGCACTATAAAAAAAAATGTATAAAAAATGTATTCAATTGCTTTGAATTTTATTACTATTGAAGAAAATCAAGCTCAATAAAGTATAAAATCAAAGGAAAGACAAATTGCATAAATAATTTTGACAAGTTAAATGGATGAAAAATAAAGATAATTCATTTAAATAAAGATTATTATAATGAAAATATTTTTACAGTGCAAGTATGACAGTTTGTATTGAGGACATTCTGTGCATTTATTTAAAGACTCCAGACAGAGGTAGATTTCTGGTTTAGTATTTATAAAGGGTATGATGTGGCTGTAGGGTTAGATAAGACAAAAATGGTTGGGAAACACTAAATTAGAAGACATGAATTAATTGTTATATAATAAAAAATGAAATAAAAAAGTCTAAAAAAAGTGCACAGCACTGGCCGTGTGGGAGTATTTTAAGCAGGCAGCTCCATTGACTATGAAACAACTCCGCTCAAATAAGCAGACATATGCGCTTTTGACTGGATGTGTTTGTTTGGCCTTTTTGCCTAACTGAACATCAGATGTTACCGTTCCACATGTTGAAGTTATTTCTTTCTCTGTCGTTGGCAAAAAGAAGTAGTGTAGTATGACAGCGCTACATAATTAATCCTCAGATGCATGCATGAGATGAATAAGAAACTAGGTTGACTCACACAAACATAAGGCTGCTGCTTTGTAATTAGATTATGCATATTTAATAGCTATGATTATGACATGTGCGTCCCCTCTTTTGGAGCATGCCGGCAATTGCGAGCGCCGAAACCGTGAACTCAGAGTGAACGAATGCGACGTTGTCGCGTGCTGCTCTCCAAAAGCACTCCATGCCTCTTCATCTCCATGAGATTCAGCCGTACAGTCTCTGTCACAACACATAACATCAAACCGAAATCCCCACCCCCACCCCACACCCTCGCTCTTTTATTTCTTGCAAACACATTTTATAAAAAGTCCAAACAGCTGTTGTCGACGTGCCCATGTGAGCGAGTGTGTGTGTGTTGTGTTTCTAGGGTGGTTACGCTGCCTACCGATACACTCAGCCTGCTACTGCTACCGCCGCTGCCTACAGTGACAGGTAAGACACACACCGCTGCCTGCACACCACTGACAACACCACCTTACCAGGCCCTCCGGCAGGGCCCTTAACACCCAACCCACCTCCCCTGCCGAGGCAGCCTCGTTCTCTTTCACCCTTACTCCTCTGAGGTCAAACTCTCTCCCTTCGTCACGAGCAGAGGCAGGCGTGCGCTTAAAAAAAAAAAAAAGGCCAGCCTGATTTATTAGCCTAATTCCCCTCGCCAGTGGTGATGGGGAATATCACGGTGCCCAGTGCAGTAATTGGCAAATTAAATCAAATGAGATGTCACTGCAAATGTAATGGTGAAGCGCATCCATGGTGGAGCAACTGTAACTGCAGAATGAAGTGGGATAGACCTGACAGTTCCTCAGAGATGAGACAAAAGCCCGTTTGGCAGGGCGACCAGAGGAAGTCGTCTTGGCTGATTTTGATTTCTTTTTCTCTCTCTCTCTCTCTCTCTCTCTCTCTCTCTCTCTCTCTCTCTCTCTCTCTCTCTCCCTCTCTTGTCAATTGTGAGTGTAAGCTTATTGCAGATGGCACGCAATCAAGAATAAAGCAAATTCAGAGCCTTGATGTGATTGTAAAACATTCGCATGACACAAAAGCATATCTGCTCATGACTGTTAATGGCAAATAATGATCGTAATGCTGTCATCCAACATGTAACAACTGATATTGTGCAGCCATAACTAGATGAAGCAACACTTGATTATCATGTCATTTTAGCAGTGCTGTCATAATCTGTCAACGGTGTCCATGCATGCCTCTTGAAAGTTGTGTGCTGTGAATCACACCCGACCGGTTGTGAGTGGTGCTCATCATCATTACATCATGTTTATGTAATCATCTCGGGAGTGTTTGTGCGTATACAGATCCTAGTGTCCGCGGCAAAGGCAGATCATTAGCCACGAATCGCACCCGAGCGCACATTTTGATGTCTGCCGGCCATGAGCTGCATGTGGCAGAGACTCTAGTGTTTGTAATTGTTGCCAGGCTTAAGATCAGTGTGGTTTCATGATCAGTTCAATAACCACATGTGTCCTTCTCACATGCAGGGATTTTTCTGAATAAATACAGTAGACTGTCCTCAGAGATTAGAGTCAGACCGTCCTAAGAAACCACGTTATTGATTCCAAGGGCCCTTGTTGCTGTTATGTGGCTTCTTGTTATGAGAAATCTTTTATGGTATAGCAGTAATCTGATTTTCTGTTGGTTCGATTACTCTCGGCTTAGGCAATCATGTAAAGATCTTATGCACTAGCTTGCCCAAGTTAAACATTAAAATATTTACTTATTTACCAATAAATGGAACAGAATCCACGTTAAATAAAAACAGAAAAGATGTACACTACCATTCAAAGGTTTGGGGTCAGATTGTTTCATGTTTTTGAAAGTTGCTTATGCTTACCAAAGCAAGTAAAAACAGTAATATTGTGTCTTTTGTGATATATTTTAAAATATTACTGTATTTACTGTTTTTACTGTATTTTTTGATCAAATTAATGCAGCCTGTGAAGGCAAAGTTGAATTTTCAGCATCATTACTCCAGTCTTCAGTGTCATATGATTAATCAGAAATCATTCTAATATGATGATTTGCTGCCCAAGAAACATTTCTTATCAATGTTAAAAACT
Organism: Coreius guichenoti; assembly: GCA_039654105.1. Lineage (NCBI taxonomy): Eukaryota > Metazoa > Chordata > Actinopteri > Cypriniformes > Gobionidae > Coreius > Coreius guichenoti. Next base: position 29,687,239 of record CM077171.1, read on the forward strand.
GTTGTGCTGCTTAATATTTTTTGTGAAAACTATGATACAATTTTTTAGGATTCTTTGATGAAGCACTGTTCAGAATAGAAATAGAAAATATTTGTAACATTTTAAATGTCTTTACTGTCACTTTTGATTTATGTAATGTAGGGGTGGGCGATCTGACGATTTTATATCGTGATTGATCTAGAAAACATCCACATCCATCTACTTTTTAAGTGAATCGTAGAGATCATGATCTTTTATGTCATCGTAATAGCGAGGTTAAAAGACTTTTATTTTGATAGCACACCAGACTTTTATTTTGACGTCGGCTCTGAGAACGGCAGCGCCTGATCACACAGCGCTCATTCTCCATCTTCATTAGTTATGGTTATTTCATTAGTAACTTCATTAGTTCATGTCGGCCAACCTGCTCTTTAGGATATTGGCCATCGGCCATCAAAAAAACAATATTGGTCGTTTAATGACTATTTTGACAACTGATTGTTTAATGCAATACTGTGTTTTAAATTGTGCAAATAGATAAATCCATAGGTTTGTTCCAGTCTGGATGTTCTCCATAGTACATCTCAAAACTGGGAAGATCGCGATTCAGATCGTGGATCGTGATTGTTTGTTAAAAGATCGTGATATGAAATTTTGTGAAGATCGCCCACCCCTAATTTAATGCAACCTTGCTGAATAAAAGAATGAATATCTACAACAAATAAAAAAGAACTAACCCTACACTTTTGAATGGTAGTATAGGTACAATCCGGAACATTTCTAGTATAGCTTATAAGGTAGTATAGCTTTTCACATTTATTAATTTAGCATTAAGTATACATTTAAATATTTAGAAGACTTTATACTTTAATGAATGTAAATGTAAGAAGTTTTCCTATCTTGAAACGTTTCTGACCATATCTACATCATTTCTGTTTTTATTTAGCATGAATTCTGATCCATTTATTGGGAAATAACTAAAAAATGTTGTGACACCACTGTACATCTAGTGACATCAGAGATTTTTTCGTGGTTCTGATTAAGTTAAGCATCAGTATTACTATTGCTCATACAGGGTAAGTATCAGACAACTGTGCACAGCTCGTCCTGCACTAGTGTTTTGTCAGTAATACAGATCTTAGTCTCTCTTTTATTATGTTCTATGAACCCCCCGAAATTGCCTGTGGTTCAGTTTGTATTAAAAATGTAGTTATAGTAGACATAGTCATTGCTTCGCCAGTGGGCAGAGCTAATGCTAATGCTCGAACTGATTAAATTCAGAAAGTTTCCTTAATGTTGTTTAGCTCTCTGCAGAAACTTACTTGATTGATTATGCAAATGAAGAGGCCTCTCAATAACATTTGAATTATTTTGTTTACCTTTAGACATATTTTGAGAATAATAGCAGCTTTGGGAAATTGAAACCGCAGCCCAACATACAAAGTAGGTTTTTTAGATACAAATTCCAGGTAAATTAGTTTGCATAAGACTAGTCTTTCATAATAGCAATTACAAATGATTGTTATTAAGAAGTCATACATTTTTTACATTTTTCGGATTTAAAATTATTGAATTATTCATTTGCAATGTAAATGACTTATAATCTCTCTTCCCTCATAAAAAATAAATTATTCATGTCTCAATGAATAACATTTTTAGACAGTTGGAGTTTAATCGTTCAGTCTGCCTCCATTAAAATAACCTCTCAGCGCTGTTAGATGTTATCACCTCTTGTGAAAGATATCATCTCTGATCTCCGCTAATCCTGCGAGTGTTTTGACTGCAGTTGATCCCTTGCCTTCCATGGTGGCAGATATCAATACCCCAAAAGCTTTATCTTAACAAAGTGGCGCACTCTGACACCCTGCCGCCCCGCCGCTGGTCTCATTATCCGTTAGCCACTGCATCTGGTTACTGCTCTTTGTCAGAGCTTCACTCACTCTCTGTCAGAGATGTCCAAGGTCGACCTCAGATCTGGAGGTGCTGCTGGGATGCGGAGTCCGGGTCAGGGCCGCTTCTCTCTCTGAAGTCGCCGCTCAAGGCTCGGCCAGTCCCGTCTGAACATCTGCGGGCCGGGTACACGTGGGTCAGCCTTGTTTCCTACAACCCACCATGCTAGCATCAGCTGACCTCTGTCCCCGCGATTCTTGTTCAGGAAAGGTCGAGGTGGCCCGTTGTGCGTGTTTCTGGCGCTCCCTGGACTAAGCTGAAACCCTCAGGGGTAACAGCTGTGCAGGAAGCTAAGGCAACTCTTTAAACTCTTTTATCAAAGGCCATTCATTCAGTTTATTAGCAAATTATTCTGCTAGCACATACCAGACATGCTCATGAGTGTAAAAAGCACTGAGAAATTATACTGAAGTGAAAGTATGGGATTTTACACAATTAAAAAATCACGCTAAAAATATACTTGAGTGACAGTATTTCTAAGTAAAAAGTCAACTTTTTCTTAGAAAGTGTTGACACTTGAATGTTGTTATGTACAGCCTCAAGTGTTTGTCGTCAAGAATGGTTATGGTGTAATTAAAAAGCTTTGCTTTGGATCAAAGATTATGTTGACGTCTCTGTAAGGATGAATACATGTCAAATATAGTTATGTGAGCAAATGACATTTTATTTAAAAGATTCAAAGGAACATAATTTGACTTATTAGTTCAGGAAGACCAACAAAAATACATTTCTTAAAAGAAATTAGTGCTTTTATTTAGCAATTATGCATTAAATTGGTCAAAAACAATGGTGAAGACAATGTTACAAAAGATTTCTATTTCAAATAAATGCTATTCTTTTGAACTTTCTATTCATCAAATAATTATGGAAAAAATGTATCATGGTTTCCACACAATTATTAAGCAGCAGAACTGTTTTCAACATTGATGATAATACAAAATGTTTCTTGAGTATCAGATCATCATATCAGAATGATTTCTGAAGGATCATGTGACACTGAAGACTGGAGTAATGATGCTAAATATTTCAGATTTGACATTACAGGAATGAATTACATTTTTTTTTTTTTAAATATATCAAAATTGAAAACATTACTTTAAATTTAAATATACTTTAAAAAAACAAACAAAAAAAAGTCTTACTGTCCCCAAACTTTGGAATTGTAGAGTATTTTTTTTAATATGAGGATAGATTTACGCTTGTAAAAATATGTGCTTTATACTTTAACTAAAAAGTATGTTTTCATTAAATATTTGTACTTCTACTCAATAACATTTCTAGTTTCAGGTAAAGTACACATTTTCCAAAATTATACTTATTTTTATGGTAACACTTTACAATAAGGTTTCATTTGTTAACATTAGTTAATGTATTAACTAACATGAACTAACCATGAGTAATACATTTGTTACTGTATTTGTTAATCTTTGTTAACGTTAGCTAATAAAAATACAGCTGTTCATAGTTTGTTCATGTTAGTTCACAGTGCATTAACTATTGTTACCAAATAAAACTTTTGATTTTAATAATGTATTAGTAAATGCTGAAATTAACATTAACAAAGATTAATAAATGCTTTAGAAGTGCAGTTCATTATGTTCATGTTAACTAATGTTAACTAATGAAACCTTATTGTAAAGTGTTACCATTTTTATGAATGAAGTACAATTACGCAAGTGCTTTACACCCCTGAATATGTTGGCCAGATGTCTGCATTTTGCCTGGAAGTGCCTGTGACCACTGATTGCTGCTACAAAGAGATGAAACTGAATTTTGTGTGTCTTATTAGTATATCGTTGAATATTAAATTATTGAAATAAATACCAGTTGAAACATTATACAGTGTAGTCTAGTGTACTACTGCTCATATGAAGTGCTTGCAACTTTAGCGTCTTCATGAAGTGCATGTGTAGTCTTTAATGTGTATGAATTGAATGGTCATATATCTGAAGCCAGTACATATCTAATTTTGTATATAAATTATAGAAAGTGCACCATTTAATGCATGTGTTCAAATGCATGTCTGCATTGAGCTTTACTCCCAAGTGTAAGTGTGTGTGTGTGTGTGTGTGTGTGTGTGTGTTTGCGCGTTGGGACAGTCAATACTGTCATTCCGAATAGAACATTGTATTCAAAACTAGCCCCCTAACATGATTAAGAGGGCCGATTCAATCTGAATGCTTAGCCGGAATGAATGATTCATTTAGTTATTAAATATAGCTCCAAGCGGCAATTAAAAATGGGCCTGGCAATATGGCGGCCAATGTCTCTAATTAGACGTGAGATCAAGCCATGACACATCATTTGTCACACCTGTGCAGTGACTCATGAAGCCTGCGTAATGCAACCAATGATATGGCTCATGCTAGTCATGTTTGTTTACCCAGAATGCACCATTTACCCACACCCTGTTTGCATTTAAAGAGTCCTTGAGAGAAAATGTATTTTTTATACTTTATTTTATTGATTTATTTATTTATAACAGGGCTGCTCTAGTCCTGTATACTTTTTCTGCTTAAATCTTAATCTTCCCTTAATTCTGACTTAAATCTGTAAACATTAAATGTAATCTAAATATATAGTTCACAATTCACAAGATTAAAGGTGCACTCAGTGATTTTGGTCGTTTTTTTCCCCTTCCTTTTTTTTGGCTATATTTCAGTCGTGTTGAACTTACTGACACCTAGTGGCACTTATGGTTGAATTAAAAGTCAGCTTGAATTGCCATTTGTAATACATTTTTCTACCATAATCCAACTATTTCGAAGTCAAACAGGATATTTAATAAAAAAAAAAATTAAGGCAGGATTTACTTATTTTCATTGGGAATTGATTGAGCCACTCCGAATGTGAGTTTTGTTTATAAAAAAAAAAAAAAAACCTTTGTCTTAATAACTATTTGGCAATGGGCTTAAGTGATTTCAGCAGAAAAGTCATTTCAGAAGAAGAGCATGGTAACAAGGCTGCGTTTATTCAAAAAAAAAAAAGAAAACAGCAAAAACTGTAATACTGTGAAATGTTATTACAATTTAAAATAATATTTTCTATTCTAAGACATTTTGCAATGTATTCCTGTTATGAAAAAGCTGAATTTCCAGCATCATTACAGTTGCTGAAGTCTTTTACAGTCATTACTCCAGTCTTCAGTGTCACATTACTCTTCAGAAATCATGCTAATAATCTGATTTGATTCACAAGAAACATTTATTAATATTATCAATGAGGAAAACAGTTGTGCTGCTTAATATTTTTGTGGAAACTGTGAAATGTTTTCCAGGATTCTTTGATGAATAGAAAGTTCAAAAGAACAGCATTTATTTAAAATGGAAATCTTTTGTAACATTATAAATGTCTTTACTGACACTTTTTTGCTTAATAAAAGTATTTATTTGTTGAAAACAAAATTAGCTACCCCAATTATTTTTCAAAATGTACTATTTTTTTCCTCATGTAAAACTTGTTTAATGAGTGCACCTAGTTATTTTGACATTTTAAAATGTCTAACATAAATCTGTTCAGAATACAGAGGTAGTTTTTCTTTTCCTTCTCTTCTTGTCTCACTCCCTAGAACAGTTTACGGTGTCTGACATAAGCACTTTGATGTATAATATTATCTGCTTTGATTTCCAATATAATCCATATATAATGGTCGCAGTCTCAGGTGTTTCTAACGGGCTCGACGACCGCTTTTATGTGACCGATCAAGGCCATCCCAGTGCTATTCAGTAATGCTGTGAATGCAGTTCCTTGACTTTTACAGAACAATAGTGATGGAGGGAGGGGGTTTACAGAGCAGAGGACGTTTAGAGCGGCTAAATCCAAACTGTCTCGAGCACAGCTGCAGTTTCTATTGAATCGGCCCCCGTCTGAGGTTATGATTTAGTCTCATCTCTGATATACTGTGTGTCTTTTTTTACCCCTCTTCTTTATTCCCGCATTTGCATCTCCAACCCTGCCCCCCACCCAGCATGCTCTTCCCTCTTCCTCCATGTTGATACCCACAGAGAGCAGAGCTCTGGTTCTTTTTGCTTGTGAACTAAAACCCATTCATGCCAAGCACCCTCACCATATCCCCCTCCCCTTTCCAATCCCTTAACCCCCACCCCCCCAACACCCCCCACCTCTCGTCCATCCAGCCAGTCAGCAGGCGGTATTGTAAATTTTATCTTCTCTTGCAGAAATCATTTCGTCTTCGTTGCAGCAGATGAAATTTCTTGTAACACCTCCTCAGGTAAAATAAATAAATATAAATGAATACCAAATCACCCTCACTTTCTCTATGCACCCATGAGGGAGCGAGCATATACCCCCTTTTTTAATGCACCCTGACAGTGAGAGCTTCTATTGCCCGGCTGTCTCCTTATTTCTGCCCCCTTTGATTAGTAGATGTTACGTTTTTTCTTACTACGTTTCTCTTGAATGCTCTTTTTTGGACGAGTGGAGTAGGAGTACTGCATGAGGATAGCTGGAAGGCATCGCATTCATAGTTCTCGTCTTCTGTTTCTCTCTCCCATGGCATTGCTTGGAAGAGGCATGTGTTCCTTGAAGAGTGAAATGAACACGCTTGTCACGAGCTTGGAATCTGTGATTTTCTTTTTTTTCTGTCTCAATCTTCCTTGTGTTCCATCATTACTTTGAGTTCTCCACCATCGCCCTCCCTCTCCATTAGATCCGTGTGTGTGTGTGCGAGAGAGGGCTTTTTTTGGTTGGTTTGTTTGTTATTGTTTTACAGGCGTGTAGTGCTGGTGATGTTGTCACTGTGGTATCAAGGTTGCTCATGTAGTGTATGGTGTCTTGCACATTGGCTGTAGGTGGCTAGATCTTGGGAATGACACTAGTGTGATTGTTACTGGTTCGAGTTGTGGTGTACCGAAAGGAAAATGGACTTGTCCATCCATACATTGATTTTGTGACAGGCCTTTTTTTCCCCCTTGCCTTTCTTCTTTTCCTTTTTTTCCCCCCCCCCGCCTTTCTTCTTTTCCTTTTTTCCCCCCCCCCCCGCCTCAACCAGGGAAAATTAATATGCTAACAAGGCTGTAATTTAGCAGAAGGCACTTTCTTGAAGACATCAGCTGTTTTCTGTAAAACACAATTGGAATGTGTAATTTGGAGTCTGAAAAACTTGCAAATTATGGTCTAATTGTCCCAGTTCAATAATCGCTGATAACCCCGAAGGCCGCGTGTTCACAAACCAACGTAATCAGTAAGTAAGAAAAGCGGAGAGAATCCGCGCAAGGAGCATTAGAGCTCCTAAAGTACAGCCCGGCATTGTTTAAAGAAATCATAGAAATGAGCTGTCCATGCGGTCTCCTGGTGGGAAAAGTCAATACATTTAGAGGAATGGCGCTGCTGGAGCACACATTTTCCAAAATAATGAGCATCTAGTCAATAATGCAGATATATCCCAGCCATCTGAGATTTATTAACCTGTATCTCAGGGCCCAGATCTAATTTAGCTGTATGTTAGAGTCACTGGTGTTCATTAACAAACATAGAGCTTACCAGTCTCATAAATCAAGGGGTGGGGGGGTTGCCTTTAACCTGTCTCGATGGGCGACAGGAGGAGTCTACTATAACGAATCGTGGAAAGGAACAAACCGATAGTCACAAGGAAGAGTTTAAGCTTAAATTTGTTGTGCGTTTCCGGCAGGCACTGCTAGAAAACATCAACAGTGTCCTTCAAACAGCAATTAAAAACCCCAGTTCTTGCATTTCAGGTGTTCCCTTACCTAAATCTTTAGGAATAATTTACCAGGTGCTATATCCTGAGGGTCACCTTTTCAATTTTAGCTCCTGAAGAGCGGAGGCAGCACTGGTTTGATCACTGCACTGCATACTCATTAAAACTAACCCCTGTAAACACAGATAACGCAGGTCAAACAAAATACTTGGCCGTGCATTGAAATATGAAGACAGAGCGACTGTGTAGTGAATAACAATGACTTTACTAATTTGCAGTGGATTTAAACGCCTTAACCGCCAGTAGTGGCGGAATAAGTAAATTGCCTCATTTCTCTGCCTTCTGATTGGCTCTTGACTTGCTCCAAAAACACCATGCATGCACTACAAGGCTCGAAGCAGCAGATATTCCAGGTTGTTTTAAACGCAGCGATCTTAAAGTATGCTCGAATTTTCAGGGAGAACAACGTGAGATCTCATGATTAAAGACTCGACTCGAAAAGTACATCAAAAACATCCTGCAACATTTTCATCAAATCAGCCCTGAATGAGGATAATGAACAGATGTTTTGTTTCGTTTTTCGTTTTTTGGGGCAAGTACTGCAAAACATTGATCTCTGGTCTTTTTTTTTTTTTTCTCCTGTGGTGTATTTTTTGCCTTTTTGATCAATATGCCTAAATTAAACTACTAAAAAATTGAAGGGTTTTTGTGCAAGTGTATTGAACTAGAAAAAACAAGCAAATTCCTCTTGGTACCGATTTGCCAAAGCTTGTATGTACAAACGGATGTTGCCCTAAGCGCTGCCATCCCATAATCACAGAAAAAGAATGAGCAGAGCATCTAATGATGTCTTGCACAACTTTCCCTTCAACTTTCAAACAGTGATGTCTTCCTCTGCCCTGTGCAGCATGACTGCAAGAGCCATGTGATCTTCTCCTCTCTGACTTCATTTGATTGTCATTTTCCAAACACTCTGAAATCATCACCATACAGTACGTAGTTGCTTCAGTCCGTGGCGTTGTATATGACTGTATGACATTTGTGTTTGCATAGAAACGGAGCGATTTTCAACTTGCCGGCACGATCTAACCATCTCTTCGTGTTTCCACAGTTACGGACGAGTTTATGCTGCCGACCCCTACAACCACGCACTTGCTCCAGCAGCCACATACAGCGTTGGTGCCATGGTGAGCGTAATTTTTTTTTTTTCTCTCTACCTGCCGCTTCCTCTCTCTTTTTTCTCTTTCCTCATTACCCCTTTATTTATCCCTTCCCTGCTCTTTTCTCTGTGCACGCTTGTCATGTACGCTCATTCTTTTCCCTTTTTTCCCACGTTTTCCTCCTGCATGGATTTTAGCACTGCTGACATCTCCTCACTTAAACTTAATTGAATTTGTCTCTTGTGCTAACGGTAGCTGAAATGCCACATTAATCCTCCCAGTAAACGTGATAAATGTCTTAATTTCTTGGCAGTGTAGTGCATGTTAGTTATTATATTTCTAATTTTGTGAATATCACCTAGTCGTGCGCTCCCCTTAATGGAATAATTAGTCATTTTGATAATTAAATCCATCACCTAAGTGGTGCTGTAGCAACAGCTAAAAGAGAGAGCGAACAGAGGGGAGACGGCTTGATGAAAGAGTGCGAGGAAGACCGTCAGGAGGCGCCCACTGCGATGTGCTTTCGATTGCAAAATGTCCACGTTGCATACAAAACGCACACTGCAAAGATTAACTTCTTAATCTGTATTTTTGTCTAGCTTTCCAGTAAACATGCTTAAAACACCTGTGTAAGTTAATAACACTTGTTTTCAGAGATTTTTTAATACATTTTTTGAAAGTTTATTTGCAAATAGTTTTTTCTTGTTTTAAGCATAAACCTCTCTAAAGGTGTGGTCACATATACCGTTGCTCGCAAGTTTTCGCTGGTGAAATCTAGTCATTTTAGTAGGAATCCACAGGATTGGGAATTTCACGCAAGGGCGAAAGAATTCCACACACAAATTTCGCAATTCAGTTTGTCACGCAAATTCAATACATCGACTAACAGAAAACTGCTTGTTTTGAAAGTGATTTCTGTGTTAGCATTTTTTTTTTTTATTATTTATTTATTTTTTGTAGGGGTTTCTTTATTATATAGCACAGTGGAGATTAGACAGGAAGCAAAGTGGGAAAGAGATAGTGGGACGGGTTCGGGAAATTACCAAAAGCTGGGACTCGAAATCGGGTCACCCCATGTTGGAGTGTTGCCCACGAGGCTATATCGGCTCTGACATACATTTACACTATTACCAAAAAAACATTTTTCCTTTTTTTGCCAGCAAAACTTTGCTGAAATTTTGCTTATGTGACCACACCAAATTTTTTTACTTGGATAAAAAAGTTTCTCAGATAGTTTCTTCAGCATATTGTAGAGTTTTGTTTTTTTGTTAATTTATCTTTTTACAGATTTTTGCCTGAACATAAGACAAAAATACAGGTTAAAAAAATGATTTTTGCAGTGTACGAAACTACATTTGTTGCTCTTTTTTATTATTTGCTCTGTTAACTCATGTATTCTTTCACCCCTTTCACGTTTTTAAGTAGCTAAATGCATCTCTTCTGGCATGAGGTGTGTCGGTGTGCTTGCTGCATGATGGAACGTGATTGGTTTCGTCCGGGGGGTATGTACGGTAAATAGCCTGAATACTAGCGGAGGTCCCCTCTGAGCTGTGTCAATTAAACGTGTCCAAACCCGTGGCTTCTCTTCCAGAATGCTTTCGCTCCCTTGACTGATGCCAAGACCAGAAGCCACGCCGATGATGTGGGTCTCGTTCTTTCTTCTTTGCAGGCTAGTATATACCGAGGTGGATACAGTCGTTTCGCGCCATACTAAAAAAAAAACCTTTCAAAACCTATTGAGAATCTTCCTGTGGGGGTAAAGGAGGAGTAATTCAGAGGCCTGGGTATTGCAATACATGCAGTAGTGCATCATTTTAGCATCTCTTAAGAGAGAGAAGACAAAAACGGATATTTTTCATCTTATACCTCAGATATTTTGTGCTGTGTATTTTAATATTGTGGGTTTTTAATTTCTAAAGATTACATAGATTGTTGGCTGTAGAGGTTTCTGTGGTGATCTAGAGAGCTGCTAGATTTTAAAAAGATGAAAAAAAAATAAGATACAAATTGTTAGGGCTTTATCATGTAAATGAGTTATGTATGATAAATATTCAAGTCACTTCGGGGTTATCATATTTTGTAAGAGTGTAAGTGACTAGAGTCGTCCAGTGGTTTACGCTTTCGCTGACATCGCCTTTTCGTCTTTCTTTTGGTTTCTTTCGCTTCTGGGTTCTGTGCCGTAGAGGAAGAGTGCGCAGGGGGTTGTGGGTAGGCGTAGATACGGGAGTCTGCGTGGTGGGAAGATCGAAAGACCGGGGTCTGCCAGTAAAGTCGGTGTAGTTCCCCGAGCGTAGCGAAGACACAGAGCCGGTCAAAGAGACCACTGAGGTATCGATTATTTAAGCTGTCTTATATCAGTCATTACTCAAAGCCAAAGGTTATGTTCCTGGGGTGTTCAATGTGTATATTCAGACTATACATAGCAGCTCATAGAAACTCCCCAAAAATTCACCATGACAGTCTTTTACTGTTTAACTATTATCTAGTCCTTAAGTCAGACCCTCGCTAGTTTAGGCCTACCACGAAATGTTCTTTTTATATTACAGTACTTCCAGTATGTCGATTGGTATAAATGCTGACTTTTATAATACGGGAGAGACGAAACATGAAAAAGAAAAAAAAGATGGCGACGGTAGCGCCGGTTATATTTTTTGTTTTTCTTTTTTCTTTGTTTGTGTGGGGGTTTTTTTCTTTTTCTCAGAAGTTAAGAAACTGATTATTTGTACAAGATGAGAGTGGGAAAAAATAAACTAACAGTGTATTCAATTTGATCTGTGCAGTGAAAATGTTCTCTTATACGAAAAACACAACTGTATAATGTTTTAGATTTAGTGTGGTAGACCAACTGTTAGAGAAAGGTGTCTCATTTTTTATGGAATCATACACAGATTTATATCAACACTTTACAAGTAATGCAATCATTATGTAGATATAATCATAGTATTTTTGTCAACTGTACAATTTTGCACACACAACCTGCAATTTTTTCATCACCACTTCTTCTTCTCACTTGTGAGAACAGTTCCGTTGTCTGTTTTCTTTTGGTTCTCTGCTTCTTTCGAGTGTTTTGTTTTGATATCATTTTTAATGTGACATCCTTTGTACTATTATTTTCTAGAACACAGCCTTTACACTTTGAAACTGAGAAATATATGACTTGTGAAAAAGATATCTATATGTAAATAGGAATAATGATAACTATGTCATTTACAAGTGCTACACACACAAGCTGTCGAGGTGTTCTTGAAGAATCGCAGCTTGGCTGTGCATACGCAAAGACTTCCCTTCATGTTGTTTACAAGTATACCTAATTAGAGGTGTTTGTCACATATCTCATTTTTCTTTATTTTGTATTTATAAAAGTTTCAATTGCATAAAATACAAACAAAAGAGCAGCTTCAATTTATCCGGCTGCAAATATCCTCTTGTGTACTGTGTGCGTCACATCACACAACTTGGCAAAAATATCTTACCCACTGCTGTGATTCTGCTCTTTCTGCTTTAAGTACGTGTTGTGGACAGGCTTTCTCCTTGTCATTGTATGTGCATGCACTATGATCTGCATAACAATAACCATCAATAAAGTTTCTCAAGATAACGGGAATTTGTCTCGGAATTTCTTTGCACGATGCCGGGTGGATCTTATATTCAGATGATGGAGTGCGATTGTCCTCTGATCTGATTTCATTGCCTAAAATTGCATCGAAGAGCTCGAGGCGAAGGGGAAACGATCATATCTGAGGAGGTTAAGTGGAATTGATGCTTCCAGGTCTGAGGTGGTCATCTATACGGCCTTAAGAAGACTCGGATTCTTGCAGTCTGATTAGGTTATCCCTAACACTTTCAGGGTTATGAAACATCCCTGGACTGCAGATGTTTCTAAAGAAGCAAAGAATGACACGCAATATGGGCTTATTTTAGGGGGCAGCTAAAGTTAAAGTGGAAGTTAAAGTGGAGCAAAATCACAAATGGCTGTAGATTTTTCACAAAAGTTCTTTGGAGGAACATCATTTGCATAATATTCTGAACATGGTATGAAGAACATTACTTTGGAGAATGATGAGGCCCTCTCATCATCAAACCTGAACCTGTCTGCCCCTCGTAACTGTAAGTAGCAGATATTCATTATCTTTCTCTCATTTCGCCAAGGTATGACGGAATTTTATAAATTATGTATACTACAGATAGTTCTAATTGAAGAAAAGAAGAATTACCCCACATTCTCGATTTGATCAGTGTAATTGGAAAAACTTAGCCAGAGGTTCCTTGGAAAGATAAGCAATATAAATGTTTAAATGTGATGAAGGAGTCACATTATGCTAGGTAATTACAACACCTCTTCACAGAAATGGGTGATCAATAATTAACGTATCTTGGGTCACAAGTCGGGGACATAATTTAAAATTGGTTATTAATTCTATTATGAAAAATGTATATTCTCTTCAGATTATGTTGCCGCGTCCACAGGGAGAGGTAAAGGAGGTCTGGTGGTTTTAATTCAGTCTCTCTCGCTCGGCTTGCCGCTCTGTCCCCCTTCCCACCGGCTCTATGAGAGCTGTCAGTAATGTGATGATTTATGTTTCTGAATTAAATCACATATTAAATGAAGTAATTTGGGTCTCTTTGCTCAGTCTGATTGGCTGAATGAGACTGGATTGATTATCATGCAGATTGGAGGGAGTGGACGCTGGCTTTCTCACGATCCCTCTCTCATAACACTGCAGACTTACAAATCACAATTGTCACTAGGACGCTTTGGATTCTATGTAAGATTGAGATAAGAGTTCAGATGACTTGAATCGGAAGAGGAAGTTTGCGAAATATAAAAAACAAGACCAATCTATACTGGTTTGGTGTTCCTAGCTGCCTGGTTTAAACTGGTCATCCACCCTATTCTTAACCTGGCTGAAAAGTGTCCAAAATTGCTCTATAACCAAACAACAGACCAGGCTGGAGCAATGTTGCTTTGACGTTCTCAACATTTTTTGACTTCCAGACCCCCAACTGTCCACAACAATATTAAAAGTTTAAAAATGTTAAAAACTCAAAATGTAATTTACATGAATTAGAAGTGTAACAAATTAAAACAAGTAACTCAAACTATTATAATTAAAATTATTAAATGGTAGAATTCCAGAAGTTTGGGAGGAATTAAATTAATAAATATCTTGATATTTATATTTTGTAAAGCTTATTTTGTCTTATTTTATTTTTAAAGGCCCTTTCGCACCAAGGACGACAGCTATAACAATAACTATAATGCTTTAATAATAATCATGTCAATTCTATGAGAATAGCGAGGTCTACACCACAGCTGTGACAATAACGAAACAGGGGAACAGTTGAAATCACTTTCAGAACTATTCTTTCCAGCTGTTGAACGATAAAAACATTGACAGCCAATCAGAATCCATCCGGCATTAAAGAGCGACATAACTGCAGCATGCACTTTATCGTACATTGGCATGAACGCTAATATAGTTATCGTTCTTGGTTTGAACAGGCATTAAGACTTCTTGTGAATCCCGTCCACTGTTTTTAGATTTTAAATGTGGCTATTAAAGAGACAGCAGGACTGGGCTCCCGGAGGAAAAGGCCATACGTCATGACGCTCATAATTACAAAAACTGTCATCCTAATGCAGTTTACAATGCGTCTCTAAAGCCATTCGTCACGAAGGCGACCGGCACGAGTTACTGTCATATCTAAGATTTGTGCACTGCACCTAGCAACCTCTTGCCTGTGTGGGCTTTATCAGACACTCGCACTTAAATTGTCACCAGTCGGCTGGATTTCATGCAAACTTTCTCTGCGCTCGTGACACGGGCTGATACAGGAGGTGCACATTATGAATGAATGACTGAGTGAGCTGGAGGGAAGCAGGAGGCAGCAGGGCAGAAGCTAATCGCCTCTCCATCATATCTGTTCTGCTCCACTTTCTCCCGCAGAGTCTCTGATAATAGACATTTCATCAGAGATTAGGCACCAGGCCTCTAAACACTGCTGCAGGGGAACCCTTGCGTCGCTGCCAGCGCTACGACTGCACGCTGCTGAGGGAAGCTCTACGCCCTCCTCCTCCTCTTCCTCCCGCAGCCCTGTCTTTTTCCACAGTCTCCAAATGACTCATCAGGCCCGTAATGCAAATGAGAGCTATGTTGAAATGCCTGGGTCTTGTTTTCATTCATCTGGAGCCCTGTGGAATTCACCAGCGGCGTGATGCGACCTGCCGTTTTCAATTTCAAAAGGCCAAAGATTTTGTGTCTGCTAGATTCACTTTTACTGGGGCTTTTGGAATGTTGTGCAGTTCATGTGCGGTAACATGCAGTGGAGTTTGTCAGCATTCCTAAGGTTCTTGTGCCGGAGATGACATCACCACTCTGCAGAAAGAGCTGATGTGAGTGTGAAGTATGCAAACAATAATGCGCATCACTCGGTGTGAAGACATCAAACACAGTTCAATTGCTGAGGCACACTGTATCTTTTAGCTTTCTTCTGCCGTTTGAATGCACTCATAAAAAAGATAATCTTAGTTCTGATTGGTTAATATAGTGTTCTAGCCATGCATGATAAAATACAAACTCCTGTGAAGTGGTAACTGCCCCATACATGCTGAGCAAGGCAGTTTACTTCACTTGACAATATTTGTTTATGCCCTTCAACATTATCAAACACTTTAGTGGTTTGGAGCGTGATGACTTATACACTACCATGCAAACGTTTGGGGTATGTTTTTGAGAGAAATCTTAAGCTCACCAAGGCTGCATTTGTTTGATCAAAAATACAGTAAAAACAGTAATATTGTGAAATATTAAATACAATTTATTTGAGGGAAAAGCTGAATTCTCAGCAGTCTTCAGTGTCACATGATCCTTCAGAAATCATTCTAAAATGCTGATTTAGTGCTCAGGAAATATTTCTTATTATCAATGTTGAAAGAAGTTATACATTCTTTGATGAATAGAAAGTTCAAATGAACATTTTTAATAGAATTTTCTATAACAATGTAAAAGCCTTTACTGTCACTTTTAATTAGTTAAATGCACGCATGCAAAATTAATAATAATAATAATAACTGACCCCAATCCTTATACTTTATTAAAAGTTTGGTCATTTATTTTAGATTTTTAATACATCCATTTCATATATATAATAAAATGTCTGTTTTTATATATTGAAATGACTATCATTTGAATGACTACTGTTGTTTATATAAAATAAATTGGATATTAGTTAATTTAATGTGTTTTCTTAGCTGTTATATAGCCCATGGTTATGATAATTGCATTGGAATGATCGCATCTCACAATATAGCAGGAGTCTTATTGTTTTCGCAGAGCGCCTGAGCTGTGATGAAGAAATATCTATTCTCTTTGCATCAAATGATTTAACGTATCCATATTGGGAAACAGAAAATGGCATTAGTTCAAAACCATAATATCAGTTATTAAATTGGCAAATGCCTGTGGTGGCGGAAACAAGTTTATCTTTATAAAGCTGAAGTGATAAAGGATTAGCTGAAACACCAAAGAGAGTCGTGACTCTTGTCTTCTCCAAAAAGAGCCTTTAGACATTCTGAACATCTGCAGTGTAAAGCTGCACTAGGAAAGGCATATGGATATAATTGCATTAGCAAAAAAAAAAAAAAGTGTTATGGAGCCATGTTTTTATTTAAACTGTTTGTATGCTCAGTTTGCGATGTTAATAGTAGGCCAAGTGTGCACACATGGGAACTGCTCTTACTGTAAACACAAGCACTGCGAAGAATGACTCAGTATATACTACATGGCCTCTGATTGTAAGAATGAACCTCCATCTGAAGAACCATATTTTTAGTTATGTCTGTTTCTGTGGTGTGCGTATAGAGATTAATATTTACATATATCTACAAGCCTTATGAACCATCACCATTACAGGAATGTTATGTAACAGTGCCTTAGGAGCTGATGGAAGTGATGTGGCTTCTATGTCAAGTAGCGTCGGCTGTTATGTATGGTGTTATTATAATAAAATTACATTAATGCTGCTATATTAACCCTTAATGTCTATTTGCCATTTTTCAGTATTCTTGTCAAAAAATGAAAATGTTATAGTTGTGGACTTTATTCATCTAGACATGTAATTTTCATTGAAATTAAATCTATTAAATATAGATTCTGGCATTACTATGATCCATTAAATAAAGGTATTTCATTTAAATACAGAGTTTACTACTCACATTTATAGTTTGATTTCAGCATATATAGGGCTGTCAACGTTAACGCGTTAACGCATGCGATTAATTTAAAATCCTTAACGCGTTAAAATAATTTAACGCAAATACATTACAGAAGAATGTGAAGCTGCGTCATTAACGTAATTTTCGTCACGCAGTTAGATCGAGTCGGGAGTTTATCACAATCACACTGAGCATCTACAAGCACCTGTAACCCTGGTAGGAGGAAATTTCCATTCTAACTCTTTAACTCGATTCTGCTTCTCAGTTTGTGATCAGGCCATTTAAAGCCGTTAAACTCTGGGAAAGTTTTCAGTGATCCAGTAATCGAATTCATTCAAACAGTCCAAAACAGCGATAATGTAAAGAAGGCCAGGCTGATTACATCAGAGAGAATAGAGACTCACATTGCGTTTTTGTGAATTATTCATTCCAGTGTGTGCTTTGCTTTAAAACACGAGCTCTGTCGTATTCTGCGAATGTTTCTGAAGAACGCAGTTTTGGTGACGTACAGTATGCGCGTGAGAGTCTGTTATATTGATGCACAAAGAACAAACCGTGTATGTGCGCGCTCTCGATCACTGATCGCACGCTGCATTCATGTACAGACACATTTCAGTACATTCGCGTTGTTTCCACAGACACTCGGGAAGGATAATGTTTGATTTGTCATGTGTACGTTGTTGTGTTTAGTAATCGTAGGTTTATGCAGTCAAAGCGGTTGATTTAGGATTTTTTTTTTGGCGTCTCCGTGTGGTCCTGCTCGGTATCGCAGCTTTACTCGTCTAAAATGAAAACAATCTTGTTGCTCTGTACACATACTATACACTGAATTCTGTAACGTTTTTTTCATGGGTGCTTAGGTGTGTATAAATTTATTATATAATAGAATTATATGGACTCCTCCTTATATTTGGTTATTTGGTGTCCTTTTGGAGTCTCCAAGGATCCTTGAAGCTTGCAGAAAATACAGTTTTGTGAGAATCACCCTTCAATCTGATTGTTTACTTTGCTGGATATAGCAAATGATGACAAAATGAATGTTTAATGAGATAAATGGCGTATGCTTAATTTCACGATAAGTGTGCGATTAATCACACAACAAAAGTGTGATTAATCACGATTAAAAAATTTAATCGATTGACAGCCCTAATATATATATATATATATATATATATATATATACCAAAAAAGACGCATTGTTTTATTTCTGTTGTCACTTATTTTGTTTGTAGAGTTCAAGAAAATCTGTTCATATTTTCCCAAGGCCACAGGCTTGGTTTGGTTAAAACATTGTTGTCAATTATGGATTGACATGCCAAGTCCTTTTAGTGGACTACTTTTTAGAACACAACCCTCGAGACCCTCGTGAAATCCCTTGCAGTGTGCCGTTGCTTATTTGTTTTGGCACATTTAGTTACAAATCATGGTCCTCACATGTCTAATAAAATCTCATGCATGAGATTTGCATCTGATTTGTGCAGTTCAGAATGTGAGCAGTGATTCCATTGTGCAATGCATGGAATACATGAGCATGGAAAATCTGATTATCATGGTCTGATAATATGCAGACATTCGAGAAAGGACTGTTTTTATTGAGTTATTTTATTTATTTTTCCCTTCCATCCTCTTACCAACCCTCCTCCTTAAATATTATTTTACAGAAGCAAGACATTTCCATTTTATTATTACATTTTCCTTTGTGTGTGCGTCTCTCTTTAAAAAATAATAATAATAATAAAAATGCAGCCTTTAGTTCCATGTGTATCACTCAGGATGCTTTTAGCAGCACAATAGAATATCATTCTTATGTTTTTACAGGAACACATGTTATGCACAATTCAATGGCTCAATACATTCCATAAATGCTCACATGAAATATTACCTGTGTGAGATGAAACGCTGATTGGTTTTATTATCTATAGTGTAGTGGTGCCGGTTGGTGGGGTCGGTTGGACGGAAAGAGTTTATTACCACTATTGTAATTTATTTTTGTTTTACTAGATTTTATCATCAACCCCTCTCACTCTTGATCCACATAGCCTAGTTGCAAACGTTCTACACGTTCATTCTCAATGTTCTTCCTCCACCTGCCGGTCATACAGAGAATGACTGCTAAAAACTGCACGTGCTGAGAGAATATTCACTATATTAAAAACGCAAAGCGCAGGGTAGTGGAATAAAAATAAAAAAAACTAAAGACGTTTAGCCTACTTACTTTAACTTGAGCGCCGCATTTTTTTAAAACGCGGTTTCTTGCGCGAGACGCTGCAAAAGACGAAAGTACAACGGTTTAGCGCGTTTATATAGAAAAACAATGGGACAGCAACACAGTGTGACGTAGACGTAGCAATGTCATAACCAGCAGTGTCATAGTAGCATAAACACAGAAATGATGGTTTGTAATGACAATAGATGAGGAGAATGAGGGCCGCTCCCTCCTCCTCCTGCTCCCCAGCCTCAATCCCAACAGTTACAGACTCCTTTGCCCAAATAGTGTACTTCACAAGCCCCATCTCCATACCGTTGACATCTAGGTCGACTGAGGTCTGACATGGCAAGCGATATAGCCTCTTTTTTTCCTCCTCCTCTCTGTCTCATTAACTCCCTCGCGCGCACTCTTTTCCTCCATCTCTCCATCTCACGCACACCCACTCCTTCCTCATTCTCCCTCCCTCCCTATCTGTCTCACACCCACTCTCTCTCTCTCTCTCTCTCTCTCTCTCTCTACCTTGCTGTTGGCCTCCTCACACCCAGCACCTCCATATGCTGCTCTTTAATATTTGATCAGCTCCATCTTGTCTGCAGCACCAGCGACTTCATGGGATAAATAACGTCTGCCTGCATCTCATCGCCTCCCCGCATGCATCTGCAGTGCGTAATTACGCACAGAATTTATGAGAGGCAGCAGCTTTGTTTATTTGCAAACTGCTCGCAGTAATTGATCCCAGTGTGAAGTGCGGCTGCTTCTGGTCCTCGCGCGCAGACCCCGCGCACGTTTTATATATTTTAACGATAAAGCAGCAATTGGCCGCTGGAGGTTGTGCTCCTGCAGCGTGGTAAATAATAATCTCTCAAAGCAACTGTCTTTAAGCTGCTTTAGACGCAGCCACAGTCTGAGGTTTACTGTGAGGTGAGGGGCCTGCCGCAGTGAGAAGAGACAACAGAGAAAGGCTGATGTGATGCACGCGGTGTTGTGTTGGGCTGGTTGCATACAATCTGGAGCCGCCACCAGGTGGACCTCAATGCCAAAAGCAGTGAGTTATGATTTCAAGAGCGAACTGATGTTGCGGGTATTCTTGCATGTATAATCCTATAATTATCCTGCAATAATTAATTAAAAAAACCTTTGTGCCCTTTTCCACAGCTGATTTTATTTATTTATTTATTTATCCCTCAAGTAAGGAATTGTGACAAATACTGACAGTAATGACTGTAATAAAGTACACAGCAAAAAAAACCTGTTTTAATAATTTTTGTCTCATTGTATTGTAAAAAAGTAAAACAGTATCAAACCATCCTTAAAAAAATGTGCATTTACTTAAATTTACTTAAATACTTAAATACTGTTTTGTTTGTATATCTATGTGGTGTTTTTAACATGCTTTAAGACAAACCATGTGCAAGTTTTCTCCTTAAAACTGCAGTGAATCAAAGTCTCAAAAACGTGGTTTGAAATCGCTGGTGTTTCTTACGTCACAAATACCTTAGTAACCAATTACGTCAAGGTGCGGGCGGGCTTTAGCATATAATTCACTATGCCCGCTCTGAAGCAGGGGAGTCTCAAGAGAATCCAGGTTATCGCCAGTGTTACTGCAACGATCCGGCTGCTCTAATTCTAAACCCTTACCTCAGATTTCATGATTTCCTGACACTAAAAGAATAGAGGAAAGCAATGGTGAGAGTAAGGTCCTTCTACGCGGGAGTATGTTCGTGTGTAGTAGACCTATGCATTTCGAAACGGGATGTTTACATCTCTCATCTTCAGCCTGCTGAAATGTTCCCTTCCAAATGTGCATTCCGAATAATACATAAATGTATTTCCCAACTAACCCTGCCGCAGTCTAGTGCTCGTCTTCTCATTAACAGTGTTTTTCTCTTACTGATCATATTTCATACCTGCTGAATTTACATTTTTAAATGAATTTGACTGACAAACACCCTTTCGAAAAATTAACCATGGTTTTATTATAGTAAAAATGTAGTAACTATGTTTTTTTTGTGGATTGATTACCATTTGTATTACCATAGTTTTACTACAAATACCATGGTTAAACTACAATAACCATGTTTTTTTTGTGTAGTAAAACCATGGTTAATTTTCAAGAGAGCAGTATTAAAATAGATGAATGAATGCGCAGGTAACTGCCTTAAAGAAATGTAAGGATGTTAAACATTTGATTAATCTTAAACCGTAACGCGTTGACAGAATTTTGGCATTAAATGTGTAAATTACATACAGTGAAATGATTGTCAATGAAAAATGACACAAAATAATGACTAAAATATTTAATACAAATAAAATAAACATGTTCATTCCCACACACACTGCAGCATCACGGTCACTATTTAGACGAGCACTGACACCGTGTGGTGAAATAATCACGTATGTTCACGAGCATCGGCTTATGTTGGATTGAAAAACTACAAGTTCCTTTGAGTTTGGAAAATCCTGTAAACAGTCATTATCAGTTTATTTCTTCTCCTGTCACTGAAAATGTCCGGATTTTGAAATCATCCTCTGGATGCTTATTTTAAGAGGCGTTTGTAACTAGGTGTTAATAGCACATTGAAAATATACATAACCGGAAGAATCGACACACTGCTTCGACACGCACTTCCGGTATTCAATTCCGCTTGTAACTAGGTGTTAATAGCACATTGAAAATATACATAACCGGAAGAATCGACACACTGCTTCGACACGCACTTCCGGTATTCAATTCCGCTGATAAAGGTCTATTGTGTAGCGTTTACTAGAGTAACTTGAGTAAAAGTTGACAGAGTGAATCTCTGAGCTAGTTTGAGTAAGTGGAGACGGGGCTAATTTGCATATTCATGGATCCGCATATACTAAATGATTCAAGGGTGTAGGGTTACATTCAAACTATATATATACTATATATATACTAAATTGTGCGTCTCCTAATATCCGTAAATAGAGAAAAGCTTCTCTGGCTACTTTGACACACGTATGGTGCGGGAGTGGCATAGGTTAGTTGTCACAGCGAGCCAATAATAACTGCAGACCGCTGAGCCGTACGTCACAACAATGTGAGGACAGCAGCACCAGGCCAGCAGTCTCAGACGGGTGTTGGGGTGGAGCATATATTGTCATTAAGGGTAAGTTTAGTGGTGGGGAGGGGCTGTGCATTCGTTAAGGTACAGCTTATAGTTATAGTGAAGGTTAGTGGTTGGGGTGGGATACGCGATCGTCAGCGCCACCCTAACTTCGGGTATGAGGCTCCTGGCCTGGCACTGCTGTCCTCGGACTGCTGTGACGTGTAGTTCGGCGGTTCTGCAGTCCAACGAGCAAGAAAGGTTGACATGGAGCAGCTAAATCTTGAACCTCAGGGGAATCACCTGCAAAAATAATGCCGAACAGAGGAGATCCTGCTTGCAAAAAGAGAATGTGACAGAGCTTGTAATAAAACAAGAATCAACATTGGCTTGTCTTTTCAGAGATGGCGAGAACTGAGGGATTTGAAATGTTGTAAAAGTGATGCAGAGACGGTGTTTTTATTACTCAACAGGTGAGTAAGCTATTTTATTGAACAGATAAATTGCCATATGTAGCGCTCTCATTGTAAAGCATTATCTATTGTGAAGGGTCATTTCATTATGGTTGTTGTAGCGCTGTGCTGGAATTTACTGTGTGTATTAATGGGTATAGCTCAGCTTGAGATTCTTTCCATCTAAACTGCTTATATCTCTTAAGCCTAGTAGTGAATGTTTTATAAGCAGTAGCCATATTCATCCTCACAGTCATGGAGAGCCGAAGAACAAACAAAAAAATGTTCTTCCACAAAATGCATGTAGTTTTGTTTTTTAGGTACATCGTTTATTTTCTATACCCAATTTACAAATATATTTTTTTCTTTTAAGCATAAATCAAATAACATTTTGTGCGTGCACTCCGTATATATATATATATATATATATATATATATATATATATATACACTCACCTAAAGGATTATTAGGAACACCATACTAATACTGTGTTTGACCCCCTTTCGCCTTCAGAACTGCCTTAATTCTACGTGGCATTGATTCAACAAGGTGCTGAAAGCATTCTTTAGAAATGTTGGCCCATATTGATAGGATAGCATCTTGCAGTTGATGGAGATTTGTGGGATGCACATCCAGGGCACGAAGCTCCCGTTCCACCACATCCCAAAGATGCTCTATTGGGTTGAGATCTGGTGACTGTGCGGGCCATTTTAGTACAGTGAACTCATTGTCATGTTCAAGAAACCAATTTGAAATGATTCGAGCTTTGTGACATGGTGCATTATCCTGCTGGAAGTAGCCATCAGAGGATGGGTACATGGTGGTCATAAAGGGATGGACATGGTCAGAAACAATGCTCAGGTAGGCCGTGGCATTTAAGCGATGCCCAATTGGCACTAAGGGGCCTAAAGTGTGCCAAGAAAACATCCCCCACACCATTACACCACCACCACCAGCCTGCACAGTGGTAACAAGGCATGATGGATCCATGTTCTCATTCTGTTTACGCCAAATTCTGACTCTACCATCTGAATGTCTCAACAGAAATCGAGACTCATCAGACCAGGCAACATTTTTCCAGTCTTCAACTGTCCAATTTTGGTGAGCTCGTGCAAATTGTAGCCTCTTTTTCCTATTTGTAGTGGAGATGAGTGGTACCCGGTGGGGTCTTCTGCTGTTGTAGCCCATCCGCCTCAAGGTTGTGCGTGTTGTGGCTTCACAAATGCTTTGCTGCATACCTCGGTTGTAACGAGTGGTTATTTCAGTCAAAGTTGCTCTTCTATCAGCTTGAATCAGTCGGCCCATTCTCCTCTGACCTCTAGCATCAACAAGGCATTTTCGCCCACAGGACTGCCGCATACTGGATGTTTTTCCCTTTTCACACCATTCTTTGTAAACTCTAGAAATGGTTGTGCGTGAAAATCCCAGTAACTGAGCAGATTGTGAAATACTCAGACCGGCCCGTCTGGCACCAACAACCATGCCACGCTCAAAATTGCTTAAATCACCTTTCTTTCCCATTCTGACATTCAGTTTGGAGTTCAGGAGATTGTCTTGACCAGGACCACACCCCTAAATGCATTGAAGCAACTGCCATGTGATTGGTTGATTAGATAATTGCATTAATGAGAAATTGAACAGGTGTTCCTAATAATCCTTTAGGTGAGTGTATATATATATGTGTGTGTGTGTGTGTGTTGCAGTTCAGCATGGCAAGCGAAGGAGACAAGCCGCTGATAGAGCCGCTGCCTGCATCATATAAATCTCCTGTCTGGGAACATTCTAACTTCACAATACGTTACAACAGTGATGGTCAAAAAACGTGGACAAAACAGCCACTTCGTCAGTGTTGGGTCTAATGCATTAATAAGTAATTTATTACTGTAATTTAATTGCTTTTCCCTTGAAAAAGTAAAGTATAGGATTACTCTGAAATTTTCTATAATTTAATTATAGTTACTTCTGATGTAATTGCAATAAATGTTTAGAATAATTTTATATGAATCAATAGTGGATTTAACGTCTTAACATTTTTTAATGTAACCTCCCTTTGGTCAGTTCAAGAATAATTTATGCAATTTTATATTTATTCGAAAGAATCAAAAGAGCAGATTCATGTCTACCCTTGTATTGTTCAGTTGGTTGAAGTTGATATGGAATTTAGAAGGTAATTAGTAGGCTAAAGAAATCTAATTACACTGTTGAAGATTTAATTAGTAGCTAGTAATTCATTACTTTTTTAGAGTAACTTACCCAACACTGCTCTTTTTAAACTTTTTTCGGTGTGAGTGCCGTAAATTCACTATATTGCCAAAAGTATTGGGACAGCCCTCCAAATTATTGAATTCAGGTATTCCAGGTGGCCACAGGTGTATAAAATCAAGCACCTAGGCATACAGACGACTTCTACAAACATTTGTGAAAGAATGGGTTGCTCTTAGGAGCTCAGTGAATTCAAGCGTGGTACTGTGATAGGTTGCCAAAGTAAAATCACAGAGTGGGGTCAGCGCATGCTGAGGCGCACAGTGCGCAGAAGTCGCCAACTTTCTGCAGAGTCAATAGCTACAGACCTCCAAACTTCGTGTGGCCTTCAGATTAGCTCAAGAACAGTGCGTAGAGAGCGTCATGGAATGGGTTTCCATGGCCGAGCAGCTGCATCCAAGCCTTACATCACCAAGTGCAATGCAAAGTGTCTGATGCAGTGGTGTAAAGCCACTGGACTCTAGAGCAGCGGAGATGTGTTCTCTGGAGTGATGAATCACGCTTCTCTGTCTGGCAATCCGATGGACGAGTCTGGGTTTGGCTGTTGCCAGGAGAACGGTACTTGCCTGACTGCATTGTGCCAAGTGTAAAGTTTGGGGGAGAGGGGATTATGGTGTGGGGGTTTTTTTTCAGGGGTTGGGCTTGGCTCCTTAGTTCCAGTGAAAGGAACTCTTAATGCTTCAGCATACCAAGACATTTTGGACAATTTCATGCTCCCAACTTTGTGGGAACAGTTTGGGGATGAGCTCTTCCTCTTCCAACATGACTGTGCACCAGTACACAAAGCAAGGTCCATAAAGACATGGATAAGCGAGTTTGGTGTGGAAGAACTTGACTGGCCTGCACAGAGTCCTGACCTCAACCCGATAGAACACCTTTGGGATGAATTAGAGCGGAGACTGCGAGCCAGGCCTTCTCGTCCAACATCAGTGCCTGACCTCACAAATGCGCTTCTAGAAGAATGGTCAAAAATTCCCATAAACACACTCCTAAACCTTGTGGAAAGCCTTCCCAGAAGAGTTTAAGCTGTTATAGCTGCAAAGGGTGGGCCAACTCCATATTAAACCCTACGGATTAAGAATGGGATGTCATTAAAGTTCATGTGCATGTAAAGGCAGGCGTCCCAAAACTTTTGGCAATATAGTGTATGCCCAGTCATTTACTCCGTTAAATGTGTGTAGTGCTACATTCGCCATGTTGTCATTGTCATGTGACCTACCAGCATCAGTTACGTCACTGCCATTCACAAATCCTCTACTGTGGCCTCATGGGATAGTAAATTGTCCATCATATGCACACTTCAGAATCTCGCCAGAAGTAGTAGGTGCTTTTTGCCTACTCTTTTATGAGTAATTTGAATTTTGAGCAAAACAGAAAAAATGGCTGACCGCACACTGAATCCAAAAAGACTGAAGTCTAGGAAAATACAAAATTTATTATGTCAATTGCATGGTGCAATGAAGTGCAAAGTGCAAGTGAGTTAAAAACAGAGGAGCATGAGCATCTTTTTCGGCTCTACGCACCTGAAGGAAAAGAGAATTTTTTTTTCGCAACAACTTTCTTTAATGTGAATTTTGGACATACTTGTCACATACTGTTTTTCACCTACTATATAGTAGGGAAGTGTGTGATTTCGGATGCAGCCATTGCTTTCTGTATTTAACTCTTTCCCCGCCATTAACGGAATCTTCTGGAGTTTTTTTTCTGGAATTTTCTCGCAATCCATGTTTTCACTGTTATACGGTAGGGGGCGCTATTACGCATCTTCTGAAAGAGTACAGAATCTCCAGATCAAAACACAGGCAAAAAAAAAGCAGAAACAAGCGATGAACGCATTGCTTTTGTAGTCTTTGACAAAAATGCAATTTTATAGTTTTTTTGTTAAAAATGTTGCTTTTTTGAAACTACCACATGCAAGCATTGATAAAAGAAAATGCTTGAAGCTAGAATAAAATGTTTTTTTTTGTTGTTGTTTAAAAGCAGAGGCTGCATGTTCAGATATTCATACAACAAAATATTCTGGGGGCCATGAAAGTTTTGGGGAAAGTATCATAAATACTGGCGGTGGCTGACAACTTTTTTCAAAAATATTGGCAAGGAAAGAGTTAAACAGACAATCAGCTAGTTCGGACAGGCACAAAATAATAACGCTGGGCAGGGCTCGGGGCCAGTGTGAAAGCCACTCGGGACAGTTTACAGAATTGTGTATTGGATCGGTGTATTGGATTTTCTTTATTTTTATTTGTCAGTAGTCTTTTTTTCCTGAACATACCGAAACATACCAAAACCGTGACCCTAAAACTGTGATACAAATGCAAATATATAGGTGATGTTTCTTTTCTAAAAGCACTATACAGTATCTGTCAAAAGTTTTTTTATTTTTTTGTTTTTGAAAGAAGTCTCTTTTGCTCAACAAGGCTGCATTTATTTAATCAAAAACAGAGTATTTTTTAAAATGTAATTTATTCCTGTGATGGCAAAGCTGAATTTTCAGCATCATTACTCCAGTCTTCAGTGTCAGATGATGATCCATAAATCATTCTAATATGATTTGCTGCTCAAAAAAAAAATCTTATTATTATTATCAATGTTGAAAACAGTTGTGCTGCTTAATATTTTTGTGGAAACAGTCATACCTTTTTTTTCTGGATCCTTTGATGAATAGAAAGTTGAATGAACAGCATTTATTTGCATCTATTAAATTTATTTATTAAATTTATTAAAGGATTTATTAAATAGAAATCTTTTGTAACATTATAAATGTCTTTACTGTCACTTTTTATCAATTTAATGCATTATTGATTAATTAATTAATTAAATATTAATTTCTCCCGCTTTTTTGAATTTTACCACAAATGTTTGAATGATATAATTTCCACAAAAATATTAGGCAGCACAACTGTTTCAGCGTTGATCATAATAAATGTTTCTTGAGCACAAAATCATCATATCAGAATGACTTCTGAAGGAACATGTGAAGCTGAAGATTATGCTAATGATGCTGTTGCCGTCACAGGAATAAATTACATTTTTAAATGTATTAAAATAGAAAACAATTGTTTTCAATTGTAATATCATTTCACAATATTACTGTTTTACTGTATTTTTTATTAAATAAATGCAGCCTTGGTGAGCATAAGAGGCTTCTTTCAAAAACATTTTTAAAAAATTGTAATGTTTCCAAACTTTTGACAGGTACCGTAAAGGAATGATTCAAAAGACACTACTTCTGTCCACCAGCAGAGGGAGACAAAGATCGCATAATGTAGAAGGCCTCAGGAAAAAAAGAAAAGAAAAACAATGTGGCGCTTTTAGTCAGTTCTAAGAATACAATTAAAGCGTCTTGCAGTAGTCAAGGTTGAATGACTATACACCGGAGAAGAGATGAGTTCAAGGTCAACCTCAGAAAGCAAGCCCTTAAAATATTCAGAAGGAAGCTACTTGAATTGGAGCAGCAGTTCTGCTCTGAAATATAGCATTAGGCCTACATTTCATGCTTGACCTGACATTTCTGCTCATTGGATTGTCCTCAAAACAGTGCATGGGATGTGATATTTTTCTGTTGTAGCCTATGTGATCGTTTTTGTTGTTGTTGTTATTTTTTTCCAATGATTTCCTGTCATGACATTTATTGAAACTCTTCAAAGTAGGCCTACAAGTCTAAGACTAAAGATACTCTTCTAGGCAAAAGGATGTTTTATACACACACATATATAATATGTAATATATAATAGTAATCATAATACAAAAAAAATAGGCTAATATAAAATACAATTCTGATTTTGTGTCCATAGTAGGACTTGCCATTTCATTCTGTTAACAAATGATTATATAATATATTACCATTGGTAATTTTCCAGCCTGTCAAATCATCAATTTACATTTTCAGTGTCTCAATGTCTTACGATTTAAACAGACAAAACTAAATAGAAGGTGACATTGTTGCAGTACATTAACAGTAATATGCATTAAACATTTACATGTGAGATTTAAGCTTAAGCTGATTCTATTCACATCATTTATCTTCTTTTTTTCTTTACATTCATTTGTATTGTTTATTTTTTGTATTATTTCCAATCCATCTCACACAAGCCCAAAATCAATACTTTCCACCTCTCAGATCACTGAGATCAAAATATTTGATGAAACCTCTGTAGCAACAAACCTCCAGCCCTGACAGTAAGCATTCATTATCATAGGGTCGTTTCTACAAGTCTTTTACATCAGTAATTTTGGAAATCAGTCAGACAGATGCAGCAAGGCTGTTGTATTTTGCAAAATTGCAGTGTAATTTCCAAAATAATGTCATGCTATCAGAAACCTTTGTGTCTGTCATCCATTCAGGGTGATTTTTATAACAATCTGTGAGGGACAGATCCAGCCATCTGGAGTGGGTGAAGCATCTGCTTTCATTCGTGCAATATTCATAATTTATTTCAGTAATGACCTTGTTTGCTACTTCCTGATCTGAAGAGATTCAAGATTTTAGTCATGTGTGAACATAATAAAACTATATAAAAGCAGTAATTAATGAGAAATGTATTTGCAATTACTGTCTGTTTTTTATTTGAGGTTTAAATAAGCACTCTAAATGAAAATCAACAAGTATGTTTCTATATAAATTGGCATAAAAATTGAAATCAGAGGGCACCACCTCTCTCGAAAAATAAGACAATTATTAATATAAAATATCTATATAAAATCAAATGTGTGAACTTTTATCCTCTGGTAATATTCAAAATACATGAATCCCTTTAAAATGATAAAGTAAAGAGGCAAAACTGATCTTTTATTGTGATGTGAAAAAATGCCACAGAGACACTTAAATACTTAATGCATACTTAAATAACAACAAGCAAATGCAAGTTTTAAAAATTCAGTTGCAAAGGTCGACAAATGTTTACATCAAGGATTCCCAAGCTTTATTTTTGTCAGCTGAACCCCCTTAATATTTTTAGTGTTACCCTTTTCAAACATGTTTATTTGCACAAACCCGATTCCAAAAAAGTTGGGACACTGTACAAATTGTGAATAAAAACAGAATGCAATGATGTGGAAGTTTCAAATTTCAATATTTTATTCAGAATACAACATAGATTACATATCGAATGTTTAAACTGAGAAAATGTATCATTTTAAGGGAAAAATAAGTTGATTTTAAATTTCATGGCATCAACACATCTCAAAAAAAATGGGACAAAGCCATGTTTACCACTGTGTGGCATCCCCTCTTCTTTTTATAACAGTCTGCAAACGTCTGGGGACTGAGGAGACAAGTTGCTCAAGTTTAGGAATAGGAATGTTGTCCCATTCTTGTCTAATACAGGCTTCTAGTTGCTCAACTGTCTTAGGTCTTCTTTGTCGCATCTTCCTCTTTATGATGCACCAAATGTTTTCTATGGGTGAAAGATCTGGACTGCAGGCTGGCCATTTCAGTACCCGGATCCTTCTTCTACGCAGCCATGATGTTGTAATTGATGCAGTATGTGGTCTGGCATTGTCATGTTGGAAAATGCAAGGTCTTCCCTGAAAGAGACAACGTCTGGATGGGAGCATATGTTGTTCTAGAACTTGGATATACCTTTCAGCATTGATGGTGCCTTTCCAGATGTGTAAGCTGCCCATGCCACACGCACTCATGCAACCCCATACCATCAGAGATGCAGGCTTCTGAACTGAGCGCTGATGACAACTTGGGTTGTCCTTGTCCTCTTTAGTCCGGATGACATGGCGTCCCAGTTTTCCAAAAAGAACTTCAAATTTTGATTCGTCTGACCACAGAACAGTTTTCCACTTTGCCACAGTCCATTTTAAATTAGCCTTGGCCCAGAGAAAACGCCTGTGCTTCTGGATCATGTTTAGATATGGCTTCTTTTTTGACCTATAGAGTTTTAGCCGGCAACGGCGAATGGCACGGTGGATTGTGTTCACCGACAATGTTTTCTGGAAGTATTCCTGAGCCCATGTTGTGATTTCCATTACAGTAGCATTCCTGTATGTGATGCAGTGCTGTCTAAGGGCCCGAAGATCACGGGCATCCAGTATGATTTTCCGGCCTTGACCCTTACGCACAGAGATTGTTCCAGATTCTCTGAATCTTTGGATGATATTATGCACTGTAGATGGTGATAACTTCAAACTCTTTGCAATTTTTCTCTGAGAAACTCCTTTCTGATATTGCTCCACTATTTTTCGCCGCAGCATTGGGGGAATTGGTGATCCTCTGCCCATCTTGACTTCTGAGAGACACTGCCACTCTGAGAGGCTCTTTTTATACCCAATCATGTTGCCAATTGACCTAATAAGTTGCAAATTAGTCCTCCAGCTGTTCCTTATATGTACATTTAACTTTTCCGGCCTCTTATTGCTACCTGTCCCAACTTTTTTGGAATGTGTAGCTCTCATGAAATCCAAAATGAGCCAATATTTGGCATGACATTTCAAAATGTCTCACTTTCAACATTTGATATGTTATCTATATTCTACTGTGAATAAAATATAAGTTTATGAGATTTGTAAATTATTGCATTCCTTTTTTATTCACAATTTGTACAGTGTCCCAACTTTTTTGGAATCGGGTTTGTATATTTAACATTTTGACATGTATTTATTGTTATTGATGTTATTATTATTATTATACTTTTTACATTAATTTTATTTAGAATTGGCATTTCTATCACAAATGTCAAAAAAAGTTCCATAGGAACCCCTAGGGGTTCTACAAACCTCAAAGATTGAACCTGTATTATGACCTTATACTAAAAGGGAAGATTGAAATGATTGAAGATTGAAAAAAATATTAAAATGTAAACATTGATTTAATTTTCTGTGTTTATATGTCATTTTCAATGCCTTCATGTGGTGCAGTTCTCTCCTGTCCTAATTCAGATTATGTCACATGATAATTATTCTTCTTCTTCCTGACTGGTCAGCTGGCTCACTCTGGCTGAGGTAAATAGGAATGCCATGGCAGTACAAAGTTCTCCAACAAAAGAAACAGAGGCCAGAACCACAGACCAGCCAAAATAAATCTCTATGTCCTCCAGGGTTTTGTGGCCAGAGATATCCACAGCCTCTTTGAAGGCGGCCGCAGAGTACGCCATGTAGACGCAGATTCCAGCCAATGAGAGCACAGCTGTAAGGAACAGAGCAGGAAGACAGTACATAATAGACAGTATTCACATGCCATTAAAGGATTAGTTCACTTTAAAATGAAAATTACCCCATGATTTACTCAACCTCAAGACATAGGTGTATATGACTTTCTTTACTTTATAAAGTTTTAAATATGGATATTTTTCTTACAAAAACCCATCGATTCGCTTCAGAAGGCCTTTATTAACCCCCCGGAGCCATGTGGAGTATGTTTATGATGGATGGATGCACTTTTTTGTGCTTGTAAGCCCCTCGTGGGCCCCTTTCACTGCCATTATAAAGTTTGGAAACATCAGGATATTTATTAATATAACTCCGATTGTGTTCATCAGAAAGAAGAAAGTCATATGCACCTAGGATGGCTTGAGGGTGAGTAAATCATGGAGTAATTTTCATTTTAAAGTGAACTAATCCTTTAAGGATGTGGTGCTTATTTTTCATTATTATTATTATTATTATTATTATTATAATATTTCACAACCAGTCAAAAGTTATATGCTAAAATCTTTATTTATACAAAACTCATATTTTAAAACATATATGTACAGTATGTATATATATATATATATATATATATACATACTGTACAAGTTTAGTGTTTTTCACTTTAATATTCCTCTAGTAAAAAATAAAGACTTGACTGTAACCCTGTTCCCTGAAAAAGCGTGAACAAGATGCTGCGTTGAGTGCTTTGGGATAACATCTTTGTTTGACCAGCTGTGAAGTATTTGTGTAACACGTCAATGAAATTGACATTGAACTTAAGATGGTGACGTCATTGGAATGAGTGCTCGTAAGAGACTATAATTAGATGTCCTCAGGTATCACTTTGTCTGAAGATCGGTCCCGGGACATCCTCAGTGCGGCAATAAAGCGCAGCAGCTCGTTCCCGCTTTTTCAGGGAACAGGGTTACAGTCAAGTAACCTGAGACGTTCCCTTTCAAAAGCTACTTTCAATGGTGCACTGAGCGCTTTGGGAACGAGGAATACCCACGCTGCTGCACTGGGGGTGTCTGGACCCCTCATGGTTGTGTAGTGTGTGCTGTCAAGCACGCGAAAGGTGTCAGACATGAGCTTGTGATGTTTACTCAAGGACGTGTGAGCCCTGCTGCAGGGGGACACCCCCTGCCAAGGATTGGGAGGAAGCAACCCCCTGGTAGAATGAGCCCTAATGCCTCTACCGCGCACCTAAGCGAGGGCAATAGTATCCCTCACCCAATGTGAAATTGTTTGTTTGTCGCCCCATGTTGCGGCCCCCATGACAAACGAATAGTTGCTCTGACTTACGCCACTGGCTAGTGCGGTGTACATAGGCCTAAAGAGCACGGACTGGGCACAGTCAGTGAAGTTTCTCCTGATCAGGCGTGAACAGCGGAGGGCAGAAGGCTTCAAGAGTGACCGGATGTAAGGTCGAGAAAGGAACCTTAGGCAGAATGGAGAGACAGACAGAGCCTGCAAATCCCCCATTCTTTTTAGTGAGGTGATAGCCATAAGAAAAAACATTTTTAGAGTCAGAAACTTGTCAGGCACTGACTCTAGAGGTTCAAAGGGGGTCTCTACCAGCCCCTCAAGGACTATAGTTAATTCCCATGAAGGAATCTTGGTTCTAACGGGAGGCCTCAGTCGCCTGGCCCCATGGATGAAGCGAGCGAGCAGAGGATGCTTCCCGAGTGGTATAGTGATATAGTGGCCACATAAACCCTGGTGGGGCATGTGCCTGCTGATAACTTTTCCAGCAGGAAGACCAGAACTTAAACAACTGGTAATTAACTGGATCTGCATAGTGTGAAGTGCACCACATTTCAAAGACACCCCATTTACTGGCATAAATTCTTCTAGCGGAGGGAGCCCTAGCACTGAAAATGGTCTCTGTGACTTCGGGTGAAAGTCCAGTGTCCCTCAGTTGGTACCCTTTAGGGGCCAAACATGAAGGTTCCACAGTTCGGGCCGGGGATGAAATATTGTCCCCTGCACTTGAGACAGAAGGTCCCTCCTCTCCAGTCTCCAGCATCGCCCAGGGCAAGCCGTCGAAGAGAGATATTATCTCCAAGAACCAAACACTGTTCGGCCAACACGGCCCTATCAGTAAGAAGCAAGACCCTTGTTGACGAACTCTGGCTAGAACTCCCGGGAGCAGAGAATGGATGAAATCCCCTGGCTTTGAGCCACAACTGAAACAGTCTCATGTGCAAAAGGCCCATAGGGATCACCTTGGACACAGATGCCATGAGACGTAACATTTGTTGGTACTGACAAACAATAAGAACTTGACCTAACCTGACTTCGCTCAGGGTGTTCTAGATGGTCTCAAATTGAGCGGGAGACATTTGTGCCCGCATCGTGATCGAATCCCATACGACCCCTAAGTATGTTGTTCTCTGGGTAGGAGAGAGAATGCTTTTGCTGGCGTTGAGTCTCAACCCCAGAGAAACGAGATGAGCTAGGACGACATTTCAGTGTCGGGACGCCAGCTCTTACGACTGGGCTAGTATCAGCCAGTTGTCTATGTAAGTGGAATTTTCTTTGCTGAATCAAAAGACATTTGGACTTAGATTGTGCCACGACATAATTTTGGCGAGCCAGCCAGGAGCCGGGAAGGGTTAGGCTGGGGCCCATGGTGGGCGTGCTGGCACGAGGCCTCACAAAACAAGGCGCGCCATAAAAATAAGGTAAGCAAATTTGCTTATATTTTGTTTTGTGTGGTCCTCTGTGAGCTGCTGCCTGGGTAACTGCCTCAAAAAAAACAAAATTGATTATTGATAAAATAAATGCTTGAAAATATGTAATACAATTGAAAAGAAATAAAGAGATGTAATTTCCAAGTCAGGAAAATAGCGCATGCGTAGTTAACACACAAGAAGTGCTGTGTGATTAGAAGTAAAACGCAAGAGGTGCTGCGTTCAGCACACAAGAGGTGCTGTGTGTTTGCCTGAAGAAAAAGGCATCTGTGTATGTATATGTGTTTATAAGGCTGCTCTTGTCTGGGAAATGATCCAAGTTTGGTCAAGCAACAGATAAGAAGCGTCAAGTTGTCAGAATAGGGAGAGCTCTGTTAGGAGTGAGTAGACCCAGGGGAAAACAGATAAAGTGTATATTGTTTTGTACAGTGGGGAGAACAAGTATTTGATACTCTGCCGATTTTGCAGGTTTGCCCATTTACAAAGCATGTAGAAGTCTGTAATTTTTATCATAGGTACTCTTCAACTGTGAGTGACGGAATCTAAAACAAAAATCCAGAAAATCACATTGTATGATTAAGTAATTTGCATTTTATTGCATGACATAAGTATTTGATACATCAGAAAAGCAGAAATTAATCTTTGGTACAGAAACCTTTGTTTGCAATTACAGAGATCATACGTTTCCTGTAGTTCTTGACCAGGTTTGCACACACTGCAGCAGGGATTTTGGCCCACTCCTCCATACAGACCTTCTCCAGATCCTTCAGGTTTCGGGGCTGTCGCTGGGCAATACAGACTTTAAGCTCCCTCCAAAGATTTTCTGTCGGGTTCAGGTCTGGAGACTGGCTAGGCCACTCCAGGACCTTGAGATGCTTCTTACGGAGCCACTCCTTAGTTGCCCTGGCTGTGTGTTTCGGGTCGTTGTCATGCTGGAAGACCCAGCCACGACCCATCTTCAATGCTCTTACTGAGGGAAGGAGGTTGTTGGCCAAGATCTCGCAATACATGGCCCCATCCATCCTCCCCTCAATACGGTGCAGTCGTCCTGTCCCCTTTGCAGAAAAACAACCCCAAAGAATGATGTTTCCACCTCCATGCTTCACGGTTGGGATGGTGTTCTTGGGGTTGTACTCATCCTTCTTTTTCCTCCGAACACGGCGAGTGGAGTTTAGACCAAAAAGCTCTATTTTTGTCTCATCAGACCACATGACCTTCTCCCATTCCTCCTCTGGATCATCCAGATGGTCATTGGCAAACTTCAGACGGGCCTGGTCATTCGCTGGCTTGACCAGGGGGACCTTGCATGCGCTGCAGAATTTTAATCCATGACGGCGTAGTGTGTTACTAATGGTTTTCTTTGAGACTGTGGTCCCAGCTCTCTTCAGGTCATTGACCAGGTCCTGCCGTGTAGTTCTGGGCTGATCCCTCACCTTCCTCATAATCATTGATGTCCCACGAGGTGAGATCTTGCATGGCGCCCCAGACCGAGGGAGATTGACCGTCATCTTGAACTTCTTCCATTTTCTAATAATTGCCCCAACAGTTGTTGCCTTCTCACCAAGCTGCTTGCCTATTGTCCTGTAGCCCATCCCAGCCTTGTGCAGGTCTACAATTTTATCCCTGATGTCCTTACACAGCTCTCTGGTCTTGGCCATTGTGGAGAGATTGGAGTCTGTTTGATTGAGTGTGTGGACAGGTGTCTTTTATACAGGTCTGTATGGAGGAGTGGGCCAAAATCCCTGCTGCAGTGTGTGCAAACCTGGTCAAGAACTACAGGAAACGTATGATCTCTGTAATTGCAAACAAAGGTTTCTGTACCAAATATTAAGTTCTGCTGTTATGATGTATCAAATACTTATGTCATGCAATAAAATGCAAATTAATTACTTAAAAATCATACAATGTGATTTTCTGGATTTTTGTTTTAGATTCCGTCTTTCACAGTTGAAGTGTACCTATGATAAAAATTACAGACTTCTACATGCTTTGTAAGTAGGACAACCTGCAAAATCGGCAGTGTATCAAATACTTGTTCTCCCCACTGTATATTGCTTGTGAATAATATAAAGAAAAAGAGCAAAAATATATAACTGCATTGTTTTAACTGCATTGTTCTTAAAACTGCATTAATTGCTTTGTATATAAGCTGAAATGTTCTAGTAAATGACTGAGCGAGTTTGCATACCGTGGAAAAGAGTTGTTCCAATAACAGTAGAGGAACACGGGTTAAGAATAGAAAGAATTCTGTGGGAAAAAGTATATTTTCTCAACCCAGTAGGGTGGGGTTATTGTCAAAGACATTTGGGAAGACAGAGAGGAAAACAAATTGAACAATTATTAAAAACCGACCCAGCTATATTATCAGTAATTGCAACTACCAGCAGAAGGTCACAATTTGGTCTAGGACAAACAATTGTATTGGTCTTCAGTGTCCCTCGCTGGAGACCTTGCCTAAACAGAGAGACTGGGGAGGTTAGTCTAATCCCCACTAGATTACCGTATGAGCATTGGCATTACGCCACTGCTGGATATCCTGTGAATTAAAATTGTAAAGACATTGATAACTGTAAATGAATAATACAACCCAGAGTGAGAAGCAGAAAGAAATATATTTAGTAAAAACTGCTGTAAGAACTAAAAACATTCCAAGAAACTGGTTGTCGTTTATTTGGACATTTTCCAGATTGCAAACGCTGTGATCCAGACAGAGAGACACAGTTTTTAATAACTAAAGATAAAAATTAACAAAAATTGTCCCTCTGTTTTCCCAAGACCATTGAAAAGCTGCTAGTTTGAAAGCGTGTGAGAGAAAGCCCGGGTAAGCGTGAGTGTGGTATGTGCATACATGTGAATGCATAACTGTGCAGTGGGTGAAAGCAAGCGCGTGTACATTGAAGAGGCTGAGATATCAGAATAAGGAGGAAGTATATGTGTGTGCGTGTGTCTTGAAGTGCAGAAAAACTTTGTTGTTTCCTCCAGCATGTGGACAAGGCTTAGTGACGCTGACAGAGAGAGATATAGAAGGAGGGATATAGAGTACAGGGAATACTTAAAATACCAGGAAGCGTTGATTGAGTCCAAGGGAATTAAGAAGCACTTTAGGCTGGAGAATGAATATGTGAGTGCACAAGGAGAGAGAAGGGACTTAACGAATGAAAAGAAAGATGAGCTCTTGAAAAACCTCACAAAAATCACGAATTTGAGACAGATCGAAGATGAATGGCCTCTGATATGTTCTAAATATAATTTACCCATCACCATATATTGTCTAATATTGCCTACCACATTAAATCTGACACCGCTAGCTTTTAATCTAAATCACTATCACGCGTTAGCATTTCGCTAGCCTGTTAGCTTGCCATCTCTGCACTCGGGTCTCTTGTTTTCTGAGTTCATTAAACAACTGTGGTAAGTTGGATTAGTAAATAG
This sequence comes from Coreius guichenoti, assembly GCA_039654105.1. Lineage (NCBI taxonomy): Eukaryota > Metazoa > Chordata > Actinopteri > Cypriniformes > Gobionidae > Coreius > Coreius guichenoti. The sequence continues at coordinate 29,725,480 of CM077171.1, forward strand.
ACTCCATCAAACAACTGTGGTAAGTTGGATTAATCAACAAATACAGTAAGCCATGTCTTCTTCTCCTGTCATTGTCACTTGCACTGCATGTTTCATGTTTAGTATATCTTTCTCTGTTGGCGAACAGGGCTTCACATGTGATAAATGTAAGGAGATAGTCAGGCTGACGGAAAAGATTTCAGAATTAGAGACACGCATCCAGACTTTATTTGAGAGTAGTGAGAATGTAACAGCTTTAGACACTGGTTTGGATGCGAATAGCTTAGTGAACTCTGTACATTGTTCAGTTCCGGCTGTAGAGCCCGTGCAGCAGGGCAACTGGGTGAGACGGCATAGTCGCGGATCAAAAAAACACTCTTCCGTTCCGATTAGAACATCAAACAGGTTCTCCCCACTCAGTGATGCACCCACTGAGAATCCTGTTGAAAGTGCCGTAGTTATTGGCGATTCTATTACACGGAACGTGAAAATAGAGACACCAGCCACCATAGTCACATGTTTACCGGGAGCCAGAGCGCCTGACATCAAAGCAAATTTAAAAGTGCTGGCTAATGCTAATCGTAAATTCTCTAAGATTATTATTCACGTCGGCACAAATGATGTTCGACTTCGCCAGTCGGAGATCACCAAAATTAACATTAAAGAGGTGTGTAAACTCGCAAGTACGATGGCAGATGACGTTTTTTGCTCTGGTCCCCTCCCCGTTAAAAGGAGTGATGAGATACTTTGCAGACTATCATCACTCAATGGCTGGTTGTCTAAGTGGTGTCCGCAAAATAACATAGGGTTCATAGACAATTGGAAAAGCTTTTGGGGCAGACTTGACCTGTTGAAAAAAGATGGTATTCATCCTTCCTGGGATGGTGCCGCTCTTCTCTCTAGTAATTTGGCACATAGTCTTAGAGCTAAACATTGACTAACTGGGGCCCAGGTCAGGAAGCAGACGGACTGGCTTACCCGACCGCCTGCTAGCTGTCTCACGTCACAGAAGTCAGATAAATCCCAGCACATAGAGACTCTTTCACCTAGATATTATCACATAGAGACTGTGTCTGTTCCACGAATTAGTAAATACAAAAAACCATCAAAACCATTCAACGGTAAAAATTTAATTGATGTCCAACAAATAAACAACAGATATAATACAGATGATCAAATGATAAAGCTCGGGCTGCTGAATATTCGATCCCTTTCCTCAAAAGCACTTATTGTTAATGATATGATTACAGATCATAACCTAGATGTGCTGTGTTTGACAGAAACCTGGCTAAAACCTGACGATTACATTACTTTAAATGAGTCCACCCCCCAAGATTATTGTTATAAACACGAGCCGCGTCTGAAAGGTAAAGGGGGAGGTGTTGCTGTAATTTATAATAATATCTTTGGTATTACTCAGAAGTCTAGTTTCAAATATAATTTCTTTGAAGTTTTGGTGCTTTATGTAACGTTATGTAGTGAAATTGATAAATCCCGTTTGACATTTGTGCTGGCTACTGTATGCAGGCCACCAGGGCACCATACAGACTTTACCAGAGAATTTGCTGATTTTCTATCAGAGTTAGTACTGGCTGCAGATAAAGTCCTAATTGTTGGTGATTTTAATATCCATGTAGACAATGAAAAAGACGCATTGGGATTGGCATTTAGAGACATTCTAAACTCTATTGGAGTAAGGCAACACGTGTCAGGACCCACTCATCGCCGTAATCATACGTTAGACCTAATACTGTCACATGGAATAAATGTTGATACCATTGAAATTCTGCAGCAGAGCGATGACATCTCAGATCATTACCTAGTATCATGTACACTTAATTTAGCAAAGGCTGCAAAGCCATCCCCTCGCTTCAAATATGGCAGGACTATCACTGCTGCGACTAAAGATTTCTTTGTAAATACAAACCCGATTCCAAAAAAGTTGGGACACTGTACAAATTGTGAATAAAAACAGAATGCAATAATGTGGAAGTTTCAAATTTCAATATTTAATTCAGAATACAACATAGATGACATATCAAATGTTTAAACTGAGAAAATGTATCATTTTAAGGGAAAAATAAGTTGATTTTAAATTTCATGGCATCAACACATCTCAAAAAAGTTGGGACAAGGCCATGTTTACCACTGTGTGGCATCCCCTCTTCTTTTTATAACAGTCTGCAAACGTCTGGGGACTGAGGAGACAAGTTGCTCAAGTTTAGGAATAGGAATGTTGTCCCATTCTTGTCTAATACAGGCTTCTAGTTGCTCAACTGTCTTAGGTCTTCTTTGTCGCATCTTCCTCTTTATGATGCGCCAAATGTTTTCTATGGGTGAAAGATCTGGACTGCAGGCTGGCCATTTCAGTACCCGGATCCTTCTTCTACGCAGCCATGATGTTGTAATTGATGCAGTATGTGGTCTGGCATTGTCATGTTGGAAAATGCAAGGTCTTCCCTGAAAGAGACAACGTCTGGATGGGAGCATATGTTGTTCTAGAACTTGGATATACCTTTCAGCATTGATGGTGCCTTTCCAGATGTGTAAGCTGCCCATGCCACACGCACTCATGCAACCCCATACCATCAGAGATGCAGGCTTCTGAACTGAGCGCTGATGACAACTTGGGTTGTCCTTGTCCTCTTTAGTCTGGATGACATGGCGTCACAGTTTTCCAAAAAGAACTTCAAATTTTGATTCGTCTGACCACAGAACAGTTTTCCACTTTGCCACAGTCCATTTTAAATGAGCCTTGGCCCAGAGAAAACGCCTGCGCTTCTGGATCATGTTTAGATATGGCTTCTTTTTTGACCTATAGAGTTTTAGCCGGCAACGGCGAATGGCACGGTGGATTGTGTTCACCGACAATGTTTTCTGGAAGTATTCCTGAGCCCATGTTGTGATTTCCATTACAGTAGCATTCCTGTATGTGATGCAGTGCCGTCTAAGGGCCCGAAGATCACGGGCATCCAGTATGGTTTTCCGGCCTTGACCCTTACGCACAGAGATTGTTCCAGATTCTCTGAATCTTTGGATGATATTATGCACTGTAGATGATGATAACTTCAAACTCTTTGCAATTTTTCTCTGAGAAACTCCTTTCTGATATTGCTCCACTATTTTTCGCCGCAGCATTGGGGGAATTGGTGATCCTCTGCCCAGCTTGACTTCTGAGAGACACTGCCACTCTGAGAGGGTCTTTTTATACCCAATCATGTTGCCAATTGACCTAATAAGTTGCAAATTGGTCCTCCAGCTGTTCCTTATATGTACATTTAACTTTTCCGGCCTCTTATTGCTACCTGTCCCAACTTTTTTGGAATGTGTAGCTCTCTTGAAATCCAAAATGAGCCAATATTTGGCATGACATTTCAAAATGTCTCACTTTCAACATTTGATATGTTATCTATATTCTATTGTGAGTAAAATATAAGTTTAGGAGATTTGTAAATTATTGCATTCCTTTTTTATTCACAATTTGTTCAGTGTCCCAACTTTTTTGGAATCGGGTTTGTAATCTTCCTCATCAGTTTCATCTCCTCAGCATCCCAGATAGCCTAGAGGAACTCGATGTTGCAACAGAAACTACTGGCTCTCTCTTTTCCAGCACTTTAGACACAGTTGCTCCCCGGCGCTTAAAGAAGATTAAAGAAAATAGTCCAACGCCGTGGTACAACGAGCACACCCGGGCCCTTAAAACAGCAGACAGAAAAATGGAGCGCAGCTGGAACAAAACAAAACTAGAAGTTTTTCGCATTTCGTGGAAAGAGAGCATGATTGCATACAGAAAGGCCCTAAAAACTGCTAGATCTGCTTATTTCTCGACTCTCTTAGAAGAAAACAAACACAACCCTAGGTATTTATTCGATACAGTGGCTAAATTAACCAAAGATAAAGCTTCACCTTCTGATGTTTGTAAACAGCACAGCAGTAATGACTTTATGAACTTCTTTACTTGTAAGATTGATAATACTAGGAAAAAAAATTATAACCATGCAGCCGTCTACTACAGTATCACATCAGACAGTGCATTGTAGTGTCACTGAGGAAAAATTATATTCATTCACTGCTATAGGAGAAGAATAATTCGCTGAACTCGTTAAATCATCAAAATCAACAACATGTATGCTCGACCCCATACCGACTAAACTACTAAAAGAGATGCTTCCAGAGGCCAGAGATCTTCTTGTTAATATCATTAATTGACATTAGGATATGTACCGAAAACTTTTAAGTTGGCTATTATTAAACCACTTATTAAAAAATGCAACTTGATCCTACAAAATTAGTCAATTACAGGCCAATCTCAAATCTACCCTTTCTGTCAAAAATACTAGAAAAGGCAGTGTCCTCACAATTATGCTCCTTTTTAGAAAGAAATGGTATCTGTGAGGATTTCCAGTCAGGATTTAGACCGTATCATAGTACTGAGACTGCTCTCATTAGAGTTACAAATGATTTACTCTTATCATCCGATCGTGGTTGTATCTCTCTGTTAGTGTTACTCGATCTTAGCGCTGCATTCGATACTATCGACCACAACATTCTTTTGAATAGACTCGAAAATTATGTTGGCATTAGTGGAATTTCATTGGCATGGTTTAAATCATACTTATCTGACCGTTATCAGTTTGTAGCAGTAAATGAAGAGATGTCACACCGAACACAAGTTCAGTATGGAGTACCGCAGGGCTCAGTGCTAGGACCGTTGCTTTTCACCCTGTACATGCTACCACTGGGAGATATTATTAGGAAGCATGGCGTTAATTTTCATTGTTATGCTGACGATACTCAGCTCTATATTTCTTCACGCCCTGATGAAACTTACCAATTCACAAGATTAACAGAATGCATAGCTGATATAAAAAATTGGATGACTAGTAATTTCCTGCAACTTAATTCAGAAAAAAATTAATTTTTAATCATTGGACAAAAAAACTCCACAAGTAGCAACCTAGAATACTGTCTAACACTCGATGGCTGCTCTGTCAAGTCCTCGTCGTCAGTTAGGAACCTGGGTGTGCTCTTTGATACCAATCTCTCATTTGAAAGCCACGTTTCTAGCATCTGTAAAACTGCATTCTACCATCTTAAAAATATATCTAAATTACGGCACATGCTTTCAATGCAAAATGCTGAACAGTTAGTTCATGCGTTTATGACCTCAAGGCTAGATTATTGTAATGCTCTACTGGGTGGTTGACCTGCTCGCTTAATAAATAAACTGCAGCTTGTCCAAAACGCAGCAGCTAGAGTTCTTACTAGAACCAGGAAGTATGACCATATTAGCCCGGCTCTGGCAACACTGCATTGGCTCCCTATTAAACATCGTATACATTTTAAAATCTTGCTGATTACTTACAAAGCACTAAATGGTTTAGCTCCCCAGTACTTGAGCAAGCTCTTAACGCATTATACTCCATCACGTCTATTGCGGTCTCAAAATTCTGTCCAGTTGATAATACCTAGAATATCAAAATCAACTGCAGGCGGGCGATCCTTTTCCTATTTAGCACCTAAACTCTGGAACAGTCTTCCTAGCATTGTTCGGGAAGCAGACACACTCTGTCAGTTTAAATCTAGACTAAAAACACATCTCTTTACTATGGCATACACATAAAACATTTTTAATTTATATTATTCAAATCAGTTAAATGATTGTTTTAGGCTGCATTAACTAGGTCAGCCGGAACCGTGAACACTTCCAATAACACCTGATGTACTCGTTACATCATAAGAAGAATGGCATCTACGCTAATGTTAGTCTCTCAGTTTATCCCGAGGTTTACTGCAGTCGGCCGGATCCGGGCCGTATCCAGACCAGATGGGGGCCCTTAGCCTGGACATGACGACCATATCCCTGTAGTGTCTGTAGAGACCGTGTCAATTAAACTCCCCCCTGTAAATGCCGCATCGACACGACATCCTCATTAAACCCGTCCCCGGCGTGACGACTCCAATCTTTCGAATAATCCTACGAATATCTATTGATCTAATATGACTTCTGACCTGTAATGTGCCAGAATCATAATCATAGACTATTTGTTCGTCGGCCAGAGGAGAACTGGCACCCCGACTGAGCCTGGTTTCTCCCAAGGTTTTTTTCTCCATTCTGGCCCTGAAGGAGTTTTGGTTCCTTGCCACCGTCGCCTTTGGCTTTTGGCTTGCTCAGTTGGGGACACTTAAATTTCAACTATATTACTGATCTGCCCGCATTGACACTATATGATAATTGAAATGAGCTGGATGACATCACTGTTTTCACCAGAGCCGAGTCAAATTCCGTTGCATTATTTTCCTGTTACCACTGTGAAGCTGCTTTGAAACAATTGCCATTGTAAAAAGCGCTAAATAAATAAAGGTGATTTGATTTGATAGATTGGCATGAGGAGGTCAAGAAACACATAACCCTGAAAAATTTAAAACCACATTTGAACCAAATTTATGCTCCAAGAATATCTCTTTTGGAGTCACTGTTGACAGCAGCAGAACTGGAATTGCCTCCAGTGTTTGTCCCATACCTAAAACAAAACGTGGGACAGCGCTGGCCTCAGGATTTGGGAGGGGCAACCATACTCAGAAACATTTACATCATAGTGAGTCCCTGTGTGAGACCAGTGGAGTGGGAGAGTGGAGTACTCTGTGAACACAGAAGAAGGGGAGGAGTCAGACCCCTCCTCATCACAAATTGGACGCTTGACAAATTGGCTGTGTCAGTGGTTTTCAGACATAATCCAGAGCACATACACCACCTGTGGGTAGAAATACGCAAGGGCAAGAGAGAGGCAGAAAGACAGCTGGAGTTATTGGAGAATGGAAAACAAGAAAGAGAAGAGCAGGAGGAAGAGGGGGAGTAGAGGAAGAAGAATTTTAAATCAGCAAGAGAGAGAAGCTTTGGTTGAAGTGTTTGAGCCATTGAAATGTACAAAAAATGAATTACAGATTTCAATTACTGTAGTAGGAGGTTTTGATACTAAATTAACTTCATGTCTCACTTATTCATATTGGGCAGGAGGAGTTACGTTAAGGGGTCGAAGGGTTGATGAGGATGAGCTCTGGAGTTTTGAACTGATCTGCCTGAGGGAAGATATTCTTTGCAAACGCAACAACCACAGTTGGCTAGGATTGGAGGACGTTTCATCGAAGCTATTGACTGAGGTACAAATAAGAGCAGTCTTAAAGTACATACGAAATCCTAAAGCCAAAAGGCTCCTGTTCTAAAATTAAGAACATTTGGCAAAAATTAAAAGGATTGACAATATTGAGTGATTAATCAAATCATTTATAACATTAGACAAAAAAGTTCAACAATATAAAACATTTAAAAACCTTTTTGGAAAATATAGGAAGGCAACCTTAAGACGATGGCTTCGGTGTCACAGGAACCAGAAACCCCTGTAGAGCGAATAATAACAGAATATCCAATATGTAGAGATACCATTAGAAATCTATCTAGGAAGTGGGAAAAAAGGACCAAAAAATTAAACACAAGGTGGCCAGTGGAGGGAACATTTGATTTACCAATGTGCAGGGAGATGGAAGCATTGATAAAAAAACCATAAAGCTCATGATAAGACAAGGAAAAGAGAGTGAAAGAACAAGAAGTGTTGAAGCTGTTTAAGGATTGGGGAATAAGAATGATTAAAGAAAAAAGGGGTGGGGCAAAAGAGAGTAGGAAAGATATGATAGAAGAAACGAAGAAAGAAAGAAGAGAAGAAAGAAGAAAGGCCACCCCCATATGCACCACTGTATGATCCAGCTTCTGCTAAACAGTTACCACTAGAGGATGCCCAATTGCATGTGACAGGAAAGGTGACTTTTGAAGAAGAACCAGAAGAAGATGAACTGGAAGGGAGACAGACAAGGCTTTGTGATGAAAGTAGAGAGCAGGAAGGGGGAGAACCTTGGGAAAGACTAGACTCAACAGCAAGAATGAGTGAAGGGTCTGTGACAAGCAATCACTGCACAGGAGGTAGCTACCTGGACCAGTTTTTGGAAAAACAAGGCAAGAAAGAAACTCCAAAAAAGGTGCAATCAAAGTCCCCAGAGCAAGCGGACGGGAGAAGGGGGCGCCCCACGGGTTCAACAACCAAGAATCCATACCATTATGCAAATCAGGCTTTAAAGCAGCTTGCAAAAACAACTGTGACAGATGAAGTGGAAGAACTAATACAATCAGCAACTGAAGAAGGTCTGCTAGGAGGGTTGGAGCAAATGAGAGAAGAAGCTGAGGGAATAAGGAGGCAAATGAGACAAGACACCGAAGAAACAAGAAGGAGCTTGAACAGAATGGACAGACGGGAACAACACAGAACACGATCCCTTTCCAACAGTCCTCCCAGAGAATACAAGCGCGTTTCAGGAACACTTATGATGGAGGATGCAGGGCCTGAGACACGCTGGATGAGAGGTAACACCCTGAGAGGCAGACCGGCAAGAGTGATAGTGACACAAAGAGAAGACACAGTGGAGGACCTATGAGATGAAAATGTGCAGTGTCCAATCTTAATTAAGGGACGACAAGGAGAATATGTGCCCTGGGCAGGACAAGATCTTGAAGGCTTGATAGCCCGCCTACCAGACATACATGAAGGGGCAGGAAGATGGATCAAGCAAGTAGAAGAAGAAACAATGGGAAAGATCCTGGCCGTTGGAGATGTCAAGGCTCTACTGGCAAGAAGTGTGGGAGGAGCCAAAACAAATGAAATCCTTGACGGAGCAGGACTTCGCGCAGCAATAGCCCAGACTGGACTGGATGCTTTCCCACTGGACAGACAACTTGCCCAGATGTGGAGGGTGCTGAGAAATATGTACCCTACACAGATGGACCCAAAGCTCCTGAAAGGAGAGCCAATAGGAGAAGCAGAGAACCCCACAACCTATGTTCAACGACAGCTAAGAAGATGGAAACAGGACTTGGAAAGAGACCCAGAACAAGATCCAGTGATGACTGCACTGTTCAGAAATGCCATAGTGGAAGCCATGCCACCAGCTGTTAAAGCAAGACTAGAAGATGTGGTGGGGCTCAACTTCAAGACACCAAAAGAATTCTGTGACCATGTGGCACATGCAGTAGAACAGTACAGGAAGAACAAGCAGAAACTAAAGAATCAAGAAAGAGAGCTTCAAAGAAAGTTGGCTCAACTCCAACTTGAAGAACTGACAACAAAGAAGAAGCGGGTGCAGGCAGCACTAAGAGACAATGAAGACTCAGCAGTAATGGCAGCGGTGAGCACAACAGGAGTAACTGCACTGCCATCAACCACACCAGCCCAGCTGATGACACCAGTCCAAAATGTAATGATGGCACAAGCACCTGTACCATCAATGGCACCTGCTCAGTTGATGACGCCAGCGCCCATGCAACAGAATGCAGCACCAGCAAATATGCAACAACCAGGTGCACCAATAGTCATCTATATGCCAGAACAGAGAAATAATGGATATAACTTGCAGCAACAAAGAGGAAGAGGAAGACAGTACAACAACTATCAACAGAGAATGAACACTCCCCAGGGATCTGCTAGGGATGCAATCAGTCTGGACACACCAAGAGGAACTGTCCCATAAACCCATGGCCACAGGAAATGCAACGGACAAATCAAGCACAACCAGCATGGCACCAAAGCCAACCAACTCAAGCCCAAGGACCAGTCAATCCATGGCGGGGTCCAGATATGGGATACTAGGGCTGCCCAGAGAATCCTACGGGGAGGAGTCAGCTGCCAATAATATCTTACAATGCTGACCAAGAACCAATTCTGCAGGTTAAAGTGGAGGACAAAATGACACCAATGATGCTTGACACAGGAGCCACTTTCAGTTGTTTAAGTCCAGAATATGCCTCTCATCTCCCCAAGTCTGGAAACTACGTTAAGACAGTAGGATTCTCGGGACAAACACAGCTAATTCCAATGACGGCTCCAGTCAGCATAAAAGTAAAAGACTCTGAAGCAAGAATTCCAATTTTAATATCAGAACAAACACCAGTCAGCCTGCTAGGAAGAGACGCTATATGCAAACTAAACCTACAAATTTGGTGCTCCCCCGAAGGAATATATATTGATAACAGAGCAATAAAACAGATGATTCTAACACAAGAAAACAACCCTGAAGAATCACAAGCAAACATATTTTGGATAGGGGACTTGAAGGAAGTGGTAGAAAGAACATTAAATAAATGGGGAAGATATATAAAAGAACAATTGGGAAATATAGAAGAACCAAAGAACCAAAAAGTTTCACTGCACAATGATTTATGATCCAACAAGAGACCCAGAATTAGAAAAAGACTGGTTAATTGAGACAGAGAAACAACAGGTACCCCTAAACTCAGAATATTTAGTAGTGGGACCAATGGGAGCAGCATTAAAGGTAGAGGAATATGACTTCATAAGAAAATGGAATCAACCCCACATGTCACCCTATATATAGCAGAAGGAAAGCAGGCTAGAGACTTAGGACCAATGATGAAAGAAGCTAAAGGGATGGAATGGAAGAACACAGAGAACCCTTTCATTTTTCAAACACTAGTTGGGACATACTTAAAAATTTTATGCTGTACAAAAATGGAGGGCACCCCAAAAATGGTAGTGGGTACAATAGATACCATTTGAGGAATTGATGTATGAAATGGAACAAAAAGTACCCACACAACTATGGTCAAAACATGATACAGATGTAGGACTAGTAAAATCTGCAAATGCAGTTAGAATTAGAACGAAGCCAGGAGCAGTGTTACCAAGAAAACAGCAATACCCACTGAAACCAGAAGCAATAGAGGGCATTAGAAAAACAATAGAGGGATTGATGAAGGCAGGAGTGTTAGTTGAGTCAAACAGTTATTGCAACACACCTATTTTACCAGTCGAGAAGGCCAATAAGACTAAATGGAGATTGGTGCATGATCTAAGGGCAGTAAATGAAGTAGTAGAAGATTGGCCAGCTGAAGTTCCAAGTTGACAAATGTTCCACCTGCAGCTAACTATTTTACTGTTATTGAGCTCACGTCAGCTTTCTTCAGCATCCCATTGGCGGAAGAGAGCAGATACCTTTTTTCCTTCACCTACCAAGGTAAAAAATATATACTTACACACGAATGCCACAGGGATTCAAGCACTCACCACATGTGTTTAACCAAATGTTAAAAATGGATTTAGAAGACCTGAGACTGGACAGCACATTGATACAGTATGTAGATGACTTGTTGATTTGCTCAACAACACTAGAACAATGTCATCAAGATTCAATTAAGGTGCTTACAAAATTAGCAGAAGGTGACCTACAAAGCTTCAAGAGAGAAATTACAATATTGTTTGCCACAAGTTGAATACTAGGGAAGAATTATTGCACATAAAACCAAGTCAATCTCTCCCAGTCAATTGGAAGGAATAAGCAAAGCACCACAACCCCAAACAGTAGGACAGATGATGACATTTCTAGGGATGACAGGTTTCAGTGCTGATTGGATAGAGGATTATGCTATAAAAACAGCTCCTCTAAGAGCTCTAATGAAACAAACAGGGCAGCAGAATCTCAGAGAACGACTAACCTGGAACGCTGAAGCCCTGATAGCCTTTGAAACATTGAAAAGGAGCTGCAAACTGCTCCTGCATTAGCTACACCAAATTATGAAAAACCATTCCACCTATATGTGTCAAATAGAAAAGATGGATTTGCATCTGCTGTTTTGATGCAAGAAACATGTAGTGGAAGAAAGAAACAACCAATTGCTTATTATAGCACAAAGTTGGACAGTGTAGCACAAGGCTACCCACCTTGTTATCAACAAGGGGTGGCTGCTGTATATTTGGATATGAAAAGGCGTCTTCTGTGACAATGGGCTATCCAGTCATCATATACACACATCACAAAGTGGCTGAATTGTTAGAAAGAGGAAGATTTGTACTAACCCAAGCTAGATGCTTAGCTTACTCTGCTCTGTTAACTTATCCTGATGTTACCATAAAGAGATGTATAACAGCGAACCCAGCAAATTACATCCCTCTGGAAGATGAGGGAAAACCCCATGAGTGTGTAACAGATTCTCTGGCGTTCACACGCTTGAGATCAGATTTAGAGTCAACCCCAATTGTTGACGCTGAACTTGATTACTTTGTTGATGGGTCATGTTTTAGAGACCACTTGGGGAACCATGCTGGTTTTGCTGTTGTTAAGAAGGAAGGAGATTCTTTTGTTCCAGCCTTGCTACAGTATAGCTGGCAGAATTAAAAGCATTAACTGAAGCATGTTTATTGGCAAAAAAATCAGACACCTATCATCTACACTGACTCTGCATATGCTCATGGAGTATGTCATTTGTTTGGAGCAGTGTGGAAACAAAGAGGATTTAAAAAGAGTGATGGAACTCCAATCCAACATGGAGACCAAATTGTTAAACTGATCTCAGCAATGATGTACCCAACCAAATTGGCTATTGTCAAATGTCAAGCTCATAAGAAAGGAAATGATTTTGTCATCAAAGGCAATAATGCTGCTGATTTGCATGCTAAACAGGCTTCAGGGTGTCAACTTGCTGTAATGGCACCCTCAGTGTTAATTCAACCCATTCCTACCATAGATAGTATAAAAGAGATGCAAAGTGGAGTAACGCCATATGAACTAGCTCTATGGCAACAAAGAGGGGCAACAAGAGATGCAAATGGAATTTATCGATCTCATGAGGGATATATGATAGCCCCGAACCAATTATTGATTAACAATTTTGACAGCAGATGCGAATGGTTTTGACCATTGCGCAAGGGGGAAATGTTGAGAAAAATTAAAAAACAGGGATTCTGGTCACCATATTTACAGCAACGAATTGATGAGTTCTTAAGTGACTGTGAAATTTGTGCCCAAAACAATGTTAGAAAAGGAACATCAGCGCCAATAGGTTAAATTCCAGTTCCTGAAGGACCATTTAAACATTTGGTATTAGATTATGTTGACATGATAAAATCAGTGAGAGGGAAACGATACATGTTGGTAGTAATTGATCGATTTAGTAGATGGGTAGAGGCAGAGCCATCAGCAGATCAGGGAGCTCAAACAGTCATCAAGTTTTTGACCAGAGAAGTTATTCCAAGATTTGGCATACCATCTCAAATTAGTTCTGACAATGGCTCAGCATTCATCCAAAGGGCAGTAAAGACAGTGGTACAGCAACTAAGAATAAAACAAAGGCTAGGCTGCGTCTATAGGCCTCAGTCACAAGGGATGGTTGAACGCGTCAATGGGACACTTAAGGCCAAACTCAACAAAATTTGCGCTGATACCAAACTCAATTGGGTTGAGGCTCTGCCTCTTGCGTTAATGAGTTATCGAATGCAGACAAATAGAATAACTAATCTGACCCAACATGAAATGTTAACAGGGAGACCCACGCCTGTTCCTCATTTGAGAGGACCATACGAAGGACCGCCCCTAGAGCAGCTCCAAAATGAACTAAGAACGTACATAAGACAATTGACTACTATACATGAGGCTATCTATGCGCAGGAGCAGAGCAGAGGGACTAGGGAGGAAGAGGAGGCACCTTGCCCAGTAGCTCCAGGAGACCAGGTGTACTTAAGAGTCTTTAGGAGGAGATGGAATGAACCAAGACGAGAAGGACCTTACACTGTAGTAAGAGCAACCCCAACAGCAGTGCAGGTAGAAAGTAGCACCACGTGGTATCATTTAAACCACTGCACCAGAATACCAATATTGAGGCGAAGAAGAAGAGGCGAACAAGTGGATGATGCAGAGGGTGAGGGAGAGGAAATAGAGCAAGGTGTCCAGGAAGAACATGGAGTGGACACAGTGCCTGCAGGAGAAAATAATGATGTTGCTGAACCTCATTCTAGGGCTGCTGAAAGAACTGAAACCAGAGATGAACTGCAGGCACAGGATGGGCCACCTCTTCCAGTGGACACGGAACAGGAAGGTAACAGAGACTCTGATATTGTTCATACTGCTGATACATTTGCTGCAGTCCCTTCCTCAGGCCCAGAGCTCCCAGGAGGACTCTCTCCAGAACCAGAACCCTCAACAAGTGGGTTACAACGATACGCAAAGTTCTCCACGCTCAACTTACAAGACATTGACTTCCAGATATTGACATTCCAGGAGCCGACCTCGGAGACATTGACATACCAGACTTTGACTGAAGTGAACCATCTTAATGTGACTGAGCAAGAACAAGGTACTGTTGCACACAAACACATTGAAAAGAGATCCTGGGAATGGGCTAGAGCAGCTACTAATGACAATTACACTGAATTGGAACATAATAACGAGATGGATTTGGGGCAGGAAAAATTGATGGACATAGCACTTCACAATGAATGGTACAAGTGGGCAGAGTATACAGCCAAGCGAGTGAACAAGAACACCTGTATGCTATGTGTGCCTTCACCTTTGCAGAAGTTAACGGTACTGCCAAACCAATATGATAATATGCACTGTGCAAAATTCTACTCAAGGTATTGTACTGTGACTAAGAGAGATGTGCCATATTGCCCGACAGACTGTTTGACTATGCTTGGAAATTCATATTATCAAAAATATTACTATCAACCTGGGTGGGGGGATGAATGTCAAAAGTTAGATGTTAGATTAGATCCACAAAAAAGAGAAACGCCCCAAAACTACGTATTGGATTTGTCGCTAGAGTATGAGTGCATCAACAAAACTAAAGGCCACATAAATGTTGGAAAATTTAGAGGAAAGTGCTCCATTATCTGGCACCTAGATAAAAGCATGTATGGTGATTCGAGCGTATATAAGTCCACTAGCATAATATATGCAACAGCAACTGTAAATGTCAATATGACAGTAATTCAGCCTTATGAGGATTGTTACAACACAACCCTGCACTTTCCATTGATAGAACCATTGGAAGACCAAAGTGAGGCGGTTGCAGACTATTTCTGGCTATGTGGGGGAAGGAAATTGAGGGCTACCTTACCAATGGGTTTGGGGGTTTGTGTGTCAGAGTAAGGCTGGCCCATGAAGTAGGAATAATAGATTGGGATCTAGATGAGGAAGAAATATTGAAACAATCTGACGAACCCTCTGTTAAAAAACACAGAACAAAAAGAGCTTATGAACCAGACCCTAATATAAAAATAGACTCAATTGGGCAACCAAGAGGGATACCTCATAAGTTCAAAGCAAGGGATGAGATAAACTCTGGATTTCAGTCCATATTCATATGGATAACACCAAATAAGAATGCAGAATGGATAAATTACATATACTACAATCAGCAGAGGTTTATTAACTACACAGAGCAAGCTCTAGATGCGTTGGGGCATCAACTCAAATATACAAGCAAAATGACATGGCAAAATAGGCAGGCATTAAATTGGTTGTTGGCCGAAAAAGGGGGGGTATGTGTAATGTTTGGAGCTGACTGCTGTACTTTCATTCCAAATAATACAGCACCAGATGGATCATTTACTAGAGCCATGAAGAAGGTGAAGGAGCTCAGACAAGAGGTTTCTGAAAATGCAGGCAGCCAAAGAAAAGTGGGAGAATGGTTTGACTCACTGTTCGGTTCGTCGAAAGACTGGTTGATGAAGGTGGGAATGATAATAGCAATAGTGTTTGGCATTTTTGTCTTGGTGTTCTTTTGTGCTATGCCCTTTCTTAGATCAATGATGACCAATGCTGCTGCCAAAAAGATGATCAATATATCAGTGAGAAAAACAGGAGTGGATATTGGTGCCAATTCAGAAATGTGCCCAGTAGGCCCAGGACTGGATGAACTGGATGAGTTTTAGCCTGGGATGAAGTAAGGGAAGGGGTGCTATGGTATTTTCATTTTATTTTGTTTTTAACTATGTTTTTGTAGAAAAGGGAGTCAGCCCTACTGTGTATTTTAATTTGGGAAAAATAGAAAGCATTTTTAGAAATTGGGTAGAGTAGGCAGAAGAATCAGAAGGGGCTTTGTTTATTATCTTTACAAAAAAGCCCCCTTCCCACATTATATACTTTGTTTTCATTTATTGTTTTTCATCTTTTATTATCATACTTACTGTATTCTCAACTGGGACTGAGAGGGAAGGATTAAGGGTCTGAAGCAGGTCATTATCCGTGTTATGAGATAATGCAACAAGAATTAAAGGGAATGATTTGAAAGGTTTTATATTTTCTTTATTAAAAAAAAAAAAGAAGAAGAACATTTGAAGGTTTTACTGTATTTTGAAATATGCTGTGAAGTCTTATGAAAGCCAAAAAGAAGAAGGGATCGACGAGCACCTCAGTGCTTAGCAACTGGGCTAGACTCTACTGGTGGTTTAAAAACCCGCTGTCAGCCCCAACACCAGGTAGCACTCTAGGCAGGACCAGAGTACACTTGGCAACAGTGGAGTCAACCCAGATAGCACTCCAGACCACCGGAAGCATCTGAGAGTTCCTCTGGCATCGTGGGACGGTATATAATAAACTACTTATGATATAATCACTGAAAAAATATAAATCTACTGAAGTAATGAATTACTGAAATAATAATCTGCTGAAATGAGTTTAATGCACTGATTTACTGAGTGATTTAATGATATCCCCTGATGGATAGGGAGGTAAGGTCTTTTACTTCCTTCTAGTCAAAAGAGAGGGGAGATGTTTGGCCTTATTCTCCAGCCGGAGTGTGTTCACATGAGGAAGGTCAGTGAAAGTAAAAGGATGGATGGCTGAATATTGGCCATAGGTAGATTAAAAGAAAGGAGACTGAATTTATGAGGACATATTCTGGTAAGAGGGTCTAGGTGTGGGACTCAGAGTAAGTCCCAAAGGGGGGATGTGTGGAAGAAATTCATTTTTTGTAGGCCTCAGCCGTGTACTAGAAAATTAAGGTCTGTTGACCATCAAAGCATGGAAGACATGGGAAAGTTATGTTTGTTGTATGGGAAACTGGTGTGAAGCGCTGGGAAACTGTCATATGAGTGTTATATAAGAGGTTTTTTTAAAAATCAAGAAGCTGGGGATTTTCCACCAATAAATATGAAACGTGCAGAAGTTTGTATCTAATTGTGGCGAAATGATGAGGTGGAGCCAAAAAGAAAAGATACATAGGAGAACGCTAATTGGATAAAAAGGTGATAAGAAAGAGTATAAGAAATGAAGTTTTACCATGAATGAGCCAGATGAACAGCTGCATCTCACTTTGTTGTGCTTACAATAAAGTTTATATTTCCGAGAGATTTTCTTTGTTGAATCAAAAGACATTTGGACTTAGATTGTGCCACGACAATAGTTAGCATCTTGAACTTGAGCGTTCTGAGGGAACAGTTCAAGCCTTGAAGATCTAAAATCGGACGCAGTCCCCCATCTTTTTTGGGAACGAGGAATTATCGACTGTAGTAGCCTGACTCTCTCTCTGGGAGGGGAAATGGCCCCTTTGACCAGAAGAGATTGCAGGTTACAGAATCCAGGAGCAAATTTCTGTAATTCTGGGATTCTGGATTCTGTAACCTTTTTCTACTGTCGTTAGGACCCAAGTAGAGTTACCCGGCAGTAGCTTCCACGCTGCCAAGTTCTCTGAAATGGGTACCAATTTTGATACATCCCATTGAGGGGGTGCTGGGTGTTCCTTTTTGGAGGCTGCTGAGGGCGGCAAGCCAGTCCCCAGTCTTGACGAGAGGGAGCGCGCCTCGCCACACTCTGTTTTTGTGCCTCACGCTTGTGAGAAGGACCGGGATGAGGCTGGGTTGCCGACAGCTTCTCCCCTGAGTACGGAATTGCATGAATGCTTCCTCGTATTTCTTCACCTCTCGAAACCTGCTGACGACTGTATTGACTGAGTCAGATAGGGGCATCAAGCAAGAACACTTGGTCCCTGTCCTTGATGCCCTTGAGGTTCAGCCACAGTCCTCGATGGCCGTTTGCTTGGTCGCACGAAGAGACAGGTCTGTGAGTCGATGAAGCTCAGAGAATGCCTCCTTGTCGATGGAACCACCCGTTCAGCAGGTCAGTCTGGTACGCCTGCAACACCGCCATGGTGTGCAGGGCAGCACCAGCCTGACCTGCTGCTTGAAACACTTTATCCACTAGCGTTGAGGTGGTTCTTCACAGCTTAGTGGGGAGAGATGGTTTCTTAAGGGATGATGCCGACCCTGTGGCATCATCGTATACCCTCGTGCCTTCGCACCCACGATAGTCGAATATGTTGACTAGAGTTTCTATTTATAACATGTTTTTGCGGCGTTGTGCAGTGTAGCCAATCACAGACATATGTGTTGATTTCTTGAACGCAATGGCCAATCAGATGTATTTAAAATAGAATCCACTCACCGCTCAAAGTGAGTTTTTGTTCAGTGCTGAATTCTGCATGCTGGCAAATCCTGAGATTATAACAAGGAAAATGTGTAGACATTATGAAAGATTCATTGTGCAGTCAGCTTCATTGATAACGGAGCTTTGTGAGATCACACTGAACTGAGATGTCAGCTATTTAGGAATTATTAAGGGAGCGCACTTATCGCGCATTCTGCCATGCCAAACCATGCACGTGCTTGCTTTTATGTTAAATTACTTGAAACTATTTCATGGACATACAGAAAAAAAATCTATTTATACTTTTATGTGGGCTTTTGCAGGTGGGAGCGGGAGAAAACTTGAATGTTGCGGGAGGGAGCGGGAGAAGGTAACATATTTTTGTGGGAGTGGGACAGAATCCTGTGGGAGCGGGACTGAAAAATCTGTCCCGCGCAGGTCTCTAGCGCAAAGACACGAGAAGTATAGGGTTTGAACGAGTTCATTCGTTATGGAGGTTCTCAAAGAAGGGAAGAGACTGCTGTTGGGGTCCCTCCTCTTGGCCACCAGACAGATATCTGTCCTCTTATTTAGAGCATTTTGGGGTTTCTTGCTTGCGTGGCCAGTTTAGTTGTAACTTAGAGTGGGTGCTGGCCCTCGGAAGTAAGCAAGACGAGCGCATAGCACTTTAAACCGAGAAGCTCTCGCAGTACTCGCACTCGCCCAGCTCCAACACGAGGGCAGCATGCCCCTCCCCCAAACAGAAGAAACAAAACTGCCGTGAGTCACATTCAGTCATGGGCGCAGTTTTTTTGCGCACTGCCTAGCAAAACTAACTCCTAGCAGAGAGACAGAAAGAGAGAGCTTGTCACACACACACAGTATGGCCCTGAAGACAAAGAGAACTGAGGATGCACCTGTGGCACATCTAATTATAGCCTCTGATGAGCATGTGTTCCAATGACGTCACCGTCTGAGGCTACCAAGTTCAATGTCAAGTTCATTTATGTGTTACACACATACTTCACAGCTGGTCAGACAAAGATGTTTTCCCAAAGCGATCAGCGCAGCATTGAGAGTAGCTTTTGAAAGGGAACACATATTTTGTAAATGAACCACCACACCTTCTGTTCCTCCGTCTATGGAGCAAATGATAGTCTAACACAACTTGTACCTGAAAGCAAGTCATTGATGCTGGTGCTCTGTTTACTTTAAAGAACCATCATCACAATCAGAGCCCATCAGTTCCTGCTGGTAATTTAAAGGAGAGGCTCATAAAAGAAAAGGCTGCAAGAAATTAAGTCATTTAATGGCTGTGATCTCTAATCTGATGACATTTAGGTGCATTGCTGCTTTACAATGATTGCATGTTTTGATGACAGTCTGATTAAGTTCAGAGTCCATGTTGGGTTTATTTGTTGCCATGGTGTCAATGCAGCACAATTTCTTTTCACTTTCATACTGAGCATGACTTGAAAGAGAAAGACTTTTATCCTGAGAGATTTCAAGTGAACCTGTATTTTCTCACAATGTGGGTAGGTATTTCATTTAATGGGTCCAAACAGAAATGTTGTCAGTGCTCCCAAGACCCCTTTTTAAAGTTATATCATAAAGAGGACGGTGAAAAACATGCACTAAAAACTGGACTAACAAACATTTTAAACATAACATTGAGTAAAATAAGGTCTGTTGTGAGTATTATTTGAAGAGACTTTCACTTTTTGTTTTACAACATAAATTACACACAATCATACCTCAAACATGTTTCAAAGCCAGTGTCTATATGATTATGTGTCTGTGTGGTTGCTAACAATTTAACCTACTAAATAAGGACAACTAACACAAGGATGCTTTACCGAACAGAAAACCATTATAGTCTTTTTTTATAGCAATTCGTTAGCAATTTCTGCTACTCCCTATTCCCATATATATTAGGGGTGTAACGATACACCAATGCCACGGTTCGGTTCATATCACGGTTTTGGAGCCACAGTTCGGTTCAATTCTGTTTGCTATGCGGGCAGGGTTCTGTGTTCAATGTTTTTTTTTTTTAAAAAACAAGCAAATTTATTTTTCAAAAATTGATGACACACACACAAGTAATGTCCCACTTTAGCCTACATAGACACATACATTGTATAAGTTAAAGCTATTAGATAGCAGTTTTTGTTAATACAATAAAGTAGCCACACTAATTTAAAAAAATACAAAATAACAAAGTGAAAATAAATTGTCATTTTGGGGTTATGAAAACAACAGTTACCATGGCAAATACACAATACATCATGAACTGTTAATGAAACATGAAAACTGCTCCTGATGAATAGAATGAACATCATACCTGCATGCCTTCCCAGATAACACACGTCGTACCATTTATGTGACTTATTGGTACTTTACTTTTATTTCGTGACTTACGAATTGACAACGTAACGTTGCATGCTCGTAGTTTCTCTTGCGCTTTATGAAGTGATATACAGCGCGCGCCGCCGCATTTGCGCGTGTAATTGAACAGTGTGCGCTAAGAGTGCAGTATAACGGAAAAGGACAGGAAAGTTCGGTTTTCTGAGGTGAGAGAGACTTTTTATTTTGTAACAAGCTACGAAAATGACACTGACAAGCCTTAAAACATATCATCTGACCGCAGATACTGAATCGGGACAACACGTTTTTCTCAGGCACTCTGCGACCCACCAGTTGAGAAACACTGCTGTAGAGAACACCCTCTCACTGGGGACCGATGTTACTGGGACTTCAAGGTAGCATTTAGCCACCCTGGCTAAATGGGGAAACTGGCTTTCTTTGTCCTTCCACGTTCCACCATGCAACTTGAGCGATCACCCAAGTCACATGACATGCACTTGGAAGACATAAGTTAGTGTATATTTAGTAAATAATATTCTTATAATAATATTTAGTAAAAATACAGCTCTTATTAGTTGTTAAAAGTGTACTAATTACTAATTAATAAAAGTGTACATTTAATCAAATGTCAAGGAAGGAAAAAATAGTTTTGTGACATAAGGTGAAGTGAGAGCTGGGCTGGCTGGGGCAGCAGGGGCAGCAGGGGGCGGGGATCGTTCGGTTTGACATGAGAGTATCGCAGTTCGTACCGTGGGTGGTGTATCGCGGTTTTTCGGTTCGGTTTGAATATCGTTACACCCCTAATATATATATATATATATATATATTCCAATATATTATATATATCTCATATATATATATATATATATACACTCACCTAAAGGATTATTAGGAACACCATACTAATACTGTGTTTGACCCCCTTTCGCCTTCAGAACTGTCTTAATTCTACGTGGCATTGATTCAACAAGGTGCTGAAAGCATTCTTTAGAAATGTTGGCCCATATTGATAGGATAGCATCTTGCAGTTGATGGAGATTTGTGGGATGCACATCCAGGGCACAAAGCTCCCGTTCCACCACATCCCAAAGATGCTCTATTGGGTTGAGATCTGGTGACTGTGGGGGCCATTTTAGTACAGTGAACTCACTGTCATGTTCAAGAAACCAATTTGAAATGATTCAAGCTTTGTGACATGGTGCATTATCCTGCTGGAAGTAGCCATCAGAGGATGGGTACATGGTGGTCATAAAGGGATGGACATGGTCAGAAACAATGCTCAGGTAGGCCGTGGCATTTAAACGATGCCCAATTGGCACTAAGGGGCCTAAAGTGTGCCAAGAAAACATCCCCCACACCATTACACCACCACCACCAGCCTGCACAGTGGTAACAAGGCATGATGGATCCATGTTCTCATTCTGTTTACGCCAAATTCTGACTCTACCATCTGAATGTCTCAACAGAAATCGAGACTCATCAGACCAGGCAACATTTTTCCAGTCTTCAACTGTCCAATTTTGGTGAGCTCGTGCAAATTGTAGCCTCTTTTTCCTATTTGTAGTGGAGATGAGTGGTACCCGGTGGGGTCTTCTGCTGTTGTAGCCCATCCGCCTCAAGGTTGTGCGTGTTGTGGCTTCACAAATGCTTTGCTGCATACCTCGGTTGTAACGAGTGGTTATTTCAGTCAAAGTTGCTCTTCTATCAGCTTGAATCAGTCGGCCCATTCTCCTCTGACCTCTAGCATCAACAAGGCATTTTCGCCCACAGGACTGCCGCATACTGGATGTTTTTCCCTTTTCACACCATTCTTTGTAAACTCTAGAAATGGTTGTGCGTGAAAATCCCAGTAATTGAGCAGATTGTGAAATACTCAGACCGGCCCGTCTGGCACCAACAACCATGCCACGCTCAAAATTGCTTAAATCACCTTTCTTTCCCATTCTGACCTTCAGTTTGGAGTTAAGGAGATTGTCTTGACCAGGACCACACCCCTAAATGCATTGAAGCAACTGCCATGTGATTGGTTGATTAGATAATTGCATTAATGAGAAATTGAACAGGTGTTCCTAATAATCCTTTAGGTGAGTGTGTATATATATATATATATATATATATTAAAGCCTTTGAAAAAGATAACATGTATTTGTACAGTGGGGAGAACAAGTATTTGATACACTGCTGATTTTGCAGGTTTTCCTACTTACAAAGCATATAGAGGTCTGTAATTTTTTATCATAGGTACTCTTCAACTGTGAGAGACGGAATCTAAAACAAAAATCCAGAAAATCACATTGTATGATTTTTAAATAATTAATTTGCATTTTATTGCATGACATAAGTATTTGATCACCTACCAACCAGTAAGAATTCCGGCTCTCACAGACCTGTTAGTTTTTCTTTAAGAAGCCCTCCTGTTCTCCACTCATTACCTGTATTAACTGCACCTGTTTGAACTCGTTACCTGTATAAAAGACACCTGTCCACACACTCAATCAAACAGACTCCAACCTCTCCACAATGGCCAAGACCAGAGAGCTGTGTAAGGACATCAGGAATAAAATTGTAGACCTGCACAAGGCTGGGATGGGCTACAGGACAATAGGCAAGCAGCTTGGTGAGAAGGCAACAACTGTTGGCGCAATTATTAGAAAATGGAAGAAGTTCAAGATGATGGTCAATCTCCCTCGGTCTGGGGCACCATGCAAGATCTCACCTCGTGGGGCATCAATGATCATGAGGAAGGTGAGGGATCAGCCCAGAACTACACGGCAGGACCTGGTCAATGACCTGAAGAGAGCTGGGACCACAGTCTCAAAGAAAACCATTAGTAACACACTACGCCGTCATGGATTAAAATCCTGCAGTGCACGCAAGGTCCCCCTGCTCAAGCCAGCGCATGTCCAGGCCCGTCTGAAGTTTGCCAATGACCATCTGGATGATCCAGAGGAGGAATGGGAGAAGGTCATGTGGTCTGATGAGACAAAAATAGAGCTTTTTGGTCTAAACTCCACTCGCTGTGTTTGGAGGAAGAAGAAGGATGAGTACAACCCCAAGAACACCATCCCAACCGTGAAGCATGGAGGTGGAAACATCATTCTTTGGGGATTCTTTTTTTGCAAAGGGGACAGGACAACTACACCGTATTAAGGGGAGGATGGATGGGGCCATGTATCGCGAGATCTTGGCCAACAACCTCCTTCCCTCAGTAAGAGCATTGAAGATGGGTCGTGGCTGGGTCTTTCAGCATGACAACGAGCCGAAACACACAGCCAGGGCAACTAAGGAGTGGCTTTGTAAGAAGCATCTCAAGGTCCTGGAGTGGCCTAGCCAGTCTCCAGACCTGAACCCAATAGAAAATCTTTGGAGGGAGCTGAAAGTCCGTATTGCCCAGCGACAGCCCCGAAACCTGAAGGATCTGGAGAAGGTCTGTATGGAGGAGTGGGCCAAAATCCCTGCTGCAGTGTGTGCAAACCTGGTCAAGAACTACAGGAAACGTATGATCTCTGTAATGGCAAACAAAGGTTTCTGTACCAAATATTAAGTTCTGCTTTTCTGATGTATCAAATACTTATGTCATGCAATAAAATGCAAATTAATTACTTAAAAAATCATACAATGTGATTTTCTGGATTTTTGTTTTAGATTCCGTCACTCACAGTTAAAGAGTACCTATGATAAAAATGACAGACTTCTACATGCTTTGTAAGTGGGCAAACCTGCAAAATCGGCAGTGTATCAAATACTTGTTCTCCCCACTCTATTTAAATTTATGTTATGTATTTTTGCATTTTCAGAATACATAAAATACTTTGTGCCAGTCTTTATTAAGCTGCTGATTTCCTTTATCAACTACTGCAGTTCAGGTCCCCCAACTATTATGCACACAAGCTGCAGTGCAGATGTCAGAGAAAATGGCTTAAGTTGAACTTTGATATATTTCTAGGGATATAGAAGTAAGAGTGGTCTTGTTTTAAAGAAGACATTTGGCAGATTATGCCTTATGTTAGTGTTGTAGTCAAGACCACCTAATCCGAGACCAAGACCAATGTGTGTTGAGACCAAGACAAGACCAAGACCAAGGCAGGACAAGACCAAGTCAAGACCAAGACCAGACCAGCACTCCTTAAATTCATAGAGATCCACATTGCCACCTGAGAAATGACTTATAACTTATAATAAATGACTTATAATAAATATAATTAGAATAAGACACTATATAGAGCTTCTACCAATCAAATGAAATCATTAACAACAAAATTCATCTTTGCGCTACAGAGGTGATACAGAAGATGCATCTGAATTGGTAAATTACAAATGCATAAATAATGTTGAGTATAATGTTTTAAAAAAAAAATATTGAATGTTTGTTAAAGCAATATCATGTTTGATATTCATGTTTGATATTCATGCTCAGTCATGCTCAACATTTTTGAAAACAGCTCTCTTGCTCTTGTGATATAAATCCAGATCTCAGAACTTTTTGCAACAATATCTTGAATTTTGTGAGCATTTGTATTGAAGGGTTAGTTCACCCAAAAATGAAAATTAGCCCATGATTTACTCACCCTCAAGTCATCCTAGGTGTATATGACATTCCTCTTTCAGACGAATAAAATCGGAGTTATATTAAAAAAGTCCTGGCTAATCCAAGCTTTATAATGGCAGTGATTGTTGTTCTGTTTTTGAAGTCCATAAAAGTGCATCTGTCCATCATATAACGTGCTCCACATGGCTCCGGGGGGTTAATAAAGGCCTTCTGAAGCGAATCGATGCGTTTGTGTAAGAAAAATATCCTTATTTAAAACTTTATAAAGTAAATTATCTAGCTTCCGGCCGATCGCCGTCCGTATTCAATTTACGGAAAAAGTGTTGTGCCTCTCGCAGTTCAAAATGCTTACGCTACGTCTGACGAGTGTAACTGGTGTGCAATGTCGTCAGACGTAGCGTGAGCATTTTGAACTGCGAGAAGCACAACACTTTTTCCGTAAGTTGAATACGGACGGCGATCGGCCGGAAGCTAGATAACAGAAGACTTCAAAAACAGAACAACAATCACTGCCATTATAAAGCTTGGATTAGCCAGGACTTTTTTAATATAACTCCGAACTAACCCTTTAATTTTTGTTGACATTTTTGACACAATCCCTAATTAATTTCTGAATCGGCACAATAAATAAATCAAATTAGAAATAAGTTATTGACTGCATCTGAAGCAGTAAGTTTTACATCCAATCACATTAATGATGTTAATAAATAAATCAGGCAATGCACTGGCAATTTAGTAATATCCCAGCAGTTGTGGTCTTGACTGGTCTTGAAACAAAACCCGAGTCCTCTTAGTCTGAGACCAAGACAAGACCAAGACCGTCAAAAAATGGTCTTAAGACCAGTCTCAAGACCAAGACCGGTCTAGAGTACTACAACACTACCTTATGTACACTACCAGTGGACTAGTCGGCACAAAAATTCAGATACTCAGAATTAGGAACATATCTGTTTTCTTTATAAATCAATATTTCAAATACTTGACCTTAAGTGCAGTTTTAAGTATATTTCTGAGAAGCACATAAAGTATATTTTTGAGAAGTACATACAAAGTAGACTGAAAGTATACTTTCTTATTTTTAGTTTAAAAGAAGTACACTTATAGCACACTTGAATAAACTTCCTTTTCGTAAGGGTGCCTAGCGAGTTCACTAGTTAACTTTGAAAAAAAACTTTTGTAATTTCCAACTGGTGCAGGGGGTGATGTATAGGTGAAAATAAAACAAACGTTTCTGAGCAGCTGTTCTTTGCATTCAGAAGATACAAAATACTGTGAGCGTGTTTTGAGCTTATCTCTCAAATTCCAGTGCCCCAAGTCAACTGTTCATAGTATTTTTTTCCATCAGTTTTTCCCACATTGTGAAGTGTATTCATTACTATCAAAACTGTCTGAAGCTCCAGATGTTCTTTCAAGCGTGACTTGGGTAGAATTAATATTCATGCTGCATGTGGCTCAGTCAAAGGTGAAAGAGAAGGTGGTACTCACCGCCGAACAGAAGCAGCACTCCGGTCAGGAGAAGCAGCAGGTAGGCTCGTGCCAACATACTGATGAAGCCCAGCATTCCTCCAACAAAAAGCACAATTACGCTGAGAGGCAGGAGGACAATGAATGTCCCTTGCATGTCTGGAGAGAGAAGAGGTCTGGATGTGTCAGTCGGGGCACTCGCAATTCCAGCCAATTCGTTATTTTCATGGTTGGCATACCAAAAAATTGTTTGTTTCTATCCATTAAAAGTTGGAATTTTCCCAATTATGTCTTTTTAATTCATCTGTCTACTTTTGCGAAAACATTTGTGCTCCTGACAATGTTTTGTTTATTCGTTCTGAATGGAAATCAATAAGGCTAATCAGGATCATTTCAAAGAACTTTATGTAATTAAAAAAATTCTTTGTGTAGGCTGGGGTGGTCAAAGCTCAGCTCTTGAGACTTTGTACCGTACTATTCCCTTAATTATCCTTAATTATCCTAATTCCTTATGTCAGACACAACTGAGTAGTTAACATTCCACACCTTCCACTACTGATTTCATATACAGTGGGGAGAACAAGTATTTGATACACTGCCGATTTTGCAGGTTTTCCTACTTACAAAGCATGTAGAGGTCTGTAATTTTTTATCATAGGTACTCTTCAACTGTGAGAGACGGAATCTAAAACAAAAATCCAGAAAATCACATTGTATGATTTTTAAATAATTAATTTGCATTTTATTGCATGACATAAGTATTTGATCTCCTACCAACCAGTAAGAATTCCGGCTCTCACAGACCCATTAGTTTTTCTTTAAGAAGCCCCCCTGTTCTCCACTCATTACCTGTATTAACTGCACCTGTTTGAACTCGTTACCTGTATAAAAGACACCTGTCCACACACTCAATCAAACAGACTCCAACCTCTCCACAATGGCCAAGACCAGAGAGCTGTGTAAGGACATCAGGAATAAAATTGTAGACCTGCACAAGGCTGGGATGGGCTACAGGACAATAGGCAAGCAGCTTGGTGAGAAGGCAACAACTGTTGGCGCAATTATTAGAAAATGGAAGAAGTTCAAGATGACAGCCAATCTCCCTCGGTCTGGGGCACCATGCAAGATCTCACCTTGTGGGGCATCAATGATCATGAGGAAGGTGAGGGATCAGCCCAGAACTACACGGCAGGACCTGGTCAATGACCTGAAGAGAGCTGGGACCACAGTCTCAAAGAAAACCATTAGTAACACACTACGCCGTCATGGATTAAAATCCTGCAGTGCACGCAAGGTCCCCCTGCTCAAGCCAGCGCATGTCCAGGCCCGTCTGAAGTTTGCCAATGACCATCTGGATGATCCAGAGGAGGAATGGGAGAAGGTTATGTGGTCTGATGAGACAAAAATAGAGCTTTTTGGTCTAAACTCCACTCGCCGTGTTTGGAGGAAGAAGAAGGATGAGTACAACCCCAAGAACACCATCCCAATCGTGAAGCATGGAGATGGAAACATCATTCTTTGGGGATGCTTTTCTGCAAAGGGGACAGGAAGACTGCACCGTATTGAGGGGAGGATGGATGGGGCCATGTATCGCGAGATCTTGGCCAACAACCTCCTTCCCTCAGTAAGAGCATTGAAGATGGGTCGTGGCTGGCTCTTTCAGCATGACAACGAGCCGAAACACACAGCCAGGGCAACTAAGGAGAGGCTCCGTAAGAAGCATCTCAAGGTCCTGGAGTGGCCTAGCCAGTCTCCAGACCTGAACCCAATAGAAAATCTTTGGAGGGAGCTGAAAGTCCGTATTGCCCAGCGACATCCCCGAAAACCTGAAGGATCTGGAGAAGGTCTGTATGGAGGAGTGGGCCAAAATCCCTGCTGCAGTGTGTGCAAAACTGGTCAAGAACTACAGGAAACATATGATCTCTGTAATTGCAAACAAAGGTTTCTGTACCAAATATTAAGTTCTGCTTTTCTGATGTATCAAATACTTATGTCATGCAATAAAATGCAAATTAATTACTTAAAAATCATACAATGTGATTTTCTGGATTTTTGTTTTAGATTCCGTCACTCACAGTAGAAGAGTACCTATGATAAAAATTACAGACTTCTACATGCTTTGTAAGTGGGCAAACCTGCAAAATCGGCAGTGTATCAAATACTTGTTCTCCCCACTGTAAACGTACCACTTCAATTTTCATTAAGTAAGGCATTTAATTGATCAAAAGTGACAGTAAAGACATTTATAATTTTACACACTATTTATATTTCACAGAAATCCTGTTCTTTTGAGCTTTCTATATCTAATATTTTTATAAATTATAATAATAAATTATATTAAAATAACCAGCACAACTGTTTTCAACATTGATAATAATAATAAATGTTCCTTTAGCAGCAAATCATCATATTAGAATGTTTTCTGACGGATCATGTGACACTGAAGACTGGAGTAATGATGCGGAAAATTCAGCTTTGTAGTCATAGGAATAAATTACTTATATTCAAATAGAAAACATTTTAAATGGTAGTAATATTTCACAATATTACTGTTTTTACTGTATTTTTTATTACATTTATTTATATATATATATATATATAGTAAAATTTCATTATATTTTGTATTTGCTATAAAAATTCATTATATTCAGTAAATAAAAATCATTTTATATTTATGCGTATTCATATAATTTATGTAAATACATACACATTTTTTATACTGTCGGACTTGCTTGCCAGTAGAATTAGAGGCCTAAGAGTTTGTATTGATTATGTGTTTTTTTTTATTGAGCATTAAGATTAAAGATGGTTCAGCGTGATCAAGGCCATGGATTTTCTTTAATGGCCTCACTATGAACATGATGTTAGTAATGATGGGAGGGGAAGGAGACAAGAAAGACTGAAATCTGTTTTTGCTGAAAATACATGGATTTTAATGTCCTTAAAGGACAAGGACATTTAGCATGTAATTTTTTCAGTGTAGTGAAACATATGAGTTGAAGGATAGTCTACTTGTATTGTTAATGCAAAGCCCAATTTACCAGTAATTTTAAGTAGTTGGGTCCATATCAATATGGACCCAACAACTTAAATTTACTGGTAATCCATGTAATAACAACTTACTACAAATAAACACAACAGGCAGTAGACAGTGACAAGTTAAAAAAAATCACATAATCAAGCCAGCCATTGTTTTCTTTCTGGAACAGCCACAGTATGTCTATCCGTAGGGTTCATGCATTGGACAGGTGCATTTCATTCTTGTTTCACTTGTATTTCTGACATTATTCTGCACTGTTTTTGTCACAAGCTTTTTTGGAGCAGCCATGGTCCATGCAGTCCATGATGATGTTCAACACATATAAGGTAGGTTATTTCTTTTTTACGGTTTATCCAAGGATTATATTTTAGGCGAACAATCCAGCGAAGATGGAGGGAAAAGATATATTGAACTAGCTTTAGATGGGCATTTAGCTTTGTGCAGAGGCTACTATCTAATTAAAGCAACATCCTGAAAACCCAGACTTATTGAGTCTATTGTTCAAAGCAGAAACTAAATCCAATTTGAGCCAGTTTAGGGGTGTTGAATCTGATATAATCTTGGTTTTACAACCTCATTACAGTCTCTAGTGTACAGGTACAGATAATGTTTCAGGAGTAGAGCATGTGAGTTTAAAAATCTCATTCAGTCCTATACAGTGCTTTGAATGGCTCAGACAGGAATATTATTTTTTCATAGTGTCTGATGTATGGGATGGATAAGACTTTTTTTGGTTAGATTTCCTTTATCTTTCGCTTTTCTTCTCAATGACTTTTGTACAGTTATCAATACTATAAAATATTAACACACTTCGAAAGTGGCAATAATTGCAATTCTACATTTATAGGCTCATTTTAAAACAAAAATAAATGATAACTGGTGATTGTTTGGCACTAAAAATATGAATAATTTGGAGTGATGTTGCACATTAGTAGGTTATGGCCAACAGCCATATTGAGATTATGAAAAAAAGAAAGGAAAACAAAGGAAAATAATGTTGCGGTCGGGGTCTGTTGGCAGGTGGCCTCACAATATTAGCAGTGAAACACATGCCATGGTTCACTGTGGTGCACTTGTTACAGCTGTGTCTCTACCACAGCTGCCCTCTAATTGAAGAGTGTTTCCATGACAATCCAAAGAAATCTGAGGAATTTATATGATGTATGGCATTCATGGTTAAAATAGCCTTAAATTGTTCTGGTAACCTAAGAATTTAGATATGTTCAAATATTTCTGTGCCTCTAACTTCAGGCTGCAAATATTCACACTTTCTGTTCAGAAGTGTGCAGCCCATTTGCAACAATCATAGATGTGTAAAATTACTTGTTAAACTTCCGCTGGGTTTCATTTAAAAACTTGTAATCGACGAAAGCAAAAACTGAAAGCAATTAGGAACAAGAACCTAAAAACGTGGTGGCATTTTATATAATAAATACTGCATTTTCAGGTTTTATTTTTCAGTAGGCTTTCTGCTAAATATGGTTAGGTAAGATGTGTTTTATTATTATAGACAAAAATTAGGCTAATGGAATCTATATTTGATGTCAAGTACTTTATCAAATGCTTGTAAATGAACATTTAATGAATACAGCAAACATATATAACATATACAGTCTCAGTATAAAGCCAAACCAAGGAGTTTTTGACTTAATATACTTCCACAACAAGTGTTTTTTATCCCTTAGATAGCATTATCTGAAACATTAAATATAATGATTTTAAGAATTTGATTTTGTCTGCTGAGTAAGACATTAAAGATCATGAGATATGAGGATGATGACACACAGATCTTACTTAGTATCTGCCTTTGTGAATCTGTTAAGTTTCTTCCTGCTCCAAAAGGATTCATAAATGGCCAGCACTGGTTATGAACTGTAAGAGAGAATAACTTTATCCATGCGCATGAAAACCTAAACATCACAAACAGAAGGTCAAACACAAACATGTAATATGACTTACAGTTACAAGTTCGCCACAGTCCAGAATGTGAGCTCAGAGACACAGATGAGCTGTTTTCTCTCTTAGAAGTGTCAATGATGTACCAAAAATCGGTTCCAATTGCCAGAACGAGACTTACAAAGCTGAGGACACCAAAGGTGCCCACAAAACTGGCCAAACATGTGAAAGTGACTTTCATTTTGTCTGAATGCCGGTTTCTACAGAGCTTGAAGAGAAACTCCTCCTTTCTTGCTACCTTGAGTGTGTTCCTTCCCTCAGCGCTGCCCATCTGGAAGCTCCTCGCTAGATGCTGCGCTGTTTATGCATTAACATACTGTAGGGTGATTTTACCGAGAGAGGGCAGTATGGTCCACTTTCAGATGCGCGCGCTCTCTTTCGTCTTTCTTTGATTGACCATGAACTGTGGCATAGAAAAATACCGCTGGTGAGTAAAAACCACAAACATAATTAGTTACAGACGTAATTGCAACATATAATCCCCCCCTATCTCATTAGTATGCAAACCTTTGTTTGTTCTGTATCAGATTATTACCACAGGGATCTCTGAATTCATTTGATTGGTAAACAGTCTTTCAGTTGTCAGGCAGGTTTCTGTTCCTCTGTCTACTATCAAAAACTGAGTAGTATCAAAGACTATAGATAGAAGAGTAGTAATGTTAGTTTTTACAAATGTTTTGTTTATTAATGTGCCAAATAATATTGATAAAAACGAAATAGAATTATGGGTGTGCGAGTTGAACATTCGAGTCGCATTCGATTCAAACACTGAAGCGGAGGGAGTTACCATGGAAACGGGGCGGCAATAGCAAGGGACAAGCAGAAAAACTTCTCGGTTACTGACGTAACCTGGGTTCCCTGAGAGAAGGGAACGAGTATTGCGTAAGCTTACGCTTATGGGAAACTCCTTTTCTCGAGATATGAAGCCAAAAATTATCTTTATAATTTTATATAATGTAAAACGCAATGCAGCTGCACAGCAGACCCAGGCAGAGCATACTAGCGCGCTGTTTGGCTGTGCTGCGGCAACTGCAAGAACCTATGGCGAGGTGATTGAGGCGTGCACCAATAGGGTCGCTTTGCGCCCAAAAGCACGTCAAACACCGTCTAATTTAATATATTTAAGCTATAAAAGCCCATGTTACGATCGACTGAAGCGATTCCCTGATCTAAGCACAATAGCACGGCAGGTTACGCAATACTAGTTCCCTTCTCTCAGGGAACCGAGGTTACGCCAGTAACCGAGAAGTTCCCTTTCGAGAGTAGTATTGCGTAAGCTTACGCTTATGGGAACCCAATTTAAAGAGCCGTGTGTGCTTACAAACCCGATTCCAAAAAAGTTGGGACACTGTACAAATTGTGAATAAAAAAGGAATGCAATAATTTACAAATCTCATAAACTTATATTTTATTCACAATAGAATATAGATAACATATCAAATGTTGAAAATAAGACATTTTGAAATGTCATGCCAAATATTGGCTCATTTTGGATTTCATGAGAGATACACATTCCAAAAAAGTTGGGACAGGTAGCAATAAGAGGCCGGAAAAGTTAAATGTACATATAAGGAACAGCTGGAGGACCAATTTGCAACTTATTTGGTCAATTGGCAACATGATTGGGTATAAAAAGAGCCTCTCAGCATGGCAGTGTCTCTCAGAAGTCAAGATGGGCAGAGGATCACCAATTCCCCCAATGCTGCGGCGAAAAATAGTGGAGCAATATCAGAAAGGAGTTTCTCAGAGAAAAATTGCAAAGAGTTTGAAGTTATCATCATCTACAGTGCATAATATCATCCAAAGATTCAGAGAATCTGGAACAATCTCTGTGCGTAAGGGTCAAGGTCGGAAAACCATACTGGATGCCCGTGATCTTAGACGGCACTGCATCAAATACAGGAATGCTACTGTAATGGAAATCACAACATAGGCTCAGGAATACTTCCAGAAAACATTGTCGGTGAACACAATCCACTGTGCCATTCGCCGTTGCCGGCTAAAACGCTATAGGTCAAAAAAGAAGCCATATCTAAACATGATCCAGAAGCGCAGGCGTTTTCTCTGGGCCAAGGCTCATTTAAAATGGACTGTGGCAAAGTGGAGATGAATCAAATGAATCAAAGATGAATCAAAATTTGTAGTTCTTTTTGGAAAACTGGGACGCCATGACATCCGGACTAAAGAGGACAAGGACAACCCAAGTTGTTATCAGCTCTCAGTTCAGAAGCCTGCATCTCTGATGGTATGGGGTTGCATGAGTGCGTGTGGCATGGGCAGCTTACACATCTGTAAAGGCACCATCAATGCTGAAAGGTATATCCAAGTTCTAGAACAACATATGTTCCCATCCAGACGTCGTCTCTTTCAGGGAAGACCTTGCATTTTCCAACATGACAATGCCAGACCACATACTGCATCAATTACAACATCATGGCTGCGTAGAAGAAGGATCCGGGTACTGAAATGGCCAGCCTGCAGTCCAGATCTTTCACCCATAGAAAACATTTGGCGCATCATAAAGAGGAAGATGCGACAAAGAAGACCTAAGACAGTTGAGCAACTAGAAACCTGTATTAGACAAGAATGGGACAACATTCCTATTCCTAAACTTGAGCAACTTGTCTCCTCAGTCCCCAGACGTTTGCAGACTGTTATAAAAAGAAGAGGGGATGCCACACAGTGGTAAACATGGCCTTGTCCCAACTTTTTTGAAATGTGTTGATGCCATGAAATTTAAAATCAACTTATTTTTCCCTTAAAATGATACATTTTCTCAGTTTAAACATTTGATATGTCATCTATGTTGTATTCTGAATAAAATATTGAAATTTGAAACTTCCACATCATTGCATTCTGTTCTTATTCACAATTTGTACAGTGTCCCAACTTTTTTGGAATTGGGTTTGTAAAAACTTCGCCCTATACTACGGCCTGAAGGCGAGAGCCCGAGGCCCATAGAAGAGTAAAGTATGAGACCCAATAAGAGGCCAACCAGCAGTGAACCTCATATAAGGGTATATGCAGGAAAAATATTCCTATGTCATATAATTATAGGAACTAGACTGGACAGAGTCGGGCCTTATTGTTATAGAATGATATACTTTGTATATGGACTTAGATAAACTAGACCAGATAGAATGGGGCCTTATAGTATAGAATATGTTAGAACATATGTTTATGTTACACATACTTTATTTATGTTTATAAAATTAAACACCAGACCGGATAATTTTCGGGCCATATGGTATTGCAAATGCGTTATGCATTTGTTTATATGGAAAGAACCATAGCTTGTAAAGCAGGAACCTCCAAGTTATAGAATTTGATAAATGTGTACGGAGAGGCCCAGCCTGCCGATATCTTCAAGTGGTATTCCACTGGACCAAGGCCACGCCGCTGGTGGAATGAGCTCTGACGCTTAAGGGGCAGCAGAGACCCTTTGACTCATAAGCGAGCGAGATAGCATCTACTATCCATCGTGACAATCTCTGCTTCGTGATCACGCACCCTCTGGTGCAACCGCCAAAGCATACGAAGAGCTGTTCCGACTGCCTGGAAGCAGCGGAACGCTCTAGATAAACTCTAAGAGCCCTGACGGGACAGAGTAGATTCGCGTCTCTTTCTTCCTCAGACGAGGAAAGAGCTGATAGCGAAATGATCTGTGCTCTGAACAGAGTGGAGAGCACTTTGGGTACATACCCGTGTCTTGGTTTGAGGACGACTCTGGAGTCGTTAGGCCCAAACTCAAGGCAGGAATCGCTCACTGAGAGTGCATGTAAATCACCAATTCGCTTGACTGAAGCTAGTGCCAGCAGGAGAGCAGTCTTTAGCGAAAGGTGCTTCAGGCTCACAGACTGAAGTGGCTCAAATGGGGGACCTTTCATGGCCTCTAGGACCGTGGAAAGGTCCCATATAGGAACTGATGAGGGTCGAGGCGGGTTCAGCCTCCTAGCTCCTCTGAGGAAGCGCGCGACTAGGTCGCTTCTCCCCAGTGGCTGTCCTGCCACATGAGCATGAGACGCTGCTATGGCAGCCACATATACTTTGAGCGTGGAGGGGGAGCGACCAGCATCCAAAAGCTCTTGAAGAAAGGAGAGCACATTAGTCACTCCACATGAGTGTGGGTCCAGGTTCCGAGCTGCACACCAGCTTGAGAACACTGACCATTTTAGAGCGTAAAGCCGCCTGGTAGAGGGCGCTCTAGCTTTAGAAATAGTATTCAGCACCTTTTCTGGGAGGTTCCCGGGTATCCATTGATGGGCCACAAATGGAGGGCCCATAAGTCGGGTCGGAGATGCCAGATCGTCCCCTACGCCTGCATGAGGAGGTTCCTCCTCAGCGGTATTGGCCATAGGGCTGTTTCTCCAGAGAGGAGCTATTAAAAGCACTGCACACTTGCTCTCTCTGATCCGTTTGATGACCTGAGGTAACATCGCGATCGGAGGAAAAGCATACAGCGGGCAGCTGGGCCAGTCGTGGGCCAGCACATCCTTATGCTTGGAGAAAAATGTTGGGCAATGAGCATTGTCTCCTGAGGCGAAAAGATCGATTTCCGCCTTGCCGAAGATGCTCCAAATCAGCTGAACCGTTTGTGGGTGAAGAGACCATTCCCCTGGGGGAATGTTGTCTCTGGATAGCATATCCGGACCCTGGTTCAGAATGCCTGGCACATGCGCTGCCCTTAGCGAGCGCAGGTTGTGCTGAGCCCATAAAAGGAGATGTTTTGCCATGGTGTGCAGGTTTCTTGACCTGAGGCCACCCTGGCGATTTATATAGGATACCACTGACATGTTGTCCGTTCGGACCAGGACGTGGTGATCCTTTATGTATGGGAGGAAAGCTTTTAGCGACAGATCGACCGCTTTCATCTCTAGACAGTTTATGTGCAGCTGCCTCTCCGAGCTTGACCAAAGGCCGGAGACGGGCCTGCCCTCGTGAAGTGCACCCCAACCTAAGTTGGATGCATCTGTCGAGATCACTTTCCATTTCGAGACCGTGCCCATACTCACACCCGACTGATACCAATTGGCCGCTTTCGAAGGAGCCAGGGCTTTGATACAGCTGTGGTTCACTTTGATGTGTAAGTGGCCCGACCGCCATGCGCAAGCCGGGACGCGAGGCTTTAACCAGCGCTGAAGGGGGCGCATGTGCAGCAGACCCAGTTTGAGTACTGCCGATTCTGAGGCCATGAGGCCTAACATCCTCTGAAAACGTTTGAGAGGAGTGTAAGTGCCTGCTTTGAACGACGCCGCTAGGTGCTGGACGGAGATCATGCGCTGTGACGTAAGCCGCGCTCTCATCTGTATTGAGTCTATAACTGTTCCCAGAAAGGAAATATTCTGGCTGGGAGACAGCGTGCTCTTGGTAGTGTTGATCTTGAGACCCAGACATTCTAGATGGCTGAGGAGCCAGGACCTGTGAGTTACCAACTGCATCTCTGATTGGGCTATAATGAGCCAATCGTCGAGGTAATTCAGTATTCGCATTCCCCGTAGTCTCAGGGGGGCGAGGGCCGCATTCATGCACTTCGTAAATGTGCAAGGTGTTAGGGTTCGCGGGTTCGCAGGTCTCGCAGCTGGACGAGGCTGGAAGACTGGCGGTGCTGCTTTAGGAGGCTGAGGGGGCGGCGCTTTGAAATGGCCAATCGCATAGCCTGTGATGCCCTCTGTGCCTCGGTGAAGAGCTCAGTGAACCCCTTCACAGCTGGGCCAAACAGGCCGGTGGCGGAGATGGGAGAATCCAAGAAGGAGGTTTTATCCGCGTCCTTCATGTCCGTCAGGGTTAACCAGAGGTGGCGCTCTAGTACTGTCAGGTTTGCCATGCTCCTGCCAATCGCCTGGGCGGTGGTTTTCGTCGCGCGCAGGGCCAAGTCAGTGGCGCTGCGCAGGTCCTTAAACGCTTCCGGATCAGGGACAGACTCATCCAGAGAGTGGAGAAGTTTGGCCTAAAACACACGCCTCTGCCGGCCAGGCTGCGGAGGCGTATGCTCGACCGGCGAGAACTGACGTAGTGCGGCAGGGGTTTGAGGGGTGTGCCGCTTTAGCCTGCCATCCCTTAGCAGAGAGCGGCTAAAGATGCGCGGCGACAGCTTCCTCCAGAGGGGGCAAACCCTCGTAACCTCTTTCCTTCGCGGCGTCGATTACAGAGAGCGCTGAAGAAGATGAGGATTTTAAACGAGCTGAATATGGCGCCTTCCACGATTTCGTCAGCTCGTCATGTACCTCAATGAAGAAGGGGGCAGGCCTTTGCGGGGCGGCCTGACGGCGGCCTTGCAAAAACCACTCATCCAGCCTGCTTCCAGCCCGAGGTCATCCACGGCCCTGGTCAGCAGGCGAATGAGTTCAGAGTCAATGTTGGCTCTGACACCACTGGAACTAGCAAGGGTAGAGGGTGCGGGGTCCGCGATCGAGTCCCGACCAGTCATCACTACCGGATGCAGCGAGGGAAAAGCTGTCATCCTCATCCTCTTCCTCTTCTGGCCCGCCAAAGGAAACAGTACCGGTCGCTAACTCAGCGGGGCGCTGATTGTCCTTGACGAACAAGACAGGAGAGGGAGAATCAGAGCGCGAGACACGCGGGGAGTTTCCCGGCGTGGGCTCGCTTGTCTGCTCTGGCGCAGCCTGCTCCGGCATCTTCTGCGAGCGGCGCTTCTTCTTGCGCGGCCCTACAGGGAGAGTGGAGTGAGCAGGGCTCTCATTGAAGATGGCGAACCGAGCCAGCAGGGTCGGCAGCGCCATCTCGTCACACTCTGGGCAGCCGCCCTTACAGAGTGCAACTTCGGCATGTTCACGGCCCAGGCACACGGTGCACAGGATGTGCCGATCTTCGCCGAAAAGGGGGCCTCTACATGAGGCACAGGAAATACGAGGCATTTGCAACAACGCCTCGCTCTTTTTGTGAGTGTGAGTGCTGCAGCGGCAACACACACGGCTTTAAAAGGATATTTGGCTCACCGGATGGCGTAGCGGAAACAGCGGCTGAAGGTGGAGTCCAGCGAAGGCAGGATCCGGCGTACTCAGACTGCAAAGCAGGTGCTGGTTGCGCTGAAGGCCTTTTCAACAGGGGAGACTTCTGGATCCGGAGGTCAGTGAAGGGTGAGTTTGCTGAAGGAGATTAAATCTGAATCCTATGGCGTAACATGGGCTTTTATAGCTTAAATATGCTAAATTAGACGGTGTTTGACGTGCTTTTGGGCACGAAGCCATAGGTTCGTGCAGTTGCCGCAGCACAGCCAATCAGCGCGCTAGTACGCTCTGCCTGGGTCTGCTGTGCAGCTGCACTGCGTTTTACATTATATAAAATTATAAGGATAATTTTTGGCTTCATATCTCGAGAAAAGGAGTTTCCCATAAGCGTAAGCTTACGCAATACGAGAGTACTCTCGAAAGGGAACTCTGTCTCTCGCTTTTGTTTTCACTGCTTTCAGGTGAGTTTAGTCCATAAAATCACACAAATAATAC
This sequence comes from Coreius guichenoti, assembly GCA_039654105.1. Classification (NCBI taxonomy): domain Eukaryota; kingdom Metazoa; phylum Chordata; class Actinopteri; order Cypriniformes; family Gobionidae; genus Coreius; species Coreius guichenoti. The sequence continues at coordinate 29,764,535 of CM077171.1, forward strand.
ACACACCTGTTCCTGACACTTTTTTTACGTTCAATTGACACGCTTCTGTTTAATATTTACTTTATAGAATGGTTTAGTGTCTTCGGAAAAAGTGTTAGCGGTAGGCTAACTCTTGAGCTCTTGTTTATGAAAGTTTAGGCTTTTAATCACATCTTTATGTGTATATGAGAGGTTTTGATAGTTTTAGTAAAGATTTTGCTGGTTAATTTGTCAATTGGAAATAAGCTAATTTATTTAACCTAAAAGTATGTGCTGTAACGTACTTTTAATCGGTGACAGAAATTGGCTGAAACTCGTTCAAACATGTTTTGATCTCTCATGGTAAACAAATATTGATAGAAAATTGTTCCCTGATTTCAGGAGCGTCAAAAAAACCCATTACAACAAAGGGTGAAGCTCCACCCTTGCTGCTGACATGAAGGAAACACAGGTGAACTGAGAAAGCTCATTAAATAACTTCGTATGCATTTTTTGCACGATATATTTCACCTATATCACAATGCATATGAATTTATTTTTGCAAAATTATATATATATATATATTTTTTTTTTTTTTTTTTTTTTTTTTTTAAGAAGGCTTTGTGACACTATTATGAGCAATACTAAATGAGTAAACCTAAAAACATAAATTCTGTAAAAAAAAAATTGTATATTCTGTATATTATATTTTTCTCTTTTCTGCATTTTACCTCTGCTCTAGCTTGTTTATTTGTAATAAACTTGTCATTATATACTTAATATTTTTGACAAATCACTTATGTTCCTAGATTTTTCCTGCTGAAGGCCAGCAGAGTTGAGCGGACCTCCAAGTTATGAACCATATGGCTAGTAAGTAAAATCTCAAACATACACTAGTACCGTTCAAAAGTTTGGGTTTTTTTGTTTTGTTTTTGAAAGAAGTCTCTTATGCTCACCACAGGTGTATTTATTTGATTTATTAAAAAATACATTAAAACGGTAATATTGTGGACTTATTACAATTTAAAATAACTATTTCCTATTTTAATATATTTTAAAGTGTAAATTATTCTTCTGATGGCAACACTTAATTTCAGCAGCCATTACTCCAGTCTTCAGTGTCACATAATTCTTCAGAAATCATTCTAATTGCACTGTAGGCAAATGTCAGCAGTTAAAGGGATAGTTCACCCAAAAATTTAAATTACCCCATGATTTACTCACCATTATAAAAGTAATCCACACAGCTCCAGGGGGTTAATAAAGGCCTTCTGAAGCGAATCGATGGGTTTGTGTAAGAAAAATATAAATATTTAAAACTTTATAAAGTAAAATATCTAGCTTCCATCAGACTGCCTTCTGTATTCAACTTACAAAAAAAGTGTATTGCCTCTCGCAGTTCAAAATGCTTACGCTACGTCAGTTACGTTTTTTTACGCTACGTCCGACATCGTCGTGCCAGTTACGCTTTTTTGTAAGTTGAATACAGAAGGTGCCATTCATAAATACTCTAGTTTGTATAATAATATTTATGAATATTCAAATGCATGCGTAAACTCCTCCATCGCAGAGCCGTTTAAAAACTCTTCCAACGGCTCTGCTCCATCGTTAGTTCAGACCGGTGATGCGACGCGCAGTGACAGTTGGGTGATATTCACTTTCCACTTCCTGTGAAGTGATGTATCGATGTTCCCTTCTTCCCTACGCTGTTCACAGTACCCTTCGAACTGAACATGTTCGCTCCCTTCGGATTGGAATCTCACTTAAGATAGCGGAATACCCTGTGAAGTCCACTTCACAGTCTACTCACGGTCGAATGGAACGCACTATATTTGTCGATGCCTTGCTCTGTAGTCAGGCATATGCAAATGTATTTGCCTGTGTGATGTCACAGATCCCGCAACATCCAAACGAGCTGTTTTTGGAGCTTGATTAAATAAATGCTTTGTTTATAATGAGGAGGACGTTTGAAGGTCTGAAACTTGCAGATTGTTTTAATGGTACAAAGACCTCTTATATGTCAAAAGATCTGATTGATTTCTTATGTCATGACTTCTTTTACACTAATTTATGTACATTACAGGGAATTAAAAAAAGACATTTACTGTAAGTACAAAATATCTTATCCAGAACCATCTCAAGTAACCACTGACTAATCCAAATGTTTGTTCTTCTTTCTTGTTTTCTTTTGCAGATGCTGCCATAAAAGGCCATGAGAAGGCAACTGTTGTACAGTTGGGCCAGGCCATGAATTCTAATCTGGCAGAACTGAGGTTCCAAAATAAGAGGGTATGCACATGACGTCACAGTAGGTGGAGTCACTGCAGTTACACCCAGTGAGTGGCAAAAACACTGAGTGGCAGCATTGGTGTTCAGTCTGAACGCTGTCGAGTCCAGCTAGTCATGCTCCAGGATGTTTTGCCACTCAGTCTGACTGAAGGGGGCGTGTCACGGCGGGAAAGTGACATCAGTCCATACCCTCTATATAAGAAAAGAGACAGGTCTTTTGCAACGTTTACATTAACTGTTTTACATTTACTTTGATTTTCAAGTTGCTGGATTTATATTCATTTTGTGATTGTGCAGTTATACAGTGGGGAGAACAAGTACAAACCCGATTCCAAAAAAGTTGGGACACTGTACAAATTGTGAATAAAAACAGAATGCAATGATGTGGAAGTTTCAAATTTCAATATTTTATTCAGAATACAACATAGATGACATATCAAATGTTTAAACTGAGAAAATTTATCATTTTAAGGGAAAAATAAGTTGATTTTAAATTTCATGGCATCAACACATCTCAAAAAAGTTGGGACAAGGCCATGTTTACCACTGTGAGGCATCCCCTCTTCTTTTTATAACAGTCTGCAAACGTCTGGGGACTGAGGAGACAAGTTGCTCAAGTTTAGGAATAGGAATGTTGTCCCATTCTTGTCTAATACAGGCTTCTAGTTGCTCAACTGTCTTAGGTCTTCTTTGTCGCATCTTCCTCTTTATGATGCGCCAAATGTTTTCTATGGGTGAAAGATCTGGACTGCAGGCTGGCCATTTTAGTACCCGGATCCTTCTTCTACGCAGCCATGATGTTGTAATTGATGCAGTATGTGGTCTGGCATTGTCATGTTGGAAAATGCAAGGTCTTCCCTGAAAGAGACGACGTCTGGATGGGAGCATATGTTGTTCTAGAACTTGGATATAATCAGCATTGATGGTGCCTTTCCAGATGTGTAAGCTGCCCATGCCACACGCACTCATGCAACCCCATACCATCAGAGATGCAGGCTTCTGAACTGAGCGCTGATAACAACTTGGGTTGTCCTTGTCCTCTTTAGTCCGGATGACATGGCGTCCCAGTTTTCCAAAAAGAACTTCAAATTTTGATTCGTCTGACCACAGAACAGTTTTCCACTTTGCCACAGTCCATTTTAAATGAGCCTTGGCCCAGAGAAAAGGTCCTTCTCCAGATCCTTCAGGTTTCGGGGCTGTCGCTGGGCAATACGGACTTTCAGCTCCCTCCAAAGATTTTCTATTGGGTTCAGGTCTGGAGACTGGCTAGGCCACTCCAGGACCTTGAGATGCTTCTTACGGAGCCACTCCTTAGTTGCCCTGGCTGTGTGTTTTGGGTCGTTGTCATGCTGGAAGACCCAGCCACGACCCATCTTCAATGCTCTTACTGAGGGAAGGAGGTTGTTGGCCAAGATCTCACGATACATGGCCCCATCCATCCTCCCCTCAATACGGTGCAGTCGTCCTGTCCCCTTTGCAGAAAAGCATCCCCAAAGAATGATGTTTCCACCTCCATGCTTCACGGTTGGGATGGTGTTCTTGGGGTTGTACTCATCCTTCTTCTTCCTCCAAACACGGCGAGTGAAGTTTAGACCAAAAAGCTCTATTTTTGTCTCATCAGACCACATGACCTTCTCCCATTCCTCCTCTGGATCATCCAGATGGTCATTGGCAAACTTCAGACGGGCCTGGACATGCGCTGGCTTGAGCAGGGGGACCTTGCGTGCGCTGCAGGATTTTAATCCATGACGGCGTAGTGTGTTACTAATGGTTTTCTTTGAGACTGTGGTCCCAGCTCTCTTCAGGTCATTGACCAGGTCCTGCCATGTAGTTCTGGGCTGATCCCTCACCTTCCTCATGATCGTTGATGCACCACGAGGTGAGATCTTGCATGGTGCCCCAGACCGAGGGAGATTGACCGTCATCTTGAACTTCTTCCATTTTCGAATAATTGCACCAACAGTTGTTGCCTTCTCACCAAGCTGCTTGCCTATTGTCCTGTAGCCCATCCCAGCCTTGTGCAGGTCTACAATTTTATCCCTGATGTCCTTACACAGCTCTCTGGTCTTGGCCATTGTGAAGAGGTTGGAGTCTGTTTGATTGAGTGTGTGGACAGGTGTCTTTTATACAGGTAACGAGTTCAAACAGGTGCAGTTAATACAGGTAATGAGTGGAGAACAGGAGGGCTTCTTAAAGAAAAACTAACAGGTCTGTGAGAGCTGGAATTCTTACTGGTTGGTAGGTGATCAAATACTTATGTCATGCAATACAATGCAAATTAATTATTTAAAAATCATACAATGTGATTTTTGTTTTAGATTCCGTCTCTCACAGTTGAAGTGTACCTATGATAAAAATTACAGACCTCTACATGCTTTGTAAGTAGGAAAACCTGCAAAATCGGCAGTGTATCAAATACTATCAAATACATATACCACTGTATATATATATATGCTCTCTGTACTTTTTGTTACATCAATAAAAATCGCACATTATTTTTGTGTAGAATGTGTTCCCTGTAACTCCTGAATGGATTGCTCAATTGCAAACCAATTTAGATTATGTCCACCAGGTCAACGTTTTTTGCATTGTCTGTAAAATGTGGCATTTTGACTGTTTAATTTATAAATGTATACACATGTGAAATATACTAAAAGGAACATTAATTACATAATTGAATGTTTAAAAATAGATTTACATATACATAAAACTAATATATTAACAAATATTAAAAATGAATATATGCACATATATTGCAAATTCATATATTTACATAGATGGCTATCTAAACTTATTTAAATATAAAGGAAATAAATATATGTAAATTTTCCAATAAAAATATATTTACATGTGTTAAATATATGTGAAAAATATTAAAAAGGGGCCAAAATCAAATATTTAAATATATTTTTTAATATATATTTCAAAATATATTTACATATAAGTATAACATATATTTTATACTATTTAGATTTAAGACATTTAAATATATGAAAATCTATTTATTATTAATATATTTCGATCTATGTGACTTCTGTATGGGTTGTAAAAACAGTTGAAAATAATATAAATCTTTCTTTTTTTACATTGTCATTATTTAACTATTGCATAGTTTTCTTGTATCTTTTCGTGTATACTATTATTAGTATTTATTTTCATTGTCTTTTGTAGGCTACTATTACTGTTTAATTATCATCAAAGGCAGTTTGTTCTGGGTTGGTTGGGGAGGGATTGGAAATGTAAAAAATATACAATCTCTACAAACAATAGAATTTGCCTTTGGAATAAAAATAAAGAGAAAAAATATATATAAATCTTTATGACTGTTAATAATATAAATCTTTATGAATACAAATGTGCCAAATAATATTAATAAAAATGAAAGTGAAGTCATTCAGTAAGTGAATTCAATTCACACCATTATAAATGTCAAGTGCGTTCTGCTGTGGAACTGTTTTCAGAAGGGTTTTACACACACGGTCTGCTTTTAATGTAACACTTACGCAAGTCTAACCTCTCGTACGCTGCAACATAACCTTTAGGGATCTCATCATTTATAACGCTCATATTTTAGTATGATCTAATGCACTCGACTACACTACAAAAATATGTAAACTCCTCCTCGTCAACTACTCGGTAAATAGCAACTACTCTGTTTAGCTTCCTGGTTAACCCAAACATTTTAAAGGGAACGGTAAGAAAGAAAGCGTGGTGTTTTGAGAGTCTTGAGCGCATGGTCACGCCCACTTTAAGATATTTCTACTTAGACAAGAATAATCGCTTTTAAACGAGTTCAAACAAAAGCTCTGTGAATTTAAAAGTCTCAAGTGGTCTGAAACCTTCACCAGACCACTTGTTTCTTGCCTTTAGAGTCTTAAAATAGTTTTCCATTCATGTAGAATTGCAGACTTATCATAATCACTCCAAGTGCTTGTAGGAAGGATGATGGGGTATTTGAATGAAATTACCCTGTTCCCCAGAGCTCGTCCTTGTTAAGAGTGCCATGCAGGAGTGGTCATGGACCAGGTCACATTTAGAAGTGACACTGTTCTGTCTGATGTACACCTGCTGTTACCAAATGCTTGCCATCTCATGAAGAGACTCAACGGCGTAGGACAGCCAGGTAAGAAGAGCTGGGAGACATCTGTCCATCATATTGCTTATGTTTTGAATGTATACTAACTACTTACTGCAGGAATTTTCAGTCTTTTACTTGCCACAATATCCCAAATATGATAATCCTTGTCTGTGGGACCCCCATCCTAAAATGGGGGTCAACTGGAACAACATTCCAGTCAACCAATGAGATTGTATGTAGTGTTTTTCAACTGCAGGCCAGGGTCGCAAACCAAAAATGAGTTGCAGGTCTGTGGTGGGTCTTTCTGGTATTTCATGCATGCTGTGCACATTATACACTATTCACACTAAGTACTGCATATGTAGGTCGGTGTATGTTAGTATGCTATTCTGAACATAGCTGTTATCTTTTCGCCATGTTTCGTTTTTCTTTCTTGCTTTTCTTTCTGCTTTTTTCATCACTTGACAGTGACACTTACTTTTGACATGATTACAAATGACATAATTTCATGGCAGTGCTCTGTAACCGTAACTGTAACCTTTTGTGTCATAGCATTGACCCCTGGCCCTGTTGATTTGGTTTCCATGTGTGCCTTACTTACACATTGACTGTTAACCATTCCCTGTATACACAGGTTTACCTTGAGAAAGCAGGGCTCGAAATATCAATCAAAAACAAAACACAAACAAAAACACACATGTATAACTGAACTGAAATTTCTATGAATTTCTATTCTGACCTGTCTTTTTTTGGATAAGCAGAACTAAAAATACTGGTGTAAATCCATGCGCCTCTTAACATTTTCACACACACACACACACACACACACACGTCATCGATTTTCACAATTTTCTCCACTGCGCATGTAATCTCTCATTCAGCAACAAAAAATTAAACGTAAAGTAAAAGTTCTTTGGCAAAATTACATTTCCTTAATAGTCTTACCACAATCTTAAATTGTCACTGTTTCCGTCACTGCAGTTTCCCGAACACAGAAACACACAACACTAAATATGTTCAACCCAAGCTAAGACTGGATATAGGCTTTATTAGTTCACTGTCATATACACACAGTGTTTCACAGTTGCCCAAATTATTCAACAATATTTCATGTAGGTAGGTTCCTTTGTGTTTTATATAATGACCACTAGGAGGTGTTCTAGGCGTATGTTTTCCTTGATTGGTTCCCTGAAGAGTTGAAATGAAAGTAAAAAAGTAATGCACGTTCGTTGCATTTTACCATGAAATGAGAGTTGTGTCTTTATCAAACAAACACAATAATGATTTATATCTCATCCACCCACAATTATTTTGAACGTTATCTATTTTTTTAGTAGCTACTTGGCCCTCCTGATCGGTGGCTATAGAACCGCGCATCACTAACACGCAGAGATCCAGCTGCAGGCCCGCAGCACCGCAGTTTCAGAACCGCAGCCACAGAACCGGAACTTAGGGGCGGGGCTTAAACAGTCATAGTTGCGCTACCCACACACCTAATTTTCTTTTGTTAAAAATAAGCTGTTTTCACATGGATTTTGATCGGATCTATGTCTACAATATTTAACAACCATACTTTTAAATAAAGTCACTTTTCTGTTAATATAATATGCATAACATAATGTAAAATGAGCAAAATTTTAAAACATAGCCTATTAATCATGCTTCTTGTCAATGAATGGATACAAACACAGTAGTTTATACTTCATGGATATAGGCTACAACAATACACCATTTTTATTAAAAAAAAATATTAATAAATGTGTAACATGTTGTAAAGTGTTTCCCATTTGACTGTATACATGTGATAGTATTATTTCCTTCACATTCATGTTGTTACAAATAATACTTAGCTACTGACACAAAGTATGAGAAGATTTAATGTTAATGGACACAAACACTGTAGTTTATTGTTACTTCAACTATACTACAACTATACAACTTTTTTATTATTTTAAAAATATATTAATGTGTAAAATGTTGTAAAGTGTTTCCCATTTGACGGTATATTCAATCGTATTATTTCCTTCATGTTCATGTTGTTACAAATAATACTTAGAATGCTTAGAACTACAGAGAATGTGACATATTTCAAATTTTCAAATGTCAAATAAAAAACACCATTTAATACAAGGCCTTGAACAAGTGAAACGTGTTCTCTTTCATAGGTTCACTCAACGCTGCGTAGCTATGACGCAATGGGAATGCCCCCTGGGTGTGCCGATTGTCTGAAGCCCTTATAGAATCACGGCAATTCATTGGCTGATGGCGCGGGCGCCGCCCCGACGCTCTTACGTCGTCATATTATACTGCGGTGAAGTGTCATGGAGTTTCGTCGCTGCCTGCCGCCGTGCACTCGCTTTATTGCGAGTGACGACCCTCACAGTAAGTGTGTTAAATGCTTGGGGTTTTCACACGCGCGCGAGGCGGTTCAGGGCTCTTCTAAGTGCAAATTCTGCGATAATCTCCTTCTCAAAACCCTCCGCTCTAGGCTCATGGTGTTTGAGAAGGAGTCATCCGTTTTCCCCCGTCGCGCTCCCGAGGCTGCGGAGGCCTCCCTCGGATCCGCGACCTGAGGTCGCGCTACTGAGAAGCTCGCTATCGATTGGCCGGACGAGCCCCGCGAGTCTAAACTCGACGAGAGGTTTCTAAGTGGTCCTAATTCTAGGCCAGCGCGGAGAAAGCTGCCCTTTTTCAGCGATCTGCATAGTGAAATCTCCAGATCCTGGAAACAGCCTTTCTCCACCCGCTTGACTAACGCGGCAGCCGCTGACTTCACCAACCTCGTTGGTTCTGTGGAGAAGGGCTATTCCGCCATCCCCGCGGTTGAAGACACGCTGGCCGCTCACCTTTCTCCTTCCTCGGCTCCTTCGTGGAAGTCTCGCCCTCTCCTTCCCACTAAACCGTGTAGGACCACTTCCGCCCTTATCGGGAAGTCCTACACTGCAGCCGGTCAGGCAGGCATGGCCCTTCATACTATGGCCATCCTCCAAGCCTACCAGGCGGATGTTCTGAAGGAAATGGACGAGGGCGGTGGCTTGACACCGGAAGCGGTCAAAGAGTTGCGAAAGGCCACAGATTAAGAGCCACAAAACACACTGCTCGTGCCATAGGACGTTCCATGGCGGGCGCGGTGGAGGCACAGCGCCACCTGTGGTTCAATCTCACGGAAATCCGTGATAAGGAGAAGGTCTTCCTACTGGACGCCCCAGTCTCTCAGTCTGGACTGTTTGGGGAGGCGGTCAACACGGTGGTTGAAATTTTGAGCCGCCAAGTCCCAGTCGGCTGCTTTCAAGCAGTTTATGCCTAGGAGGGCTAGGGACTCTTCCAACCCTTCCCCCTCTCAGTCCAGAGAGCGTCCCTCTTTTAGGAAAGAGTTCTCTGGTAGGAGGAGTGACCAGGGTCATCCCCCACCCACCACGATCTGGGGAGCTCGCGGTCGCCCATTTCCTCGCCGACAACCTCATAGGCGCATTGATCCGAAGCGGCCCAGCAAACCCTCCGCTTCGGCTCCTTCGAGTCGCTCCTGACCCTCAGCTCCGGACCCTAAGGTGGAGAGCTCCACCTTACGTTCGAGGTTGCAGAGCTGGATCGACCCACACATTACCTGGACGATTGGTTCATCCTGGCCCACTCCAGGGAGTTGGTGACTTCTCACAGAGACATTGCTCTTCAGCACATTCAGTCTCTTGGCTTGAGAGTGAACACCGACAAGAGTGTTCTCACCCCATCTCAGCACACCACCTTCTTAGGAGTTCATTTGAATTCCGTTCTGATGCAGGCCCGTCTGTCCCCTGCCCGGATTTCCAGTCTCGTTTCATGTTTGGCCCACTTCAGGCTTGGCCATCATGTTTCTGTTCAATGTATTATTGTTAAATATTGTAGACATCAATCCAATCAAAATCCATGTGAAAATTATATTTAACAAAAGAAAATTACGTGTATGGGTAGCGCCGCTCACTTCCAGTTCTGTGGATGCGGTTCTGAAACTGCGGTGCTGCGGGCCTGCAGCTGGATACTATTGGAGACACACACACACACAAACAAACAAACAAACACACAAGCCAAGCAGAGCATAAGCAGCACATATTTTTTCTGGAGCCCAGGTTAACAGATTAGAGCATTTACACCGTGCGCTGAGGCGTTTAAATGATTAAAACTAGAGGCATATTTTAACTTTAAGGTTACTTTTATCATGTAAACTACCTATATACAGCATGTTATATGCATATGTCTTTGGGTACGGTGGCCGAGAGAGCTCTGAAGAAAACGCATGCAAATAGAAAAAAACACCAGCAAATAAAGAAAACACATGTGCTGCAAAAGTTCACAACGCAACCAAATACAGAAACGCGCTGCAATCACTCACAGTACACATACGATCAGGATGTTTAAATAAATAAATAAAACAAAAACTCCTTTCAGGTCATCCACCACACACACCACTGAAGAGTAAACACTGAACAGTGGTCCCAGCCATTTTATTAACCATTTTACAATTCTCAGGGGGGCTTGCATGAAAATGTATTATTATTTTTAATGAATTATTATTAATAAATAATAATTTATTTAATAATTTACTTGATTTTATTATTACGGGATATGACGTGCGCTGTGAATCGTTGTCTATCATTTTGCGAGCAATTGTTGATAAAGACAAATGTCACGTCACAATATTGGAAATGTATGCATTTTAGAAGGCAAGTCAATGGATATCACACAAGCAATTGTGCAAACTTTGCGTTAGTTATGGTGGTGAAGAAGTCTGAAATCCCAGTCAATTATTCACTGCAGAAAGTGAAACTAAAAACTGAGCGATGAGAGCTGAATATGTTCTGATAACGGTATATAACTTTAATTTATTTTCTTAACATTTCTCTTCTGGCCCATAAGTAGTGAGAAAAAAAAGTTGTTTATTTAATAAGTTGTGTAAGTTGTTTTTTTTAAATGAGGAGTTAGCTAATCGGTTATGCGATGATGCGCTATGAAGTTATTGCGGGGCAAATTAATTGTAATAGTATTAATTTAATTATAAAAGTAGCCTAATAATCATTACCATCATCATTCAGATCATCGCAGAGGGGGGCTTGAGATCGCTGGGCCTGGTTTTGCAGCGCTTTTTTGTATTTGGTTGTGTTGTGAACTTTTCCAGCGCGTTTCTGTATTTGGTCACGTTGGGAATGTTTGCAGGGCGTTTTTGTATTTGGTTGTGTTGTGAACGTTTGCACCACGTTTCTGTATTTGGTTGTGTTGTGAACGTTTGCACCGCGTTTCTGTATTTGGTTGTGTTGTGAACGTTTGCACCGCGTTTCTGTATTTGATTGTGTTGTGAACTTTTGCACCGCGTTTCTGTATTTGGTCGCGTTGTGAACGTTTGCAGGGCGTTTTTGTATTTGGTTGTGTTGTGAACGTTTGCACCGCGTTTCTGTATTTGGTCGCGTTGTGAACGTTTGCAGGCCGTTTTTGTATTTGTTTGTGTTGTGAACGTTTGCACCAGGTTTCTGTATTTGGTTGTGTTGTGAACGTTTGCAGGGCATTTTTTTGTATTTGGTTGTGTTGTGAACGTTTGCACCGCGTTTCTGTATTTGGTCGCGTTGTGAACGTTTGCACCGCGTTTCTGTATTTGGTCGCGTTGTGAACGTTTGCAGGGCGTTTTTGTATTTGATTGTGTTGTGAACGTTTGCAGGGCGTTTTTGTATTTGGTTGTGTTAACTTTTGCACCGCGTTTCTGTATTTGGTCGCGTTGTGAACGTTTGCAGGGCGTTTTTGTATTTGGTTGTGTTGTGAACGTTTGCAGGGCGTTTTTGTATTTGTTTGTGTTGTGAACGTTTGCAGGGCGTTTTTGTATTTGGTTGTGTTGTTAACTTTTGCACCACGTTTCTGTATTTGGTTGTGTTGTGAACGTTTGCACCGCGTTTCTGTATTTGGTTGTGTTGTGAACGTTTGCACCGCGTTTCTGTATTTGATTGTGTTGTGAACGTTTGCAGGGCGTTTTTGTATTTGGTTGTGTTAACTTTTGCACCGCGTTTCTGTATTTGGTCGCGTTGTGAACGTTTGCAGGGCGTTTTTGTATTTGATTGTGTTGTGAACGTTTGCAGGGCGTTTTTGTATTTGGTTGTGTTAACTTTTGCACCGCGTTTCTGTATTTGGTCGCGTTGTGAACGTTTGCAGGGCGTTTTTGTATTTGGTTGTGTTGTGAACGTTTGCAGGGCGTTTTTGTATTTGTTTGTGTTGTGAACGTTTGCAGGGCGTTTTTGTATTTGGTTGTGTTGTTAACTTTTGCACCACGTTTCTGTATTTGGTTGTGTTGTGAACGTTTGCACCGCGTTTCTGTATTTGGTTGTGTTGTGAACGTTTGCACCGCGTTTCTGTATTTGATTGTGTTGTGAACGTTTGCAGGGCGTTTTTGTATTTGGTTGTGTTAACTTTTGCACCGCGTTTCTGTATTTGGTCGCGTTGTGAACGTTTGCAGGGCGTTTTTGTATTTGGTTGTGTTGTGAACGTTTGCACCGCGTTTCTGTATTTGGCCGCGTTGTGAACGTTTGCAGGGCGTTTTTGTATTTGGTTGTGTTGTGAACGTTTGCACCGCGTTTCTGTATTTGGTCGCGTTGTGAACGTTTGCAGGCCGTTTTTGTATTTGTTTGTGTTGTGAACGTTTGCACCGGGTTTCTGTATTTGGTTGTGTTGTGAACTTTTGCAGCGCGTTTCTGTATTTGGTCGCGTTGTGAACGTTTGCAGGGCGTTTTTGTATTTGGTTGTGTTGTGAACGTTTGCACCACATTTCTGTATTTGGTTGTGTTGTGAACGTTTGCACCGCGTTTCTGTATTTGGTTGTGCTGTGAACGTTTGCACCGCGTTTCTGTATTTGATTGTGGTGTGAGTATTTGCAGTGCGTTTCTGTATTTGGTTGCGTTGTGAGTATTTGCAGTGCGTTTCTGTATTTGGTTGCGTTGAGTATTTGCAGCGCGTTTCTGTATTTGGTTGTGAGTATTTGCAGCGCGTTTTTGTATTTGGTTGCGTTGTGAACGTTTGCAGGGCGTTTCTGTGTTTGGTTGTGTTGTGAACTTTTGCAGCAAAACTGATGTTGTAAAACTGATGAGGATGTTTTCTTAATTTGGTGTTTTTTCTATTTGCATGTTTTCTTCAGTTGCAGTGCGTTGAGCTCTCTCGGCCATCGTACTGAGGGGAACACGGTCGCATTCGCAGCAGGTACATGCTGCCCATAATAAATCAAAGCACGAGACAGACAGGGGTCAGAGGAGAACAGCAGAAAAGGTGACAGAATGGACGATACTCGTCTGTATTTGCAGTACACAAGCACAGCGGTTCAGCTGCGCGCGACAAACGCTGCCAATGTGAAAGCACAATGGGAGCGTGCTGCTCCTGCTCTCCATACTCCCAGCTTCTGCGCTGCCTCGAAACCGATCAGCTAAACTTCACTGCAGTAAAATCAGCATGCTCAAAACTTCCGCGATCTTATTTTTTCTTCATATTACAAGTCAAGAGTGTGAACAACGTACATCAAGAAAATTATTTTATTTCACTATTTAAGATAGCCCATCGGGCAGGGCGGTAATACATTTTGGTAGCCCGACTGGAAAACACATTAGCCCCGGGACGTCGAGCCCTGTAAAGTTATTAGCCTATGGACCAGCAGGCAGTCAATTCAGATTTATAATCACACACACATACACACACAACGTAGGCAAAGCAAATTTTTCCAATGTGTTCCAGGTTGATAATGGCAGCTCACAACATTTATCAGCGCGAGGTTCTTTTTCTTTTTTTTTCTTTTTTTTTTTCTTTTCTTTTCTTCTTCTTCTTCCTCGCTAAGGTTTGAAATACTGTGGGCAGCATTGCTGGGTGGCCTATTCTGGCCTTTAAACCCCTAATGTGAACATGAGTGCAGCTGCATAGACTGTGATTCATTATTCTCACCAGAGCAGCTAGGCTCAAATGAAGCTGAAATTATATTGTACACGACCTATCACTATTCTCAGAAAAACAAAAAGAGCCTAATTTTGAACAGCAGAGATGAGGTGACCTCTACAACGTTAGACTGGAGCTGACACTGTAAAACTAAAAGCTCCATTTTAAACTTTTAACGCAAAGTTCTGTGCCCATACTTTTTCTATCAATCTCACTTTTAAACATAGTAGATTGGTAATTAAAACTAATACAGATTGATTTTTAAGCCTCACTCTTTCCCATCCAAAGTTTCAGTCTTGAACGCCAACTTTTGTCAGTGGTTCCAAGCCCTCTAGATCCCAATTCTAATATATATATTTTTTTCTATATACTTTTTTTTCTTTCTGTCTGTGCCTTTGTTGTCATATACCATTCAAATCTGTTTTCCAAGTGGTCTGTATTAGACAGGGTTGGGAAGGTTACTTTTAAAATGCTTTTCACTACAGATTACAAAATACATGCTTTAAAAAGTAATTTGTAATGTGTTTTGTTAGATTACACACGTTTTGTAGCTTAATCTGAATACTTTGGAATACTAATAAGGTATGTAACACAACGGGACCACCAAACATAGGACTTGGTTTTCCTCTGCATATTATTTTAAACAACATCAGTTTTCCCAGAATATTTCTTGAAGGAAAAAATGCAGACATTCTTAGAAAAAAAAAAAAATACTGATGCTCAAGAAGGGGAAACAGTGTATTAAGAGCTGGGGGTTGTAAACTTTTTTAATTGGATGAACAGGGTAAATTGTACTAATTTTGTCTTCTGGAAAACATATAGTTATTAGCTTCTGAAGGGCAGTACTAAATGAAAAAAAAAGATCTTTAAACAAAATAAGAAAAATTTACACATCCTGTTCAAAAGTTTTCGTACTTGCGACTTTTTCATCTCACAATTCTTTTTTTCTCTCGCAGTTACGTGTTTGCATCTTACAGTTCTGACTTTTTTTCTCAGAATTGCGAGATTTAAACTCGCAATTGCATGATATAAACTCACAATTGCAAGTTAAAGTCAGAATTATGAGATATAAACTAATAATGACAGACAGTTAAGATTCAAGGGTATGTAAATTTTGAATGGAGCAATTTGTATAAATTCAGTCATTTTGTCTTGTGGAGTATATGTTAACATCTATTATGTTGAATATCTTATTCAGCACAGTAGTAAATAAAAATAACATGCAATTTTTATGATCCCAGATTTGCAAGGGTTATGAAATTTATGAGTAGAACTGTAGCTTGTAGTCTGAGTTGCTGTTTACAATAATTGCCCATTACAGTTTACATTAGTTTAAATGAAATAAATGACATTACCAAAGTATTTTGATGACCACCCATTTAAAATGTAACCGTAATAAAATACAGTTACTCAAATTTTATATTTTAAATACGTAAGTTACATGTATTTCGTTACTTCCCAACCCTGGTATTAGAGTACATTTGAATGAAGTATTATTTGATTTAGTGTTATTCAACTGCAGGGTTGTAGACCCAAAAATGAGTTGCAGGTCAGTTCTAACTGCGAACAGCAGGGAAAAACAATGCTAAATGCAGATAATAAAATGCAATAATGATATAATTATGCGTACACTGCCATTCAAAAGTTTGGGATCATTAAGTAATCTACTTAAAATAATTGTCTGTTAATCAAAGAGTCCTAAAAAATGTATCACTGTTTTCACAAAAATATTAAGCAGCACAACTGTTTTTAACATTAATAAGAAATGTTTCTTCATTACCAAATTGGTATATTAGACTGGAGGACACATGTGACACAGAAGACTGGAGTAATGATGCTGAAAATTCAGCTTTGCCATCACAGGAATAAATTACATTTTAAAATATATTAAAATTGAAAACAGTTACTTTTTTATTTCTAAATATTATTGTTTTTACTGTGTCTTGGTGAGCATAAGAGTTTTCCTTAAAAACATGAAAAAATCTTATTGACCACAAACTTTTGAACTTTTATAAAGAAAATAAACCTTTAAAGCAACAGATTTTCAATAACGGAAGACTATGTAAAGTACAGTATTTGGGGTAAAAGGTGCCCCTGCTGTTAGGGCTAAAGGCACAATAATTAACATGATAATAAATAGCTGGCTGACTTTTCCATAGGACATGGTTAGATTCAGATGGTAAATATATTAGAGGTAATCACTTTTATTTATCAAAATAAACAGAAAATAGTACAAACTTTGCTAAAGTGATTGTTCTGAACAAGTACTAACTTAGACATTATTAAAAAGATATTATTTTAGCTAAAGTATACTGTGTGCCTTTTGCCCCGTGTGTGGAGTAAAAGGCCCCCCTCGCCACCTCATACATTTATACGATTTTTAAACAAAATGAACAACTGTTATGAATTATTGTCACACAAAATCTGTTTCTCCATAAATTTTTAATACAAGCATATTTTTTTTTTTATGTAATCATACACTATGGGAGTAGTGAAAAGCACTTTTTTTTCTTTAAAAAAAAAAAAATGTGCTTTGTTGCAAAATAAAAAAAGAATAATAATTTATTAAGAAAGACACAAGCGAGTGCGGATCTTTTGTTTTTTCATTTGTAAGCATTGATATTTTCACGGATCTATGCACCCAAAAACAGTTGAGTGCAGTGATTCTATCTTTCTTAAGGTGTACCTTTAGCCCTGTTGTACCCTATAACTGGCTTAGAACAGTCACACCAGCCTCAGCTGCAGCAGATGCAAATATCTTGTCAGCTATGATGAACAAATAAACTGGCTCTGGCTGAGGCAGACAGCACTGAGCAGATATGTGATTTCTTCCTTTTCTGTAGAGGTAATAGCCGTGCATGAGTCTGCCTGGTGCCATTTGACAGGAACATCGATCCAGCTTCTAAGAAAATATTCTCTACATCATTTAGATGTTTGTTTTTTTTTTTTCTCTAGTAGTGTCAAAAAAGACAAAAGGTATTGATTAACCTGGTTTGTTTGTGTGCTTCACCCAAGAGGCTACTGTAAATTTTTCTACATTCACAACTGAAAGAAGACTTTTTAAATCTGTTTTTTATAGGTCCATTTATAATGTTAGTCAAGATTTCTTAAAACCAAACTGACATAACTACATTTTTACAAATCCATTGTTTGGCATTTAATTCTTTAATTACCTTGAACAAAACTAAACATCATTAAGAAGACCTTTGTCTCAAAATATATTCAATAATTTTAGCGATTCTCATTTGCTACTGAAATCTACAACATTTTAAAAAACATCAAATATTAGATCAAATTAGCACAGAATCAACTTTGCACTGCTGCCCGCGTTCGCGTCAACGATCAGCCAAACTTCCACGTGCATCTTGAAAAGCGGATGTTTTGGAAGTGCTGCGGCAAGTTTTTGTGCCATCTAGTGGTTTAGAGGCAAATAAAATCAAAGGCGCCTTTTACCCCGTGGTGCCTTTAGCCCTGTTGTACTCTGTCAGTGAGTTCACACCTTTTGTATATTATCAAAAAATTGATTTGTTTTTGTATGTCTAGTTTTCACTTCGAAGTTTAGGATTCTGCAGGATTACAATGGGAAGGACTCAATTTGTGATTCACCTGTCCATGAGAACTCTGATGCATCAAATGTTCCTCGGGATGAAGATGGGGACCTGGATGTGGTGAGGAGGCCCAGATACTCTACCTGTAACAGGGATGCAGTATGTCCCATTATCCTCAGTCAATCTGCAGTGACGCTGACCGACCAGGATGAAGATTCTGAGGAGGAGGATGGTGCCCATGACATCATTAAGATTGGTGAGGGTTGCATTATTTATGTGATTTAATTGATTGTTTTGTCACATTGTATGATTTTAGAACCTTTTAAACATCTCTTTAAATGTGTTTTAAACAGAACATACTATGGCGACGCCTCTGGAGGATGTAGGGAAACAGGTGAGGATAGTGGCAAATGGGTAATTATGCAGTATGTCTACTCTACTGCACTGTTCGAGGTTGTCTTTTTTCATTGCAGATCTGGCGTGGTGCTTTCCTATTGGCTGATTTCATCCTGGCACAAACAAGCATGTTCAAAGGCGCCACTGTCCTTGAGCTTGGAGCTGGAACAGGACTGACCAGCATTGTCATGGCAATGGTGGCTAAAATGGTGTACTGCACAGGTGGTTATGTAATTGAGTTAATTAAGTAATTTAAATAAAAAAGTGCAATTTAAAACAAGCAAAAGTAGAGAATAATAGATAATGGATTGTTCATGCTGATGTTTCCCTTGCTAAAGGCTGTTACATATTTTCATCAGAGGTGGACAAAGTACACAACTCCATTACTTGAGTAAAAGTAAAAGTACTACTGGTCAAATATTACTACGTTACAAGTGAAAGCTGTAAAAACTGATTTTTACTTAAGTAAAACTACAGAAGTACTTGCTTTTAAAAGTACTTAAGAATTAAAAGTAAATTTCCTTTTTTATGTCAACGCATTATTTTATTGTTGTCGCATTGTTGTATGAATGCATGCTTTGTCATCATGGTGGTTTAAGCCAGTCAGTGATGCTCCATCCGACATGCTAGCATGCGACCACCTTGAACTAATTTCAATACTTGTTTAAAAGTTACAAAGCTCTTTACAAAGCTGCTGTCACTTTAAGGCCGAATGCACAAATCCAATACACTGATAAACATCCGGTATTCTCCCAACTGTTTACGTTCACTTAAGACAATCAACTGTGTTTACTTAAATACTTGCCTTCAAAGGTAGCACTTCAAAGTCAATACCAAATCAAAACTAGTTAGCACATCATTTGTAATAGAAAGGATTTAATGACAATTTCTGGTTATGGTTATACTTAAAATAGTTACAAAATAGATGTATGAGATGGTAAAAACTTGTACCATTAATCGTACCCAGCATGAATGTTACCTGAGGGATAGAAAGGGAGAGAGAGAGAGAGAGAGAGAGAGAAAAAAACAAAGGGAAGAAGAGCACAAAGAAGGCCCCCAAGAAGAGAGAGAGCCAGAGAATCAAGAGAGACACAGAATAAAAGAAGAGCCAGAGCAACAGTTACATCTTCTTTTTATCTGTTCCTTGACCATGTGACTGAAACCCTAATGTGAGACATTCAAACTGACCAATCAGACCAAACTTCCCCCACTGTACTAAAGGTGTGACACATTTTGGCCTACAGGCCTTCAACATCTCTTTGTCTTTAGGAATTCCAAATGGCCCTTCTGATAAGAAAGATGGGGGTTGAAAACAGTGAAGCAAATGTCTTTGTTCAATTTCAAATATCAAATATCTTTGATTATTTTCAATCCTACAGTTTCTACGGTTTGCCTTCGAGGGGCGGGCATACCCGTACACGGTACTACCATTCGGGTAAGCCCTGTCTCCTCGCGTATTCACGAAAGTCGTCAAGGCAGCCCTTGTGCCACTCAGGCAACACGGGGTTTCGCATCCTGAACTATCTCGACGACTGGCTGATACTAGCTCACTCTCGAGAGAAGGTTTGCGAATACAGGGACCTGGTGCTCCAGCAAACTCTCCCCAGTGCAGAGGATCTCTTTTCTCGGTATGGAAATTGACTCGGTCGCCATGTACGCACAGCTTACAAGCGAGCGTGCGCAGTCACTGCAAGTCAATTCGAGGGCAAGAGTGCGGTTCCACTGAAGTTATTTCAGAGGCTCCTGGGGCATATGGCATCCGCAGCGGCAGTCACGCCGCTCAGACTGCTTCATATGAGACCGCTTCAGCACTGGCTTTGCGATTGAGTCCCGAGATGGGCATGGCAACGGGGCACGCTCCGGGTGCCAGTCACTTGGGCCTGCCGTCAAACCTTCACCCTGTGGTCGAACCTCTCCTTTCTACGGCCCGGAGTGCCCTTAGAACGAGTGTCCAGGCATGTTTTTCTGACAACAGATGCCTCCGCCACGGGCTGGGGTGCCATGTGCAATGGACTCCATCCCCAAGCGGTTCAGCTGATTTGGAAACAGTTCAGCGACGCACAGGTAGATCTGTTTGCCTCCCCAGACAATTCCCACTGCCGCTGTTATTTTTCCCTGACCGAGGGGACTCTCGGCACGGATGCACTAGCGCACAGCTGGCCGCGGGGCCTATGCAAGTATGCGTTTCCCCCAGTGAGCCTTCTCGCAAGGTTCTGTGCAAGATCAGGGAGGACGAGGAGCAGGTCCTTTTGGTTGCGCCGCATTGGCCCAGCCGGACTTGGTTCTCCCAATCCCTCTGAGGAAGGACCTCCTTTCTCAGGACTACAGGCTACAGCCTGTACGGGCTACAGGACAATAGGCAAGCAGCTTGGTGAGAAGGCAACAACTGTTGGCGCAATTATTAGAAAATGGAAGAAGTTCAAGATGACGGTCAATCTCCCTCGGTCTGGGGCACCATGCAAGATCTCACCTCGTGGGGCATCAATGATCATGAGGAAGGTGAGGGATCAGCCCAGAACTACACGCAGGACCTGGTCAATGACCTGAAGAGAGCTGGGACCACAGTCTCAAAGAAAACCATTAGTAACACACTACGCCATCATGGATTAAAAAACATCATTCTTTGGGGATAATTTTCTGCAAAGGGGACAGGACGACTGCACCGTATTGAGAGGAGGATGGATGGGGCCATGTATCGCGAGATCTTGGCCAACAACCTCCTTCCCTCAGTAAGAGCATTGAAGATGGGTCGTAGCTGGGTCTTCCAGCATGACAACGACCCGAAACACACAGCCAGGGAAACTAAGGAGTGGCTCCGTAAGAAGCATCTCAAGGTCCTGGAGTGGCCTAGCCAGTCTCCAGACCTGAACCCAATAGAAAATCTTTGGAGGGAGCTGAAAGTCCGTATTGCCCAGCAACAGCCCCGAAACCTGAAGGATCTGGAGAAGGTCTGTATGGAGCAGTGGGCCAAAATCCCTGCTGCAGTGTGTGCAAACCTGGTCAAGAACTACAGGAAACGTATGATCTCTGTAATTGCAAACAAAGGTTTCTGTACCAAATATTAAGTTCTGCTTTTCTGATGTATCAAATACTTATGTCATGCAATAAAATGCAAATTAATTACTTAAAAATCAAACAATGTGATTTTCTGGATTTTTGTTTTTAGATTCCGTCACTCACAGTTGAAGAGTACCTATGATAAAAATTACAGACTTCTACATGTTTTGTAAGTGGGCAAACCTGCAAAATCCGCAGTGTATCAAATACTTGTTCTTCCCACTGTACCTCTCTATGAAGGTGGTGCTCCTGATTGCTTTGGCCTCCATCAAGAGGGTAGGGGACCTGCAGGCATTTTCGGTTACGAAGCGTGCCTGGAATTCAGGCCGGCTAACTCTCACGTAATCCTGAGACCCCGGCCTGGATATGTGCCCAAGGTTCCCACCACTCCTTTCAGAGATCAGGTGGTGAACCTGCAAGCGCTGCCCCTGGATGAGGCAGACCCAGCCTTGGCACTGCTCTGTCCAGTACGTGCTCTCCGCACTTACGTAGACAGGACACGGTGTTTTAGGACCTCAGACCAGCTTTTTGTCTGTTATGGAGGGCAGCAGAAGGGAAAGGCTCTCTCCAAGCAGCCCCCTAGGGGTGAAGGCACACTCCTCCAGGAGTGTGGCTTCCTCTTGGTCTCTAGCGCATGGCGCCTCGCTAACATACATTGCAGAGCTGCAGGCTGGGCGACACCTAACACATTCGCGAGATTCTATAATCTCCGAGTGGAGCCAGTGTCCTCTCGTGTACTCGCTGCGCCATTCCACTCCACAGACTGGATACGTGCGCTATTTTGCTCAGGTGTGTTTCTCAGTGAAGCCCTGAGTTCCTCCAGCATGTTGACGTCGACACCAGAGTGCATGCCCGGTTGGTCAGCCCTCGTGTTAGGCTAGGTGCCTCCATGTGCATGGTTCCCCCTCTGGGTAACCGCCACATGTGTATTTCCACGGTAAGTCTCCTTGAGCACGTGTCTTTCCCTTAGCAAGAGCACCTTGCCATTCCTGGGGTTGAAACATTCCACCCTGCGGGCTGGATACCTCAGAGTGTTCCATATGCATCTTGTTCGCGGGCCATATGTGTATTCTGTAAGTCCTCCCTTTGGGCAGGCATTGTGTTGCATATTCCACCTGGATATGTTACCCAGTGTACCTTGGTATTCTTGCGTATAGCCTAGCCCCTCGATCGTGCTAGTCTCACGGCAGGGAGCTCAGACTTGCGCAGGGCACTGGAAGTAAGCCATTGTGGCGAGATTAGATAGGGACCCCCATTCCGTCAGTCACTGACATAACACGTAGTGACTGACTGAAAGGGAACGTCTCGGTTACATATGTAACCCTCGTTCCCTGAAGGAGGGAACGGAGACGTTACGTCCCCGTGCCACAATCGCTGTACCGCTGGAACAGCCGGGCGTTCAGTCTCGGCTCCTCAGCAGGTAACATAATCAAATCAAATCACCTTTATTTATATAGCGCTTTTTACAATGCCAATTGTTTCAAAGCAGCTTCACAGTGGTAACAGGAAAATAATGCAACAGAATTTGATTCGGCTGTACAGCCGCTCTGGTGAAAACGGTGATGTCATCCAGCTCATTTCAATTATCATATAGTGTCAATGCGGGCAGATCAGTAATATAGTTGAAATTTAAGTGTCCCCAACTGAGCAAGCCAAAAGCCAAAGGCGACGGTGGCAAGGAACCAAAACTCCTTCAGGGCCAGAATGGAGAAAAAAACCTTGGGAGAAACCAGGCTCAGTCGGGGTGCCAGTTGTTTTCTGGCCAATGAACAAATAGTGTATGATTATGATTCTGGCAACATTACAGGTCAGAAGTCATATTAGATCAATAGATATTTGTATGATTATTCGAAAGATTGGAGTCGTCACGCCGGGGACGGGTTTAATGAGGATGTCGTGTCGCTGCAGCATTTACATGGGGGAGTTTAATTGATACGGTCTCTACAGACACTTCAGGGATGCGTTTGTCATGTCCAGGCTAAGGTCCACCATCTGATCTGGATACGGCCCGGATCCGACCGACTGCAGTAAACCTCGGTATAAACAGAGAGACTAACATTAGCGTAGATGCCATTCTTCTTATGATGTAACGAGTACATCAGGTGTTATGGGAAGTGTTCCCGGTTCCGGCTGACCTAGTTAATGCAGCCTAAAACAATCATTTAACTGATTTGAATAATAGAAATTAAAAATGTTTTATGTGTATGCCATAGTAAAGAGATGTGTTTTTAGTCTAGATTTAAACTGACAGAGTGTGTCTGCTTCCCGAACAATGCTAGGAAGACTGTTCCAGAGTTTAGGTGCTAAATAGGAAAAGGATCGACCGCCTGCAGTTGATTTTGATATTCTAGGTATTATCAACTGGCCAGAATTTTGAGACCGCAATAGACGTGATGGAGTATAATGCGTTAAGAGCTCGCTCAAGTACTGGGGAGCTAAACCATTTAGTGCTTTGTAAGTAATCAGCAAGATTTTAAAATGTATACAATGTTTAATAGGGAGCCAATGCAGTGTTGCCAGAACCGGGCAAATATGGTCATACTTCCTGGTTCTAGTAAGAACTCTAGCTGCTGCGTTTTGGACAAGCTGCAGTTTATTTATTAAGCGAGCAGGGCAACCACCCAGTAGAGCATTACAATAATCTAGCCTTGAGGTCATGAACGCATGAACTAACTGTTCAGCATTTTACCATCGAGTGTTAGACAGTATTCTAGGTTACTACTTGTGGAGTTTTTTTGTCCAATGATTAAAAATTCATTTTTTTCTGAATTAAGTTTCAGGAAATTACTAGTCATCCAATTTTTTATATCAGCTATGCATTCCGTTAATCTTGTGAATTGGTAAGTTTCGTCAGGGCGTGAAGAAATATAGAGCTGAGTATCGTCAGCATAACAATGAAAATTAACGCCATGCTTCCTAATAATATCTCCCAGTGGTAGCATGTACAGGGTGAAAAGCAACGGTCCTAGCACTGAGCCCTGCGCTACTCCATACTGAACTTGTGATCGGTGTGACATCTCTTCATTTACTGCTACAAACTGATAACGGTCAGATAAGTATGAATTAAACCATGCCAATGAAATTCCACTAATGCCAACATAATTTTCGAGTCTATTCAAAAGAATGTTGTGGTCGATAATATCGAATATACACTACCAGAGAGATACAACCACGATCGGATGATAAGAGTAAATCATTTGTAACTCTAATGAGAGCAGTCTCAGTACTATGATACGGTCTAAATCCTGACTGGAAATCCTCACAGATACCATTTCTTTCTAAAAAGGAGCATAATTGTGAGGACACTGCCTTTTCTAGTATTTTTGACAGAAAGGGTAGATTTGAGATTGGCCTGTAATTGACTAATTTTGTAGGATCAAGTTGCGTTTTTTTAAATAAGTGGTTTAATAATAGCCAACTTAAAAGTTTTCGGTACATATCCTAATGTCAAGGATGAATTAATGATATTAAGAAGAGGATCTATGACCTCTGGAAGCATCTCTTTTAGTAGTTTAGTTGGTATAGGGTCGAGCATACATGTTGTTGATTTTGATGATTTAACGAGTTTAGCCAATTTTTCTTCTCCTATAGCAGTGAATGAATGTAATTTTTCCTCAGTGACACTACAATGCACTGTCCGATGTGATACTGTAGTAGACGGCTGCATGGTTATAATTTTTTTCCCAATATTATCCATCTTACAAGTAAAGAAGTTCATAAAGTCATTACTGCTGTGCTGTTTACAAACATCAGAAGTTGAAGCTTTATCTTTGGTTAATTTAGCCACTGTATCGAATAAATACCTAGGGTTGTGTTTGTTTTCTTCTAAGAGAGTCGAGAAATAAGCAGATCTAGCAGTTTTTAGGGCCTTTCTGTATGCAATCATGCTCTCTTTCCACGAAATGCGAAAAACTTCGTTTTGTTTTCTTCCAGCTGCACTCCATTTTTCTGGCTGCTGTTTTAAGGGCCCGGGTGTGCTCGTTGTACCACGGCCTTGGACTATTTTCTTTAATCTTCTTTAAGCGCCGGGGAGCAACTGTGTCTAAAGTGCTGGAAAAGAGAGAGTCAATAGTTTCTGTTGCAACATCGAGTTCCTCTAGGCTATCTGGGATGCTGAGGTGATGAAACTGATGAGGAAGGTTATTTACAAAGCAATCTTTAGTCGCAGCAGTGATAGTCCTGCTATATTTGAAGCAAGGGGACGGCTTTGCAGCCTTTGCTAAATTAAGTGTACATGATACTAGGTAATGATCTGAGATGCCATCACTCTGCTGCAGAATTTCAATGGTATCAACATTTATTCCATGTGACAGTATTAGGTCTAAAGTATGATTACGGCGATGAGTGGGTCCTGACACGTGTTCCTTCACTCCAATAGAGTTTAGAATGTCTCTAAATGCCAATCCCAATGCGTCTTTTTCATTGTCTACATGGATATTAAAATCACCAACAATTAGGACTTTATCTGCAGCCAGTACTAACTCTGATAGAAAATCAGCAAATTCTCTGGTAAAGTCTGTATGGTGCCCTGGTGGCCTGTATACAGTAGCCAGCACAAATGTCAAACGGGATTTATCAATTTCACTACATAACGTTACATAAAGCACCAAAACTTCAAAGGAATTATATTTGAAACTAGACTTCTGAGTAATACCGAAGATATTATTATAAATTACAGCAACACCTCCCCCTTTACCTTTCAGACGCGGCTCGTGTTTATTACAATAATCTTGGGGGGTGGACTCATTTAAAGTAATGTAATCGTCAGGTTTTAGCCAGGTTTCTGTCAAACACAGCACATCTAGGTTATGATCTGTAATCATATCATTAACAATAAGCGCTTTTGAGGAAAGGGATCGATTATTCAGCAGCCCGAGCTTTATCATTTGATCATCTGTATTATATCTGTTGTTTATTTGTTGGACATCAATTAAATTTTTACCGTTGAATGGTTTTGATGGTTTTTTGTATTTACTAATTCGTGGAACAGACACAGTCTCTATTTGATAATATCTAGGTGAAAGAGTCTCTATGTGCTGGGATTTATCTGACTTCTGTGACGTGAGACAGCTAGCAGGCAGTCAGGTGAGCCAGTCCGTCTGCTTCCTGACCTTCCTGACCCCAGTTAGTCAAGGTTTAGCTCTAAGACTATGTGCCAAATTACTAGAGAGAAGAGCAGCACCATCCCAGGAAGGATGGATGCCATCTTTTTTCAACAGGTCAAGTCTGCCCCAAAAGCTTTTCCAATTGTCTATGAACCCTATGTTATTTTGCGGACACCACTTAGACATTACAACCAGCCATTGAGTGATGATAGTCTGCTAGGTATCTCATCACTCCTTCTAACGGGGAGGGGACCAGAGCAAAAAACGTCATCTGCCATCGTACTTGCGAGTTTACACACCTCTTTAATGTTAATTTTGGTGATCTCCGACTGGCGAAGTCGAACATCATTTGTGCCGATGTGAATAATAATCTTAGAATATTTACGATTAGCATTAGCCAGCACTTTTAAATTATGTGACTATGGTGGCTGGTGTCTCTATTTTCACGTTCCGTGTAATAGAATCGCCAACAACTATGGCACTTTCAACAGGATTCTCAGTGGGTGCATCACTGAGTGGGGAGAACCTGTTTGATGTTCTAATCGGAACGGAAGAGTGGTTTTTTGATCCGCGATTATGCCGTCTCACCGTCACCCAGTTGCCCTGCTGCACGGGCTCTACAGCCGGAACCGAACAATGTACAGAGTTCACTAAGCTATTCACATCCAAAGCAGTGTCTAAAGCTGTTACATTCTCACTACTCTCAAATAAAGTCTGGATGCGTGTCTCTAATTCTGAAATCTTCTCCGTCAGCCTGACTATCTCCTTACATTTATCACATGTGAAGCCCTGTTCGCCAACGGAGAAAGATATACTAAACATGAAACATGCAGTGCAAGTGACAATGACAGGAGAAGAAGACATGGCTTACCGTATTTGTTGATTAATCCAACTTACCACAGTTGTTTGGAGTCTATTTACTAATCCAACTCACCACAGTTGTTTAATGAACTCAGAAAACAAGAGACCCGAGTGCAGAGATGGCAAGCTAACAGGCTAGTGAAATGCTAACGCGTGATAGTGATTTAGATTAAAAGCTAGCGATGTCAGATTTAATGTGGTAGGCAATATTAGACAATATATGGTGATGGGTAAGTTATATTTAGCAGATATAATGCGAGATTGCATGCACGGCTCCTTATATACCCACGCGGGTGGGCGGAGTTCGCTATGCAAATTCCGCAGACCCATGGCATTGTCTTGCCATTGGCTCGTTTTGTAGAACTTGAAGGTGATAGGCTTCTAAGCGAAACCCCCATTCCGTCAGTCACTGACGTAACGTATGTGTTCCCTCCTTCAGGGAACGAGGATTACATACGTAACTGAGACGTTCTCTTTCGCGTCGTCATGCTTTTTCAGATTCATCCATATGTCTGCTCTTCTCTTTCTCCCAGACGTTTACATCTTTGAACGGTTTATGAGACATGCAACAAGTGTATGCCAACTTATGTCCCGGGTAGATCAGCATGTTACAATTTAAATGTGCGCAAGGACATCAGTTCTGACTGGATCTTTTCCCAACCCTTTCTCCATCCCTAACGTTTTTATTCGTTGACGAAAATTTCAATCGTTTTTTTGTCATTCAAAACTGGTTTTATTTAGTTGTCTCGTTTTTGACGGTGAAAAAAATTTCGTTGACAAATTATTCGGCAACAAAATTAACACTGGAATACTGAAACTTTATATCTGAAAACACAGACAATTTCCATTTCAAGCTTTCACTAGAAATTACATACCTCAATATAGAAATGTAGTGATATTTGATATTATATTTGTCTTTCAAATGTAGTGGTTAAAGCCACAAGTTTCCAGAAAAAATAATACTCAAGTAAAGTACAGATACTCAAAAAGTGTACTGAAGTACAGTACTCAAGTAAATGTTTTTAGTTTCTGTCCACCTCTGATTTTCATGTATAAAAACTGATAAATAAACAAATATACCGTTTAAAAGTTTGGGATCAGTTAGATTTTTTCTTTTTAAAGAAATTACTTTTTTTCAGCAAGTTTATTTTAGTTTACTTTATTTATACAGCAAATTTAATAATGGCAGGGCCGACCAAAGTGCTGCACAAGCAAGTAAATTAGGCTGTCCACACTAGTAGTGCATTTTCGTATTAACACGGCATTTTAAAATGAAACTGATCCTCGTCCATACTGCTAAAAAGGACAACAAATTCAGCAAAGCTTGCTCCATGTTATTGTTTACACGGTCATTGAGGCTGGTCTGTTACAGAGCCGTTGAGAGAGACGTCTCGGGGCTGCGTTTCGCAAAAGCTTTGTAAGCTAAGTTGATCGTAGAGACCATTGGTGGCAATGGTTCTACAATCTACTTAGGCCTAGGATGCTTTTGAGAAACGCAGCCCTGGTATGTTGTTGTCGTCTTCTGGTAGCGTAATGTTCATGTAAAGCTTAATTTATACTTCTGCGTCGAGTGTACGGCGTAGCTACGTCGTAGGCTGTGTGTTGCACGTGTAGCCTACGACGTACTCTGACGTGCACCTCTCCAAAAATGTAACAACGCGTCAATTCTACGCGGACCGCAAGCGCTGTGGTTGGTCTACCAGAACCCCTCCCTCAGGGGTACACATGCTCCCTCTGCATGTGTAACTGCACGGCGACGCGGACAAGGACGCAGAAGTATAAATGAAAATTGACGTGTAGCCCACGGCGTAGAGGCTACGGTGCAGGTCCGACGCAGAAGTATAAATCAGCCTTAATAGGGGCTGGATGAATCAGGGAAGGATACGCAATGATCCAAGACCCAAGCAGGGAGCGACGACTTATTTTTCAAAAGTCTCCGTTTTGGTCTGTCTACACTGAAACACAACCTCTGCAGGGTCTGCAGCGTTTCCAAAAATCGAAAACTCCAGAGTAGTGTGGACACCAGGCGTAACTGTAGCAAAAGTTTTAAAATGAAAATGCACTAGTGTAAACAGGGCCTTAGAGGAATAGTAATAAAAACATATGGAGAGCATCAGCTTTCGTTTCTGTTTTGATAGCCGCAAGACCACGCTGAACACGTGAGTGTTCATTTAAACAAAAAATTTGAGTTGATACAAAGAAAGAGATTGTTGTTTATTCAACAGAAACTCAAAATATTATGTTATCTGAACAACATTTGTGAACCTAAGCTGATTTGGCAAAAGAGTTGTGAAAAGTTGTGATAAATCATGAAAATAATTTTTTACAGTGCTGTGACAGACAGCACTCACCCAACGCACTGATTTAAACTGCTTATTAGAATGAATGACAGAGAAACATCATGCGGAGTTATTTTGTTCAAATAAATAATGACCCAGCAGCTGATTGTGACATTTATAGCCTTACAGTAAAGGGATTTGTGGTTTTTGATGACACTTTGAATTACGGAAGTGGCGAATTGATAGATTCATGTTCTGTTATTTGAAAAAAATAAATAGAAAACAAATAAAGGAATAGTTTAATATAGGGCATATTAAACATATTGCCAATCTAGACAATTACAGTAATATAAGGTTTGGCTATATTCTACATTAATATTAATGAATATGGTCTGGTTAGTTAGTAAAATCATTTAAAATGAAATCAATATTCAGGGATTAACTTGATAGGTAGTGTAGAACCTATTGTATGCATTGTTCCTGCATACAAACAATATATTAAATGTTTTTTTTTTAATCATGTGGTAATGTGGGAATATTTCTTTGTATATGTGAGGACCCCAGCTGCGGAGTTCTGAATATATTGGAGCTTATTGGAAGAGTAGACTGGAAAGTCCAGTGGTCTGATTGCTTTGTGCAGCTGATGTCATAGTATTCATTAACACATTCCCTCCTGTAAGATTTGTGCTGGACCTTTTCTAAGCCGTGTCATTATTTCACTCTGCCACTGGGCAGGGATTTACAACAGATTATTGTGATTTAGTAAAAGAAAAAAAACGGAAGGAGCTTTTAGGGCACCACTTATGATTTAAAAACAAATTTGATAAATATTTATGTTTCAGAAAGAAATGTTCATGCAAATCATGCATGAACTGGATTAAAAGGTTTCATAGTGCACAAACACATTGGGCACTAGGGATGCACCAATATAAAAATGATGGCCGATGCCAATTAGCTGATCATTTTTATGTCATGGCCAACAATCAATTAATGACCAATATCAAAAAGTCAGCCATGTGTGAATCCTATGTGAAAATACATTATAACATTATAAATGTACAATATGAAAAATGGATATTCATTTTGAGATTTGCTTAAATAATTACATCTACCAGTGTTTCTTATATTAATACATTAATTTATGATGTATAATTTTTTCTTAATTCGAACGTTTTTAGACGTTAGATGATGGCAAAGGTAATCTGCATGTAAAAGTATAGGGGAAATGAGCATGCACAATAAAATATCCAATACAGGCTGATAAGATTAAAAAAAAAAAAAAAAACACTCTAATACTGGCTGATGACTGATATGTAACTTGTATATTGTGCATCCCTGTTGGCCACTAAATAGAAACGTAAGTGCATAACTCATTTACTTTTTTTTTTTTTCTTCTTTTTTTTTCTTTTTCTCAGAACAAAAGATAAGTATTCTTAGGGAGAATTCACTCCACAAAAATCCCCAAATGCAAGTCTTGGTCAACTAAGGTCTTATCAAACTTTAGGACTCTCCCCATTTTGAAAATGGGTCAGGTTGCCCACGTCCACACATTAACTAATGGACTTACATAACCTTTAGGTAACCATAAGCCTCACTTTAATTTTACACCAATAGTATGTGAACACATTAGCATATCAGTGTAATATAACTATCGTTATATAATAAGACACTAATTTGTTTTCGCCTTTTTCAGTCTGATTTAGTATAATAGTGTCATCTCTTTCTTTTTAGTAGTCTTTTAAATTGCACCAATTTGTGAATTAGTCACAGTACATTTTCAAAACATTTTAGCTTTGTTATTGGCTTCAGAAGACAAAGAGCTTGTTTTTATGGATGAAAGTTTTTTTTCACCCATAGCTCACTAAATGAAAACCTCTTTGTGTTTTGCAGATGT
The DNA here is from genome assembly GCA_039654105.1 of Coreius guichenoti. NCBI lineage: Eukaryota > Metazoa > Chordata > Actinopteri > Cypriniformes > Gobionidae > Coreius > Coreius guichenoti. The sequence goes on from CM077171.1 coordinate 29,795,926, forward strand.
TGGTGAAGACCTTCTGAACATGTGTCAGAGAAATGTGACTTTGAACAAGCAGCACTTTGAGCCCCAAGGTAAACGTTAATACCATATCAGGATTTCAAGCAGTGTTCTCTCATTAACGACAGCTTTTCATGTTGATAATATGTCATAGGGAAGGAGGCATCTGTGCCATGTGCTCCTCGGTTTTGTGCCTCTGCTATTGTGCAAACATGCCAGCTCTTCAGTGAAGTTGCAGCAGGACTATGAAAAAAGCTTGTAAAAATAATGGTTCCTATGAAAATGTTTTTCTTTAGTTCATTTCAGATTTATGTACTTGATCAAGGCTACAACCAAAGTCTTTGTCTAGATGTTCTCCATAATATTTGGTAATATGTTAAAATTAGATTGATATATTTTCTGAAGAAATCGAAAGTAGCCTCCACTGAGGTGTTGCTAAGTGGTTAGTAAGGCATTGCTATGCACCTTATGCTAGGGTGTTCTTGATAGTTGCTACTGTAGCCTTTAAAGTATTCTGGGCAGGTTTGCACTATCCATTCATAAGGTCTTACTTCAGTTGGGGCGTAAGGTTTGCATTCCATTGAAATACAATACACTAATTATCATTAAGTAAAATTAACATATTTAAATATACAAAAAATGGGGCAATAAATAAATACTAATACAGCTAACAGGATTTTTTTTTTTAAAAACCTGCCATGCACAAGTAACACTGTGCAACACACATGGCAAAGTTACACTATATTTCCAAAAGTATTGGGACAACCCTCCAAATCATTGAATTCAGGTGTTCCAATCATTTCCATGGCCACAGGTGTATAAAATCAAGCACCTAGGCATGCAGACTGCTTCTACAAACATTTGTGAAAGAATGGGTCGCTCTCAGGAGCTCAGTGAATTCAATCGTGGTACCGTGAAATTTCCTCACTACTAAATATTCCACGGTCAACTGTTAGTGGTATTATAACAAAGTGGAAGCAATTGGGAATAACAGCAACTCAGCCACAAAATGATAGGCCACGTAAAGTCACAGAGCGGGGTCACCCCATGCTGAGGTGCACAGTGTGCAGAAGTCGCCAACTTTCTGCAGAATCAATAGAGAGCTTCATGGACTGGGTTTCCATGGCTGAGCAGCTGCATCCAAGCCTTACATCACCAAGTGCAATGCAAAGCGTGGGATGCAGTGTTGTAAAGCACGCCGCAACTGGACTCTAGAGCAGTGGAGACGTGTTCTCTGGAGTGACGAATCACGCTTCTCTGTCTGGCAATCCGATGGACGAGTCTGGGTTTGGCGGTTGCCAGGAGAACGGTACTTGCCTGACTGCATTGTGCCAAGTGTAAAGTTTGGTGGAGGGGGGATTATGCTGTGGGGTTGTTTTTCAGGGGTTGGGCTTGGCCCCATAGTTCCAGTGAAAGGAACTCTTATTGCTTCAGCAAACCAAAACATTTTCGACAATTTTATGCTCCTTGACTGGCCTGCACCTCAACCCGATAGAACACCTTTGGGATGAAATAGAGCGGAAACTGCGAACCAGGCCTTCTCGTCCAACATCAGTGCCTGACCTCACAAATGCGCTTCTAGAAGAATGGTCAAAAATTCCCATAAACGCAATTCCATATTAAACCCTACGGATTAAGGGATGTCTTTACAGTTCATGCGCATGTAAAGGCAGGCGTCCCAAACCGTTTGGCAATATAGATCTGTTTCATGCTGAAGAGCCTCAGAGAGCTAATTTATTGACAATGTTCTCTGTCTTAATACAGTGGGGAGAACAAGTATTTGATACACTGCAGATTTTGCAAGTTTGCCCACTTACAAAGCATGTAGAAGTCTGTAATTTTTATCATAGGTACACTTCAACTGTGAGTGACGGAATCTAAAACAAAAATCCAGAAAATCACATTGTATGATTTTTAAGTAATTAATTTGCGTTTTATTGCATGACATAAGTATTTGATACATCAGAAAAGCTGAACTTAATATTTGGTACAGAAACCTTTGTTTGCAATTACAGAGATCATATGTTTCCTGTAGTTCTTGACCAGGTTTGCACACACTGCAGCAGGGATTTTGGACCACTCCTCCATACAGACCTTCTCCAGATCCTTCAGGTTTCGGGGCTGTCACTGGGCAATACGGACTTTCAGCTCCCTCCAAAGATTTTCTATTGGGTTCAGGTCTGGAGACTGGCTAGGCCACTCCAGGACCTTGAGATGCTTCTTACGGAGCCACTCCTTAGTTGCCCTGGCTGTGTGTTTCGGGTCGTTGTCATGCTGGAAGACCCAGCCACGACCCATCTTCAATGCTCTTACTGAGGGAAGGAGGTTGTTGGCCAAGATCTCGCGATACATGGCCCCATTCATCCTCCCCTCAATGCGGTGCAGTCGTCCTGTCCCCTTTGCAGAAAAGCATCCCCAAAGAATGATGTTTCCACCTCCATGCTTCACGGTTGGGATGGTGTTCTTGGGGTTGTACTCATCCTTCTTCTTCCTCCAAACACGGCGAGTGGAGTTTAGACCAAAAAGCTCTATTTTTGTCTCATCAGACCACATGACCTTCTCCCATTCCTCCTCTGGATCATCCAGATGGTCATTGGCAAACTTCAGACGGGCCTGGACATGCGCTGGCTTGAGCAGGGGGACCTTGCGTGCGCTGCAGGATTTTAATCCATGGCGGCGTAGTGTGTTACTAATGGTTTTCTTTGAGACTGTGGTCCCAGCTCTCTTCAGGTCATTGACCAGGTCCTGCCGTGTAGTTCTGGGCTGATCCCTCACCTTCCTCATGATCATTGATGCCCCACGAGGTGAGATCTTGCATGGTGCCCCAGACCGAGGGAGATTGACCGTCATCTTGAACTTCTTCCATTTTCTAATAATTGCACCAACAGTTGTTGCCTTCTCACCAAGCTGCTTGCCTATTGTTCTGTAGCCCATCCCAGCCTTGTGCAGGTCTACAATTTTATCCCTGACGTCCTTACACAGCTCTCTGGTCTTGGCCATTGTGGAGAGGTTGGAGTCTGTTTGATTGAGTGAGTGTATGGACAGGTGTCTTTTATACAGGTAACGAGTTCAAACAGGTGCAGTTAATACAGGTAATGAGTGGAGAACAGGAGGGCTTCTTAAAGAAAAACTAACAGGTCTGTGAGAGCCGGAATTCTTACTGGTTGGTAGGTGATCAAATACTTATGTCATGCAATAAAATGCAAATTAATTATTTAAAAATCATACAATGTGATTTTCTGGATTTTTGTTTTAGATTCCGTCTCTCACAGTTGAAGTGTACCTATGATAAAAATTACAGACCTCTACATGCTTTGTAAGTAGGAAAACCTGCAAAATCGGCAGTGTATCAAATACTTGTTCTCCCCACTGTATATAAACAAGTGTAAATGTCAACATCATCATATGTGAAAGGATAAAGTCTGTCAGGTAAAACCATGAGCTCATTGATGTAATCCAATTGTTCTGCCATTTTATTCAACCATCACTCCTGCCTTCCATAAATACTTTGTGTATTTTTAAAAAATGTATTTTGTACAAATATAAAAATTTGATTTGCTATTTTTCTTTCCTTCATCTTGATTTCCATTCTAAACCTCCAAAAGAGAGTGAAATAAGGGTGCGGCAGCTGGACTGGATGGCAGATGATTTCTGCACAGGTAAGAAATCAAGGAAAATCAGGTGTGAGATGCTAATTGGTGTGGATCTGAGCCAGACCTGAGATCTTAACATGACCAGTTATATCTGTTATATCTCCTCACCTTCTGTAGAATTCATTTCTAAGTGGGAAGTATAGTTGAATCAGTATAATACACAGTGCTTTCTCACACTCATAATACCAGTGATGCTGACTAGTGAAATAGGATTTCTGAAAGTCAACATGTGGTTGTCCTCTCATTTCTTCTCATATTTCAACTCTTCCCAGATGCTGATTTGGAGTTCTGCTGGACTGACGGAGAAGTAGCAGACTTGCATGATAATACCACGTTTTTGATCGCAGCAGATGGTACGTTTGCAAGGAGTGCTTTCCATAATTATACAATGAATTCATTACTTTGCCACAAACGGGAGAAAGTATTAACAAAATGAATGAATGAATAACTAAAGGCACTCTCAGTGCGCATGATGAAAGCCTGATTGATAGTAATTTGTTATTTGTTAAGGATGTTTTGTACTTCCCCTTCAGTGTGTTATGATGACGATCTTACAGACGCTCTGTTCAGAACACTATATAGACTTTCCAGCAACATGCGGCACCCCAGCACAGCCTACATCTCCATAGAAAAGAGGTTAGATTGGCCTATTACATGTCACCAGCCTCTCTAAGACATTCAGATCAAGGTCATGTATCCTTGTAGCTCATTTGTTAGCATTCACATTCATCATTGTAACTGTCAGCAGTAATAAATTAAATTTAAATAAAATAATTAGTACATAAATAATAAATTAAATAAGCCTACTTATTGTACATTAGGTAAAACATTGACTAATATAATGAAATATTAGCTTGAAAAAAATAATAAATTACCTGTAAATAAAATAATGAATACATAATAAAATATTTATTAAAATAAATAGAACAATTAATATACATTAGGAAAATCATCTATTTTAACATAATGAAATATTTGATATTATTTATTGTTATTTAGTCAGTTTACATGATCATCCAATGGAGAAAGATGCTTTTGGGGTCCGGATTGGTGTAGTTATTATGGCATTTATCCGCAGTGGCTAACAGGGCCACACTAACCAAGAAAAACCTTGACCTCGTGTTCCATTTTGATGGTTTCTGTGTATCCGCAGATTGAACTTCACTTTGCGACACATGGACGTGGCTTGTGAAGCTTATGATCACTTCCGCCACTGCCTAGACCAGTTACAGCAGATGACAGATGGAAAGATGAATTTCACGGTAGAGCCTGTGAAGATTTCCTTTTCACAGTTCTTTCAGTATGAAAGGGTGGACCAGCTGGTGAGAGAAGTATTTATAATTATAAATAATTCAGTTGTTTGTTTGTTTTTAAATATGTATCATATATACGGTAGTATCAATCAATCAATCATTTTATCTATAAAGCACAATAAAAACAATAGTAGTTAGCCATTTGGAACTTTAGAGGGAGCTGTTCATGCTTGTAGTAAATTGTGTTCTGATTAACAGTGTTAATTTATTTTAAGGATTCTTTCCTCTGCTCCTCTGCAGGAACTTTGGAAGGTGACAGCAGAAAGACTTTAATATGTGACACCACAGGTTTTTAAGTTTCCTTTTAACACCAGGATTTATAATGTTTGCAGAATGAATCTGTCTTTGTAATTCCTGTTTTCCTTAAATGTGAAATTCAAAGTCCTTAGTTTGATCATTTGCTCTTAAATTTCTTCATTAAAAACTACAATTAAAAAAGGAATGCCATTTCAGATAAGAATGTTGGTGCTTATGCATGTTGTACTGTGACCAGCTTTAATTTTTAGAGTTGATTTGTGGAACGTTTTTCAAAGGATCATTGGGACAGTTTAGGGAAATACTATTGACATATTTTATGAAATGTTGAAAACTAACACAAATTTATTGTCATTGAGGTAGTATAATATTACCTATGCCAAAAATTTCTGCAAATATAAATTAATACATCATGCATATATATATTTTAAGAGCATCATGCATATATATATATATATATATATATATAAACCCGATTCCAAAAAAGTTGGGACACTGTACAAATTGTGAATAAAAACAGAATGCAATGATGTGGAAGTTTCAAATTTCAATATTTTATTCAGAAAACAACATAGATGACATATCAAATGTTTAAACTGAGAAAATGTATCATTTTAAGGGAAAAATAAGTTGATTTTAAATTTCATGGCATCAACACATCTCAAAAAAGTTGGGACAAGGCCATGTTTACCACTGTGTGGCATCCCCTCTTCTTTTTATAACAGTCTGCAAACGTCTGGGGACTGAGGAGACAAGTTGCTCAAGTTTAGGAATAGGAATGTTGTCCCATTCTTGTCTAATACAGGCTTCTAGTTGCTCAACTGTCTTAGGTCTTCTTTGTCGCATCTTCCTCTTTATGATGCGCCAAATGTTTTCTATGGGTGAAAGATCTGGACTGCAGGCTGGCCATTTCAGTACCCGGATCCTTCTTCTACACAGCCATGATGTTGTAATTGATGCAGTATGTGGTCTGGCATTGTCATGTTGGAAAATGCAAGGTCTTCCCTGAAAGAGACGACGTCTGGATGGGAGCATATGTTGTTCTAGAACTTGGATATACCTTTCAGCATTGATGGTGCCTTTCCAGATGTGTAAGCTGCCCATGCCACACACACTCATGCAACCCCATACCATCAGAGATGCAGGCTTCTGAACTGAGCGCTGATTACAACTTGGGTTGTCCTTGTCCTCTTTAGTCCGGATGACATGGCGTCCCAGTTTTCCAAAAAGAACTTCAAATTTTGATTCGTCTGACCACAGAACAGTTTTCCACTTTGCCACAGTTCATTTTAAATGAGCCTTGGCCCAGAGAAAACGCCTGCGCTTCTGGATCATGTTTAGATATGGCTTCTTTTTTGACCTATAGAGTTTTAGCCGGCAACGGCGAATGGCACGGTGGATTGTGTTCACCGACAATGTTTTCTGGAAGTATTCCTGAGCCATGTTGTGATTTCCATTACAGTAGCATTCCTGTATGTGATGCAGTGCCGTCTAAGGGCCCGAAGATCACGGGCATCCAGTATGGTTTTCCGGCCTTGACTCTTACGCACAGAGATTGTTCCAGATTCTCTGAATCTTTGGATGATATTATGCACTGTAGATGATGATAACTTCAAACTCTTTGCAATTTTTCTCTGAGAAACTCCTTTCTGATGTTGCTCCACTATTTTTCGCCGCAGCATTGGGGGAATTGGTGATCCTCTGCCCATCTTGACTTCTGAGAGACACTGCCACTCTGAGAGGCTCTTTTTATACCCAATCATGTTGCCAATTGACCTAATAAGTTGCAAATTGGTCCTCCAGCTGTTCCTTATATGTACATTTAACTTTTCGGCCTCTTATTGCTACCTGTCCCAACTTTTTTGGAATGTGTAGCTCTCATGAAATCCAAAATGAGCCAATATTTGGCATGACATTTCAAAATGTCTCACTTTCAACATTTGATATGTTATCTATATTCTATTGTGAATAAAATATAAGTTTATAAGATTTGTAAATTATTGCATTCCTTTTTTATTCACAATTTGTACAGTGTCCCAACTTTTTTGGAATCGGGTTTGTATATATTGTATGACCTAAACTGGAGATCTTTGCATTTGCATACAATACATTAAAAAAACGCTACATATGTTGATGTGTGTGTGTGTATGTACATATATTTTAAACGTTTAAAGTCGTTTAATGCAAATATACAGCAACACAGAGGTAAAGTGCCTGAGCATTATTGTTGTGTTTCGCTCTCTGAACATTAGAGGGTGCAAGAGTTTGCAAAGGACTTGTAAAGCAGATGACTACGAATTCATGTCAGGTCTGACCAGTTTTTCTCAAGTGGTACTCATCACAGAGTCAAATGACGTCCAGATCCACCTCTCTGGACGTCTAATGGGGTGGAGGGATAGAGTTGTGGGTAGGGTTAGGGTGTGGTTGGATATTCTAGCTTTACCCATTAGGACCAAATTACATTCGCTCCTCCTCACTAGAGCTAGATGTAAACTCCATCCATTTGCTCTGCAGTGAACAGCCTCTCGTTTTTCTTGCTTTGGCTAATTGTTCATGGAGCCATTCAATTTATAAATCAACCTGTTGTTTGTTTATGGTGTTTCAAAGCACAGTTGAAAGGTACAGACAGTCTGAATACAATCACTGGACATGTATTTAAAATTATTGCTACCTTAAAAGTTCCCCTTATATCTTAATGTACATATTCTCCCCAACCAATTAAATGCATTTTTTTTTTTTTTTTTAAATACATGTACATGTAGTTTTTGTAATGTTGTGTGCACTCTGACTGTAGCATTGGATACAATATGGGAAATATAAATTTTTGCCTAAACGCTAGTAATGTATCTTTCATGGAATTGGTATTTTTGAGCAAATCTTTTAAGCGAATGAATCGTTCATTTTCATGCACCCATTTCGCTGACTGCTGAGACTGACAATAGGATGAGCCAATAGCACTAGAGTGTGGGCTGTTAACAAGCATTTAATTGGTTGTACCTACTGAACGAACACACCCCCATTCGAGTCTAAACGAATAATTTATAACAAAATGAACGAAAGTGGGGATATCTATGTATCTATCTGTCTGTCTGTGTCTGTCTGCCTTGATTTAATTAGAGCATGGGTTTTCAAACTGTGCGTTGCAGAGTGGGAAAAGATGGGTCATATGGTGCAGCTAAATTTACGTTTCAGTGAATGACATCCACACCGAATTTCCGCAATCGCCCCCTAAACCCTCAATCACTATTCTCTACATTAGTCCACTAATACAGTTCACTTGAAGGAGTGAACAGAAAAACAGAATGAGTGCACTCGATAACATCCACTATGGTTTCGGACACCACTACAAATGGCTGTCCCCTCAAATAATGACCTATTTGAGGGTATAGGGGACGATTTCGGATTCAGCCAAACAGTTATAGGCCTACCAACATTAAATAGAAATCGCGATATTGCTAGTGCAACTTTCGGATTGCAATGGCCGCAATTGAATTACATAAATATGCTGCGTGTTTTTAAGCGTGCTGATACAGTTCATATCCGGACCGGAGCGAGCTTGTTTTTAAGGACATATACTCTTTTATGTCTGTAAATGAATACATTAAAATGTAAATTTTAGTATCGAAATTTCACAGTTGTAGCCTACTATAAAATAAAATTATTTTTTTATTAAATACTCTATTTCTGATATCAAACTATTGATTAACATAAAGCTGAATGTAATGTCAATTGTTTTCTAATCTCAAATATTTTGGTGGGTATTGAGATTATACTTGTCTAGGTGGGTCCTGGAATGGAAAAGTTTGGGAACCCCTGAATTGAGTTTAAGGCAACTGTTATGTTTTTTATGTATTTTAAATGTGTTTACTTTGCAATAATGTATGGGATTTTTAAACGAAAGATTCTTTTTGTAAGGAATCGGTTGAACGAATAATTCAATAACTCTCTCATAACGCCACCTACTGGCATACAGTACACCGATTTAATCAGTGAGCGAATCTTTTTGGTGAACCGCGTCCTGATTCAAAAGATTCGAGTCACGGAAATGAATCAAAACCTACTTCTAGACTGGAGCTACATTATGGGAAATATGAAGTGCTGGCTACACACAGCTGTGCTTAGAGTAAGGGAGCTGACATTTCCGGGAGCTGGAGCTCTCTCTATTGGTTGAAGTCGGCGGATCCCCAGCAAAACCCTCCTTTCGGGGTAAAAAGGCCAGACTTCAAACGATGTTTTAAAGTCTGCCTGTGTTCCCCACTCCTGCGCGCTTGTCTTTCTTTTTCGTCCTTCCACCAAGAACCTGCTAGATTTCACCTCCCGTACAGCGAGAAAACATAAAGGTGAGTCTTTAAATGTCATTAAGTATCATTTTAGCAGCTGCGAACAAGTGTAGCGAAAGAGGCGCTGCAGCGCTTTCACCGCAGAGCAAAATCACGCCTGTTTTTGTAATTCATAATCATAAGTTTATCGTGCATTAGAGGTATCGCTGCAGAAACACCTCGGTGTGCGTTGCTGCAATAGCTATCTTGTTTTGTAACACACGCATTTCTTATGAAACATTGCAGCGTTGTGAGACAGTAGACTGGCCTGCTCCATCGATGCGATTCTCTCCATACGTCTCGCTCTCAGAACCATTTGACAGGTCAGATCCAGTCGGAACCGGATACTGTTGCTTCTCATTTCCACCAGCTGCTTTGTGTGCAGTAAGTTTTCATGTGTTGTTACCTCTGCTCTGAGACTGATACTGAAAAAAACCCAACATGAGCCACATGCCATTCAAATGCATAACAGCTTTGTTTTAATTTAGTGTTTTTTTTGTTTTGTTTGTTTTTTCGCCTTAAGCATAGTGAGTGTGTCCATAACGGCACGTTTGCCCTCTTTTGCAGTAATGCAAAAGTATGTCTAGATGTTTTAATGGAAAACGGGGGATAAAATACTAAATAAATAAAATAATTTTTGTATTGATGACCTGTTATTGAACCATAATACATTAGTATGGGATCTATAGAACCATTGTGTTTAGCAGAAACTCTATTAAGACTTCTCAAAGAAGTCTGTTTCTTTGAAACTCGAAAGGCCAATTTCTTTTGTAATATTCAGTAAGATTATTTAAAGCTTACGTATTGTTACAAGAAACCCCATTTTGTTCATAATCAAATATATTGGCATTTTATACACTAGGTTGTACATTGCTGTTGAATTTATCTTTTGTTTGCGCTCTCTCCTGCAATAATATCCTTGATTTGCACACTGAATACAGCTAAAGGACGATTTATCCTACACTGTAAAAAACGTTTCATTTTTGCTAAACAACAAAAAACTGGTAGCTGTGGTTGCAAGATACTGACAATATTCCCAGTATTACAGGATGGCATGTTGGTGCCTGTGTATTTAATAACTTATAACTGTATGTTTCATTAAGTGATTTAGTTTTAAATTACCAGTCTACTTGAAGTACCGAAATCGGCTTTTTAGCTTAAAATAGTACACAAAACACCTTAATGTACATGTAAATATTATGTATGTTTATATATAATATAATCAAATGTGTTGTGTCATTCAGGGAGTTCTGGGAATGTTCTTTTATTGTTTTTACCATAAATTATATGGTAAATTCATGTTTTTTTTTTGTTTTTTTTTAAACTTCAAAAACCCCTAAATTTATAGCAAAATGACATAATACAACTCTCTACATGCGAGTAAATCACTCGCAAATGCGACCAAATTTCACAAGAGGACTAAAAATGTCTTTAATTAGCTAATTGTTCAATTACAGTTGCCTCTAATTGAGTTAGAGGCAAAAAAATAAGTTTATTGCAAATATAAATTCATTGCCTGCTGAGCTCTTGGCTGAGAGCGCCCTCTGTCGTGTTCTCTCTGTCACTGTCCCGATCGGACCAGTGCTGTGTCGTCATGAGTTTATCATTTGCACACGTTTTTAAGCCTTGTCAATTTAAACATTCAAGAGCAAGAAGACACGAAAGATAACTTGCACGCTGTGTTAGAAGTTTTGTCTGCGCAAACTGCGCATCCAAAGCACACGCCCAGAAAGCCACGTCTGACAGCACTTGCATATTGAATTGAGCTCTCTTTCACGTCTTCTTGCGCTTGAACGGACAATTTCACACACAATTGTTAAAATGCCTGTCTTGGCTAGTATCCTAGTAAACATAGGCCTAGTCCACACGTACACGGGTATTTTTATAAACAGTTTTTCCTCCGTTTAAAAAAAAAATTGCGTCCACATGAACACGCAAAAACACGCTATGAAGCGCTGTCAGGAGCATGCCAAACCAATATAACAACATAACCCTAACCGTAAAGCCATGTTGGCCAATCAGAAGCCTGGAAAAAAGGGTATTGCCGGTTCCAGTTCTGACGTAACAAGCTAAAATCTTCGGTTTCACTGTCTATACACAAACACTGCAACCGGAGTTTCTAAAAATCTTCACCCTGGCAGGAGTTTTCTAAAAAAGTTTGCTTTCGGTAACCGGATACTGCGTTTGTGTGTGGATGAACGGCCATACCGCAAAAATATTTGAAAATAGCCGTCTTCCTGTGGACAGGGCCTTAGTCGGTTAAAGCCACAATATGTAACTTTTCGCTGCTAGAGGTCGCTTATTCAAAACAAAGGCGTAGCTTGATGACACCTGGATTTCGTGGAGCTTTTATTATGCCGCAGACTACCGCTTCCGCTTTTTCCGGTCATGCGTATGTGGGGAACGCAGCGCTGTTTGATCATATTACGTACATTGCTCATCTGTCTAATAAAACACAATATATTAAAGTGTCTTTGGTGTTTCCATGGTTTCTACAAAATAAAATTTCCTGCTGCTGTTTGTGTTTTTAATGTTAATCAAACAACAGACTCGGTGCTCTTGACTGAACAACTTTTGTAACTTTAATAAGGATTCATCTATATTTAATTTATACAGTGAAGACTTATTTTACATTTGATATTCAATTTCTGTACATATCTACCTAATCTGTTTCTAACTGTCATACCTGCCTGAAAAACCTGAAAAGCACTGTTTATTTCATTTGCATCTTTGTTCTATTGTGTTTATTTGTGCTATTGCTTGTAGTTTGATCATTTGTTTTTATTTTAATATACTGTTTACTTTAATAGTGTTTGAAATGTATATTTAATATTCAATATTATATTTATGTAGATTTTTTTTCATTTGCATTGTTCTTGCATTTCATGTAAAAAAAAAAAAAAGTCTGTCAAGTAAAATCAAATTTACTAGCCAATGGCGACTCGAGCTTTAGTGTGTCCGTAGAGGGTTGTAATGCAATGTTGTTGTTGTTTTTTTGTGATTTTTGCCTTTATTATGATAGTATAGTATAGAGTGGACAGGAAGCGAGGTGGGAGGGAGAGAGGGGGACGGGATCGGGAAGGGTCCGCGAGCCATGGCTCGAACTCGGGTCGCCCAAAGCGCCACGCTATATGTCGACGTGCTGCCCACAAGCCTATCGGCTCTGACTTATAATGCAATGTTAAACCATTTACAATTTTCACCGTATTGGGTGAGGTAGCTATACAGCTAATCAATTAACAGGTTTTTACTGTAGCTTTTTTTTAATTGCACCGATTTTTACAGTGTAGATTTATAGTGCGAAGATTGACAGACAAAAGTGCTTAAGCATTTGATTGTGGAGCAGGTTTTCAGAAATGCTGAATGTTTTTGAATGCACATTTCAGATGACAGATGGATTTTCCCATCTTTGTCTGTTCATGTACAGCATGTGGGACTTGTTATTCATAGCATCTTCCCATCTGATGCTGAGCTTTACATGTCCCTGTCCAAATCATGCTTTGTTTTAAATGAATCAGCCATGCATTTATTATTCTTGAGCTATTGATAGGCATGCATAAAACATGCACTATTGCTTCTTAACCAAGATTTATCCTCTTAATAGCACCACAGTTTTTTTTCTCTACAGAGGTTGATCGGTCGTCCAGACAAGAAAGACAGCCAGTTGTACAATTGTTTTCCTCCTTGGTTCCCTTGGCAACTGTCTTGCAGTATCTATTAGATGTTTTACTTCCTCAATCCCACCGAATGTCCCCTTTTTCATGTACCGTTGCTACAGAGACTGATTAAAGACTCTTAATGTCTATTTCAGCTTCATAATCTCTCAGAGAGAGATTAGACTCTTTTTATTAGTCATCTTTTCATTGAGCTTTCATATTCCGTATTAGAGTCTAGATTCTTATCTTTTTAATTAGAGGAAACTCCTGTGAGTGGTTTGAATCTTTCTTCGCCATATTCATATGAGCGAGTGTAGCAAAGAATGACTTCTGCATGACCTAAAAGGCTGTTTAAATCATGCAGAGGGGAATTGGTGTAATGAAGTTTACCAATAGGCTTTAATGGGGTTAGTGAAGAGTAGCTATTGTGCGCAATGAACCGTGCTCATATCCTTCACTGACAGCTCGGTGTCTTTAGTGAGCTCAATGTTATCGCTAGATCAAAGTTCATTTGCTGGTGATTGGGATTATGATGATTATTTCACAAAGTGCAAAACAAAATCATCTCTCTATCTCTTTGGTTGCTACGATCAGTTAAAAATCAGTTAATCACATTTTGTCATCTCTGAAGTTTCAAAATGAGCTTCTATATACTTGTATTGAGGATGTATTCTGAAGGCTCTTTCATGTCTTCTTGCTTATTTCTACTGATGTTCTCTGGCCTCTTTTCCGAGGGGAGCCGCTCCCAAGTCCATGTTACGTAACCGGAATAATTTGCATTTTAAAAAATGGCTTTGTGTTTGGTGCAGTTGCTCATTGCTCTCGTGGACCGCTGGCTTTAGTTCTCACACTGAGCTGAGAGGATGAGGTGCAGAGGGATTGGTGGCGGCTCGGAGTTGTGTAATCCAGCACAGGCGGCTATTGTTCGCTTTGAAATGGTCCCCCAGCACAGCGACCATACAGAGATCCCTGATGAATATTGATTTAGTTGAGAGAGAATCAGATGTAATGTGATGTGATGTGAGCAAAGAGTGCTGGTTTGATTTTGATGTTGAAAATGAGCAAATGAACTTTTTTTAAACAAGTTACAACACAATATTTTAATTTGCAAAAATTACTAGAAATTAAGCTATAATGTATATAATGTATTCACTGCTGATATAAATTCATAAACACTCTTCAGCTGGAAAACGATCCACGTCATGTAAAATGTTTATGATCTTCAGCCTTTCGCAAGCCATTCTTGCAATTTCGACAAATCCACAACTACGTTAGCCATCTTGACAACAGTGTTAAAAATGTCTCAGAAAACCATTTTTATAAATTTGCATAAACTCATGTGTCAAGAGAAATGAAAAAAGGTTATCCATAAAACATTCTAAAAACTAGAACTGCTGTGTACTACTACAGTACAAACTCTCCACATACATTTGCACAAACATTTCCCTAATTAGCTAAAAAGAGCGCTCCCATTGGTGCTTTCTTTGAAGACCATGCCCACTCAGCTAACACAGGAAATTTAAAACAGCAAACCCCACGTGAATATTATAAAATGTATAGGAACAGAACAGTAAAGACACAGTAAAAACAGTGATTGAAGACAAACTCTGGGTCTCTCCATCACAATCTTAGTTTCAAATTGCTCGCCTTCAGCTAGTCCAAAACGCTGCGGCCAGACTTCTTCACAAGTGTCGTAAACATGAACATATCACTCCAATCCTTAGATCTCTACACTGGTTGCCGGTTCATCAGAGAATAGATTTCAAAATTCTCCTCTTTGTATATAAATCTCTACATAACCTAGCTCCTGTTTACCTCTCTGAGCTTCTTCATCCCTACACTCCATCCAGAAGCCTAAGATCCTGCGACCAGGGTCTGCTGATAGTCCCTCACTTTAGACTCAAGCGTAGAGGGGAGCGTGCATTTGCGGTGGCAGGGCCACGACTTTGGAACACCCTGCCTTTAGAGATTAGAACGGCCCCTTCTCTGTCTGCTTTCAAGTCTCTTTTAAAAACGTACCGGTTTTCTTTAGTATATTGAATTATTTTTTTTTTTTTTCCCCTCTGTTTCGATTTCTGGTTGTGGTCTTCCTGTTTTATGGTAACTGTGCTCTTATGGTAACTGTTGTTCTTATTTTTAATTGTTTTATGCATGTTATATTTTCTTTTAATCTTGTTCTTCTGTAAAGCACTTTGGTCAGCATAGTGGCTGTTGTAAATGTGCTATATAAATAAAATGAACTTGAACTTGAAATGAAATTGGTCCCTTTCACTCAAGCTCCATCAGTCAAGTTGTTGCCCCACAGTCGTCAAACTAGTTTAACCCATTTTGCTTGCTGCATCCTCACAGGCGCATGACAACAGGCTTGTGTAACACACATTTTCAGAACCGGTTCTGTCCGGTCGATGAGCCGTCTGGTTGAAGTGCTTCTGAGAGACGGAGCGTCTGGATTTTTCTTGCTTCTGCCGCCTCAATTGCGTAAGCTTCCTCAGATCTGGAGCACGAGAGATGCACTTTCTGCTTCTCCTCTCCTGCACATGAATAAAGATGCCGTGGGTCTGCTCCGCTGTCCAGCAGGCGGCCAGTTCTCCCTTCTGAATTGATTCCTTTGGACAAGCAAACGCAAAGACTAGCTTCATTTCAATAGAGCAGGATGATTGATTCACAGGTTTTCAATGACCAGACTGGAAACATACGCAAATGACATTTAAACTAAGCAGGAACAATATTGCTTCAGAAACATGGTTTGTTCTAGTTAAGAACATTTTGTGCATAATAATTGCATAACGTCACTGTGCTGTTCCTTCCCTAAGCATATGCTCAGTCATTATGATAGATGAAGATATGTCGGTCAGGATTCCCTAAGGCATCAGCTTTTCCCTTAGGCTGGACTATTCTTCCCAATTAATCTTACGGCCAAAGTGTGACCGAGTGTGCTCGAGTTCCCTGAACCCTGTGCCTGTTGGGAAGGTTTAGCGGTACTTGAAAGTCACGGCGTTAGTCACTTCTCTGCTGCCGCCCCTTGTCCTCACAAGACTCTCTGTCCCAAGAAACGACTCTGCAGTGCAAAAAGATCATCCGAGGTCCAGTGTGTGTCTAAGCCATGTTGTAATTAACACCAATCAACCGTGCTTTAATTAAGTGGCGTGAGGGCCGACTGTCAGGACCACTGGAGTAAGACAGGATTGATGGGCATGGCTGAACCTGCTGCTCAGGGAGAGAGGAACTGTCTGTGGTACTGAAGCCTGATCCCAGGACTGTCATTCTGCAGACTGTAAGATTTGCTCCCATCTGGTAGTTAATCAGTTTCTAATTTAATTTTTTTTTTTTTCAGCACAAATACTTCCTGTTCCTTCTGTCCCAAATGAATGCAACTATTTGTAGAGACGAGCTGTTTGTAGGTTGATATCCCTGACAATTGTGATCATTTTGGCTCTGGGGTGCTTTCTGAACATTGCTCAGTTTGTTTGAATCAGGGTTCAACTAAAGCCATTGTGAACTAAAACTAAACTAAACTAAAACAAGAACTATTAAATAAAATAAAGTATAAATATAAGTTGAAAAACTTAAACTATAATAAAAATTAAAAATGTTACCTTGGCAATAAACTGAAATAAGTTTAAACACTAGAATTATTAACTGGAAATAAATAAAACTAAAACTAAACTAAAGGGCCGTTTACATGACACCATTTTCAACTAAAAACAAAAATCTTTTTATGCTGTTTGGCCACACGACAACGGCGTTTTGGGGACCTGAAAATGCAAGCTTTTGAAAACGGGTTTTAAAGTGCAAGTTTTTGAAAATGATACAATTATTGTACAAAAAATTGAATTTGTGAAAACGGTGACATCATGTGCTTGCGTATTATGTTTTCAGTTTACAGGCACGTGTAAAGAAACAGTGTTTCTTTACAAAGTGACATCTCCAACTACTGGCCTGGCATGAATAATACAGCGTCTTTAGTCGTTTTCACTGGGATCATTTTAACAACATTGTCGTCTACGCACAAAACGCAAAAGAAAAACTTTTCCATTTTTAGTACATCGTTGTCGTAAACGTATCCTAAAACTGAAATAAAAATAATTTTATATAATAAAAAAACTAATAAAATGACAAAAGCACATAATGAAATTACAAAAAATTTAACTAAAATTAACATGAAAGCTAAAAATAAAATCTAATTCAAAAATATCTATAATATAATATAATAACACTGGTTTGAGCATCCAGACCAGGCCAATGTAGTGCAATTATTATAATCAATGGTGCAAGTTTGTGGCAGGACTATCTGTTTGTCCGACCAGTGTCAAATTGAGTGATATGTAAATGTTTGTGGTAATATGTTTATGTTGTCATGATTCTAATGTCACAACCACAATTTCTGAACAAACTTTTCTTTGTACTTTCTGTTTTTAACAAAATGAGAGTCTGTATAATAGTATGTTTGAACAATACATATATAACTGTATAATTATATGTAAGCTCAAGGGAATTCCTTTAATGTCACACAAGATTGTGGATATTATTATTATTATTTCATTCAGAACCCATATTGGCTTCCCTGTAACCTATCTTATCTCTCTCTTTGTCTTTCCTCAGGTGAAGTGAAAGGCAGGTGAAAGGCAGGCAGTGTGCTGTCTCTCTCTCTCTCTCTCTCTCTCTCTCTCTCTCTCTCTCTCTCTCTCTCTCTCTCTCTCTCTCTCTCTCTCTCTCTCTTTTCATCTCTGCCTTAGTGAATGCTACACATGGCTTCCTCGCTCCTGACCCGCCAGCTGGCCGTCTCCCTTCAGCAAAACCTGCGTCTCGCCGCTCCAGGTAAAAATATCACGCTGAGATGGAGGATTACGATACCCTCCAGTCTTAAAAGCTTGTTTAAAAATGTTCTCAACCTACTAGTTACCTCAAAAAGAGCTGTAGCTGTCACAGAGACTTTATCAAAGTGATGAAACTCCATGCTCAGCTTAGTAAGTGAGAGGTTTCCTTTACAATGATAATGATGTGTGGATATGGAGTTGAATGTCAAGAAGGACACAGTTCAAAGTTACTTAACCATGTAAATGAGTTACTGAGATCTGGTTCTGTCCAGCTTTGGCTGGTGAATTCTGCTTGCGTAGAGAAGTCTGTGCGTGTCTTGTTCTTCGGTGGCTGATCACATTGACCCAATCCTGCCAGCGTCCTTCATTAATCAGTAGCTCAGTTATGAGACATCCTGTTCACTTCTGTAAACTAATGTAGCCCCTCAGGTGCACATGGGTACTACTGTTCAAATATGGCTATAAAAAGCATTTTGTTATATGTATTTGTTGGCCACTGTTCAGATATACTACAAAAGTAAAAAAAAATGTCTTACACAGTTCAGTTAGTTAAATACTTTGAGATCAAATACACATCTAAATTGCATTGCTAAGAATTTTATTAGCACAGATGGTGCGAGAAGCCTCTTGGAATAGCTCCGTTTATTAGGAAGTTATCTTCACTGAAACTGAGGCAACCTTTCATAATTCAAGAGGAAATTAAAGGACGAATGAACGACTCTTTCCTGTTATGCAGCACCTTTTGAACTCTGTAACCTTTTAAAAAGTGAATTTCTATAAAAGGATACCAGATTTGATCATTAAATACATACACAACAGCAAGAAATGAATAATTAAATCAGCTAGTGCACAGCACTGAGGGACATGGAATAAATGGTAACATCTGCTCAAATCAAAGTAGAATTATATAAAATTAATTCCCACATTCAGCTAAATGTGATTTTAATTTTCTTCTTGTAATATGATTTCCATTTTTAGAAACTGTGAGTTTAATATATCATCCAACATATTTCATAATTATGGGAAAGTATAGTATAGCATAGTAAGAGCCCAAATGATTAGTCTTATTTAAGTTTTTATTCTGTTTTTGTTGTATTAGGTTCCAGATATGTCAGCAAAACTGCCACAAAAACGGTTTCAGAGTTTGAATATGACGCCCCATCCATGAAGACTGCTGTGCCAGGTCCAAAGTCCCAGGTTCAGTCTCAGCATTTTTACTCTTTTACCATGAGATTTATCACCAGATTGTTTGTGATATGTCTCTGCATGAAAGAAACATATTTTTAAAATTCAGCTTTTATTGGTATTTTACTGCAGACTCACTTTAAAAATGCTGTCAAAAGGTTGGGCACGCAACCTTATTATTATTATTATTATTATTTCCCCCAAAAAATCTTACAATAATTGTATTTATAAAAAAAATAAAAAAATGACTAATGACTAATAGATTAATTTCTCTCATTCAACAGGAGCTGATGAGACAACTGGGAGAGATTCAGGTGAGACAGACATGGAAACCTTAACGAACTTACTTTGTACATGCAGCTATTTCAAAGCCAGTGTCAATCACATACGGTGCAGTTCTCTTAGTTTGTACTTGGATAATGATTTAAGTATATGAGTCACTTTTTCAGACAGTGCCATACAAAACAAAACTATATCATTAACAGCAGTAGAGCAAAACTGCCCTAGATCAACAATGTCACTTCTGATGTGCCGTCTAGCCATATTTCAGCCTGACTGGCTGTCTTCAGTGTATTGAGTGATGAATGTATTTCAGGCAGTAATTTATCTGCTGTCTGGTCTGGCTTCTTGAGAGCAGTCACAGTCATCTTTTGACCACTTTGCTGTGGATGAGCACATAGATGTGAGCTGACAGGCGTCGATGAAGCTAATATCACAGATTCGCTTCGCCGCAGCTCCTGTGCGTGTCTGCTGGCCGCTGTCTGTCTCCCGTGCACGTTAAGCAGACATAAGAAGAGTCATATTCTATTCGTCAGATGTGCTAAAAATAGATACTGCATCAGGTTCAAAGCCACGGAGACGGAAAAGCCATTTTCATTAGATAAAGCACCATTGCTCACAATTTTGTGGTAATGAGTCACGGTCCAAATCTTGACATCTGCTTTTTCAGTTGTACAGTACATGTGAATTCTTTAAAGGGAATATATTTTAGACTTTTGTAGCATTTATTTTTTCCTGATGTTCACATTTTATATTTCTGTTTTATAAATTCTTGTGCCAATAACCATTTAGTTGTACAATCACCACTTTTACTTACATGACATCAGTGCAAATGCTGATATAGTTCCTTTTTAGCCATTCACTGACATGGAACTGAAGCTCTGCCAAAAAAAATTTATATATCAGATGTGCAGACGAATCACAAATCACTTCAATAGCAACATTCAACTCTACTTCTCTCTTGGTTCGCAGAATGTTGGAGCGATTCATTTCTTCTGCAACTATGAGGAGAGCAGGGGGAACTACCTGGTGGACGTGGACGGCAACCGAATGCTGGACGTGTACACACAAATCTCCTCTATCCCCATTGGTGAGCTCAGTCTGCAGTCTGCAGAGAGAGATGCATGTAGATGACACATCTACTGTAAGACAGGAAATAAGACAACTTTGATTTGATAGTCTTTTCTTCCCTATGGTGACGTATATCCAAGTGAAACAGAAAAGAAAAAATGTAGGGAAGGACTTGATTGTAACTTGAAGTAATTGATTGGATGCCTGTGGTTTGCTATTGCTGTGATGTCATGTGTGTGACAGGTTGTCCCGTCCTCACGCCAGTAAACACTTAATCAGAGGAGAGAAGAGACGTCGCAAGAGGGAGAGGAAGTTATTTTGATTAGTGGTTACGAGGGCACATGAATTTAAAAAAAAGATGTGTGCACAGATAAATCACTTAAAATTAATACTACAATTGTAGAAGAGCTGTCGATGTCATGATGACTAATCGTTCTCTGGAGGTAGTACTTGCTTGATTTAGTGTGTCGGCAGTGTTTTGACACACAAGAATCAATAGCATTTGGTGTTTTGATGTTAAACCTGATGTGACGCGCACCATATTTGAATATATAGAACAATTCGACACGTTTATTATGGAAGAAAATAAATTATATGGGTTTTGTAATGACATTAGGGTTAGTAAAAGAAGTTTTAATGAGTTAGCTATTTAAATTAAATTAAAATGAAATTACTGTTTTATGAGATTGATTTTGAGATTTAAATATTTTCTTTGAATGTAATTAATATAGAGAAGTTACAACACTAGCAGCAGTGTTATTATTACTATTATTATTATTATTATTTTTATTATTTATATACTATTATAGTATTTATTAATATTTGGAATTCGTTTTTATATTTTCAGTTTTTATTTTAATTTTAGTTTAAGATTTAGTTATTTTATATGCTCTTGTCATTTTATTAAATTATTAAATAAAAAAAATCTGTTTAATTTGAGTAATTTTAGTACTTAAATGAAAATTAGAAATGTGTCCTTGGCAGCTAATTGAAAATAAAATAAGTTGAAGATTTTTATGTAATATTTATATATTTTTTCATTTTATTTCATTAATAGACTAGAGCACCTTTCCTCTGTCTGCATCTCATTCGTTGGTCCGTTAACTTACTTACATTTAATCAGCTTCAACAAATTGAGTGAAGCTACTGTCTCTCGCTTTCAGATGTGCCTTCAGGTGGGGACTCCGATTTAATGAGCTTTGATTTCCCTTGCACTTGCTGCTCCTGTATCATTTGGACAGAAGTGCATTATGGGATATTGTTGTTACATTATTGTACAACCCCCACTCACCCACAACATTCCCAATGACAGACACATGCATACACAAACATACACTACAGTCCACACTAGTGCACTTACTTAATGTGTTGCACACCCGCATCCTGTGTGTTTGCCCTGTGGCCTGTTCTTTGCACGTGTCAGTAAAGCACATGACTTCATCTAAAGCGTTCTGTGATCCTGGATCAGCCGCTGGACAGATTCAACCATCAGTCTGCAAAATGGATAACTCTATCGCTTTGTTTTTTTAAAAAATGAACTTGAACACATCCCCTTTTCAGATTTTTATACTTTATTTATTTATCAAGACATCAACATTTTTGTTGCTGTAAATAACTGAACCAGTGGGTGGAGTGTTGTACTGGTCTGTACTGGCTTGTCAAGATTTCATATGAGGTTCATTCTTGTTTTGCAGTACATTTTGTACGCTGTATAGGTTTTAGAAGTAAATGTGCTTGTGTAATTTAAGGAAGTATTTCTTTGAAACAATATACAAGACTTTCGGAAATGTGCTCTGGTCAAGCTCAGGCAGTAAAATTATATTAATTCTGACTTAATTATTTACGCTATGGCAAAAAAGTCATCAAGATAGATCTCAACATGATGGAAATTAGAAAAAAAATATATATATATATTGACTACCAATTAAACGTTATTCCCAAGAAGACATGTACATTTGTTATCTTTTATCACAATATAAAATCACATTACAAAAACAGGTTGAAAAGATAAACAAACTTCAGTATTGTCCTCTTAATAACAATTTTAACTTTTTCAAATAACAAAAAATACTAGTGAACATAATTAAACATAATAAAACAATACACAGTAAATGTATACAAAGTGTATACAAATGTTTTAAAATAATCCAGAAGAACCCAACTATAAAGAACAATAATAAAGAGTAAAACATTTTGAGTTGTTTGTTAAACACCATAGAAAATACAAAAATCTAAATGGCTGTTTTTGGAACAAAAAAAAACAAAACAATGTTCAGACCAATGCACACACAAATGTTAACTGATTAATGGAAATTAAGCTAATGTGCACTCTAAAAATCTTAACAATTTGGATAGGAAGTGCCCACAATAACAATACCTTTCATTACCATGTTAATTACCGCAATATACCGTATTACTGAATACTGGCACATGTCTGTTTGTGATATTGTAATAAAGGAAACTTGTATGATTTAATCTTTAAGAATTATAATTGTAATTTTTTTTTATCCAACAAATATGATTGGGGCATGTACTGAAAATGTACTGTATATCAGGAATGATATACCAAAACTCTACCATAACTGATTTTTTTTTTTTTTAACCAAACAAACAAACAAAATTAATCTCAATGAACTGTCCCTACCTCATCTTACAGTTTGTCCCATCAAGGTGCACAGAGTCAGAGATCTCAAAAAGTCACTTAAGCCAAATGAATAAATGTCATTATGCAAGTTATTTCTCAAGTAAAACATTTCACACAGTTAAGTTTTTTTGCTTTTAAATCATAAATCAGTAGATGTGCTGTTCAAAATAAAGACATTTGGACATTTTCTTGAGGGGAATCGACTTCAAACATCTACACTACAAAAGACTTGGGGACCAAGAAAAGCTCTAGCATTATTTTCCATTTGGTTTGATATTTCTTTATGTATTGCAGTGCCATTCATACATATTTAATTGTGGCCTAAGTGTCCTAATACTTTTGGGTGCTTTGTATAAGAGTAGTAGTATCAGAGCTGTACTCTCTGTTGCTGTAGTCATTGGGAGCGACTATTTCATTTATCCACCTCAACTCACCAGCATGCAAATACATTTAGTTGCCTTCAGCTCCAATTGACAGATGTGACGAGTCAATTTAATTGCTGTTTGTTTTGGTGTGTTTGTGTGTTTACACTGTCAGATCTCTTTAGATATCTTACTGTATGTATAACGAATAGATTGACAGTGTGTTTGATTTTTTTTTTAGGTTACAATCATCCAGCCTTAATGAAAGTGATGACCAATCCAAATAATGTGGTGAGTCCTGATCAGACTATGAAATATGAAGTGTGTGTTAAACCTACATTGAGAGGACCAAATGTCCCCACATAGATAGTAAAATTTTAAAATATTGACATTGTGGGGCCATTTGGTCGGGTCCAATAAGGAAAACAGCTTATAAATCATACCAAGTGATATTTTTTATCATAAATCAAGTGATGTTTTTTGAAAATGTAAAAATGCAGAAAGTTTTCTGTGATGGGTAGAGGGATAGAATATACAGTTTGTACAGTATAAAAACCATTACAACTATGGAAAGTCTATGTAAAGATATAAAACAAGTTTGTATGTGTGTGTCTATTCATAGATTGTACAATGGAAATTATATTTGCAGTGATCTGTCAAACAGAGATGAGAGTTTTAAAGGTGTGATACACAGAGCTGCTTTTCAGTGGCACTGCTTCACTTCATTTTTTCCCTTATAGAACAAAAATCTTTTTGTTTTATAATTCACTTTTAGCAGATACACTACCGTTATAAGGTTTGGAGTCTGTAAGATTTTTGTAATGTTTCTAAAGTCTTCACCAAGGCTGCATTTTTTAAAAATAAAAAATACAGTACATTTGAGTATAGTAAACAGTAATATTGTGAAATATCTTTGCAATTTAAAATAACTTCTTTTGATTTTTAATATTTTAAAATGTGATTTATTCCTATGATGGTAAAACTGGATTTTCATTGTCAAATTTGCTACCATTCAGAAGTGTCCACAAGTTGTATACACTTATGTATTGTAGTGTGTACACATGTAATATTTACTTTCTCAAATTTTGTGTGAATTTTTGTTTTCAGAGTGCATTTGTCAACCGGCCCGCACTTGGTATTCTGCCACCTGAGAACTTTCCAGACAAACTGATCGAGAGCCTGCTGTCGGTGAGTGTTCTTGGATTTGAAGAAACACAAGTGAAGCATTTCTTGAAAGATCAGTGTTTCCACAAACCTCCACAAAAGCTAATAACAGCATATGTCTCAGAAATGATTGCTGATAATGCTCAAAATGAAACGGCTCACAAGTAGAGAGTAAGGAATGTGTTTTGCACAAGGATTAGATGTTTCACTTGAAGAACAGATTGTTTTTGGCAGTTGTAAAAAAAGCCATTTGGGATTTTCTTAATCTTTATAACGTCCTTTGCAGATATCACTATGAACCTAATAAATAACTGCGCTCTTTTTCACATTGGCTGGAAATGGCTTGCAGTTTATTTGTAGAGGTGCCAGTGTGGAGTGCTGTAAATGACTCTTTCTTCAACATCAGATTGCCCCCAGCGGGATGACACGAGTACAAACCATGGCCTGTGGTTCCTGCTCCAATGAGAATGCTTTCAAGAGCATGTTTATCTGGTACAGAGTGAGTGGACTTTCCTCAGTTTGCTCCTGCTCGATTCACACAAAGTGCAAACAAACAAATTTGCTTTATATAGGTGTGATATTGGTTGTATTTTGGCAATAATATAGTACCCATGAGAAGTCTTTCTGAAACTGTTGGAGGGAAAAAAATCACTGTATATCACTATAATTGTTTTCTCCTAATTCCTAATTTTTTTATAATAATTATTTTTATGTTTTTTGATATCATTAGTATTATTGCTTGCAACAGTATATCAGTAGCTTGAAAGCTTAAATCTTTTAGAGATACTGATTTAATTCAGATTACTTTTATATTAGGGCTGTCAAATGATACAAGTAATCATAAGAAAATATTATATAATTACACAAACATATTCCTGACTGGTATGTAAATTCCATATTAACTGGACTCTTGAAATGGACTCTTGGACAGTGCTTGTATTTATTATATAGAAATAAAACAATACATTGGAAGATGTATATTGAATATATGTATTGGCAGCCCTACTTTGTACACATTAATAGCTCTTAAATCATCTGATATCTAATACTTCTTTTTAATGGTTTCTAGAATAAGGAGAGAGGATACACCAACCCCTCTGAGGAGGAAGTCAGCACTTGCATGGTCAACCAGGTTAGACAATAGACACTGTGAAAGACACACATTCTGCATATGACCGTGGCCCCCCAAAATTATACACACACTATTCTTTCTCCTTCCTCTCAGAGTCCTGGATGCCCAGATTTGAGCATCTTGTCTTTTATGGGAGCTTTCCATGGGAGAACTCTGGGTAAGTGCTTGAAAATTGTCTGTTGATTTATGAGAGTATAATTGAAAGATGTGTCTGATTCAGTACACTGTGAGCAGATTCAGGGATTTGACCTAGCCTACATGTATTTGCCTTACATTTGTTTGCCTTTGCAGCTATTTGTATCATATGACTTCATTTGACCAACAAAGACACCTGGCTGTTTTGTTTTAACTGGGACATCCATCCAATCCATCTAATGTGTGTGTGTGTGGTGTTGGATTACAGGTTGCCTGGCCACAACACATTCCAAAGCCATTCACAAGTTGGATATACCGTCCTTTGACTGGCCTATCGCACCCTTCCCTAAGCTGCAGTACCCTTTGGAGGAGTTTGTAAGGGAGAACGCCCAGGAAGAGGCCCGTTGCCTGGAGGAGGTCAGAGATCTCTCCTTCATGTGTTCACAGAAAACTTAAATTAATATTTTGGGTTTAGTACAAGTTAAGCTTAATCAACAGCATTTGTGGGTTTCCCACCTTTTCTTCAAAAAGGCAAAAATGTACATTACACTGAGGTACTTACAATAGAAGTGAATGGGGCCAATCCATACATTTTTAAAATACTCACTATTTCAATAGTATCACCACAAGACGTAAACAATAAATGTTTACTGTGGAAAAAAATAGTTTACTGTGTAAAGTTATGTCCCATTTTACAGGTTTGACAGCATGAAAACAGATCACTGTAAACCCTAAACCATTAAAACGACTGTATGCATATATTTTAACAGCTTTAAGTTGTTTGTTCGGCAAAATTCCGTGGGTGATTTTCAGTCATTTCAATAGGAATATATGCAATTGGGAATTTTACATAAGGCAAAACATACCTCCAAAGCAGGTATCCATGTTTTTCACGCAAAATCGCCTTGTTGCCCAACAGAAAGCTGCATTGTCCACTGTCAATAGTGTAGTAATGCACAATGTACCGCTCACACAGAAGTCACTTTCAACCAAACAGCTGTTTGTCAATATGGTGAAAAACTTGAACCCAATGCGAAATCTGCGAGGTGAAATGTTTCGCCCTTACTAGAAATTCCTGATTGAATGAATGGAAATTATTAGATTTCACACACTAGCATTTCACAGAGCAATGGTAAATGTGATGACACCAACGTTTTAAGTAATGTAAGTGATTTTATGAAATTATAAGCTTAACATTTCTGCTTTTAAATCCTTCAAGAATCCTTCTATTGTTAGTGTCTCACCATTACATAGCTTTTTGCATTTCTTTAAGAAAACGAGGGACGAGTCAAAATCTACAAATTTTTTGGTTAATTAACATTATGCCACAAATGCTTTCAACTAAAATTTAACTTGTGTTGAATCTATCTGACTATCTGATAGATTCAATCAGACACTATCTGACACTAGATATCCAGTAGGAATATCTTACATAAAATTTTGAATGGAGTGCAGCATAGTTTACTAAAAACAGACAGTAAACGTTACAATGCACCGACTGCAAAAGTGTTACCTAGTTCTTAACATACAAGTAAGATAAAGGTAAGTAAAGCATTGTGTAAGTTGTAAACTTGTCTGTGTGTCAGGTTGAGGATCTCATTGTGAAGTGGAGGCAGAAGGGCAAACCAGTTGCTGGCATTGTTATCGAGCCCATCCAGGCAGAGGGAGGGGACAACCACGCCTCACCTGACTTCTTCATCAAATTGCGAAATATTGCACGCAAGGTAAAGCTCTTTTTTCCAAGCTAACTGTTCCATAATGCTTAGTCATCCTCCATAATCATCCTTTCTTACTGGATCTGTGCTTTTGAAGTCGTTTCAGATAGAGACTCCAGTTATAAATAGCTAAAATGAGACGCTTTGAACTCTCTAATAAAAAAGACACGACTCTGCACAAAGTTCTTTTATCTGCTCTAAATTGAGTCCTTTTGAACAAGATAAGGCAGAAGACAAAAGGGAATGATTTAATAAGGCTGCTTTATGCAGAGAAAAGAGGCCCTTTAAGTAATTGTGGTGACGTCTGCGCTCTCCCTGAAAAACTCAGGAAGTGTTCACTACAAGTGGAGCGTAGTGGGTGTTGTATGCAGTTTTATGCAGGCTGACAAGAGTGAGCTGACAGATGTTTATTTGTGTCTGGATCTTTCAGCATGGCTGTGCTTTCCACGTGGATGAGGTGCAGACAGGTGGAGGAGCAACAGGCAAGTTCTGGGCCCATGAGCATTGGGGTTTGGATGACCCTGCTGATGTTGTTTCCTTCAGCAAGAAGATGCTGACAGGAGGATACTACCACAGGGATGAACTGCAATCAGACAAGGTAAGACCTGTCATCGTTTCCCCAAAAGTCCCCTCATGCAAAATTGTCAATCCTATTCCCAGTAATTGTTCCCAGTTGGCTGCATTATCGTTTTTGTTAATCGCTGATGAATGGCGTTATAATGTGTTTTAGTACCAGATGATTGTTGTGTCAGTTTCGCAATCTTTGTCTAAAATGATTGCGTGTCCTTGGATGAGGTTCATAGCTGTATGGAACTGAACAATCATGCCCCCTACTGTTTCTTTCTGTAAAGTGACCTCCAATGGTGCAGTTTTATATACATTCTAAGCCACATAAACTTGAACTACATTTAATTAAATGGCTAGAAAGGCTAAATTAGATAAATGACAGCTGATTGAATTAAATACCTTCTAAACAAACGTAAAAGACACACTAGATTTTAACTGGACTTTCAGTGAAGATATTACTATTTTTATTATTAGTAGTATTAGTATTATTATACATTAATACAACATAAAATAGTGATGGTAATTTCTTATTTATTAGTAAAAAATAAGTTCAAGTGAGCTTTGTCACTATATGTGGACATACAAAGGAATGAAATGTGTCTCACAGGACCACAGTCCTACATATGTAAGCATAAACAAACATTTAAACTACAAAAAATATGTATCTACATATAACCTATAATATAATAATAATTGTTGTTATTATTACAATAATAATAATTATAACAGTACTATAACATTTTATATACAGTATAACATTATATACAGTATTATAACATTATAAATAGTGAAAAGAATTTCTTATATTTATTAATAAATGTATTATTATTATTATTATTATTATTATTATTAATACAAAATAATACTGATACTGTTTAGTGTTTAACTCTTTCCCTGCCAGAGTTTTTTTTTTTTTTTTTTTTTTTTTTTTTTTGTGAAGTGAAGTTTCCAGCCACCGCCTGCATTTTTGATCATCACAAAATTTTAATGGCCCCCAGAATATTTCGTTATATGAATGAATATCTGAACATGCAATATATATCGAAAGAAAGAACAGAGCCTTTGCTTTTAAACAAAAAATAAACCTGTTTTATTCTAGGTTACTGCATTCTTTTTTAATCAACACTTGAATATGGGTAAGTTTCATAAAAAAAGCAACATTTTGAGCAAAAAGCTGAGGAAAATCACATTTTTGTTAAAGACTACGTCCAGATCGGATTCAGAACGATGATCAAAACATAGCTTGCATAACACCCCCAAAGCTTGCACAGTCCTGTAGCTCGTCCTGGGTCGACATTTCATTCAGTAACATTAGGCTGTTTTGATTTATATGATGTTTAATGTTGATGATCTCGTTATTTTACATATGCATCTGCTTACATTTGCTATCGCATGTTTCTGCTTCTTCACACGCCCCCTACCGTATATCAGTGATAACACGGAAAGCCTGAAATTTCCGTCAATGTGGGGAAAGAGTTAAAGGGATGTTTGAAGTGTGATTCTTAAAAAAACAAAAAAAACAAAACAACAACAACATGAAATTGCATTAAAACCAGAAGTTGAGGCGGGACGTTCTGAAGGATCTGTCCCTTTTAATAAAATAGCCAATAGCCTTTTGGGTCTATTTCCATGGGGAATATTTTTTACTTTTTACAGTATATTTGCCTATGAAAGACCTCAAAGCTAACAGACATAAACTACATTTTTGGTTTCATGACGTCTTTAAAGAAGACTTAAGTGTGAGAAATTTTAAACCATTTAAACTGACATGACTGTATGCACCTCAGCCCTACAGAATCTTCAACACCTGGATGGGAGACCCCTCAAAGAATCTGTTCTTATCAGAGGTGCTTAATGTGATCAGAAGAGAGAACCTTCTGGAAGAGGTGGTACGCTCAGGGAAGGCTCTTTTGGAGGGCCTTCATGCACTGCAGGTAGAGTCATCTTCATTTTTATCCTTACATGACTGATTCCTCACTGATGCCACAGCTCATCATGAGAGGCTTTAAAAACGTTTATGGTTCTATCATGACGTTCATTGTTCATCTGAGGGCCGGCCTCAAAACACTTGCTGCCGGATAGAGAACCTGAGCCTGTAATGAGTGTTTGTTTTGAAGCTGTGGATTTATGATTCTTTCTACATCGTGAGCTGTGCATTTGTTTTAATGTCTCGCGGCTTTTCCTCACGTAGACCCAGTACTCTCATATCCTGAGTAGCGCCCGTGGCCAGGGTACATTCTGTGCCATAGACGCCTGCGATGATGCCACACGCAACAGTATCATGATAAAGGCCAGGAACAAAGGTAAGCTGTGGCCGCCTTAGCCATCGGTTCAAAAACAACTTTTTTCCTGTCTTTGCTGAGAGAATTGAAAGAAACTACCTGACAGGAATTTTATGATAAATGTTTTTTGTTCTTATGACAGTTGGATTATTTTATCATTTATTCATAAATTAGTTATTGCAGTTATGACAAGATTAGAGGGTTATATCGCTCACGAAAAGAGGAACCAAAGGAAACAAACATATATTAGGAGTATATTATCTTACTTTTCGGAACACACTTTGGGAGCTGACGCTTGAAACAGATAGCGAGGAGGTTTAGACGCTCCAGGCTTATACGGTGCGCAAATGGACAAGCAAGCAAACATGACACATGAGCATATTCAAGCAAAAGCCAGCATATATTAGTTCTGTGAAACAAAACAAAATCAATGTTACTCGCCTATCGAGAAGAAATAAAGCAACCTCGGCCTTCGCTCCTTGAGTTCTCTCCAGCGCTGGAAAGCTGATCCGATATTTACACGGGTCCTAATTCTTGCCTGATCGTATGCCTTCTTTTGTTCCACAGACATCTTCCACATTTATTTATCTGCCATCGCTCTTTCTGTCGTCGCTCGGCTAATGTCCGTATTTTATTTTATTTTTTTTAACCATAACCAGAACAACACGAGACACATTCATTCAAATCAAAAATACAGAGTAACTAAAGTAAAATAAAATAAAACAGTGCCAGAGGACAAGAACAAAATTATAACAGACAAAAGGACAAGGGTGCTATTTTATACAACATCATACCTGCTTACAATGTTATAAGCTCTAATTGCCTTTTTACTTGTGCAATTACACAAAATTGAACAATAAAGCTTGAAATCATTTTTAAAACAAGAAAAGTTAGGTTTGGAGTCTGACCATTTCATTTTATGAATGTGAAATTTTCCCATTAATATTCGTCCGTACTGTGTCGTGTCTTTTGAATAATGACGTGCACTGAGCGCTCTCTTCTCCCCGTCATTAGTAGACACGCTCCTTACTGCTGATTGGCTATAAGTTTGTTTTGGTACTCGGCCTAGACACTTTTCTAAAGCAGTTTTGAAATAACACTTACCCCACCTTTAATAGTAGTAACAAATAGTGTTAATTAATTTTAGACTGTCCACATGAGATGCAGAGGCTGTATGTTCTCTAAAATAAAAATCTTCTGTTTATCTCACCAGGTGTGTTTTTGGGTTCCTGTGGAGAAAGGTCCATCCGTTTCCGTCCCGCTCTGGTCTTCAAGGAGTACCATGTCCATCAGCTCCTGAACATCCTGAATGACGTTCTGGCTGAGCATAAATAGAGTTTTGGTTGTCAGGTCAGCCTTGATTATGAAACATAGAGTCCAAGCCCACTCAAGGGTTTATACCAGCCTGTCACAATTAATTGGTCATCGTCTATCTCTCTATCCGTTTTTTTTTTTTTCTTTTTTTTTCTTTTTTTTTTTTTTTTTTTTTTTACCAAGGGTGGACATTTTAAGATCTGAAGGATTATACAAGAATTATGCCAGTAGTAATGCCCCCAATTCAGAGTCATTCACTCAAATTATATATTTAAAAAAATCTCTCTTGCGGATGTCGCAACTTAGTTTGTGAACTGTAAGGTCATTCAGGACCAGAAAGTTTCACAAACAAAAAGTCCTTCTGTTGAAAGTCAGTTAAATAAAGCAATATATAGACCTCAGAGATGTTACAAGATTTCTAATTGCAATATTTCTTATAACCCTTTCTATGTCAAATAAAAAGAGCCCAGGTCTGAGCGTTTGGAAGTTAACATGAAAAGATGAGCGGTCACTGTGTATGGCTAAAACTATATGAAAGTAGCTACTAATTATATTATTTAAGAAAAAATATAACTATTTTAGTATCTATGAAGAAATGGATACACTGAAAATGTCTAGTTTGTAATTTTGCATGATGATAGATTGAATTTACAGAGCACCTGAATATTACAGTCCTCTCTGAATTAAAACCATGTGTGAAAGACAAGTTGTGGAAGAGCCGATAGAAAGCTGGAAAAAGTGAGAAGGCGCTGAGAACTGTTGAGCCTCTATTCCCGTTTTAACAGGACGTCTATTGAGCCAGTAACCTTCAAGCAATCATAAAGTCCCTTTATTGAGGTGGCTGCTTTACTGTATTATTCCTCAATCATAAAGAGCCTTTGTCTTTACTGTGATGTGAAGCCTCTGATTTAAATCACAGTGAGATATGAACAGAATGTTGCCAGCACAAAACATTTAAAGCACAACCTGGTGTTGTAATATGAGGGCTGATATCTTTTCACAGCCAAACATCTACCTGATCTAACAACAGAAATCCGCTAGGAAGCATGTTTTAAAAGCACAAGCTTGGGGCCGCTTAACGTAGCGTCAATCCTCTGCTCAGGTGAGCATGATCCCCTCATGTTTCACGTTACAGGCCATGTAAGAAAAGGTATGTGGTTCCGCTAGATAACATCTACAAGGTCATCTTCACTTAATGGCTATCACAGCCTGTAAATGTTTATCATCTTTGGGTGATTTCTCCTGTTCCAGTTGCTCCAAGCTGAAAGACCAAACATCCCTTCGGCTTGGTTTGTTTCAATCGTCCTTTGCTTTTTAAATACTTAAGTCCCAGTATGTACTTAATGTAGTGAGATTATGAAGTGCTCATTGTGTAAGCTTTATTAATGATGAAGACTAACCACGTTTTCACGTTGTTTACAGCCACATCAGAATCAAGTTCCTTAGTTAAATAACATTTACTCATCAAATATAAAAATCACACCTTCTCTAACAAAGTGTTATTCCTTCGTGATATTGTGTCCCATGTCAGTGTAATGTAGAAATGTTGTTTTGGATGCCTTTTAAATGTTGTGGACAGGCGGCAGCAGGGACTCGATGTAATAGCTGTGTCTGTTTGTACTTAGCAGTCAGTATTTAATTGAGAAATGTGTATTGATATCCATACTAACAATCACAAAAAACTGCAAATGGTTGACACTGTTATATGTAGTAAAATTAGAAAAAAATATTGAGGTCATTTCTACATGAAACCTTAATGTTGAGGAAGTTATACAATAAATCTGTTATAATAAATCTGACAATTTGAATATTTTATTCTTGCCTGTCGTTGAAGAAAAAATGACCAAGAAACACATGCACATGAGAAATTATATATTTTCACAATAATGTACACAGTGAACTTTTTTTTTTTTTTTCAGTGAATAAAAAAAGGGAAATCTACATATTAGATATGCGTTAAGGCTTCCTGTTAAGAGTGTGCAATCAGTTCTTAAGAGTAATCAAATCAACCAGAAATTCACAGATGGTTCATGCCACATCATTAAACACAAACCAAATAATCAAGATAATTTCAAACAAACTCCCTTCCTAAACCCAAATAAAGAAAAAAAAGATTTTTAATATTTTTCTTGGAGTTGTGCCATCATGTCACACACAGCACTTAAAGGCATTCATTCACTAAGCCCTGTTCCCTTCACCACCCCCCCAAACCTCCAGAAAAGAAACAGAAACCATTTCCGACATCACTATCGAACAGATCAGAGTCAGAGAGCTGCTCTTCTCGAGGACCTCATGATTCGAACACTGCTCCTGACCAGGTCTCGTGCTTCGTGCCTGGTGCTAAATGAGTGATGGTCACCTCAACGGCCTGGATCTTCTCATGTTTGGGTGGAATAGAGCAGATCTTGTAGCTAACTTCATCTCCTTCCACAGGCACATATTCACCCTCGATGCTGTTGGAAGAATGGAGATCATCAGCAAAACACGTGTGTGCTTACTGAATTTAGACAGGCATGCATTTAAAAATTGCATCATATGGAAAACACTGTGCTTTTCAGATGGAAATCACAAAATGGATCCCATTGTATAAATTATTATATGATTATAAATCACTTTATATATATATATATATATATATATATATATAAAGTTAAATGACAGAATGTAATTTTATGTAGTTAAAGAACATTAAACTATCAAGTCTAGAGAATAAGCAAATTACAAAAGGGTGCAAATGCTCCCTGATCATGAATGAAAGAAAAAATAATTTGATGTACTGAATGTTTGAACAACGGGCAGCTGGCAAGGCTATCCGTTTTTCCACTGGTCAAACACACTTTATCTGAAAGAAGCCAGTCTAGCGCTCTTATCTCTCACACTCAAGAATTTAACTTAGCCCTGACCCCAAAACCTTTCACACGCTCCACAAGATTCTATTCCCAGAAGCCCCTCCTTTATGATCAGTTCAGCAAATTTGGTCTGCATATTAATGATGATTTGTGTTTGCATCTGCGTCTCTGGTAATCAAGGTGTTGTGATTCAGATTTAACTGGGTTTGTGGTGGAATACATGTTGGCTTTGACATAGGAGCATGAAATCTTGTTGAAGGCAGAAGATGTTTGCCCAGTGAACTCACTCAGATATGTGCACAAAGATGTCACTGCCTCCGTCTGATGGCGTGATGAAACCATGCCCTTTGGAACGTGAAAAGCACTTGCAGACCCCACTGAAGACCGGCCCTTCAGCTGCACGCGCTGCACTGTCGGGGTAGAGGGACAAAAATATTATTAGTACTGGAGTACTGGGGTGTCCAAACTCAGTCCACTGAGTTTAGCTCCATCTTGCCTCAACACACCTGCCTGGAAGTTTCTAGTATGCCTTATTAAGACCTTGATTAGCTGGTTCAGGTGTGTTTCATTGGAGGAGCTAAACTCCACAGGACAACGGCCCTCCAGGAGCAAGACTTCCCTGATATAGATACATACATATGAATATATGAAATAAATGGGTTATAACAGTGGATGGTTCTGTAGATGACGTGCTGCTGTACTCACGCTGAGCAGGTGCGGTTGCGGCGGGTGGGCAGGGGGCTGGGAATCAGATAGCTCCTCATGGGGGAGGGGGACCGGTCTCTGTGGCGGCAGGTAGGCAGACGCAGAGAGCTGGGGGACACCGGAGAGATCGGTGACAGAGGGGACAGAGGAGGGGTGGTGGACTTCACAGGAGATGACGCTTCTGAGGACATGCTGACGGTGGGACACTGGGAAGGCAGAAAGGGTGAGAAGCTTTACTTTTTAAAACTGAAATACATTCTCTAGCAGTATTTCCTTAAAGTGCAAATAGCACACAAAAACAAGTTCTGTGTCTACCGAGTGACATTCTTGCAAAATGGATTTCTGTGAAATGTAGGCCAGTGATAGGCTTATTATGACTAGAGGTGTTGCAATATACATGTATTGATGAAAAAACTAACATATTATCATGTTAATCCTACACATACAATAATATTGTAAATAATCCAGCACCAGCAACTATCTGGTTGACACGTCAACATTGTAGGTGGTGGTGCCGCACCCTAACGGGTTGTCACCCATCATAAAATGGAAAAAAAGGCGATGACGCAGTATGTAGCTACTACTGCTGCACAAAATTATGTGACGAAGATGAAAGCAAAACACTCTATCCACACCTGAAAAAGTTAACTCACCACTGTGGGAGTTTTTGGGATTCCGTAAAAAAGAAAGGGTGTTAGACACCCCAGTCTGCAGGAAGTGCTGATCAATAGCAAGTTATTTTAGTACGCTTTTGTACAGTTATGGTCAAAAACTCTCTCTCCACCTCCCTACACTTTTTATTTGAGCGTGATTCACTGGCCCAAAAATAGAACACAAAATAAAGCAAAAATTAAATTTGACACATGCCATTGACTTTTAACAGCATTTTTTGTAATGCCTATTCAATGTATTTACTCACATTTAAAACATTTGTTTAAATAACACTGATATATGCAATTATGTGCTATTATTTAATTGGCATATCATGCAATAAATTTGATTACAATTTTTAATCTTGTTAACACAACTTATTGGAACTATATTACAAGGAGCCCTCAACATAAAAATCACAATTTGTCCATAATTTCCAGTGAGTTTACAGGTCCAAATAAAGCTATCACTAAGACGATGTGGCATGATTCATCACAAAACCGGTGCCCTTCCTTTTGAGAATTTTCCACTGCTACAAAAATAATGCAATTCCCTCTGATAGCTGGCCTGTGATATTGACACAGATCTCAGGTAACTAAATGTCTCTAGTGTACACCGCAGTGGATGGAAGAGCCTGAGGGAGCCACTTGACAACCCAACACTGAATGACTCAGATCAGCAATTAGTTACTTACTACTGAAACATGAGATATAAAGCCTTTCTTCTCCTGCATCTAAATATATACTGGTATAATATTATGTATTCATGCCTCTCGCACTCCTGTATTCATTTCAAATACAAGGCATTATGTGCAGAAATTATAGATGTTAATTATTCATATACAATTTTAAACAGACCGAATGTCAACTGCGTTTTAAGCCATTTGACTTTATCGTTCAGTATCCCTGATAATCACTAGCACTGAAACACAACCCTCCAGCGGCTGCATGCAGCTCCCATTTGCGACAGTAATGTGATCGTTCACTGTTGATGCTGCAGGCCACGTTCAGCCTTTGTTAGACCTATCTAACAGATCCCCCTGTCCAGGAATATATTACAAACCTGCTCTGCCTGCAGAGCATTTGCTCAGGCCTCTAGAGGTTTGTGCAGGACTCGGTTGTAGGATCTGTTAACTAATGCACGGAGCACCAGAGCACTGCATGTTAACACAAATGGCCTGCAAAGGGTCAAGCATCCCCAGTAATCACAGCAGGAAATGGCACCGAATGCATAATCGCACGCCCTCCCCCACTGTCATCGCTCTCCTCTGGGCCATTACAGCCCACACAAATTGAGGAAGAAGAGCGGGATGACCATGTTCTTTATGAGCCATAAAGCATATTATATAATAATTTGATTATTTCAAATCGCACCCAAGAAGCGGCAAATTGGCTTTCCGGGCACTCCCAGGTGGCTCTGCCATGGCAACACTGTACCAACGGCTCCCTCGAGAGATGCCAGATGAGAATGGGCTCCTTTGTACCTTCAGATGGATTACATCACTGCAATTATAGCTTTCTGCTGTCAGACTCAGCATGCCCCATAAACAGAAAACGAGGCCAGTGAGTGTTTGAAAGCCAGGACCAATTATACAGCGCTGATTGTGTGCTGAGGTACTGATGCATGGGTGAACGTTTGCGTCAGCTCTCATTCATTTCACATACACATTAGCAGAAAGGACACAGGCAGTACATCCCAACAGGAGGAAGAAACTTCCACCGTATGGCCAAGATTTTTTTGGGGATATGGCATTTTAAATGGCTTGGTTTAACGTTAATACCACAACATGAATTTGGCAATCATGTATCTAAATGTATATATTAAAACAGCAAGATATTAATTACCATACTTTTACAATACTACTTTTATTCGAAATTATGAAGCTTCTGCTCATATAAAGCAATCTCTTTAGCAGTGGTTCTCAACCTCTGAAACTCCATTACCAAAGACAATATTTGAAGACCAACCCCCTACACAGGCTATGATATTTCCTCTTGCACCCCTGCTGAAATGAAAGCAAAGGTGCTAGGGAGAAACTAGGGCTTTCATTACAATTAAAATAAAAGTAATCTTTTTTGTTACCAACACATTAAATGAGACAAGCAAAATGCAGAATTTGTTACTGTGAACATAAACCTAAATTGGCCACTTGCTCAGCTAAAGTAAGTAAATATTCCTAAAGAGCGGAGAAACAACAAACAAATTAGCTTGATCTGTTGGCGATTATTGAGAGGATGAATTAAAAATGCTAATTATGTTCATCAAGGTTGTACACTGTAATAAAAACTGTGCATGTAAAGTTCTTAATTCCTGAGTAAAAAAATTGTTTATTTTAACTATACCTTGATTGATTTTTAGCTTATATATTCTTAGTAGTAGAAGAAGTTGCAGTAGCAGTAAAAAATTAGAAAAAATTTAAAATAGTTGTGTATATAAACCTTGATTTTTAATATTAGGCCTACTATTTGTTTCAATGTATATACCATTCAAAAGTTTGAGATTGGGGAGATTATTAATGCTTTTGAAAGAAGTCTTTTTTTTCCCTC
This sequence comes from Coreius guichenoti, assembly GCA_039654105.1. Taxonomy (NCBI): domain Eukaryota; kingdom Metazoa; phylum Chordata; class Actinopteri; order Cypriniformes; family Gobionidae; genus Coreius; species Coreius guichenoti. Next base: position 29,834,534 of record CM077171.1, read on the forward strand.
ACCACGGCTGCATTTATTTGAATAAAATACAGTGAATATTATGAAATATTATTACAATTTAAAATAATTTTCAGCAGCCATTAGTCTTCAGTGTCACATGAAGAAATCAAAAATCATTATAATATATTGACTTGCTGCTCAATTAACATTTCTTATCCATTAAAATGTGACATCTTTTTTCAGAATTCTTTGATGAAGAGAAAGTTCAAAAGAACAGCATTTATTTGAAATATAATTTTTTTGTAACATCACTTTTGATCAATTTAATGTATCCTTGCTGAATCAAAGTATTAATTTCTAGTTTAAACAAAAAAAAAAATGACAAAACAAACTTTGAAACATTTATATATTTGCATTTGTTTAGTATGGAACTAGTTGGCAGAAAATAGCAACAGCAAAAAACAGTTTTTGAAGGAAAACTCTTTCCCCGCCATTGACGGAAATTTCCGGGTTTCTACTGTTATACAGTAGGGGGCATTATTACGCAACTTCTGAAAGAGTACTGAATCTCCTGATCAAAACACATATCAAACGATATCATATGTAAGCAGATGTAAAATAATGCGATCATCAATATACAGCTCTGGAAAAAATTAAGAGACCACCTAACACTGAGAAATCAAATGTTAAGTGGTCTCTTAATTTTTTCCAGAGCTGTATATGCGATCAGCATATAAATCAAAACTGCTTAATGATACCGAATGAAACGTAGACCCAGGACGAGCTAGGACTGTGAAGCTTTGAGCTTCTACGTATCCATCTCTGTCTGTGGTTCTGAATCCGATCTGGACGTAGTCTTTAACAAAAACGTGATTCGAGCTTTTTGCTCAAAATATGGCTTTTCTATGAAACACCCATATTCAAGTGTTGATAAAAAAAGGAATGCATTAAACTAGAATAAAATGTTTTTTGTTTATTTGAAAACAGAGGGTCTCTTCTTTCTTTTGACATATTGCATGTTCAGATATTCATACAAAAAAATATTCTGGGGGCAATGAAACTTTTGTGAAAATGATCAAAAATGCTGGCGGTGACTGGCAACTTTCTGGCGGGGAAAGAGTTAACATATTATTAGACAAAGATCAACAGAGGGAGGAAGACATGACCTCAGGATGAGCACACAGACCTCTACATAAGGTCCGCTATGGAATTTACTGGAATTTCCCCATCAACTCTACCTCTAACCAGAGTTTGCTGTTGAAAAGTCTGCCAGCGTAGGCAAATAACTCTGTCTAGCCAACCACAATAGGGGCACTACGCCATATTGTGAGCGGAGATCCTGAACTATGCAAAACAGCACTATAGAACAGGTCTTTATAGACAAAATGTGATTTCAACCATAAGCTCTGCGCACTCAAAGAAAAACTTTTTTTCAGAGAAAAAACATGCGGTGGGGCAGAATGATGTACATTTTCATTGACATCACCTAACAGGAAACAAACATGTCGTGGCAGCAATGATGAAAGAAGCTGAAAAGAACAAAAAAAAGGTCACATGATTATGTGTGTTGTTCACGTCACTATCTAGAGCTTTCAAGCCAAATGTTTAGCATACTCTTTACATGAAGCACACAGAACATACAAAGCATTCAAAGGCCGTCTTCAAGTACACAGAATCTCAATTTACAGCATATTAGTGGCATTGACAATATTCCCTCCAGGCTCGATGGGTGGGATAAACAACCTCCGTAGGCATGATTACAAGTGGACGTCACCAGCAGACAGTTATGCACGGTATTTAACTGCTGATTTACTAATTTGCACCTGATCTAGCAACTGTAATAACAAGCAGCTCTGAAATCAATCTCATCTCTGCCCTTGGTGTGACCAGGCTACTCACCAGCAACAGTGTGCTCGCAGACAGGCACTGCTTGTTCTTCTGTGAGGAAGTGTAACCTTGCTTGCGTCAACCACCTCCCCCTTTTTTACTCCACCTGGAGCCCACGTATGGAGGGCGGAGCTTCTGTGAAGGTGGTGATTATAAATACGGCAGTGATGGAGAGATAAAGGGAATCTGAATGCTCTCCATCTGGATGGTTGAGTTGCTAAACAGCTGCGGGACATGTCCGGGAGAGGGACGGACTGTGAAACAGGATGGCATGGCAAGTCTGGAGGTGGGAATGTTGCGTGGGTGACAATTTGCTGTTTGTTTGCGCTCAAGAGAGCACCTGAAGAAGAAACCTGTCTAGTTTGTAAAGTACACAGGAAGTGAGCAGCACAGCTTTTATTGCCTTTTAACGATTTAATGAATGTACATTTCCAACAAAACATGAGTTATGAGATACAACTAACAAAACTACACTACTTAATGGAATAAAACAACGATTATAACACCAGCACAGAAAAAAACCACACCAACCTCAGCTGCATTCGCCCAACGACATGCCCACTCCTGCCCATATTTTCCCAGAGGACAACAGCCTAAATGGATATAAACTGACGGATAAATATAATAAAGAGTTTGTATGCATCACAGCCTGCGGCAGATGAAATAATGTACCTAAAATGACAATGAGTGACACAATGACTAAAACCTCTGCAAGGTCTGGACTCTGGACGCCTACATTCTTCAACTATAGATGTTTCTACACACAGTGATGGCACACTATTGAATCCAGCCTACAGTTTCAGAGGGCAAGGACAGTTCTGACCCCTGCTATTACAACTGCATTAAGTGGCATGAATGAAAGCACAAACAACTTTCTCCAGTGGCATGTTAGACTCTGAGAGACTCGGTTGGTTTTATAACACATTTGAGCAAAATGCGGTGCACAATGTAAGGACATATTTCGCCTAATACTCAGAAAAGTAATTAATACTTCAATGACATATAAATTAGAGAAAGCTCAAAACATTCTCCATTGTTTAAGGACTGAACAAAAAGACAAATGATACTTCTTGAAATTATCAAGTACAACTTACTGCCTATAGAGATCATTTTCCCAGCTATAATCTATGAATAAATAGATATTTTACTCCCTAATTGTGCTTAAAAGAATAGTTAACCAAAAGCGTAATTCAAGTTTTCATTAAATAACTTAAATTTCACTAATATTTTATAACAAATATAATTTTTGTATGTTCCATGATATAAAGAAAATACTTCCACAAAAGAAAAAGTCATACAGGTTAGTAATGACATGAGGGTATGTAAACAGTTTTTTTATTTGAACTATTCCCTAAACGGTCTTAATCTAAAAAAATTCTTTATATTCAAATTCACTTGCCCCAAACCAAACCACAAGTAACCTGATAAAATGCCACTGCTGAACTTGTGCACAAATTCCTTTGTGAAAATATTCGGGACAAATCACAAAAACCAACAAGTTTGATACAAGTTAACAGGCCTATTTTAAATATATCGAAATGCTGAAATACAAGAAGAAAAACAGGGACTCTTAGTTCAGGGAGTCTTAGTTTTGCAAGACTCAGAAGGGTGGAGATCATGTTTGAAACGTCAGATCATGACTGGAATAGTTTGGTAACGTATCCAAGTTTCCACATAGCCTTGAGAAAAAGAATAGCAGGAGGAAAAACAGGGAGCCAGGGACCTTCTGGTTAATCAAAGAACCCAACCAGGAAACAGCTAATCAAAACCGATATGGTAGTTTCCTCCTGCAAGGATGGGTTTCCAACAATATATTTATGATGAAAACAGCTTATTATGTGTTTTTTTTTAATCCCAAAATAGATTTATTTTGTTTTATTCCAAATGCCTTAAAAATAGCATTCAGGTATGTTTCATGCAATTGTTTTGATAGAGGGAAACAACAAGATAGATTTCTAGTTATATTATTTGTTCTTCAGACATTCCTCTTTAAAATATATAAGTTTCAGCTCTATGCAAGTGACCCACATTTGTTTTTATTTTATTTTTTATGAAAATGTGTACATTTAAATCAATTTATTCATGCCGCCACATTGAGATCCCCATATCTCTGGAATTGAGCCATACAGGGCCTTCAAAATGAAGATTCTAAAAGAAAAGCTTAAGAACCTGAATCTAAAGATATCTTTAATACTACTTGGGTTACAGTCACGAAAGCTGTCATGAAAAGTATTAGGTTGATGATAGAGAAAAAGGTAGAACCTTTTAGAGCACTTTGTTGCACCTGTAATGCAACAAGGGTTGTTAAAGTCAACAGATTTTACTAATAGACCTACCAATCTCTGTGTAAAAAAATTAAAATATTTATTTTATATATTTCTTTCTTTAATTATTGTCCCCCTCCTGTAATTTGGCTCAAAGAAATTTGGCTACATAATAGTGGATTACTCAGCAAAAAATCATCCATGGCATTTACTATTCTGTCTTATTAGGCATCAGTATGTTTGTCTTTCTTCAGATTTTTTTTTTAGATGGGGAGGTTTCTGAATTTTAGTGACACAGAGTGACCTATATAGCTAGGTTACTGTTGTCCTTGGAATATTTATTTTTATGATACAATTAAAATATTAATGCTAAACATTTGTTACAGTTATGTGACAGTGAACAAGTCAAGTCACTTATTTATATAGCGCTTTTTACAATACAGATTGTTTCAAAGCAGCTTTACAGTGATAACAGGAAAATAATGCAACAAAGTTTGTTTCGGCTGTACAGCAGATCTAGAAGAAAATTGTGTCATAGTCCAGCTTGAGTAAATTCAGAGATGGTTCACATCTGTTGTAAAAAATGTTATTAATTTAGTTCATTTATCTATACAGCCGCTCTGAAGAAAAGTGATGTCATCGTCCAGCTCAGTTCAGTTCTCATACAATGGTGTCAATGCAGGCAGATCAATGATATTGTTGAATATTAATTGTACCCAACTAAGCAAGCCAAAAGCCAAAGGCGACAATGGCAAGCAATCAAAACTCCATCAGGTGATAGAATGGAGAAAAAAGAAAACAAACTTGTGTAACCCATTAAGTCTTGGACATATGTTATTTTCAGTACAATATTTCAAGGTTGGCCATTTGGAAGCTTTTCCAGAACCTGAGAAAAGCAAATATCTGGAAATAGCACATCACAGATCAAGCAGCTTCTGAATTTCTCTGGTATATCACAACAAACAAAGCGAATTAGCATGGTAGGTAGACTCCGACTTCAGCCCACTTGGCACTGCTTGACTAAGGGTGGGATTGCACAATATGAACAACAGTTATGAAAGGCAAAGATCACACACATGGGGGGAGCTTGCAAAATATGATTTTTGAAAGAAATGTATTTGACAGTTATATAGTTGAAAAGGCCAAATCTATTGTGTCAAGAGGCTTTGAACTCTAATTTACATCTCAGTAGCATTTTCTGGCAGATCACTTCAGGGTGCTTTCTCCAGAAACAATTACCATAATTTGCCATTTCATTACCTTCTTCCTTATTAACTATGAGCTTAGTCTCGAGTTTGTACTGCAACAGATTGTGCTAGACTGTGTAAACAGACGATAAGATAGCTGTCTGCAACAGTCTTTATCTACATTCAAGCTGAGTTTTAGATAACTCTTTGCTAACTTAAGTTATCTCTATTAACTAGATGGTTGGTTTATACAATGAAATATGCCCTTATTTAATGTTTTTTAATATATACCAGGTCACATAAAACGATTACACATGGGCACAGAAACCCTGGTAACAAAACCTCTGCCTGAATAACCTTGTGATTGTCTAGTATGGGAAGAGCACACTGCAGTATTTTCCAAGACAGTAACAGATTCAGTACATGACCTCTAGTTGTCTTTATAAGATCCCAACAGGGTATGCTATGACTGCCTAAAATCCAATATTACAACTTGAGAACTATCAGTTACGTAACTGAAAGCGTGGCCCAATGGTCTAGGTAGAAATGAGTAAATAACACAATGTGTTCTTGGAGTAAAGACACAACATCATTTCTAAGACAAGAAATAGTGAAAATGGGAAAATAGTGGACCTAAGCTAGGAAATTGTATGCTCCAATGTAATCAGCCTTTTCCTTGTCCTTGTAGACCTACAATAAATCATCATTTTGCAAACACAAATAACTATACACAAACTAAATAACTATAAATGACAGATCATCTAAAAAATTAAATGATAGTTCACCCAAAAATGAAATTCAAATGTTATTTATGGTGCATTCAAGTTTGTATTGTTGGGAAGACAACCTGTCACAAGACATGAATGGTGGATTCAAATCACTTTGCTCTGAGCAAGACGATGTACCTTTTCTACAAAAAAAATACAGCAAGAGTTTTTTACTTTATTTCTACAAAATGATATATAGGCTAAAAAAATCTGCATCAGATGTGGTTTTGCTTCATAATTTTTGTTGTTTTCATAAGTAAAATTGTGTTGTTGTGACTACTATTTTTAAAAGTGTTGTGTAATAATGTAATGTGTGGAGAACGGAAGTGAAGAGTAAACAAGATGGATGAAGTTCACTACTCCTGTCTGTCTCCTGTGCTTTATTGGCTGTTATGATAGCAAGCCAGATTGAATCTGCTGCCAATCAAGCTAAATCCATTTCAAATTTACGCCAAGTTACCACCCTGTACAAAGCGGTGCAGCAGACAGTAAAACGCAGAACAAAGGGGAAACTGTCACATGCACCTCTTAACGCAACATGCACGAAGTGTAAAAAAATTGGATATTATGCTGAAATGCGCTGATCGGCGCAATCAAATATGCGCGAGGTCCGTGAAATTGAATTGCCAGAAGTTACTGTAACAATAAAGTCCTGCCTCCTAATGCCCTTCCTATGTCTGCTTCTCCTGTACCAGTCTTTCAGTGTACTGTTGTCGAGTCAACGGAGTTTGGATGTGCTAAAAACTATACACCGTCACACCTGTCGCCATCTGTCACTCTCTGTTCGTAGTGCTGTGTCAAAGGAATAAAATCACTTGCAAGCAGCTAGGGTGATAGAACACATCGACGCCTCTGCATGGGTGTCTCCAATTGTTATGCAGTGATCATGGACTCTTTTCCATTGCCACACATGAATGAGCTACTCTCTGCTCTAAAAGGTTCTACCTTTTTCTCTATCTTTTCTCAACCTGACTAATGCTTTCTACCAAGTGCCACTGCATGAGGACAGTAGTGACCTCACAGCCTTTATCGCTCACGACGGACTGGTCCGTTTTTGTCGTGTTCATTGCAGACTGGCTTCAGCGCCTGTGCCATTTCAGATGATGATGACCATCATTCTGTCTGGCTTGATAGGGGTTGAAAATTACCTAGACAACATTTCCATCCACAGATGGGACACGTCTAGGCCTTAGAGCACTCTTACAACGACTAGAAGCTTTTGGCCTGTAGCTCAGTAAAGAAAAGTTATGCTGATCTTAGGTCATACCGTTTCAGCAGAGGGTCTTCTTTCTGAAGAATCACGTGTACAAGTGATTCAAAATGCCCCTGCAGATCATCTATCACGTTTGCCCTTACCTGCTTCTCCTGCAGATAATGCTGTTGCTCCAGCTCCTATTGATGATGTTGATGAGGAGTTTGTTGCTTTTCTGCTGCCTGTTGATGCTGCATGTGCTTCCTGCCCTGCTCTAACCAAACTTCATACACCGATTTATAATGGTTGGCCTCCTTGACCCAAGAGACTGGACGTCGAGTTGTTGCCATACTATAAACTTTGACTGGAACTCTAAGGACAACCTTGTCTTCCGAGGCTCACAGCTGATTGGCACCTGCTGCTCTTCGATCTGTGCTGGTCTCCATAGCGCACAGAGGACATCAGGGAGAGGTAAGAACCAAACAATGCCTTTGTGCTCTCTATTGGTGACCAGGGATGGATCCTCAGGTTCACGATGCTGTCCGTTCCTTCCACGTGTGTCAGCTCAATGACAAAACTGTCAAGTCACATCCTGCTCCTCTCCAGCTGGTGCCGCTGCCAGATAGACCATGGCAGAAAGTAGTTGTGGATATAGTTGGGCCATTTGACACTGCCACTCAATTTTGTGGTTTAGTTTCTGTCATCAGTTTTCAGCCACCATGGAAATCCATTGAGTACAACCTGCTTCTTTTGCTGCTTTTCTGGAAGGAATATTCATCACCATCATTCCTCTCTCTACTACCCGGCAGCTAACGGTGCTGTAGAGAGGTTTAACAGTGTGCTGGCATCCAGCAACATCAGCCACGGAAACCTGTGGTAACTGACTTCTTGCAGGTGTACTGTGCCACTCCACATGCCGCAACTGGTACTTCACCCTTTCAGCTCCTCTATGGCAGGCAGATGCTCACAAGGCTGTCTATTTTGCAATCTGCTCCTGTGCACCCGCCAACTGACATGACTTCGTCAAAGACACCAGGGTAGTCATGGTCTAATGGTTAGAGAGTCAGACTGGTAACCCGAAGGCTGCGTGTTCAATTCTCAATATCGGCAGGAAATGACTGAGGTGCTCTTGAGCAAGGCACCTAACCCTCAATCGCTCCCCAGGTGTCCACGGTTTGCAGTGAGTGTGCAACTACTCCTAATGTGTGTGTGCGCTAACTTGGATGGGTTAAACGCAGAGGACAAATTCCAAGTATGGGTTACCATACTTGGCCTTCACATCACTTACACTTTCAAAGGGTTACACAGCTGCAACACAAAATGAAAAAGTACAGTGTTTCCATGGAAGTTCCTAAGGGACACAGTTTTCATGGTTGCCAAAAGACTTGGTGGGTACATACATTCTTAGTGATGGAAAGACATGGAATGCTTCCAATCTCACTGCATTTCCATGCACACCAACAACTCCAGCTGAGAACACTGCTCACTATATACACACTCATACCACTATGGTCTAGACCTAAACGTGATGTTCGGAAGCCTAGTTGGTTATATCTTACTTAAGATCTGATGTGCTGTTCTGGATATGTCTGTTGTCGATGCAGCTCTAAAGGGGAAAATATTGTGTGAAATTGTGTGACTATTTTGAAAAGTGTTGTGTAATGATGTAATGTGTGGAAGTGAAGAGTAAACAAGATGGATGAAGTTCACGACTCCTGTCTCGTGTGCTTTATTGGTTACTAACTCCTGACTGGCACCACAATTTTATTCAGTTTATGAAGGTGCTGTAAACTAAAACCACACTTCCATCGTAATTTACAATACTATCGTCTTTTAAACATGCAACTTAGCTAGTTTTATTGTAAATGAAAATACTAATTTCATTCATTTTAAAAATGTTACCATATTCTACATTCAATACAGATTCTACATTCATTGTGTAATTACAACTTTGTGGTGCCATCCTTGTACATTCAACACGTAATTACAATCTTTCCGACATGCCTTGAATGCCCTATTATATAAAAATTGTTTTGATTTGTGCACTATATTTCAAGTCATTCTAACAATTCAGAAGACTTCTCATATAGTGCACAAGTTGTATGAACCACTAGTTTGATACTTGCTTATGTTGCTTTTGCATTGTTTTGAAACATAGTCCTCATTTAATGTAAGTGCATTGAAAACATCATTCAAAATTAAAATGTATCTTGTATTTCACAAAAAAAGGGGGGGGGGAAATACATGTATGATAACATTTTCATTTTGGGGTGGAAAAAAATACAATATACAAAAAAAAAATATTTATTTCTTCAACATGGAACACAAAGTTACATTGTTATTTGTCCTAGTAAAAGAAAAAACTGAAAACCAGAGCACATCTCAGGGAGGATCTGTTTTTCACTGTCAACTGATGTCAACAGGACTTCTGCAATATTGCGTCAATATTTGAGATTCAGCAAAAAAACTTTCAAAATGTATCAGGGTAATAGTCAGTCTTCCAACAAAACACCTTCATTACACGTAGCACGCATCTTTCTTGTATATTTCCTAGAATTGAGGCACATGTTTACTAGTAACCTTACTTCGACGAGCTGCGTTTTGACCCCTCCCTTCACCAGCTCAACTAGTCTCTCTGTGCATTACTTACTCAAACTTACTACAAAAGCTCATAGGCTATCTGATACCTCAAAAGTTATCCCCCCAAAAAATATTCAACGTGAGTGTAGAATCATGCCAATGACCGAGCAAAGATGCAACAGATTATAGTCAGATACGTCTAAAAGAGAAATTAATCAATGCATAGACCGAGTTAAACAAGATTAATCCGAAACAGAAACAGAACAGAAATCATCTCTCGTTATAACTCGAGCATGCAGATGTCGCGTTTCTTTCACTTTCATAAAAAAGTCACTTTGTTTGGATGTAATCTTTCCAAAAAGAATCACAGCATTACTCACCGTTTGCAAATGTGCGCGAGCCAAAGAAAACAACCGTAGATTGTTGGAGGCAGTGACTAACGAAAAACAGCCACGAAAGAAAGTAGTTGTTGCTTATCGTTCACTGGTCTACTCTGACTGTGAATGAGGGTCCAAAGAGGCGTGACTAAACCGATACCATTCAAAATTACATCATTAAATGACAATTACCGTAAAACCTTGAATATCCCGAGTCTGAATCTAAACAAAAAAAAACATTCAAACAAACAGTTGCACAATCTTTTTATTTATTTCGCTCTTACCTGTAGGTCATCTCAGAATGCTTGAATCAATGCATGATGCATGAATCAATTGATAAATGAAAAACAGACAAATGGAGGGATGCAAACGGATAAGAGCAATAAAACAAATAAAATTAATTTGTGTACCAAAAAAAATCTCCTCTGATCGACAATCCTCTCAGTTAACACTAGAGGGTGCTTCACAATTCAGAGACTATTAGGAAAAATTCATTTACTGTTTAGATTCATTTCACCTCCACGTTGACCATCTTAGGGTTAAAATGTATTTTTTTACTATAAGAGTATATTTAAGTTCTTACTACCTACATAATGAAAATGTTATACAATGAAATGTAAAACAGAACAATGTACCAATTCACAATAATGCAACATTAAAAACAGACTGGAGAATAATTGTAGGATATTTACACACAATTTCACACTCAGAAGCACAAGGGGATAGTGGTTCTATTACCTATATTGATACCTATTCATACATGCTTTTTGTAACTCAATATTTTGCATGAAACAGTGTTTATACCGATCAGGAAATGGAAGAAACATGTTTTCCAAATGCATGACGCCCAATAACATGATAATACAGTTTCCGTAAGGTTCCACTTGTAATTTCACAGAAATGCTTCTCTATGAACGTCCTTCACCGATACATCAGTGTGTTTCAACAAAGACATTAATGGATAGTCAAACACAGATAAATACTATCTTTGATATTGTGTAACACAGGAGAATTTTTCTCAAAAATGTTTATTTTGTGTGTAAATCCCTGATTCACAGCAACATACCGAAATTCAAACAGTTCTCCCCCACTACATTAATTTCCCCTTTAAAAGAACAAAGTACATTGCAAGGAATGATAGGATGTAATACTCTAGCTAAATTCAGATTTTCTGAATTTAAAGAGTTTTCACATTTGCATTTGACATTAACAATACACATTTGGTGAGATGGAGGGTTTTCTGTAACTGTGGCATTTTTTCCCTTCACAGCAACACTACATTCATTCATTATTTAAAAAAAAAAAACATCAAACTGGGGCTGAAATACATGCTTAGTGTCATGATGTTTCTGCACAAACAAAACACTAGAGCTTGACATGGATGAAAATGACAATGAAAAAGTATGCATACTTCTACCATCAAACCCTAAAATCATCTATATAGAACAGGCACAAATAAAAAAAATCTATTTATATTAAAAATCTGGATTAACAATAGAATATTTCTAAACAGCAGCAGAATTACAGGCATGAAGTAAAAGGGCAATCTACTAATGACAATGCATATATTAAAGTGTATATATATATATATATATATATATATATATACACACACACACACATATATATATATATATATAAAAAATGTACAACTATAATACACTGCTCCAGACCAGAGAGTCGATATCAGTCTTCAGCAACCCAGGCATCTGATGTGACCCAAACAAATCAATCTCTTCCACCTGATAAATAAGACATAATTATTGCTTAGAAGAAAAAGAATGATACATTTACGAGTGGAAAGAGGTGATCTCATGAGAGGTGGATGAGTCAGGCTTACCCCGCACCGATCTGACCTCACAATCCTCACATGGTTCTGCTGTACTCAATGCCACTCTTGGAAGAGATGCCAGACCACGGCAGAAAGCTGCGCAGGAGATTCTGTGCTTGCCGGTAAATTCTCTGAGGAATAGAACAGGGGCTCAGACTGGCCAGTGCCGAACCTATATGATGTATATAATCGGTGCTGAGTGAGTCAAGGAACACTTTTTCTACCAGTCATTTATAGTTCAAATCCATTAAACTAGTATATCAAGGGACCTATGTTGTGTTTTTGGAGGTTACATTTTTACTGTTTAAGTTTGGCAATGGTAAGATACATTTTTTTAAGAAGTATCTTAGGCTCACCAAGACTGCATTTATTTGATCAAAAATACAGTAAAAAAAACAGTAATATTGTGAAATGTGACCATTTAAAATAACTGTTTTCTATTTGAATATATTTTAAAATGCAATTTATTCCTCTGATGGCAAAGTTGAATTTTCAGCATCATTACTCCAGTCTTCAGTGTCACATGATCCTTCAGAAATTATTCTAATATGATGATTTGATGCTCAATAAACATTTCTTATTATTATCAATGCTGAAAACAGTTGTGCTGCTTAATATTTTTGTGGAAACTGTGATAGATCTTTGTCAAAAGGACAGTATTTATTTACAAATTATATTTTTACATTATAAATTTCTGTACTGTCAGTGTGATGTATCCTTGTTGAATAAAAGTGTTAATTTCTTTAAATAAAATCTTACTGGCCTCAAACTTTTGAACAGTAGTGTAGTAAATATAGTATTCACTACACTGCCAGTAGATATGTACCAATGAAACATGCTAACTTTTTAAAAATGTCTCTGTATTGGAAAAAAAAAGGTGAATGTAAGGAAATGTAAAGGTGCTTGTAAAAAAAATACCTTTCAAAAATATCATTAATAATAATAAAATTTTTATCAGCGAACAACATAATATGCAGCTCTAATTACCGATCGCCTTGAGTATTCCCACTTACAGACAAATGCGACACATGAACACAAATAGGTGAGATAAAGAAAAGGATATAAGATAGTCCATGGAGGATGTCCACCATTGATGTAGAGGACGTAGGTGAAGCCATCCTTCAGCACTCCTCGTATAGAGTAATAATACGGTAAATAGTGGTGCTGTTTAAAGTCTCTGTTCTCATAGAAGTGAATGGCAGTGTTATTGGTGGTGAGCACATGCAGGTAGATGGCTTTACAATGGTCCTGCGCCGTGGTGGAGATGTGCTCCTTTAAACTGTCCAGCAACAAAGAGCCTGCACAGAGAGAGAAAGAGACATGAGTGACCTTACAAACTCTACAGCCAAAGTTTTATGAGGGGAAGCATATGTCATCGCAGACATATGCTTACTCAACAGCAAACAAATGTCACCTCTCACCTATCCCATGCTTGCGAAACTCTTTCACGACTCCTAAACTCAGGATGTACGCAACTTGAGTGTCAACAGGAAAGCTGGAGGCCAATATGTCTCCATCCTGATGGGGAGAAATATATGCAGAGTTAGTAACACAGATGGTTAGCAGGGACAATATACTGGAATAACGAAAAAATTATGATTTCAATTTTGTTGTTACTGGAACATATTGAGGGTGTTAAGAGATATTTTAAGGGGTTGGTAAAGTTTTTGAAAGAAGTCTCTTATGCTCACCAAGGCTGCATTAATTTGATCGAAAATATAGTAAAAACAGTAAAACTGTGAAACATTATTACAATTTAAAATAACTTTTCTATTTTAATATATTTCAAAATGTAATTTATTTCTGTAATTCATCTCTTCATTATTATTAGTTGAAAATGGCTGTGCTGCTTAATGTAGTAAAAAAAAAAAAGTAAAAAGTTTAAGAAAAAGATTTTTTTAAATTATAAATGTCGTTACTGTCAAAAAAAATCAAAAATCTTACTGACTCCAAACTTTTGAACAGTAGCATAATATCAAAAATAATATATATATTAATTTCTTATTCAGTACACAACACCTGAGTAACATTTTGGGTGTTTAGCATATTTTAGAGAAAAATATAAACTCACACCAACACAATTAAATAAAAAATGTAAATAAAAAAAAAAAATAAATAAAAAAAAAAAATACTTAAAGGATTCATTGCAATTATTGTACGAAGAAATTACACTCAAACCTCTACAAATCGCATATATCACACATAAATCACACTTTTCTTTTCGGGCTCAGGACTATTCAAACTCGCACTACTAGATTCAGAAATTTCTACCGCAGTGCTGTGAAAATGCTCAACACACAACAACATTAATGTGTAATAATATCAATAACCACATTGAACTTTACACTGTCACTCTTGCAACCTGATCTTTTACCAATTTCTTTAAGCTTATCAATATATATTTTTGTACATAGCAATACTGTCTATTTTATTCTATTTCATCTATAGTCTGTGGAGAAGCATTCAAGTAAGAGTTCCATTGTTCATTAAAAGTGAACTAACAGTAATATCTAACTTAAATACACTGTGTTCCAAATTATTATGTAAGTGACATATCAGTAGAATTTCAGTACAATAAACAGATTCAGATTTTAGTTTTTCAAAGAAAGTTTGTTTGTTTAATTTCTCCAAATTTTTTTAGATAACTGGTATCAATCTCAGACAGGTTTGTTAAATAGTTTGCCATGTCTACTTAGGTAAATGGAAACCCTACATAAAAAGAGATTGTTCCACATTATTAAACAGTTCTCATGCAATATGAGGAGGAAGAAAGATCTTTCTGAAGATGAAAAGCATGAAATGGATCAATGTTATGCAAAAGGCATGAAAACAACTAATATTGTGTGAAAACTGAATGGAGATTATAGAACTATCATAACTATCTCGGTCAGATAAAGGCTTATTAAGGGAAGTTTCTGTCAAAAATATAATTGTATTAAAAGGACAGCTATAAAAAAGCCAGTGTTGAGCAGCAAACAGGTATTTGAAGCTGCTGGTGTCTCTGGAGTCTCAAGAACCTTTCCATACAGACTGGCAGTTTTGCGTAAAGTTGCATTTCACCTCTAACCAAAGCTCACAAAGAGAAATGTTTAAATACTAGTTATCTAAAAAGATATGGATAAATAAAACACTTTCTTTGAAAAAATAAAATCTGAATGTTTATTGTGCTGAATTTCTACTGATACGTCGCTTGCATTATAATTTGGAACACAGTGTAATATATAAGCACTTGTGATAACAGCCAGTGACTGCAAGCTTTAGTAGAAGACATAACTGTACTATGAAAAAGCAAAATCCTCTCTAATGAAGGTCTTTATTTAGTCTGTAACCTAATTAATCACCTGCTATAAAAAGGCTTTGGATATGTCACATGATTTTAATTATGATCCTTCATCAACGCTCCAGAGGATTTATGATTGAACATTTATTATTTATATTATAAAACACCGTAAACAAACTTCTGCTATGTTTTCATAGAAGCATAACACCATAATAGTATTATATTATTTTATTCTGAAACTTGAGTTTATCCTCATTAGGGCTTTTCACACAGTGCTTAACCCCAGGTTATCATCATCGTTCTAAACACCGCTTTTAACTCCAGGTAAAGGAACATTTCACACTTGTAATTTACATGCAGGGTTAGCACCACTTTTTACCCGGGTTATGAAACCCTCCACTTTTGCAGTGTTAACTCCGCATTGCGGTGCCAAACTTGTACAATGTGAAACGATGCAGTGTTAGAATGTTACAGCTAGACGCTTAGTAACAGACAACCAATCACATACTCATATTTGCGTGCTTTGGACAGTCAAGGAAACACTGCACATTGTATATAAACAGTAAATTCAGTGATTGAAAGGGAAAATGTCAAATGCTGACAGAAAACGCGACAATTTGAGTGAAGCAGAGACCGTTTCATTCTTACCTTTATAGTCTGAAATCTCCATTCAGTATAAACTCGATAGTACAGTCGGCAATGCAAAGATGCGCAATACTAAAGCTTTTATATTAACAGGTCGCATGCTTTATCCAATCAATGACACTGACCCCACAAATGTGCAAATAAGAACGTTAACCCAGGGTTTAGGAATGTACAATGTGAAACGTCAGCTTATGAATACCCAGGATTAACTGTTAACCTCGGGTAAATTTTGACCAGTGTGAAACATGCAGCAAGATAAGCATTCCATTTACCCGGGTTTAGAATGACCCAGGGTTAACTATTTCGTACCTCTTTGTGCACTTTCGTTCTGCTTTTTATTTCTGCCACAATCATCCCCACAATTCCACCTCTATAGGTGGCAGCCAGAGAGAAAAACTTCTTATTTGATGTGATGTCATGGTACCATGAGTCTGGATACCTAAAACACAAACAAATAACAGCGTGTTAGTGTTGTACTTGAACCGTATAAAAAGATCGTTTGGTTCAAGCACTCACTCAATGGGGAACCACTCTCCACAGAGCACTTTTATCCTCTCTATGTCATCGTGGCAGAGCAGGCGGAGCTTTATTTCACTGAGGGCGGTGGTAGACACCACGTCGGTCATTCACACCTGAAAAAACAAATTAAGATGAACAATTCAGCAGTGCTTAACAACATACATCTCAGCTTGAAAACCATTCATTTCATTGATCAGTCCATTATGTGTTAAAAGATTCATGGATTGGGACATGGCTATATATAACTTGCTTTCAAAAGCTTTTAGCTACTTGTTTAATATCATCTCAATAACAGTGAAGTAGCCTTATGCCAATTTCTCTCAGGAGAAATGTGATAAGAGTAAACATGCTACTTTCTGTTTACGGTCAACTCAAATGTTGTCATTTGTAAAGAAAAAGAGAAACAAGATGTTAAAGTAAATAGATAACCATTTAGCCATAATAAGTAAGTAAGTGAAAATATTATATTGAACAAATACACATCACTATTGACACTAAAGAGATATCAGTTACAGTAACCTCATAGTAATCTATTTAAATTTGAGGAACAGCAAACACAATTCAAAACAAAACTGTTGAGTAAATTTATACACACATAAAAAGCCCAAACTTAACGACCTCATAATCTCAAAACTAGCAGCTAGTTAGTACTTCTGCCTGTCAAAATACACAGACATGGATAGTAGATGGAAGTAGAAGACTAAAAAGTATATAATAGCATGATGTGGAAATACAGTAATTCAAATGAGCAAACTGTCAGTCGCGTTTCCTTGATATGTTTACATGCTAACAGCTACATGCAGAAATCATTAGCTGGGGTGCGAAATAATTCCTAACCTGCCTAGTTTCACCGCTTGGATAAGCAGAAGGATATGCCGTCGTTTCTTTTTATTGCAGTGGAGAATGTTCACTGCTGCGGTAGCATGGCGATAGTGTGTGAATCTGTGTCCGGGATGAAGATGACACATTCATTCAGTCAGAGACTCGATCTGCGTTCTGTAATGCATTAGCGTAGCCGTTAGCACTTCGTCAACTCTAGGCAGACACTTCCGGTCCATTCCGTTCCGTTCCGGAATCAGCCGAAAGCCACCGAAGTGCCCTTAGCTTGCCTTCGAGAAAAGATACGATACATTGTTAAACTTTATGGAGAAATTCTTTACAATGTAATGTCCCCCGCCATTCATTACCAAATACTCTAGGAAAAAGGAATAAATATTTTATATTTGTTATTATTTTTATTATTATTATTTTGTTTTATTTTCTCCGTGAGAATGCTATATTGTATCTTAATGTTTCTCCTTTGAAGTAATCTTTTCTTGTATGTCTGTTAAAACGTCGCAATGCTCATCTCAACTGTTTCATTAAAAAAATCAGGGGGAAAAACAATTTGAACTTTTAAATAGGCTAGGAATTAATATGTTGTAAATACTTGCCAGTTGTAAGATAGCTATGTATATGCAACATATTACTAAAACAAACTTTTTTTCTAAGCAGCCGAACAATTAACAATGTACGGTATAACATGTGTATATGCACTATATACACACAATTCACATAAAAACAAAAGTATATAATATATAATCTATCTATATTATTTATATATTAAGTGTATTTGCATGTCAATGATTTGCACAAACATTAAGCGCCCCCTGTTGCACGGAAGTTGAATTACTTTAAGGGGGAGTGGGCTCAGTTAACAGGAGTCAATTGAGCCTCTAAATGTCAGAGTAATAAATAAAGTTTCTTGTTGATGACAAACAAATACATTTTATATAGGCTAGGCTTTCTACGCAAAATCTTTACAATCAAATAAATATTAAATATATATATATATATATATGAAAAGTTATATACATGCAGAGATTCTGACCCTATAAGAGATCGTGTTCAAAAAAAGTCCTCCTTGAATACTGAGGTACAGCAGCCAGCTACAAAATAAATATTTTCTAAATATTTCTGTCAAGCCACCTGTTTAAAGTTACATTAGACTTTGTCTTATCACCCATCTGTTTATTTCCCAGGGAGAAAGTGAGCAAGAGGTTGGTGTCTTTACACAGTAGTGGTAAATAAAAACTCTCTAGAATATGTGATACCACTTTTATTCCCTGAGAGAGGGACTTGCTGAGATAGAGTATACAAAGGCTCCTTAGTGGTGCAAAAAAGGCTTTCTCCCAGTTCTCACGGCACAAGTGAAAGCAGAAATCAGCAGCAGGTAAAGCTATTTTTATTGCATAGAATAAAAGTCTAATGCATATTTATATTAGAGTAATATTTACTATACATTAGTTACACTAATGTTTTAAGATTTCAATTGACTTTTACCTGTGCTAATCTGTCTTAGAAATGACTAATTACTGTCTAATGCATGTCTGAATATGTTTTCATCTTCATCTCGATATATAGCATGAAGATTATTACCACTATAAGTCTGCTCCTGGTATCTGTCCACATTGGAAACTCCTTTCTGATTGGAGCATTTAACATCAAATCCTTTGGGGACTCCAAAGTATCCAATGCTACTCTGCTTGACATCATTACCAAAGTGAGTGACACCCATAGAATATGTACTTACACCCATATAATACTTACACTCTCATTTGGTATAACGTTATACTGTGTTTGTTAGGTAGTACACCGGTATGACATTGTACTCATCCAAGAGGTGAGAGACAATGATCTCTCTGCAACTAATAAACTGATGGAAAGTGTAAATGGGTAAGTTGTGTAACTTAATGTCTATAAGTTGAATATAAATAAATATAAATAAATAAATAAATATATATATTTTTATTATCAGAGGTTCCTCTCCATATGAGTATCAGCACATTGTAAGTGAGCCCCTGGGTAGGAACACTTACAAAGAGAGATATCTCTTTATTTACAGGTAACATGTAGCTCACATATTATATAAGACTAATATGTGTACTGTAAATGTGTACTAATATGTGTACTTGTGGTTCATATTAAATGAATAATTTCACTTTTATTCTCATCAGGCGTCAGACAGTGTCCGTTTCAAACAGCTTCCTGTATGATGATGGCTGTGAATCCTGTGGAACTGATACTTTCAACAGAGAACCCTTTGTTGTGATGTTCTCCTCTAATACAGGTGGATGTCCCAGTTCATTGTGAAAATGTTACCAGAATACAGTCGAAACGCACTGTTCAGCAAAAGCTTTTCATCCAAAGAAATTTATGGTACACTAAATTCAGAGACAGTTCCTCTGAGGTTGAGAGTCGTTCTAAAGGCCACAATGAAAATGAAGGGAATGTAATTTTCAGTTCCTGGGTGACCATATTTATGGCTGAATATACATTCCCATTCAAAAGTTTGTGGTCAATAAGAAATAAAAAATAAATAATTATTTTTCAGCACGTTTGTCGAGCAGCAGATTTCTAAAAGATCATGTGACACTGAAGACCGGGGTAATGATGCTGAATATATTTAGGTTTGCCATCACAGGAATACATTACTGTACATTTTAAAATCTATAACAATAGAAAATAATTATTTTAAATTGTAGTTTACAATATTACTGTATTTTTGATCGAATAAATGAGAAAAAAGAGAAAAACGTAAAAAAATATCTTATACACCCCCACACTGTTGAATAGTAGTGCACATTGTATTTATAATGCAATTTTGACTGTATTTGGAAAACATTATTATTTATATACAGCAGTAAAGGGAAAGGATATCAATTATTAAAAGTAATTTAAAGCTCACAGTGACACTAAACAAATTTCTAACACATGCATTTTCTTCCTCAACAAAGACTGAGATGAATCAGAAAAATCACTATTGGAAATAACAACAAAATATGTCTTTCTTTTCCATAGCTGTCCGGGACTTTGCCCTCATTCCCCAGCATACATCTCCTGAAGTCGCTGTGCAGGAAATTGATGCTCTGCATGATGTCGTCTTGGATACTAGACAACGTTTGAACACAAATGTAACTATACTGAGGCATAGTGTACTATATGAGCTACATAGACACCGACGCTTCAATTTAATTGACATAAGTTTTAACATCACTTATAACTATGGTAATATACAGTATGATTTAGGTGATTTGTGACATTTCAAATTTCATTTCAGAACATCATGCTTTTGGGAGACTTCAATGCTGGCTGTAGATACGTTTCAAATTCAGATTGGTCAAAAATACGACTCCGCACTGACCAAAGTTACACCTGGCTCATCCCTGACAGTGTGGACACAACTGTCACACACACAAACTGCCCATATGACAGGTAGGGAAAACATCACAAGCTATTTAGCTGGATCATCTAAACCTATGTTATGTAATGACTCATGATATGCTTGATATAAAAGGATTGTGGCCACCTCTGACATGATGAGAGGAGTGTCCCCTGGATCAGCACAGGTCTTTGACTTCATGGAAGCCCATGGACTGAGCCAGAGCTGGGTGAGGACAGGTTTTGCCCCATTAGGATTATTATTCTAAACATTAATCCTAAGGATCTCTAGAGACTGAGTTATTGCTGAGTATTCATCTGTCTGAAGTGCTCATGTCTCCCTCACAGGCCCTGGCAGTGAGCGATCACTTTCCAGTTGAGGTCAAGCTCATGTGAAAAAGTCAAGGTTGTTCCCTCACAGTTGATATACACCGATTGTAACACTTGGTGAAAATAAAAATCATTTGCTTCAACAAACAATTTTCCAACATCATTCTATAGCTATAAGAAATGCATAAATGAATGTGAAGTTGCAGCTTTATAATTTATATTTGTATTTGCATTTACAAATTTAGCCGCAAGACCATTTAAAATGAACTAGTGAAGGCAAAAGTTGATTAAAAATTCACTTAAAGTAAAAAAAAACATGAAATTAAAATTGATCATTTTTATTTTTTTATGGAATATTGCAGTTTATTATAAATGTTTTATTTACGCATATACTTTTTTTTAAATTAATGTGCATTTGTAATGTTGAATCAAAGTAACTTCTCCCACTTGCTGGACAACCTGTCACTCACATGACATCACAGCAATTGCAAACCTCAACCATCCAATCAATTACCAATGGACAAAAATTCAAGTCCCGTCCTACATTTTTTTTTTCTTGATCGAGCTGACGTCACAATAGGGAAGAAAAGACTAATCGCAACTTCCGCTTCATGCAGACTTTAAAAGAAATGGCAACCAGTTACTTGACCTGACATATACACACATGTAAAACTTAAATCTAAATGTTGAATTAAAAAAAAAAAAGTTAAATAGGCAAGTTAGATGTCCACTACCCACATGCTAATAAGATCCCATTTTGGTTTTAAAAGATTCTATTTATAAACAAAGTTACCCTCTAGTAACAAAAGAGAGGACAATGTGATATACAGTGACACTGATGTGCTAAAGGCAATGTCAACAACAGGCACGTGTTCAGCCCCTCAAAACCTCTTCTTCTTCAGCATCTCCATGTACATCCCAATAGATTTCTGGATGGAGTCTTTGGTGGTAAAACTGACGAAGTTTGTGGTGTCGGCTTCTCTGTTCGCAAGAAGTTTGTCTATGGTGGGTTTTCTCATCATAGACTTACTTATCTGACGGGCATAATCTGTGTGCAAAAAAACAGTGTACAAAATATACTAACAGTAGCAGGCAGAAATATTGTATTTTGGAGCAAGCTATTACTATTTACCTGGGATAGCCAACCATTTAGTCATGGTCTCAGTAGCTGCGCTGAGAACTTTATCCTCAGGAACAAGCTCATCCACCAGACCGACCTTCAGGGCTTCAGGACTACTGTACAGTAAACCGAGCTGAAGACCCTTCTCGGTTTCTCTATGGCCCACAACGTTTGACATGGTGTCCTTAAACCTGATTTACAAAATCTCCATTAAGTACCATCCTGTTTTACAGTGGGTATGTTTACCTTACGTGCACTCATTTTTGTCACTTCGAATGAGTCCAATGCGATTTTAGATTCTGAAAATTCTGTTTATGTGAATTTTAAACTTTGCAATCAGATTCACATATTCATTTACACAGGCATTACATGTATTCCAAAACAAAATTTCAGCGCATACGCAGTGCCCAGTCGGTGTGTTTAGAACCACAGAAAGTCATTTTTACTTGATGACACACCTAAAGGAAAGCTGACAAATATGTCAGAAAAGCTTTTTTCAGCAAATATTCATTACATACTCACTCTCCTCCACTGAGCAGTTTTTCGACTGAGGTGTTTACATGAAGGCTTTTCAACCCGATGGAGCCATCAATCCGATTACTAACAGATTATTTGGGTAAATGCAGCTACTAGCTAGCGGTTCCAAAGTACATGAATTGTAAAAAGCGAGATGTAAAAACACAGCAATAGCACTTACCAAAAAGGTGCAACTATACCAAGTTGAGTTTCATTGAGACCAATGTTATAGCGAGGGTTATCGGCCATGATCCTGTAGTCACAACACAAAGCCAACAAACAGCCACCTGCAGGACTGTTGCCCTAAAAACAGAACAATTCATTCATTCATTTTTTACCTAAACCAGCCAGGTATTATAAAACAGAAGAGTGACACTCACATTGATTGCAGCGATTGTGACCTTGGTGGACCCATAAAGCTTAAGCCACGCGTCCTGTACAGCCTTCCAAAATTCTGCGTAGTGCTCTGGGCTCTTCTGATACATTTCCAAAATATCTAGGCCTGCAGAAAACACCTTCGGCTGGGCCTATAGCAAAAACAGCGCTGTCAATGAAATGAACAGTCATATAAACCAAACCGGGTTCCACTAAAGCAGATGTTTCTGATGACTTACAGATGTTATGATCACACCTCTGCAGCTTCTGTCCAGTTCAAGTTTTTCTAAATTAATAGCAAACTCGGTCAAAAAGTCAAGACTGAGACAGTTGACCGGAGGACTTTGGAACTGCATTATAGCAACACCTGTGAGAATATTAAATTATTATAACGGGGGAAAAACGTTTTGATGAATGTGTAGTTGCAAATGCACATTATGTATTAATATTCTTACCATTACTACTATCCAGGTCCACTTTAATTTTTGAGAATGATGAATATCTGTTTGAAGATACAAAGTATTGGAGAGCACAGGTTCTTCCATGACTGCTGTTTCCAGACAGCAGTGATACAAATCCTGCAAGAGAAATATCCAATATTTTACATAGGTAAAAGCCATGATATTTCACAGTGCATTTATGTGACTATAGGTTACATCTCTGTAAACATGTACTGTGCAATGCGTGAGCACAGTGTTGTATTTCCCAGTGTGAATAAGCTGTGCCCTTATTAAAGGACACGAGTTGTAAAAAAAAGTTACCACCAAAACAACAACTGACATATATTATATATCATTATGTGTTAATTTACATATAGATTAATTCAATAACAAATGATTTCTTGAAATCATACAAGAAGGCGTTGACAATTCTTTTGTGCTCCGCTGACATTCGTCCTAGTTCCTTAATGCATTGCTACTGCATATTTCATTCAAAATAAAACATGGTCACTGCACAATAGAAAACAGATAAAGTTTCAGATAAAGTAAAACACACCTACCAGAGGGGGTGAATTTGGTACAGTGTCTTAACACTGATGACATCTCGTCAGCTGAAGAAATAATGCTAAATTGCTAAATGTAAACTTCACCGTGCTCGTACTCGTGTTGCCAGATTTCACTAGAAAAACATGTAAGCTGTACTGACAAAATATTCTAAAAAAAAAAAAAAAAACCTTTCCCCAAAATAACATCTTTGCATCTTTTTAATAGGATTATCCATTTTTAAAAATAAATAAATACAATTTTACCGCAACCTACAACAGGCCAACTTCATGAAAACGCAAGTTGAAAGACCAAATTAGGAAAGTATAAACGTATAAAGGCGGACATGGCAACACTGCGACATGCAGACAGTGTGTGTGGTCAATCATTCAGAGAGCCAATCAGCAAAGACGTACGCAATGTAGTTTATTCTGACTGAACAATTTTGGAAGGCGGTACATGTTGTGGCAGACTCAAGGTGGTTCGTCTTATCGTCTTGTTAGTGAACAAATATCAACTTTCCTCTCTCTCTCTCTCTCTCTCTTTTTAAATTTCTATTTTGTTGTTTGCAGCAACCAGAAGTAACTGTTCATTGCCAGCCATTACTGTTCTGCATTTGATACATTGACTTGACTTGATGTGCTACTCATACAGGTATTTAGTAACATTACATGTTACATAACTACTAAACTACAACATTTGAAACAAGACATACAAATAAGGACAAGCCAAACTTTATTAAAAATCCAAGATGAAAAGGTATGACAATTCGGAAGCAATAGAATCTATTTTTAGCAAATGAATCAGTCAGCTGAAAAAAATGCCCTGACTAAATCTTACATTAATGCTTTCTGCAGCCGCCATTACATCACAATTAACACCCCCTAATTACGTTTTTTTTTTTTTGTTTATGTGGCACGTGTTCAGCTACTCAAGACCTCTTCTTCTTCAGCATCTCCATGTACATCCCAATAGATTTCTGGATGGAGTCTTTGGTGGTGAAACTGACGAAGTTTGTGGTGTCGGCTTCTCTGTTCGCAAGAAGTTTGTCTATGGTGGGTTTTCTCATCATAGACTTACTTATCCGACGGGCATGATCTGTGTGCAAAAAAACAGTGTACAAAATATACTAACAGTAGCAGGCAGAAATATTGTATTTTGGAGCAAGCTATTACTATTTACCTGGGATGGCCAACCATTTAGTCATGGTCTCAGTAGCTGCGCTGAGAACTTTATCCTCAGGAACAAGCTCATCCACCAGACCGACCTTCAGGGCTTCAGGACTACTGTACAGTAAACCGAGCTGAAGACCCTTCTCGGTTTCTCTATGGCCCACAACGTTTGACATGGTGTCCTTAAACCTGATTTACAAAATCTCCATTAAGTACCATCCTGTTTTACAGTGGGTATGTTTACCTTACGTGCACTCATTTTTGTCACTTCGAATGAGTCCAATGCGATTTTAGATTCTGAAAATTCTGTTTATGTGAATTTTAAACTTTGCAATCAGATTCACATATTCATTTACACAGGCATTACATGTATTCCAAAACAAAATTTCAGCGCATACGCAGTGCCCAGTCGGTGTGTTTAGAACCAGAGAAAGTCATTTTTACTTGATGACACACCTAAAGGAAAGCTGACAAATATGTCAGAAAAGCTTTTTTCAGCAAATATTCATTACATACTCACTCTCCTCCACTGAGCAGTTTTTCGACTGAGGTGTTTACATGAAGGCTTTTCAACCCGATGGAGCCATCAATCCGATTACTAACAGATTATTTGGGTAAATGCAGCTACTAGCTAGCGGTTCCAAAGTACATGAATTGTAAAAAGCGAGATGTAAAAACACAGCAATAGCACTTACCAAAAAGGTGCAACTATACCAAGTTGAGTTTCATTGAGACCAATGTTATAGCGAGGGTTATCGGCCATGATCCTGTAGTCACAACACAAAGCCAACAAACAGCCACCTGCAGGACTGTTGCCCTAAAAACAGAACAATTCATTCATTTATTAACTAATTTTTTTTTTTTTTTTTTTACCTAAACCAGCCAGGTATTATAAAACAGAAGAGTGACACTCACATTGATTGCAGCGATTGTGACCTTGGTGGACCCATAAAGCTTAAGCCACGCGTCCTGTACAGCCTTCCAAAATTCTGCGTAGTGCTCTGGGCTCTTCTGATACATTTCCAAAATATCTAGGCCTGCAGAAAACACCTTCGGCTGGGCCTATAGCAAAAACAGCGCTGTCAATGAAATGAACAGTCATATAAACCAAACCGGATTCCACTAAAGCAGATGTTTCTGATGACTTACAGATGTTATGATCACACCTCTGCAGCTTCTGTCCAGTTCAAGTTTTTCTAAATTAATAGCAAACTCGGTCAAAAAGTCAAGACTGAGACAGTTGACCGGAGGACTTTGGAACTGCATTATAGCAACACCTGTGAGAATATTAAATTATTATAACGGGGGGAAAACGTTTTGATGAATGTGTAGTTGCAAATGCACATTATGTATTAATATTCTTACCATTACTACTGTCCAGGTCCACTTTAATTTTTGAGGATGATGAATATCTGTTTGAAGATACAAAGCATTGGAGAGCACAGGTTCTTCCATGACTGCTGTTTCCAGACAGCAGTGATACAAATCCTGCAAGAGAAATATCCAATATTTTACATATGTAAAAGCCATGATATTTCACAGTGCATTTATGTGACTATAGGTTACATCTCTGTAAACATGTACTGTGCAATGCGTGAGCACAGTGTTGTATTTCCCAGTGTGAATAAGCTGTGCCCTTATTAAAGGACACGAGTTGTAAAAAAAGTTACCACCAAAACAACAACTGACATATATTATATATCATTATGTGTTAATTTACATATAGATTAATTCAATAACAAATGATTTCTTGAAATCATACAAGAAGGCGTTGACAATTCTTTTGTGCTCCGCTGACCTTCGTCCTAGTTCCTTAATGCATTGCTACTGCATATTTCATTCAAAATAAAACATGGTCACTGCACAATAGAAAACAGATAAAGTTTCAGATAAAGTAAAACACACCTACCAGAGGGGGTGAATTTGGTACAGTGTCTTAACACTGATGACATCTCGTCAGCTGAAGAAATAATGCTAAATTGCTAAATGTAAACTTCACCGTGCTCGTACTCGTGTTGCCAGATTTCACTAGAAAAACATGTAAGCTGTACTGACAAAATATTCTAAAAAAAAAAAAAAAAAAAAAAACCTTTCCCCAAAATAACATCTTTGCACCTTTTTAATAGGATTATTCATTTTTAAAAATAAATAAATAAATTTTTACTGCAACCTACAACGGGCCAACTTCATGAAAACGCAAGTTGAAAGACCAAATTAGGAAAGTATAAACGTATAAAGGCGGACATGGCAACACTGCGACATGCAGACAGTGTGTGTGGTCAATCATTCAGAGAGCCAATCAGCAAAGACGTACGCAATATAGTTTATTCTGATTGGACAATTTTGGAAGGCGGTACATGTTGTGGCAGACTCAAGGTGGTTCGTCTTATCATCTGGTTAGTGAACAAATATCAACTTTCCTCTCTCTCTCTCTCTCTCTCTCTCTCTCTTTTTTAAAATTTCTATTTTGTTATTTGCAGCAACCAGAAGTAACTGTTCATTGCCAGCCATTACTGTTCTGCATTTGATATATTGACTTGACTTGATGTGCTACTCATACAGGTATTTAGTAACATTACATGTTACATAACTACTAAACTACAACATTTGAAACAAGACATACAAATAAGGACAAGCCAAACTTTATTAAAAATCCAAGATGAAAAGGTATGACAATTCGGAAGCAATAGAATCTATTTTTAGCAAATGAATCAGTCAGCTGAAAAAAATGCCCTGACTAAATCTTACATTACTGCTTTTTGCAGCTGCCATTACATCACAATTAACACCCCCTAATTAAGGTTTTTTTTTTTTTTTTTTTTTTTTTTTTTTTTTTACATGTAGCATCATGCAATACAGACTACAAGTAGACTAATGACATCCAATTGTGAGGACAATTTGCATTACCAGTCACAATACGAATTTGAGAAAATATACATCATGTGCGGATATTTCGAAAAATGTTGAAGATTCCATTTGATCAAATACATCTTATAACCATATTTTGACTGTGGAGTCACACGGTTATCAAAAATGACAATTCACTTCTCTTGTTTGTCTTCCTATTGCTAACCATCTCACAGTTAATGATGATTTAGCATTTGTCTCCCTCACAAAGGCATTACATAATGCACATGCAAGTTATACATTTCCTGTGGCATTTATTACCTTTCTTCAAGAAATCTTATTCTTTAGAAACAGTCAAATCTGATCATTTCTGCAGAGTATTTTCTGAATATTCTGCAATATATCTGAATATGATAGCGCAGTAGAGAATTGTTCAAGAGAAATCAAGATATGCACATGTCAGATAATGACATCAGAGATAGAGGAGTGTAAGGTAACAGTATCAGCAGGCATATAAACAATAAAATGTATTTATTTTGGAATGTAAAAAAAAAAAAAAAAATCAGAGACAATCTAATATCAAAGCTAGATGGAGGACAGATACAGACACCTGAACAGAGATGAACAGATCTTGAACCGTTTCAGGGAATGAGGAGGGTGTTTGACTATGGGCTCCAGTGATGGTGGGTTCCCTGCTGAAAAGACCAGCAAATGTTGCATTTTAGAGCCTGGTATGGGCTTCTTAACTAGACTAACCAGTAAGACAAGTGAACCAGCTTCACCAGAAATGCTGTTTGACCAGCTAAGTTTTGCTGGCGAACAGCCAAACAACTTCATACGGGTCTAAGTTGGTCTTTTTTTTACAGGGGTTTAATGCTCAGAAATACCTTTTGGACAAGCAACACTTAGTACAAACCACTTCCTACACATGTATTTATCAGTTAACAGCAGGCTGATTACATCATCAATACAAGACACTAGCCATAGCAGACACGATGGCTTCACATTCAAGCATGCACTGATCTGGTCATGGGCTCTGTAAAGAACTCTAATGCACTGCAAGAATACAGACATTGTAATATTTACATTTACAGTTTACACTAACCTGAGAGTACAGGCATGAGGAATTTCATTTTGTTGGTTATACTGTTGTTATATCTATTACAAAGTACTAAGTCGCCTCTAATACCCTGCCAGTCACTGTATGTCCTCACCGTTGATTACACTTAATATGTAAGAATATCTTAATTATTTTAAGGTTTTTGTTATATGACTAATTCTTATTTAACCATTTGCAAAGTCAGCTCCAGCTGCATGTCTACCTAGCCTAAGTCTCTGTTTTAAACATTAGTCATAAATTGGGTATTTTGCTATGTATCTGGGAGAGAGAGAGAGACAGAGGAAGAACCTCTTTACTCTGCACTGTCCCAGTCTTTTTTGATATGCAGGTTCCACTCCCACGACAGATGGTCTGTCTTGTCGTCATCTGTAAAGTAGGATTTGATGTGGTAGCTTCCCCGAACGATCATGCCCTTCGGAGCCTCCTCCACCGGGGTCATAAACTCATGCTCCTCAGCTCTCGGACCGTAGCTGCCCACCATGTACACTGCCTTATCCACTACAGGTAAAAAGAATAAAAATAATAATAATAAATAAAAAATATATAATAATGAACATATAAAATCAATGAGTCACATCAAGTATTTTTTTGTCTTGATAAAAATATCTTTTAAATTTAGTTAATATTTTTGTGTCATATTCATTCATTTGAAATTTAATTGCAAAATAGCATGACAGTCCATCTTACATCTACATGTGTGCCACATGTATGGAAGCATGCATATTTCCGTCAAGGAATAAAAAAATTAAAAAGGTAAAATTGCAACTTTTTATCTCACAATTCTGACTGTTTTCTCAGAATTTTGGAAGCATGATTTATATCTTGCAATTCAGACTTTATAACTCGCAATTGCAAGTTTATCTCTCACAGTTTAGAGAAAAAAAGTCCAATTCCGAGTTTATAATGTGCAATTCTGACTTTTTTTTCTCAGAATTGTGAGATACAAACTCGCAATAAAAAAAAGGTAATTGCGGCTTTTTCTCACAATTATGACTTTTTTTGGGGGGGGGATTTTTGGAGTTTTTTTCTCTCACAATTCTGAGTTTATATCTCACAGTTCTGAGAAAAAAGTCAGAATTGCGAGATAAAAGGTTGCAATTACCTTTTATATTTTTTATTCCATGATGGAAACAAGCTTTCATACACATGTGAGAGGGGGTGGCTTCTAAAACTAATTGGTCGAAAGCTGATTGATTTGTTTTCCCCACAAGTAAACTGACCAATGGCATTTTTTTTTTAATTGACTGACAAATGGATAAAGTAAAGCATTTGGCAAAATGACAAAAAAAAGAGAAAATAAACTTTTTTTTTAATGATTTATTAATTATTATCATTACTCATTTTTAAACATGAATTGAATAAACCATTTTAAATATGCCTATTAATAAAAAAAATTGTTTATTTCCATTATGTTTGAATTAATAAATTTAAGTGTGCACTCCTAGTCCTCCATACACCTCAAGCAGGTCAATCATCGAGATTATTGACTATGACTTATATTGTTAATATTTTGTGCCATTACTTTTTCTTGTCATATTTAATCAACAGCACGTTTTAATTAAAAAGCTTTTTAAAACTTAATTATTGTCATTT
Source organism: Coreius guichenoti (assembly GCA_039654105.1). Classification (NCBI taxonomy): domain Eukaryota; kingdom Metazoa; phylum Chordata; class Actinopteri; order Cypriniformes; family Gobionidae; genus Coreius; species Coreius guichenoti. The sequence goes on from CM077171.1 coordinate 29,865,259, forward strand.
AATTTTTTTTTTTTATTGTTGACAAATCTATAAACCTTTTGTTAATAAACATTAACACTGATTCACACTACATCAATAGTTTATTTTTTATATAATATCAGATCAATCAAAGTGGAGTTATCATAGATAATCTGAGCATTGTTGGACTAAAACCAAAAACATGACATATGAATATAAGCTAAATGTGTTTGTCAGGTAGTACTTTAAAATGGGATTGTAAGATGTTTATTTAGATCACGCACATTAAAACAGTACATGTGGGTTTAAAGATATCCATACACCCTTGACTCAAACACTTCTAGCACCAAGCAAGGCCAACATTTAAATTCATAACTACAGATGTTCTTACCTCTGAGTCCTTTCCTGTAGGTCAGATGCACATATTTCAGTCCAGACACGATGTCCCTGTTGACCTAATGGGAAAGGATGGGATGAATTAGAATAAATATTAATTTAACATGTCATTTTCATCTCAGGACATTCAACCTGTTGTAGCACACAGACACCAGCAGAGGTCCTGTTAGATCCTTGAACATTTAGGAATTCGCTCCAGGGAATACCCAGAATTTCCACTGAAATTAAGTTATTGTCTATTTTAGTAGTTATGCATGATTTTTTTTTTGTATGAAGCTAAATCAGGCACTTCTTTCCTGATTAATCATGGGATAGAAGGATACTGCTGGATACAAATGGATTTTGTGAAGAATGGTATTTTGCAGGAACATGATCTGGTATGACACACTGATTCTAGATGTCACTTTTAATTAAATGTTCTTGAGAAAGCTTGCAAAACACAAAAACATTTCAGCATCACTCATATGAAGCAAAAAAAAAAAAATACACAAACCCACTTTCTGTTACATTGTACCCCGAACTGTTTACAAATACTTTAAGTGTGTTATTTTTAGGAAATTTTAGCCTGGGAACATCCGTGTGTATTTTTGTATGTTGTTCATAGTGCTGGCCTGATCAAGACAGGAAATAAACAATCTATCCACTTCTAGCCTTGCATTTCATATCTACGAAGCTTAGGTTCAACCTTTCAATGGCATTGAAACAATATTGTAAAACTAGCCTTATTTTTTACAATACCTCAGAATAACAGATCTTTAGGTAAAAATACACAACAGTATTCTTAGACCACTACTGCTGACTGTTTTATTCTATTTGATTTATACCTTAAAGTGGATTTTCACCCTGTAGTCCACTCCCTCCTTCATGGTGAAGTTCCTCTTCTTCAAAGCATCAAGGTCACCTGTGTAAAAAAAAAAAAAACATCAGCTAGAGTGAAATTATTGAATTGTTGAATTGAATTGTGCATTGTTACTTAAAAGTAATGCAAGCTACATAATCAGATGACATTTTCAAGTAACACATTACTTTTAAATTTACAACAAAATATCTGAGTTATGCCAGTACTTTTTCTCATTTATAGTCTGACACCTCTCCTGTCCCATGTTGAAAGAAATCAGGAGAAAGGTGCATCATGCATTAAATGTATTCATTTCACTTTTGGTGTGAAAGGGCCTTTATATTTTCCAAAAATTTTTTATTGGTTATTAAAAAAAAAACATACTAAGTATAAGGTATAAGTATAAGTACATAAAAAGTAACTAAGTAATGCAATTAGTTTTAGGGAGTAACGCAATATTGTAACACATTACTTTTAAAGGTGCACTGTGTAAATTTTAGCGGCATCTAGCGGTGAGGTTGCGAATTGCAACCGCCCACCCCTCCCTCTAAGACAGCAGAGAGTAGTTAGCGCTCTGTAGAGCAGTTTGTCCGTTTAGAGCTACTGTAGAAACATGGCAGCGCAAAATGGTGACGTCACTGTAAGGGGACCCGCGGTGTATGTAGATAGAAATGGCTCATTCTAAGGTAATAAAAACATTCATTATGTACTGAAAACATAGTTATGTATATTATATTGCATTTCTGTCAATAGATCCTCAAAAATATTACACACTGCACCTTTAAAGTAACTTTCCCCAACACTGATTATAATCACATTTTTAAAGAAATATATTGTTATCATAATTGTAAATGTGAGCCTTTTATGTTGCAGGTCGCATCCTTTTGCTTGTAGTTCAACTGAGTTCAATGCAAAGAGCTTCCTTACAAAAGTGCAACTGCTGCGTTATCAATTTATCCCTTGAATCTGCCCTAAGTGCTTTGTAATGGATACTGAAAGAGACCAGGGAGGAAGGAGGAATCGGAGATTGATACAATGAACAACATCAATGATGATTTGTAGCCCATTCACGTGATGCCAAATGCCAGACTGTGTTCATTAGTGTCCTTAAAATTAATACTATTTTTAGACTATATAGGCTTTATCATCAAATGGAACTGGACCTCGGCTTGGAGATTCTCCATCTTGAAGTGGATTCGCTACATGTGCTGACGTCTGATGTCACTGTTAATATAACTGAAGCAGCATCAAACCCTCTCAAAACCTTTTCTACATCACAAAGATGAAATCCCTTATCTGTAACTGACTAAATCTAGCTCTGATAATCACTGTAATAACATAATCCTGATTGGACAAGAGGATTAGTCCATGTCTGCGACAGTGAGATTTAAACCGTGGGGTGTGTGATCTCCTTATGACATGCTGATTAGCTCCACTTACATGTAAATTACATTGTCCATACACATTACATACACTCACCTAAAGGATTATAAGGAACACCTGTTCAATTTCTCATTAATGCAATTATCTAATCAACCAATCACATGGCAGTTGCTTCAATGCATTTAGGGGTGTGGTCCTGGTCAAGACAATCTCCTGAACTCCAAACTGAATGTCAGAATGGGAAAGAAAGGTGATTTAAGCAATTTTGAGCGTGGCATGGTTGTTGGTGCCAGACGGGCCGGTCTGAGTATTTCACAATCTGCTCAGTTACTGGGATTTTCACGCACAACCATTTCTAGAGTTTACAAAGAATGGTGTGAAAAGGGAAAAACATCCAGTATGCGGCAGTCCTGTGGGCGAAAATGCCTTGTTGATGCTAGAGGTCAGAGGAGAATGGGCCGACTGATTCAAGCTGATAGAAGAGCAACTTTGACTGAAATAACCACTCGTTACAACCGAGGTATGCAGCAAAGCATTTGTGAAGCCACAACACGCACAACCTTGAGGCGGATGGGCTACAACAGCAGAAGACCCCACCGGGTACCACTCATCTCCACTACAAATAGGAAAAAGAGGCTACAATTTGCACGAGCTCACCAAAATTGGACAGTTGAAGACTGGAAAAATGTTGCCTGGTCTGATGAGTCTCGATTTCTGTTGAGACATTCAGATGGTAGAGTCAGAATTTGGCGTAAACAGAATGAGAACATGGATCCATCATGCCTTGTTACCACTGTGCAGGCTGGTGGTGGTGGTGTAATGGTGTGGGGGATGTTTTCTTGGCACACTTTAGGCCCCTTAGTGCCAATTGGGCATCGTTTAAATGCCACGGCCTACCTGAGCATTGTTTCTGACCATGTCCATCCCTTTATGACCACCATGTACCCATCCTCTGATGGCTACTTCCAGCAGGATAATGCACCATGTCACAAAGCTCGAATCATTTCAAATTGGTTTCTTGAACATGACAATGAGTTCACTGTACTAAAATGGCCCCCACAGTCACCAGATCTCAACCCAATAGAGCATCTTTGGGATGTGGTGGAACGGGAGCTTCGTGCCCTGGATGTGCATCCCACAAATCTCCATCAACTGCAAGATGCTATCCTATCAATATGGGCCAACATTTCTAAAGAATGCTTTCAGCACCTTGTTGAATCAATGCCACGTAGAATTAAGGCAGTTCTGAAGGGGAAAGGGGGTCAAACACAGTATTAGTATGGTGTTCCTAATAATCCTTTAGGTGAGTGTATACACACACACATATATTTTATTTTTTCATACCTGAACCCATATCATATCTGAGGGGTTCATGCCCCCTTATGGTGCCGGGCCTGGGACATTTCTTAGACATAATCATTTTTATACTTTACAAACTGTATATTTTATCCCCTAACCCTAAACCTACCCATCACAGAAAACTTTATGTATTATTTTAACATTTAAAAAAAAAAAAAAAATGTAATATGATTTATAAGCTGTTTTCCTCATTTGTCCCCACAAGGTTAAAAATGTCAGGCTTTACTATCCTTATGGGGAGTGACATTTGGTCCCCACAATGTAGGTTCACTTAGGGTGTGTTTGGTTCGATTAAAATGAACCCTGGTGCGATTGCTTTGTCAGTGCGGTTCATTTTTCAGTAAGTGTGAATGCTGCCATCCGAACCCTGGTGCACACCAAACAAGCGGACCAAGAACACTCTTGGTCTGCTTCCAAACAAACTCTGGTGCGGTTCGAAAGAAATATGAACGCAAAACGGACCAAAGACATGTAAACGTGTCACAAGATGCAATCCTAAAAAGGACAGAATGCTCAAGCATACCTGTTTTTTCTCATCATATTTGTGATTTTTTTGGTCCGGACCAAACTAACCAAGTGAACCGAACTACAAGTGTAAACACCCTAAGACCAAACGCACACATATGTACAGTATGTGTATGTGTGTGTTTGCATGTGTAGATGTGTGTTCTTTCCTTCCCTGTGCTTAAAGATTCAGGAGGTGTTGTTTGGTTATGAACACAGTTTCCTGAAGTTGTTGTAGTTGGTATGCCGTTTTTGTATGACTCCCACACAGCAGTGAGAGAGCATAGATGGAGATGGATAATAAGGAAGATCCCAGCGGAAGCTCTAGCAGTCTGGAGGAGCTGAAATCTGGCAAGAGGTGAGAATGAGAGCAGCCCGTTCCACCCTCACTCCCACTGCTGCAGCGTTCAACACAGACACCTCATCACCATCAACATAACTCACTGAATCTCGCTTTACTGAAAGATCTGTTTCCTGCCTTTACATTACATTGCCAAGAAAGGACAAATCAGTTCTGAATTTCTAAATCAGTCTTTTTTCCTTCTAAATGTGACTTGACATTGGTGTAACTGCCAGATGGCTGATTACTTTACATTTGCACAGGACAGCACATGATAAGACCCAAAATATATTAAAGCAGCCCATAATGTAAAAAAGAAGGTAAATTTAATGGTAAAAGACTGTAAAAAGGCTATGTTGAAAACCTGTTAAAACATTAAGTTCCTTTACTATATATGGTGAAAAACTGTAATAAATCTATCAGGACATTTAATGTAATTATAAAGTAAAATACTGTTAATTTTACAGTTTTGGAAGTGAAAAACAACAAGCCATCTTGTAATCAGTTACTACCCAGCACTGAAATTATATGTAATCTGGATTAATCAGATTCCAAAAATTAAATACTATTATATAACATTTTAAAATACTCGTAATAAGACTAGTTACATGTTATTCTCACAATGGCAGAACATTATTCATAATTCATTGATTCTCCCCACTATTACTTTTTTATCTTTTACATATTCCTTTCTAAAAAGCCTACTATTTATATCCATTCAGAAGGTCTTCCAGGTTTGTGGAATTGCACACACAGACCAGCCACTAGTCATGTGACTATCACTGAAAACTGAGACCCATGCAGCATTTGATCACTGGATTTACAGAAATCATTTCACTTTTAACCCTTAAATGCATGAATGTTTCGCCAATCATTATTACATATTCGTGTCTTTAGTGACCCGAAACTACAGTGGTGGTCAGAATTATTGGCACCCCTGGTAAATATGATCAAAGATGGCTGTAAAAATAAAACTGCATTGTTTATCCTTTTGATCTGTCATTCAAAAAATTCGCAAAAATCTAACCTTTCACTGAAGTAAAAGAATGGAACATTATTATGAAATGAATGTTTTTCTCCAAAACACATTGGCCACAATTATTGGCACCCCTAGAATTTTTTATGTGTAAAATATCTCTGAAGTATATTCCCATTAATATTTACATTTTTTAGCACACTAGGGTGACTAGGAACAGGAAATTGTCTAGCTATGACTTCTTGTTTCACAGGAGTATAAATATGAGGAAACACAAAGGCCAAATTCCCTTAATCATCCATCAGAATGAGTAAAACCAAAGAATATAGTTCTGATGTGCAGCAAAAGATTGTTGAGCTTCACAAAATAGAAAGTGGCTGTAGGAAAATAGCTAAAGCATCGAAAATTCCCATTTCCACCATCAGGGCAATAATTAAGAAGTTCCAATCAACTAAAGATGTTACAAATCTGCCTGGAAGAGGAAGTGTGTCTGTATTGTCTTAATGCACGGCGAGGAGAAAAGTTTGAGTGGCCAAAGACTCTCCAAGGATCACAGATGGAGAATCGCAGAGTTTAGTTGAGTCTTGGGGTCAGAAAGCCTAAAAAAAAAAAAAAAAAAATCAAACAACCCCTACATCACCACATGTTGTTTGGGAAGGATTCAAGAAAATCCAGCATATTCAGTTGTCAGACACGACTGAAACTTCAAAAGGGATCTGGTTCTATGGTCAGATGAAACTATAAAAAGAGCTTGTTGGTAGAAAACCCACCAGATGGGTTTGGTGCAAACAGGGATAAAAAGTATCCCATGTCCACGGTTAAATATACAGCTGGATCTTTAATGTTGTGGGCCTATTTTTTTGCTGGAGGTCCTGGACATCTTTTTCAGATACATGGTATCATGGATTCTAGCAAATACCAACAGATAAAAAATCAAAACCTGATGGCCTCTGCTAGAAATCTTATAATGGGCCGTGGTTGGATCTTCCATCAGGACAATGATCCAAAACAAACATCAAAATCAACACACAATTGTGTCACTGAGCACAAAATGAAGCTTCTGCCCTGACCATCTCAGTTCCCTGACATGAACCCTGTAGAAAATGAGTGGGCTGAACTGAAGAGAAGAAGCACCAACATGGATCTGGGAATCTGAAGGATCTGGAGAGATTCTGGATGAAGGAATGGTCTCTGATATCTTGTCAGGTGTTCTCCAAACTCATCAGGTGTTATAGAAGAAGACTCAGAGCTGTCATCTTGGCAAAAGGAGGTTGCAAAAAATATTTAATAAAAGGGTGCCAATAATTATGGCCAACGTGTTTTGGAGAAAAACATTTATTTCATAATGTGATTTACCCCCCACTTTCAATTCTTTTACTTCAATGAAAGGTTAGATTTTTGTGAATTCTTTCAATAAAAGATAAAAAGGATAAACGATGCAGATTTATTTTTACAGCCATCTTTGATCATATTTACCAGGGGTGCCAATAATTTTGACCACAACTGTATATCTAACACGGATGGATCTCTAACTGTCGCAATAATATAAAACTCTCCTGATATTAGAGTTACAATTACAGAAGAATAAAATAAAGCATATTTTGTTACCTTTTGGAGCTTGGAAGGGTTCTGTTTGAGCAGATGTTTTATACCATCATCACCTTCCTCGTCAGAGCTAATTTCCCAGTACATGCAGCATCTGGCTCATATTCGCCATTCCAAACATATTCTCCAAACTATCATTTTCAACATCTTCAAAATCAATATTTTGTTTGCTGACAGCTTCTTCACCAGATCCACCATCAAGTGACAGTGACATTAATATTTGATTGTGTCTGCAGTAAATCGCTGAGAAATTTCAAGTTTTGCTGATGATATTCTTATTCTTTTGTTTTCTGCCTGCGGTAACTATGAGTGAAACATCACTTTGTGCCACCTTGAGGAATAAAGGTGAATTGCTCTTGTTCAGTCATCAAAGATTCAATTATTGTTGTGCAGAAAAAAAATATATACTTACACTGTTACACACCTCGGGTCGTTAGTGACCCTATACAATTTTCTACAAAAAATGAATGGGAAAACAGGCATTCTTTTATAATTGTATATTATTATTTAGTTCTTGTTATATTGTTTATAATGAATTGATTGAGGAATACTAAGAAGGTTGATGTCTAACTTTAAAAAATGAATGAGGAGGAGGTTACTGAATGACGTCCCGGGTCACTAAAGACCCGAGGTCTTAAGGGTTAAGAAGTGTTTTCTCAACATTGCATATCTAATCAGCTCCTGACGTACACATTAATTACTATTTGAATTATCACTCAGTGAGTCATTTAACTATGTTTTACTGTTTTTGAAAGTCAAACACATTAATATGTAAAAATTCACATCATTTCATATTTACATGCAATGCAGGGATTCTTTTTCTGTTAGCTGAACCTCTTTGCCCTAATATATTTACTTGAAGTACCCCCTGAGATTTTAAGTTAATACGTTAGGTCAGTGATAAAATTAATTCAATAATAATAATAAATAATAATAAAATTAAGTTCACGGTTCTCTGATGTTGGTTAATGGTCACATGACATGCAGGCAAACAAAAATGTTTTTCATCTTTTTTAGTAAATGTTTTATTTTGATTGTTTATTTATTATTATTATTATTTATTTTAATTGTTATGATTTAATAACTATTCAATAGCTTTTCATTAAACTATGAACCCCTGCAGTTCCACCACAAACCCCAGTCTGGGAAACCCTGCATGTAAATGTAATATTTAATGTACTTCATGCTGTTGATAAAGAAAGGAATATATTTTCTCTCTCTTTGTATTCTTATATCAATATGGTACAGGATTATCCTATTCAAATCAATGTGATAAATGAGTTAGGTCAAAAGTAATCTAAAAAGTAATCAAAAAGTAGTCAGAATACATTACCTAAAATGAGTAATCTAGATTACTAACTACAATTTTTGTCATGTAACTTGTGACAAAAACATAAATTGACATTCCCACAATTCCGTGACACTTCACATTTGATGGTTTTTCATTTAAATAAATGTGACCCTAGACAACAAAACCAGTCATAAGTTTCACGGGTATACTTGTGGCAATAGCCAACAATACATTGTATGGGTCAAAATTATCGATTTTTCTTTTATGCCAAAAATCATGGTTTCAAGAAATTTATCCTTATGACTGGTTTTGTGGTCCAGGGTCACAAATGTGTTTCTTCTTAGTTTTTTTATGGACATTATAGTTTAATGTTACATCTTATGTTGTTAAATTAATGTTTATTGCATTATTTTAGTGTGTGTTACCATTTTGTTACAATACTATACAATACTATACTATATACTAGTATTTACCTCAGCTTGTGGAAAAGCTACTTGTGATGAACATTGATTCATCATGTTGCTTTTTCTTTACCACCTGTGTTTTTTGGTGGTTGTCAATGTATTATAAAGGTACAAAACAGATTCTGGTACTTCAGTAGGTTGATATATTAACATTTACAGTTGAAAATGTTTATATGAAATATATTTGTAAGGTTTTTTGTTTGTTTGTTTTTAGGTTAAGAGTGCATCCTCTGTGCTTTATTCACACCTCTCTCTAAGGGGATGCGACTAACACTGCAAAATATTCAACTGCTCAGATGTTGACTATTCGGATTCAATTAAGAGTGTCATGAACTTCTGCTGTCACGCTGAGTGCTTTTCGAGTCTGAGTGCAGTCAGGTTCTGCCCCCCACCTTTATCCACCACTAACTGTTACAGTCTTTTTCCTCCACTGCGTGTCGGCCCAGCCACATCCATCAAAATTTCAGTCTGGTTAGCATGTTCCATCCCAGTGGACGTCCCACTGTGAGGTGCCACACTTGGCTGTCACTTACAGCAGGACTCTGGCACATCTGCGTTACTGATCACAGATCTCTAATGTGCTCCTGCTTGCACCTCAGACTATGGAATGATATTTTCACATAAAATAACTAAAATTTTAACTAAAAACGTCAACTATGCATGGAAGCTTGTTTCCGTCACAGAATAAAAAATAAAAAAGGTAATCGCAAATTTTTCATCTTTGTTTATATCTATATAAGTTATCTCACAAATCTGACTTTATAACACGCAATTGTGAGTTTACATCACGCAATTCTGAGAAAAAAATGTCAGAATTGTGAGATGTAAACTCGCAATTGTGAGATAAAGTCGCAATTATCTTTTATAGATTCTTTTAATTAGCTTCCATAGCTATGACTAAAACAACAACAACAAAAAAACATAAAAATGTACACTGATCTGAAACCCTTGGTCTTGAGTTACATGGTTTTAAATCTAAAATGACCATTATCCAGCCATCAGGCAACCAATAAAAGAAATGAACATTGTTTTGTTCCTCTTATTTCAGTGCAGAGGTAATTTAAGAATAAAAGTTGCTAAACAGGAAGTCCACACACAAAAGCGCAACAATGTACTCTGAGTGAAGAGGGCAACGCCTTCCTGTACCAACTCAAACCGCAAGTCACTTCTGGTTTTGTTCTAAAAGAGGAAATGTGCTGCTGCATAGGTTTGACACTGAATGATGTTACAGATTTTATAACTGAAAAGGGCTTCTTACTTTAAATCTCTGACTTAAACAGACCAGAATCATCCTATTGCCTAGCAACCAGGTGACCTTTTGCCGTATTCCCATTGTGAAAGAGAGAAATACACTGTTGAACTGGCTAAGGGCAAAAGAGGGCGGCAGAAACCTGCTCTGACCGTCAAAAGACCTGACAGTCCCCTCCAGTGTATCGAGGGCAGGTACATGGTTGCATACAACAGTGCATGTTGATTTGTGTTGCAGATCTCCATCTCAAGCCTGCTTGCATGATATTGGCTGGCAGAGGAAGGAATGACATCATCCCTCTGAAGGCAGGGGAGGTGAAGCATTAGAATGCAGTGCAGAGCTACTGAGGCTCTGTCAATAGTGTCAACTAAGCAAATGCCCTTCCAGCTCTTGACCAGCAGCCTTTGTGTGGACAAAACCACAGATCCAACCCACTTACCTCTACCCACACAACTATTATCCTACCAATACTAATCACACTAAAAATATAAGTGGAATGCTTTGGATTTGAAATAGGGGTATCATTGTCAGTGGTGTTATTGTAAAAAACAACAAACAAAAAAAAACTAAAACTAATATCATTCATTTTCATTAATTGAAATAAAGCTTAAATAAAATATAATATAAATATTAGATTAAAAAAAAACTAACCAAAAAAATAGTTAAAGCTATATAGAAATATTAAAAAAGCACATAACAAAATGAATACAACTGAAAAATAAATACAAAATAAATAAAAGCTCATTGAAAATATTAATATATACTATAATAGTAGGCTATATAAATAATAGTCAAATGTAGTGCATTATTTTAGTACAATTAATAATATAAAATAAAACAATGTGAGCAAAATAATAAAACAACCCCATTTGAGGGATTGTCACAGTAAGTATTAGTATATCTGATTAATCTGAATAAATAAAATTATATTTTGAATCGGCTGACAGCCCTCATTTTAAATGAAGTGGATTGTGTTTACACTTGACTAGTTTGTCTTGAGAGACTCACCTGTCAGATCCATGGTGATGGGTCCAGGGGCCTGGTCACACATCAGAGTCAGCCGGGTCACCTGAACATTAGGAATGGTGGGATCTACAAAGCAATAAATAAAACAGATGAGAAACAGCAAAATGTTGTCTCTACATTTATTATTGAACCATACTTAAACTATACTGTACCTACAGGATAAACCCACTTATCCATCAGAATAGCCATTTTTCCTTAGTGCATAAACAATATGTTTATATTGTGTTTATTGGCTTTAATATTCTCAGCATGCAGTGAAGCTGCATCCATTTTAGACCAAGATGATTTGCTGGTTAAATAACAGTTCTGAAGCAAATATGAGTGGTTCTTGCCTGTACTAAGTTCCCTGCCACAAAATTGGGACTTTCAGTGTGATCGCTTAGAAAAACAAAATAATAGCACACATCTTCCACACAATTTGAAGTATCATTCTCCAGGCCGATTCATCCACACATTCATCATATGTCTCAGGCCAGAGGGAAGATACTTAAATAATAAAGTAAAAACGGGGAGGGGGAAACAGGGCTTTCATGTGGACCTGCAACGCACTGGCCAGTCAGTGTGTAAATAAGACACATTAATCATCTCAGATGTGTGCAGATGAACATAATCAATTCAGGTTTGAGGAAAGACAGGTTTCTCCAGCCATACAATTCACACTCATTTCCTTTGTTTTATCTGACACCAATATAAAAAGCTGTGTTCCAAAACCTAGTGAGCTGACTCAATGCCTACTGCCTACTTAGACAGTATTCTAATGGTCATGGAACCTCATAAGTGACTTTGAGGTAACATTCTATATAGGCTTCACACGAATAAAGTTCCTCACAGGAAACAGTTTGCAATTTACTAAGCTAAAAATACATATAAAAAATGACACACAAAACTGATCGAGTTTGACGTTAGCATGTTGCTAAGCTAATGGGACGATACTTCAAACACATCAAAAAATACACACAAATATTAGGTAAACTGATTTAATTTGAGTTTGATGTTAGCATGTTGCTAAGCTAACAGGATGATACTCTAATAACAATAAATAACAAAAACACAAATATTGGGTAAAATAGATTTCAATAGAGTTTAATGTTAGCATATTGCTAAGGAATAATACTCTAAGCATACAAATATACAGCAAAAGTAACACAAATATTGGTTAATTGACCATTTTGAATTACACACTGATTTTTATAAATACTTTTCGAAACTGAACCAAATATATTCATAATATACATTTTTCTCACCATCTTGGATATAAAAAAAGGTATCTTCAAAAGACAGCATCATTAAATTGACTATCTTTGGAACAGTCTTTATGTCAGGAAAGAGCCAACAATTCTTTAAAATGCAGCTCAGTAGGTTTTGGAGCAGAGCTACAGTGTCTTTCACAAACATAATCACCTTCATTATAAGATAAAGAGGCATTTAAAGTCTTGTCAGTCACTGCTGCTAATAAGCCAACCATGTATTCCCTCCCAGGTTTCTTGTGTCCATAGGAGCTCTGGACATTACAAAAAATAGATTGGGCCTGTCAGGGTTTAGGTGGACACAGAGCCGCTGCAGGTTAGTGACCCCAGCATGCAGTCTCAGCACATTTAACAGTGATAGAGCTGCGGCTGCCCCACCCCTTAAAGGAACAGTTCACCCCAAAATGAAAATTCAGTCATTATTCACCCTCATGTCTTTCCAAACCTGTATGCTGTCATTATTTTTTCCACTGGAACACAAAAGGAGACTTTTTTCGAATCTTTTCCATACAACAATAGTGCATTATGACTATGTCTGTCAAGCTTTACAAAAAAGGACAAAAGAACACACACACACACACACAAATCAACATAAAAGCAGTTTATTCACTATATTTCAAGTCTTCTGAAGCCACAGGACATTTAAATCTTTAGTGAAGATACCTTAGAAATTCTCCTTTTGTATTTCACAGAATAAAACACATGCATACAGGCTTGGAACAACATGAGGGTGAGAGTGATATGTGAACTCCCATAGGCCCTACATCATAGAAGTTGTCCCATGAAGCATGCAGGGCAGGTGACTAGTTTAATTTAGGCGCTTAACTCTACTGTTCCACTGAATGATTGTTTCTGCAGTGCCAAGAGGGAGCTAGTGGTGTAAAACTGCACATAACAAATTGTTGGACGGGTCTCATTGATGCAGTGTTATTGATGCAGGGTGGGCTGGTTTTAAAAGAGGGAACTACAGTTCATCATTCGCTGATGGCTGCCGCCAACCGCCACAGGCATGCTCACTCGCAAAACTGCGCACTGGGGACCACACGCACAAAACATGACAGATCACCCTGGCATAATCCTACTATTATATCTGAGAAGGTCTTATGGCAAATTAATAGACGTCAAGACAAACCTGTTTCATATTTCCAGTGTTTTCAGCCCCAGTGAAAGGATAAAGGATAGTTCACCAAACATTTAAAATCTGTCATCTCATCTTTACCCTGGTGACCCATATTTTTTTTCCTTCGTGTAGTACAAAAGGAGAATTTAATAATGTACTGATTATTGTTAGATTAATACAATTAGAAATGTTGCTTTGCAACTATCTGAAATATGTTTTAGTTTAAGCACTAAATTACTAACTGGAAATAAATAAAAACTAAAACCGAAATAAAATTAAAATAAAACTAAATATTAATCTTTAAAAAAAAAAACTAATGAAAATGGCATATGCACATAATTTAATTACTATAGATTAAAATGAAAAATGAAACGATAATTCAAAATAATAATAAAAAAATACAATAATATATAAATAATACTAAAATTACACTGGTACTAATCTTAACGTACAGATTTGGAAATTATAAACACTATGTAAATTATGACAATTTTCATTTCATACACAATATAGGAAATGAGGATATAAGGAAGGGTTTGTATCATAGTTTTCAAGAGGCAAATAAGATCCACTTTGGTGCCTTGCTCTGATTGGTCATCATGATCTCAGGTCTGTAAGCAGATCTTTCAGTCATTACACTGAAACATAAAACGCTATAAAATACCAGCGCAGGCTGCCGTCCAGCGTATTGAATAAAGTCTATTATTAACCTGGCCATAACCAGCAAAACAAAGATGAATCATTTATGAATCAGAGGACTCACAAGGTAAATAACCTTGGCACACAAGTTGCATTTGAATGGGGGGGGAACAAAGAAATTACTGCAGTTGATCAATTCGCTACAGAAAATTAAATTGCATCTAAATCAAATGTTCTAAGCCCCGTGAGTCAAGAACAAATTAATCTGGCTTTTATGCCTCTAGGAACACTGTATCAGCAAATATTTCAGTTCACACTTAAAGGATTTGAAGTGTATATTCGTATTTTCCCTGTGGCAAAAGAAATTAGGATTGCTGGGCTTTGATCATAATATCACAGAAACAATTCATCAGAGAGAAACAGAACAAAGCTATTTCACTCAATAACTGAGTAAGAAATACAATAACAGATCTTATAATTAATGCAGCGGGACAGAATATCAAATTCAAATTATCCAGCGTTATCATAATTCATGTTTCTCTAAACAACAAAGCAGTTCAAAGCCATGTTATTCAGACTAAGTGATAGCCACATTCTCATTCATTCTCTGATTTAGGAGGATATTGTTTGGGGGCTTTGAACCAAGACTGGAGTCCCCCGGAGGATCTGAATCCGTCTAGACAGCAGGAGGAGACGGGAGAGCCGTCCCTGGAGAGCTGAGCTACAGCTTTAACCATGAAGACAATGCAATCTTCACAAGATGAGATTCTTTGTAACATTCATTATTTGTGTGTATCTATAAATGTGGGTCAAAATATCAATAAGATTCAAATCATTTTTTAGAAGTTGTTTGGTGAGACTGTGATCCACTAAAAATGTTGAAAACTGTTCAAATGTTGAGAAAATTCACCAAGCCTGCATTTATGGCTCGTTTCCACCGAGCGTTGCGGTACGGTTCAGTACAGTACAGTGCGATTCAGGACGGTAAACCCTGATCCGGCTTGTGTTTCCACCGCCAACAGCACCCTTATGATAGGCGTGGTGTAGCGATCGACGTCATTCTTGTGCAAAGAAGCAAGCGACACAGTAAACAACAGTGGACGACATACAGCAGATCTTGTTCTTGCTTCTCGGTATGTGGCTGTTGTCACAAGAAGAAGACAAGCTTTGTTTGAGCCAAGGCTGCGGGCTGCAAGGAAAAACACAGCCGAAAAAGCACAAGCAAGTGACGATTCTCTGTCAACCAATCAATGTTCTGTAATGAGTCTAACTCCACCCTTTAGTACCGGACTACTGTGCTAGGCACCCAAACGGAAGGGTGCCAAAAAAGTGGTACGGTACGGTTAGGAATTAGGGTGCCATTCACAACTTCTGACAATGGAAACGGCAAAAATTGCGTACCGTACTGAACTGTACTGAACCATACCGCTCAGTGGAAACAAGCCATTATTTGATCAAAAATACAGTAATACAGCTATATTGTGAAATATTATGACAATTTAAAATAACTGTTTTCTATGTGAATATATTTTAAAATGTAATTTATTCCTGTGATGTCACAGGATCTTTTTGAATGGTAGCATATAAATTATAATATTAATATAATATAATATAATATAATATTAATAAATGGTGTGCGCATGCAACAGGCATTTCAAAAACGTTTTTAAACAGTTTTACACTAACCTGCCACCACAGGTCCAGAGCCCAGGAGGGTTTGCTTGTACTTGTTCAGGCTTTCGTCATCCTTGTCCAGTTCCTGGATCTCCTGCAGACTTTTCTGAGCCGGAGGCTGGTAGTTCAGATCTGGTTCATCTTCGTCCTCAACCACTGGCACGTCTTTCTCTTTATCAGCCATTATGCCTGAGAAAAACAGGAATGAAGGGTTTTAGAAATGTCTAATTGTGGTCTTAAGCTTAAGATTTTATGTTGCTTCTCAGTAAGTTTTAAAGAACATTCATCTTCACATACTGATATCAAACTGCCATGATTTCACAACATACCTGAATCAACATACTTGTTAGTCATAAAACAACATTTCCATTTATCATTAAGATTTTATACTGAGGGCTGTGGTTGTGACTTAATTTTTTTTATCAACCTAATCTTTTATCTCCCTCTGAATTTAGGTGTAGTTAATGGTTATGAAATGATAACATTTCTGTGCTTGCTCTGACTTGGATTAAAACTGACTAAAACTTAACCTTAATATCACTTTATAGTTTTTGGACCACATTTCTAGACTGATTCTGAAAAGGACTTCAACATACCAGTCACGATCAAGTTTGGAGCATCTGCACTGCAAAAAATGCTTTTCTTACTTAGTATTTTTGTCTTATATTCAGTCCAAATATCTAAAAATTCTTACATTAAGAAGCATTTACTAGGCAAGCAAAAGTTTTTGTCTTGTTTTGGGAAAAAATAACTCAAAATTAAGTGAGTTTTTGCTTAAAATAAGCAAAATAATCTGCCAATGGGGTAAGCAAAATAATCTTGTTTTCTGTTTGAATTAAGAATATTTTGCTTACCCCATTGGCAGATTATTTTGCTTATTTTAAGCAAAAACTCACTTAATTTTGAGTTTTTTTCCCCCAAAACAAGACAATTTTTGCTTGTCTAGTAAATGCTTCTTGTTTTAAGAATTTTTAGATGTTTGGACTAGAAACAAGGCAAAAATACTAAGTAAGAAAAGCATTTTTTGCAGTGTGGTAAGAGCATAAAATCGCCAGATATTGAACTATTAGTGTAAATATCTAGTGTGAAATATATGACCTGTTAAACTACATGGCTTGTGATATTCAATGTGATTGTTTCTTGATTCTACAGATGAGTAACGCTCTGATAAAAGACTCTCTGCTCTCTTTCCTCCTCTCACATATTTTTATTCAGATTGGCTAACACTGCTAGAGACAATAGATTTGAACATTTATCTCTTTTAATACTCAGAGTCATATGTTGTAATCCTCACATAGCAGAACAATACACTCATCTTCAACGCTGATAATTTCATTTCTATTCAGCTCATTTGAGAGACAGTTTCTAACTAAATACCCACAGTCTGACAATATACATAGCAAAAAGAGCAACTGATGGCTTATGTACAGTAGCCGTTTCGGTTTAATTATAATAAGCCGGTCTGGTTGTAGCAGATCTGTTAAAGAAATCATTGCTTTTATTAATTCAGCCACTTGTCAGACATTGGAAAAACGTGTTTTCATTGTCAAAACCAGCACACTGCGTTTCAGCGTAACAGCAAATAATTACTGGAAAGTAGACAGCTGAGGTATTGCTTCCCAGAGAAACAGAGGAAAATAAAGACCCAGAAAATGTAGGAGGCCAACAACAGGGACAGCAATTTGTCATATGAATTAAGAGAGCCGAATCATAACGTCCATATAACTTCCCTAGAGAAGCAGTCTTGTGCAAGTGTTGTACAGAAGTATACTGCCATTTTCTACAAATAGGGTACAAAATGGGGCCTAAAACTCTTAACCTTCAAAAAATATAAATTGTCAACCTCAGGAGGTGGAACTCACTATTATATGGGCTGTTTTATTTTCTATTCAGTTTCTGAGGTTTGGGGTTTTTGCAACTCTGTTAGACAAGTCTGATAGTTTTTTTTTTTTACTAAAATAGCATTTATAATTTCAAGTAATGGATACAGAAAGTCTAGATCACTGAGGCCAAAAAATATCATTTGAAGGTGGATACAGACATTTGATGTGTTTTGAAACTAGCTAGTTGTCATGCTAGATTAATTGTACGTTAGATAATAGTTTAACAAGCATATCTTATATTTCTCACAACAAAAACATGCGATTTGTGCCTCACTGGACCCCAGAGTGTACCGAATTCATAGGAAAATCTAAATAATGACAAAATTGCTTTCACTAGTCTGGGTAAGAACAAGCGAAACTCCTTAGAGGATGGATTGTTCCTGTACACAACAAAGAGAAAGACAGAGATACTCCCACCCAGGTTTATATGTTTATATGTTATATGTACAGTGTGTCAATGCTGTTCAGGCCAGCTCTGCCTCAGCAGCCATGGAAACATGCTTACATCCTCCTCAGTGATTATCAAGAGCGACAATGAACCTTTATAAAAGGAGAACAAAAACCCTAAGTGCTGTAATGCGAAGGCAAATGCAATAATGGAAGGACGGGGCTATAAAATCTGATCTGATGGAATCAATAGGGTGTTTTTGAGGGTCACTCTCTAATACACCATTAGTTTTATAAGAGCGATTTTCACTCATAGCGTCTAATAAAAATATACCACCATCTCCTTTTGCATCAGATAGCATTAGCTCAAGGACCATGACACTCATATGCTGCTGCTGTATATAAAACGGGTAGCCAATTTCCTCCAACAAAAAGGTAGGAAAGTGTGGGAATGAATTCTGTATCTCTACATCAATTGAACCTGTGGAGGAAAAAAACTGAAGAAAAAAAAACACTATCGAGGAATACAATTTGAGGAAGGACATGTAGGTCAGATTATATTTTATGAGGAGGCTGCACAATTTGTGCAATTTCCAGGTGCAAAATGATGTTGAGACATACGGCATACTCCAGCTGCAGAAGACAAAGTGAGCCAATTAACCTACTAATACAGAGAAATAAACAATCTGAATGTGTACAGATACAAGTGGTAATGAAGTGCGAGAGGGAAAATTTGGCTTTGCATAAATGTGCATTAATCAACAGCCAACTCTTGTGCAAAACGCCTGAACTGACTGCAGTGTTACGACATTTTACTCAAGTGTGACCACATTTTGCACACTGGTGTCCTTTGGACCAATATCCTGTGCATAACAAGGCTATTTAGTTAATTATCCCTGTGCAATAAAAGCTTAAATATTGCTAAAAAATGCACACTAATTAAATATCTTGCACACCGAATGAATACACAAATCAAATCCTCCGTGCTGAGATTCACTATAAGGAAGCCTGGTCACACTGAATAGATGACTGGACTAATTGGGCAATTTAAAGCATATTCATAAGCCAAAGCCAAATTTCTCACTGCAAATTACAAAAATGAACTATGTAGTGAGGGATTGCACTTAAGGATGGTTATAAATACATTTCAGGGCATGTTTTCTCTATAATGATGATGGCATCTCAAAACTGCAATGTGATCAGATACATATTAATATTCCACATTGAATCATTAAACATCACTGATGTCCTCTCAATGCTGTTCATAATGTGATTCAATGAGTGAAAGTAATAAAGACCATCTAATAAAAAACTTTAAATCAGTGGATTTGCATCTCAGCATCCAGATTGCATCGCTGAAGTGTTTATTGTACAAACATAAACTAAACCAAACTGAACCAAAATTACTAACATACAACATACAAATTGATTTTGTATGAATCCGTTATTAGAAAAAAGTAAGCATGAAGGTCCGCACCCCTAAATATACCCGTCACCATTTTTCATGTACAGACGACAACATTGTCAAAATTATCCCCATTCACACGGACCCATGAAAATGACTAAAAACGCTGTATTATGCATGCCAGGCCAGTAGTTAGCGATGTTACTTAGTAAAGAAACACTACGCGTCTATAGACAGAACACGTAATACGAATACGCATGACGTCACCATTTTCACAAATTCACATTTTTGTAGTTTACAATAAAAGTAGACAATAACGATATTGTTTTCAAAGACTTGCACTTTGAAACCCGTTTTCAAAAGTTAGCATTTTCAGGCCCCTAAAATGCCGTTGTCGTGTAAATGAACGGCCACAACACATAAAAAGTTTTCCGTTTTTAATTGAAAATGGTGTTGTGTAAACAGCCTTACGTACGAATGAGATCTTACGAATTCATACTAATTATTAGCCACCAATTTGCCATGATATTGTGTTAGACCAGCCACAATTTTTGTAGTATGACCCACCAATTGAGAAGCACTGCTGTAAAGAACACTGGAGACATGCTGCCATTCTCGCAGTGGCCACTAGTGAGAGGTCATTTTTATTAGCAAAGAGAAGAATGACAGTAATTACCCTTGCTCAGCTGTGTTAAACAGCAATAATAATACTGTGAAGAATCTGACAAGCTTTTTTAATTGGCTTCCCCCACCCTTCAGAGATATAATTTCGGAGTGAAATACGTGTGCTGCAGCATCTAGAGCTTCAAAGGCAACATGCTTTGGCCCTCTTTGATCAGTAGAAGCAGTTAAATGCCTGGCTACATTGTGATGGATAGCATGCTGGTTTTCATCTGATGGTGCGTTGCAGGTTTCAGTGCACAGCTAATGAGGTGGAGTGAACGAGCAAAGAGCGCTGACAAACTGCAGTCTCTCATATTCAACTTACAACAGCTGTATACCCAAATATTCAGTGGACTCTTAGCAGATAAATGGAAGACCAACTAGGGTTTCTTTAGTCCATTCAAACCTCATTCTTCTAACATGAATTGAAGACCCTTGCAAAGGGCGATAAACCCCTGAGGGTCAAAGGGTAAGTTTATGCGACAACAATGTACTAAAAATGTTAAAGCTTTTCCTTTGCGTACAGACGACAATGTTGTCAAAACACTCCCTGTTCACACGCATCCGTGAAAAATAACTAAAACGCTGTATTATACTGCCAGGCCAGTAGTTGGCGATGTTACTTTGTAAAGAAACACTAATACGTGTGCATGACATCACCGTTTTCACAAATTCACGTTTTTAGTTTACACGGAGATGATAACAGTATCGTTTTCAAAAACTAGTACTTTGAATCCTATTTTCAGGCCCCCATTGTCATGTAAATGAATGGCCAAAACAAATAAAACATTTCCCGTTTTTAGTTAAAAATGGTGTTGTGTAAATGGACCCTAAAAATGGCAAAAAAAAAAAACCCACATAGGAACACTAGCTATGTTTCCATCCACCTATTTTTATGCACATTTTGGGATATCGCAAAATACTGTATGGAAACGCGCTAAAGTTAAAGTCCCCCTGTAGTCAATAATTTTATCCCTTAAAACAAATTTTTTTATCACCAAAATGACATATTTAAACATTTTTTCCTGTGAAAAAAAATGTATTCATGCCTTAAAATAGCTTGAATGTAACTCTACACCCTTGCTTCATTTAGTATTTGCAGAACCATATGCAAATTGGCCCCGCCTCCACCCACTCACAGCAGCTCAGAGATCCACTCAGTCAACTTTACTGAGGTAAACCAAAGTCCCTTTCTATATTTATAGTCTTTGGGTAAAGCTGCACAATGGCAAGTGGAAATACTGGTTTAATTCAGCCATATATGTTTGAATTAGAAACTGATTCAGAAGTGGAAGAGTGAATTATACAGGCTTGTCTACAAGTCGATGTATCAGAATGGTAGTGCGTTTTATGTATCGCTCTCTACAACGTCGAACACACAGTGGCAATTAATATGATTAGCCTTTTGCTTGACTATGTTATCAAACAGCTAATAATGTGTTGCTAACGTTACACAAACCCATTCGCCATCTCAGAGTCAGACAGCTGCCTTCTGAAAATCAGTACGTCAGTGGAGAAAGGCATATAGTTCATCATAACATCGTAATATACATCATATACATAATTCACCTGCTATATTGCTAAATGTACACACATTTTCATATCAACAGAAAAATATACCTGGATAACCTGGCTTCTCTTGAGACTCCCCTGCTTCAGAGCGGTCATAGTGAATTATATGCTAAAGCCCGCCTGCACGTTGACGTGATTGGTTACATGGTAGTTTGTGATGTCAGAACTACCAGCGATTTCAAACCGTGTTTTTGAGACTTTGATTCACTGCAGTTTTAAGGAGAAAATACTCAGCAATAGTGGTGACTTATGAATTTGCACATGGTTTGTCTAAAAGCATATTAAAAACACCACATAGACATATAAACAACATTAAAAAAACATTCACCACAGGGGGTCTTTAAATTCATAACTTTGGATGGAAAAATAGCTAGTGACTCTGTTGTTTATTCATTTATGTTTCAAAGTGTGGCATGTTACAATAAAAAAAAATGTCTAAATATCATGCCAGCTCAGTTTCCTGTATATTAACACTTTTAAATTAACTGCTCTGCAGCCCTCACATCCTCCACTTTTTTTCAACTACTTTGACACCGTCAAAGTCTCTGCTAATCAAACTGAGAGCAGAGTTGAGAGTAATTCATGTCAGTAAACTCTGATCCTTTAAGTCAGTGACAAACCCAAACCACAGCAGGCCGGAAATCTGCACAACTCAACGGTTTTAGAGACAGAACCCCGCAAGCCATTTGATACTGTCACAGAAGGTTTTGGCTGTAATATGTTGAAACAATGCAGCAGGAATACATTTATTATAATCTAGAATATGGCAGAACACACAGATTAAATACTCACAAGATGATTTCAAAGCAAAATGAGAGGAAATTCTATGAATAAAGCAGGACCAAAAAAAATCTACAGACATTCTGCGCTAATTTTGAGGGAAAATCTGCAAAGCGGATTAGGATATGGTAAAATGTGTCATTTTTTTTTTTTTTTTTTAAATCATTAAAAAAACATACTAATTAAAAAGAAATGAACTAGACAATTATCTGCTGAAAGAATAACAAATATGCCAAAATATGTAATATAAATAACAAAAATGTTAACAATCAAGTGTAAAATACATTAAAAACATTAGGCAAGATGACAAGAGTAGGAATGCAAAATTTAGGGGTGGGGGGAATCTAATTGCAATTTTTCACAATAACATTACATTAATAACATTTGTTGGGATTTACAATGTTGTTTTAAGAGCTCCAGATTTGCTTATTTGTAGGTGCTGCACAGTTAGGCTTAATATTTAAATGTGATTATATATTAATATAACTATAAAATAATAATTATTCATATTCCTTTTATTATTATTATTATTATTATTACTACTAAATAAAAAATATTAAACAAAATAAGAAATATTGTAATAATATTAAATAATTTATTAAAGAATGTATTATTTATTAATTTAATAAAACAAAAAATTATGAATGTATTAAATAATATTGTAATAATATTAACATTATTACAAGTTATATTATAATTAAAAGGAATATTATTATTAATAATAATATTTCTTTTATTATTATTATTATTATTATTATTACTAAATAAAAATATTAAACAAAATAAGAACTATCACTATTGTAATAATACTATTTTTCCGTAAAATTAAACATTGAGAATTTAATAATAGTAATAATAATAATATTATTATTTTACAGTACAACTGTAAAATTACAATACTCAAATGAATAGCTTCCTTAATTTCTTTGCTTTTAATCGTTAAACCATAAAGCTTTTATTTTGAAAAAAAAAAAAAAAAAGCTGCACGGAGACCTTAAGTCCCTGTGAACTGGAAGTTGCAACTGACTTTATTTCAGTGTTGTGACGGATTTCCAAGTGAAACGGAATATTGAATAGAGGGCGGGGTTTTACTTTAACGCACCTCCTCTCCATTCCTCGCTCATAGAAGACTGACGGTTGGAGGGGAGTGGTTAAGGATA
Source organism: Coreius guichenoti (assembly GCA_039654105.1). Classification (NCBI taxonomy): domain Eukaryota; kingdom Metazoa; phylum Chordata; class Actinopteri; order Cypriniformes; family Gobionidae; genus Coreius; species Coreius guichenoti. The sequence goes on from CM077171.1 coordinate 29,889,178, forward strand.
TTTAAACCCAAGCTGTCAAACTGACGTCATCATAGAGGGAATGCCATTCCAGGGCGGAAGCAAATTTTCAGATTTTGATTAAAGATTACTTATTATTATTTGATTATGTATTAACTGGCATGGATTAATTGTTCACCACATGACTAGTAATGTGTGCTAACAAAGTAAACATGGTCAATTCTGATTTTATGATGACTTTAAAGCTGTTTTTTGTTGTTGACAACTGATTTGGAAACAATTCAATTACAAATTTGGGAAGATGACATGAAATACATGTGTAAAATACACTAAAAACAGTATTACTATATGTAACTGAAAACAATATATAACATAAATAAGTATAAAACATTAAAATAAGTATTAGCACACGTAAGAGTTGGGGAATGAACGACATATTAAAATTCTCAGGATCATTAATCAGACAGCAGCTGCAATGTGAGAAAACAGAGCTGAACACCTGACTGAATGTAGTGCAATGATGCATGTGATCTTCCTCATTCATATGGCCTTTCCCTACAGGGAGCACAAACACGTCAGCTTTTTGAAATCTCTGTTTCTCCTACATGCAATCTAATTGATTTACTCCTTTAAACATGTGTCAGGTCTCTGACGTGAAGCCATCCATCACAGCGCAGCAGCAGCTGAGGCTCATTGAGTCGTGATGCAGCTCTGCCGGGCCACAGGGGGTCTTAGCATGTCAGCACCTGCAGTCCAGCAGAGAGAGAGCTGAGAAACCCGTGCACCAGTGCATCCCTTGGAGCCCGGTTTTGTGGGCCTTCTCTAAACACCATTGATTCCGCTGGAATCACCCTGCCTCAAACTACTCTGGCTTTGTTCACACTGCACACAAATCCGGTTTGGTTTTCAAATCCAATCTTGTGGACTGACTATCCGCACTGTATCTATTTCTTTATACAGTGCTGTCGAAGGCCTTGCGGAAAATGGCACCCTAAACAGTTGTAATCTTCCCATGAGTTTGCACTTTGACTGTTGGGAAGAAGTCTGCTGTGGAGCTCGCTTCAGTGCGGGCCCGGCAAAAGTGCGCATCAAGGGCACACATCGACAGCAAAGGGGGCGCTCGTGAGCACCCCTCCGAAACCTGAAATGAAAAATGGGACATCCTACGGTCTCATAGACGTCACGATCATGCGCATGTGCGGCCACCGTACTTGCATATGAAGGCCCTGTCCCAAATGGCACACTTCATATGCACTTACAGACTTGTGGACTTACAATGGTTGCCGCATGCATGTGTCCATTAAGTCCATGAAAGGAAGACTGCGAGTGTTTAGGGTGCCATTTGGGACAGGGCCGAGGTGTGCCATTTGGGACAGGGCAAAATGTCTGTGTAACGGACATAGGCCAGTAAGAGCTGTGCATGTAAACCTCACCTCAAGAGGCGCTCTAGCGACTGACGCTAGAAGCTGCGGTCTTTAGCATCCTTGTTAGCGCGCCCACCTCCTGTTCGGATTCCAATTATCATTCCAAAATATCAGATTTCCCTGTTGAAAAAAACAGCATATGCTGGTTAGGTATGTTTTGAAGCATGGCAGCTGGTTTGAGCTGGTTTATGCTGGTCCTTAGTTGCTCATTAGCTGGTTATTAGCTGGTTATAAGCTGGTCCTTAGCTGGAGCTAGTTTCTTAGGACCAGCACTTGACCAGCTTAAACCAGCTGCCATGCTTCAAAACATACCTAACCAGCATATGCTGTTTTTTTCAACATGATTTGATCAAATTTAAAAGCATATTTGGATTTAATATGATTTCATGTGTTACTTTTTATCCAATAGTCTTGTGACAATTCATAATTATTTTACATTTTGCTAAACTGGAATCCGCAAGAATTTGTATGATCTCATTTGTAAGTTTTCATACAACCTGCTAATGCCCCACTGAGGGCTAGGTTTAGGAGTGCAGGTTCATGCTTCTTTTTTTTTTTTTTATACTACAAATCATACATTTTCCTACGAATCACATAATACTAATTTGTACGCAATTCCAACTTTGTAAAACACTTTCTCATGAGATCAGGTTGAGATTAGTTGGTTAGCATGGCTTCATTAGCCCCTGTTGGTACATGTTGTAACTACACCATACGCATATGGTTGCAAAAAAAATATTATATTATAGTAAATGTTTTAACAGTGCCAGATTTGTTTTTTGGGGTGCTTACATTTAAGTTAAATTGACTATATTTTTCCTGTCTCTAGAGTGATTAGTCAGGTATCTGCCTCAAAACACCTGCAAAACTGAACACCCGTGAGCAAAATCACATACTTCCGGGGGGTTCTGCGTCATCCGAGCAACTGCCATTGAGATTAATGGGAATGCTCATGGAGAAGCCACATACTGTATAGGAATCTGAGATAGCAATGTCAATGTAACCCATCCCACACACATTTATATGTACATTTACTCTCCACTTTACACGTAAAGGGAGGTGTTCATTTGTCATACATCATCACTTCCAAGATTTCAAAGTGAAATGGAGACACTAAGAGAGTGAAAGGCAGATAAAGAGATAAAGTGGGAGTGAGCAACACTGGATTGGTGTCAGTAAGCAGAAGCTCTGCAGAGTGAAGCCCTGAATCAACAACATCTGTGACCTGTAATTACAAGCAACATGATAATCAGAAACAAAGCAATGTTGTGAGAGCAACAACCAATCGATCAATACATACTGATCAATCAACCTTCATTTGTTTTAACTGCATCACATGCCAACTAAATATCTATATCCACAAAGGAAATCATCACACAAAATGCCTATTCAGTATGACTTTTAAAAAATCAGTTTGAAATGTAAATAGGTTTTAGGATACATTGCAACTTATAAACGCCATTCACAATAAGCTTCAAACTACTTCAGCTGAAGGTTTATGGCTGGTCTATTAGATTGCCATATCATCTCAGGTCTTTCTGTGGAGTTTGAAGAGCATTTAAACTGCATACATTCAAGTTAATTTTAGTACATAATTTTCAACTTTTCAACATTTTTATCTCATAATAGACAACATAAATGCATCCTCACCTCTGTAGCAAACTGTTAACCAGAGCAGTTCAAGAAACTGTCCTCCAAATTCACAAACATCCAAGCCCAACATTGTGAGTAAGCTTTTTTCCACAAGGTTTCCCCAAAAAAATCAGGAAAAAAAAAAAAAAAAAAAAAATCAAGAAAGCACACTTCCCGTGGTACAGAAAAATCTGTCTAAAACACATTTAAAAAAAGAATTCACAGCAGCATCCCTTCTACCGCCACAAAAAACCCAAGATACAGAATCACTGGGTGTGGGTTGGCTAGAGAGAGAGTGAGGGAGAGAGAGAAGGAGAGATAGTAGAGAGACAGTATGTAAGAGACAGAGAAAGAAAGTAAGGGAGTGAACGAATGCACAAATGATCTGTGTGTAATCCACGCTGGAAGATCGGCTGTGGCTGAAGTGTTGGCAATGAGGCGGTAATGTGGGAACGGTATTCCGGTCTGCAGACGCTATTGATTCCACCAGCATGAGAAGCAAACCCTCCGCCTCAGTTCAGCACGCCTCCCAACCCCATCACTCATTAGACAGGAGACTGCGATGATCTCATCCTCCTCTCTCTCTCTCTCTCTCTCTCTCTCTCTCTCTCTCTCTCTCTCTCTCTCTCTCTCTCACACACACACACAGTACCCTTTCCCCTCCGTTCTCTTTATTCCCTGTTTTATTTCTCGGTCTTCACATTTCTACTCTCTAGAGACACTTATTATTCTTACCATCCCCCATTTTATATAAACTATCATATTGTTTCCCCATTTATCTCCCTTTCTCTCTCTCTCTCTCTCTCTCTCTCTCTCTCTTTTATGGGCAACATGCTGGGCAGGCTGTTTTTTTTCCCTCTGGTCAAATGACCAGTTCTATCAGTTTGTAGTTCTCCAGCACGTCGTTCTGTCATCTCTTTCAGGGGTCATGGTCCTGTCAGAGGAACCTGTCGGAGGTTACACTGGGCGTGCCTCTGCATTTCACATAGCCTTGATGCTCTGCCGTTGGTAGAGTCTTGCTGAAAGATGCTGCAATTGGTTTATGTGCACAGACCCATTACGGCATCTCGCTGCATGTCTGGTGCAAAGCTATGGCACAAACAGCACATGATCTGATGTGTGAACTAGGTAAAGACACATTGGATTGCACCTGAAGATGTATTTATATTTAGCATAATGGTCATGCGTTACAGTGATTTTTCCATGTGCAAGGGATGTTCTTATGGATAAAACACACCTAACTGTTTAAAAATCACTGTAGTGAACATTGTGTTGCTTTATTACTATTGGAGAACTCAGAAAACCAAGGACAACAACTATAATGAGATTTAATTATCCTTCTAATTGTACGAGAATACGGTATATGTCGAACGTCGCATGACCAAACCGGAACCCTGGGCTCATTGTATCCTCTTGTCAGAGAAAGTGTTAACAGCAGTATGAACTGAAATGAGATATCTATGGAGTAATCAGCTAACCTACCTAGTTCACTTTGTTATTGCCATTTTATTCTACAAACCCGATTCCAAAAAAGTTGGGACACTGTACAAATTGTGAATAAAAAAGGAATGCAATAATTTACAAATCTCATAAACTTATATTTTATTCACAATAGAATATAGATAACATATCAAATGTTGAAAGTGAGACATTTGGAAATGTCATGCCAAATATTGGCTCATTTTGGATTTCATGAGAGCTACACATTCCAAAAAAGTTGGGACAGGTAGCAATAAGAGGCCGGAAAAGTTAAATGTACATATAAGGAACAGCTGGAGGACCAATTTGCAACTTATTAGGTCAATTGGCAACATGATTGGGTATAAAAAGAGCCTCTCAGAGTGGCAGTGTCTCTCAGAAGTCAAGATGGACAGAGGATCACCAATTCCCCCAATGCTGCGGCGAAAAATAGTGGAGCAATATCAGAAAGGAGTTTCTCAGAGAAAAATTGCAAAGAGTTTGAAGTTATCATCTACAGTGCATAATATCATCCAAAGATTCAGAGAATCTGGAACAATCTCTGTGCGTAAGGGTCAAGGCCGGAAAACCATAATGGATGCCCGTGATCTTCGGGCCCTTAGACGGCACTGCATCACATACAGGAATGCTACTGTAATGGAAATCACAACATGGGCTCAGGAATACTTCCAGAAAACATTGTCGGTGAACACAATCCACCGTGCCATTCGCCGTTGCGGGCTAAAACTCTATAGGTCAAAAAAGAAGCCATATCTAAACATGATCCAGAAGCGCAGGCGTTTTCTCTGGGCCAAGGCTCATTTAAAATGGACTGTGGCAAAGTGGAAAACTGTTCTGTGGTCAGACGAATCAAAATTTGAAGTTCTTTTTGGAAAACTGGGACGCCATGTCATCCGGACTAAAGAGGACAAGGACAACCCAAGTTGTTATCAGCGCTCAGTTCAGAAGCCTGCATCTCTGATGGTATGGGGTTGCATGAGTGCGTGTGGCATGGGCAGCTTACACATCTGGAAAGGCACCATCAATGCTGAAAGGTATATCCAAGTTCTAGAACAACATATGCTCCCATCCAGACGTCGTCTCTTTCAGGGAAGACCTTGCATTTTCCAACATGACAATGCCAGACAACATACTGCATCAATTACAACATCATGGCTGCGTAGAAGAAGGATCCGGGTACTGAAATGGCCAGCCTGCAGTCCAGATCTTTCACCCATAGAAAACATTTGGCGCATCATAAAGAGGAAGATGCGACAAAGAAGACCTAAGACAGTTGAGCAACTAGAAGCCTGTATTAGACAAGAATGGGACAACATTCCTATTCCTAAACTTGAGCAACTTGTCTCCTCAGTCCCCAGACGTTTGCAGACTGTTATAAAAAGAAGAGGGGATGCCACAGTGGTAAACATGGCCTTGTCCCAACTTTTCTGAGATGTGTTGATGCCATGAAATTTAAAATCAACTTATTTTTCCCTTAAAATTATACATTTTCTCAGTTTAAACATTTGATATGTCATCTATGTTGTATTCTGAATAAAATATTGAAATTTGAAACTTCCACATCATTGCATTCTGTTTTTATTCACAATTTGTACAGTGTCCCAACTTTTTTGGAATCGGGTTTGTATTTAAATATCTAAATGTTAGTGTGAAGAAGAAAAGTGAAAAAACTTTTAGATATCAATCTGCATATGTGAGAGACATCTGTTATGCTCATCTTTGCTCGCTCCTTTTAAGTTGAGTAAAACAGCTAATTTTTCATGAAGCACATTCAAAAGACCTAAACTGGAAGCGATCCAATCTGATTTACAGAATACGGAAGTTAAGTTGCGCATAACTCTTATAGCGAAGTCCACACCACAATAATGATAACAACAAAGAGGATGAAATCATTAACTTTCAGAACGATTTATTTTTTAAGCTGATGAATAATAAAAACACAGCATATCAGAATCCATCCTGCTCTAAAGAGCTTGAGTTTTTAAAGCGGCAGATGACAAAACTGCAGCACGCACTTATAATAAACAGAACTTTTTTGTGCGTTGGTGTTGTTTTTTCTTTGTAGTTATTGTTCTTGGTGTAAATGGGTCTTTAAATTTTATTGGTCACACACACAACCACACACATTACGACATGCAGCGAAATGCTTTTTATGACTTACTGTACATAAAATAAAATTAACAAATAGGAATAAAATTTACAACACGATATAGAAAATAGTCTGTGTTACCGGTGTTACACGGTGTTCAACCGCACACCGATTACATCACTTGCCCACCGCGGCACCGCCCCCTACCGTCGGTTTGATTTTATAGTAATAAAAATAATTTAGTTCAGTAAGAGAACAGATACAATTAATAACTGAATGTGTCTGGTCAATTCAGCGTGAGCCGAAGAGAGTCGCAGCACAGATCAGCAGCAGGAGATTTCATTTATCACATGTCGAGAGTGAGGCAAGCTGACTGACAACAAGGCGATGGCGGAAGATTTGGTTTAAAAGCGAAAGGTAAAAGTGTCTATTTTGTATATTTATATTGTAATATTTTGTACTGTTTTGTTGTTGCGTTTTTCACTAAGAATAATAATAAAATCCCTCCAAAATTTCCTCATCCCTACCATCCAACCAATTCCACATGGACAAAATCAAGCCCCGCCTACATTTGTTCTTGTTCGGGAAGCCGTTTCATTCAGATATACGTCACAAAAGGGAAGAAAAGACTATCACAACTTCTTTTTCATGCCAACTTTTAGAGATGTTACTTGTGGTTTTTCTATCCGACAGTGTAGGCTTCACATTGTGGTCAGCTAGCGCAATCTGGGATTCGAGTTCAGACTGACAGACAGTTGTTTAAATCAAGCAGCTCTGAAAAGGGATTTGAATACATAACAGATCTGTCAAACTACACTAAACTGAGAGCACAAGACTGCTGGTATCTAGTAGCCTGATTTACAAGATATTGTAGGCCAGCTCAAACCTTCTGGATCCCCCCATGACGTTCTTCCCCCACGTTTTTTTAAACAAATTTTTGAGGTGATTGGACCTACTGTTCTAAAGATTATGAACTGCTGCCTTGAAACGGCAATGGTACCAGATGACATGAAGCATGCCATTGTTCGTACACTTCTTAAATAGCCAAATTTAGATCCAACAGTTCGGTTAGGCCAGTCTCAAATCTCACTTTTATGTCTAAAATCTTAGAGAAAATAGTGTTTCACCAACTACAGAGCTTTCTGAATAAAAACAAAATTTTTGAAGTGTTCCAATCAGGTTTTAAGAAATACCATTCCACAGAAACAGCTTTGGTAAAAGTTTTAAATGATGTTTTACTGACTCTGGCAAATCCACTGTGTTAGTGCTGTTAGATTTGAGTGCGGCGTTTGACACGATTGACAACTCTGTTCTCATCTCACGGAGCACTGGGTGGGCATTTGGGGAAATGCCCTTAAATGGTTTCAATCCTATTTGAATGGTAGAAGATTCTCTGTTAGGATTGGTGAATCTACTTCCAATGCGGCTCCTCTTATGTGTGGTGTCCCTCAGGGCTCTATTCTTGCTCCGATTTTGTTCTCCTTGTATATGCTCCCCTTGGGGTCGATTTTTAGGAAACATGGCATCTCCTTTCATTGCTACGCTGACGATACCCAAATCTATCTGCCTCTGGGATCGAATAACGTTGGTTTGGATACCCTGTTGGATGTCCCTAAATTTTCTTCACCTCAATGAAGGCAAAACTGAGATTATAGTTTTTAAATCTTCAGAAGCTGCTAGCTCCCCTTGCGCAAATTTTGGTCATTTGTCTTCATGTGTGAAACCACTTGTAAAAAATTTGGGTGTGTTTTTTGATAGTGCTCTCAAATTTGACAAACAGGTTAATACTATTGTCAAAACCAGTTTTTTTCATCTCCGAGTACTTGCTAAAGTAAAATCATTTCTTTCTTTTAAGGATTTTGAACGGGTGATCCATGCTTTTATTTCAACAAGGCTGGACTACTGTAATTCCCTCTATATGGGTATTAATCAAGCATCTCTGAACCGTCTGCAGATGGTACAGAATGCAGCTGCTCATCTCCTCACGGGTGTGCGTAGACGTGAGCACATTACTCCAATTCTAAAATCCCTGCATTGGCTCCCAATTCGTTATAGAATTGAGTTTAAAGTTTTGCTACTGGTTTTTAAATCCTTGAATGGATCAGCTCCGGTATATATTTCCGATTTATTATCCATTCAAAATTCTGGAAGGTCTCTTAGGTCAACCAACCAGAGACTGTTAAATGTTTCCCGGTCTAGGCTGAAACTGAGAGGAGACCGTGCCTTTGCAGTTGCTGCACCGAAACTTTGGAACAGCTTACCTGTCTCTAACAGAACTGCCTCTGCATTGCATGAGTTTAAAGCAAAACTCAAAACCTATCTTTTTTCTCTGGCTTTTAATTGTAGCTGATTTGTGTTGTGTCTGGTCTGTTTTGTGTCCTAATTTATGTTTTTACATGGTGCTATATGTTGCTGATATTTGATATAATGTACAGCACCTTGGTCAACAATTGTTGTTTTTAATGGTGCTATATAAATAAAGCTGAGTAGCCTGTGATTTCCAATGACCGCCCTAGTCAAGACATCAAAAAACTCTTGAGGGGGCTGCTTCAACTTACTAAGAGAAAACTAACTAACAAAAACTAACGATTAAGTCATGCATGCACACTTTAGACAAAAAAATATCTCTTCACTTATGATCTTCATGACTGGAAACTGTTGCACAAACAGGAAGTAACGAGCAGGCTTCTAATTTCAACCACAGTTGGTCTAGATCAGTGGCGTTCTTTTAACAATATGGAGCTTGTCATCTATTGTCTGAATGTGCTCACAAATTGGGTCTCAACAAAGTAAAATAAATTTAAACAGTTCTGAATGGTTCCTCTTGAGACTTGCTCTGAATTGCAATTCACTTGCGATTCAGCTCTGTTCCACTACCTCAGGAAGTTCTGCGCAAGCCTAGGCCTGAACAACAAACACCTCAAGAAGGAAGTGAAAGGGCCGTCTTGATCAATAGACAGAGATCTTGTTTATCGAGGTCTGCCAGTTAATATACACAGCTTCCTCTTTACGGATCTGTCAGGCATTGTGATATTATTATCCCAAAGCTACAGTGGCTGCACTTGTTTATTTGTGTGGGGAAAAAAATGAATTATCTGTTCAGATAGAACGAAAAAGAACTAAAAACAAATACCAACAGTTTTCATCTCTTCGAAAATCATTTCCACGCTAGCTTTTATAGACTATTTATCAGCTCGGTGATGCACCTTGACGTATGTCATCTACTGCACTCATCAATATGAGGCTTCATATAATATGTATGATTATCATTACTTCTGTCCTGTATTTACATACAAATTTTTTCTTTTGAATGCTTCTTAATATTCTCCTGAAGGTATTTGTATTTGTTTTCGAATTAAAAAAAAAACAAACTCATCAATATGAGGCTAAAAGGCATCGCAAGAATTTTCCAATCATTTTACAGCCCCTTAAACCATGTCAATGCAAAATGAGCTTTCAGAAAAAAAGCAAATCATATCTGAATTCTCCAGAGGCTGCAATAAAACAGCAATAGGCCTTCTTGTGCTGATGAAAGCATACCAGTTCGGCTATAAAGACACTCAACAACACCATCATAGCACTTGCTATGCGAGTATGTGTAAAAGATTTTTTTAGAGCAAGAGAATAACAGTGATTCACCAGCACTTTAAATAAACTTTCTCATCCATGCACAAGTAAAATTACCCATGGTCTAATTCTCAAATGGCAACAAGAGATATTTGCAAATTCAAATTAAATAAAATAGGTGAAATATTGACATGTCTTGGTGATGTGGTAATTAAAACACAGCTTTCTGAAATACTTGTTTCTGATTGGTCAATTGCAACATTCATAGCTCAAATATTTCTGAAAAAATGATCACAAGTAAGCTAATAAAATATTTTCAACTAAAATTATGGTTTCATGTCCATGCAGAATACCAAGTAGGATATTAAATAAACCCCTTTAGGGTGATACATCTGAACATTTTTTTTGTGATAATGTCAGACTGTTTGTACATTATCGCTCACATAACATATATGCAAAAGTCTGCTGACTTACTCATTCTGCTCATTTTTAATATTCTTAATTATAAAGTGATAAAGAATGGCAGTAAGATGTCTGTGCATGGTGTCTAGAGGACACAGGAGCCAGTCAGAACAGGATCTGAGTTTAGTCTTACGTTAAAAGAGGATGTGGTTGCATACGACTTTACCAAAAAAGTACATCAAAAGTTGGAGGATGGGGCTAATACTGTCTTTGTGGCATAAGCGAGATTATTAATGCACACAATTATCATCAAATCCAGATATTAATATCATTCAGTACCACATATTCCTGTCAAATGAAGTAAAATCATATACATTTTAACTGTGTGAAACTGTGAATTGAAATCTTGAGAATAGCTAAATAAGACAAGTTTAAATCGGCAAGTTACTCCAAACCTCCTACAGTTCAAGACAGTGTTCACATTTCAGAATTTAGCTTAATACAATCCTTAACTCCCCCCCAAAAAAACGAAAGAACATTTTTGGCAGTGTTAAAATATTAATATAAATTTTGTTTGCATCGTATACATCATTGCATCATTTCTACAGCGAAACAAATCGTTTCTAACATGGAAAACAAAGTAAGATATTAAAGTAATAAAGTAAAAGTGTCTTACCGCCTTGTCTCGTCTTGCAGAACTGAAGATGCGGATGTTCAAGAGTGTTCAGATCATGTGTGTTCCAGGAAATAGAGTTTACCAATCACAACTCAACGCCTCACACTAACACACAGCTGTTAAGAGAAACACCAGCCCGGTGTAGCCTACATAAAATTGTTTAAAGCGGTTTTGTAAATATCGCTATTTATGTTTGTAGCTACTTGCAAAAGAATACCACATTGCTAAAAATGGCAAAATTATGTAAAATGTCGAAATAGTATCACAGGCATGAGTGAGCATGACAGTATCACTGTTGTTGCACGTGCTGCAAAAGCAAACAACTGCAACGTTAGCATCGTTAATCTGATAATGTGTATTCAAACAGATTTATTAAACTTTTCTTTTAAATTCCGATGTGCCGTATTGGCCGTATCAAGATATAAATGATATGTTGCATAGAAACTCCTTTATAATGAATAAAGACAGAGCAGAATCTACACATGGCAGTATGCAGCGTCTCAGCGGGTATCTGCGCCACAATCGGTGAGCTCCTAAAAATGCTTTGTACTCAAACTCATCAGCTAAAATAGGCTATATGACATCTTTGTCTCAACATGTCTGTAAATTCCTCGACCGGATTTTCGACGTTTTTGTAAAACAATGCCTGCTGCAAACATGTGCTCTATTTCTCCTGTAGTGAGTACGTTCTTCAAAATACAATTTGAATGCAATTTGCACTGAACACAATTGAATTTAATACAAAGTGAATAAATATCTTAATATATGCCTAATATATCTACAAAAGCTGAATGTTAAATGTAAAGTTACAAGTTTTATTATAAATTATGATAAACGTAATGTATTTGCACCCTGGCTTTAATGTGTTAGATGTGTAGCATACAATAAATATGGACAAAATTGTAAGTTATTGCGTTAAACATGGTTTTAGTCACAATTTGGTCATATACTTAGTAACATTCAACGTTTGTTTTTTATGATTTGTTATGCTTGTAAGTTGTAGTCTTTGCATAAGTCGATAGATAGATCCTGGTATTGCTGGATTTGCATTACAGTAGAGGAGGGATGAAGGGAGTTCTGTGTGGAGAAGGAATGCTGAAGAAGTTGCCTCAGGCCACAGCTTTTATCACTCACTCAGTCATACCTGTTTTTGTTCTCTAGAAAAGAGTGGTTCAAAGTCTTTTGGATACTAAGGTCCCTCACTGACCAATTTCAAAGCTTTTCTGCACAAACCAGCTGTGTTGCAGTAGTCAGAATTGTCTGAGTGAAATCTCAGTTGTGTATATGATGTCAGTTTACATGTTATAGATCTTGATCATTTAAAACATTTAAAGTATTTTAATTAAGTTTGATTTAATATATAAGTAAACTTTGGGCCCCTTGTGAGATGGCTGAGGCCCCTGGTAAACCACTGTGCTTTTTCAGACAAGTTAATTGCATTAGCCTTTATTAAGATATTTACCACCCCCTTCTGTTTAAAAGTTGAATTACATTTTCCCAGCTGGTTTAGTTTTTAATATCTGTTTGTATTATTTAATCTTTTTTAACATTGTTTATGTGTGTTTATAAAAGTGTATGTATGGCTACCGACTGCTGCTGCTACTAACAATCCTTACTCATATTTCTCTTATTCATGTTTCATATTTCTCAATCTCTTATTCATATTTCATATTTAACAGTAAAATAACACAGAAATACAATCAGGTGCTGATTTGAGACTAAAGTCAGTTATGCCTTCTCAGTTTTATGCCATTGCCACAGGAGGCTCTCTACAGATCTCCAAACTACACTTGAGGAGCTCCATGATATTACAGTTAATCCATGCCTGCAGGGAATGGTGGGCAATTCAGAGTGAAGTTAACTTTTAAAGAGACCCAGATTACTCTGTGAACTGGAATCAAGGACTCTGAGGTTTAATTTTCTTTAAACTGTCTTTAAAAGTCTGCCTTTTTTATTGTTGTATCAGTTTATATGTAATCCGAAAAGGCTGCATGAGATGATATTTTACCTGTTGGCCTGAATTCCTCTTCTCTTAAAGAAGCAGGTGTCCTTTTTCAATTGTATTAAAGCTCTCAGCCACATGTCTGTCATATCTCAGTTCTATATTTGACATCTGCCTGTCTCTATGTGATATGATCTTCTTAATGGTGCTCACTGCTCAACATCACTCACAATGTCAGGGACTTAACTTATACATTAGTCTTTAAAACATAGCTTACGCCACACTGAACGTCAGCAACCGCCATGTGAAGTGCAGATAATACTGTTGTCTTTCTCACTTTAACACAATAACCATTTCAAAATTAATTTTAATATATGTTATGGTATAGATGATATTGATGGATGGATGGATGGATGGAGAGAGAGACAGAGAGACAGACTGATAGATAGATAGATAGATAGATAGATAGATAGATAGATAGATAGATAGATACTATTATTTGAAAATTATTGAAAAATTAATAAATTATTTTTAAAAATAATTAAAAAAAATTTAACATTTCCAGTGTGATTGTTCTATTTATTGTTTTTTTGACATAATAAAATTCATAGTTTTTTTTATTCTCAACTTTATTTCCTGAGGAAAGTCAATGAATGGTGTTAGATATCTGTACGTTTTTTAACATAAGCGATATTTGCAATTATTGATTTTTGAGTGGAATTACTATTTATGCAACTGACTTTGCAAAAATCTTTAGAAGATTCTTTGAAACATGTCTTTATATAGCCATTTAAGGTAATATCATCAAAGTTGTTGAATGCTTGCGAGTACACACGCCTTAAGTATGCATAAGATTTTGTTTTCATTCATTTCCTCTGCATATGCCATGAATGAAACATATGTTCTACCTAACCTATGACAGACTCTCCAGGTGAACTTTAGTATGTGAGCAGACCATTCAGAAAGATTTCTCAATGAAGGCCAGATTGTGTTTTCAGAATCCAAAGAGTAATCCTGGCCCTTTGCCCGAGTTAACCTGGAACAAATTGCTGCTGTGTCACTGCGCCAATCTGTCAGGCTTTGTTGTTGTCCCATTGACGCAAACACGAACCAGTTTGAATGTATTTAAGCCGACTTTCCTTGAGCATAAGGAGAGAGATTGACATTGAACGAGAGGTCATCTACAAACACTAGAGCCCACATAAGAGCCTGATTTTTTTTTTTGGAAATGGAGACTGTGTACGAGATGAGCTCTGGAAATAGCTGTGGCAGTCTCAATGACTCACCCATTACCCCAACAAGAGTAGGACCAACAACACCCAGAAGAGGACCCCCTTAATTCAAACAGAGAATGACTAGACAATTCAAAAGCAAACCTCCCAAGAAGGGGATCAAAGGGTGAGTAGACAACATTTAAATCTACTTTTAAAAAATAAAGGTTCTTAATTGGCATCTATGGTCCCATTAAGAACATTTAACATCCACAGAACCTTTTCATTCCACAAAAGGTTCTTTACAGTGGAAAATGGATCTTTGTGTTTTTAAATAGTTCTTTACACTAAGAAAAATAAATGGTTCTTTTAAAACCGTTGACTGAAAGATTCTTTGGGGAACTGCAAAAACTCCCTTTTGGACTCTTTTGTTTTTAACAGTGGCTATAAAGAAAATAAACTTCATTTTGGGATCAATTTCTTCTCTCCTTTCATTAGATTTGAGGATGAGATCCCGGGAATGGAGGGTCTTGGCACTGGTGAGTACAGCCCTTTGTTCAAATTAATGTGTTGCGTTCTGCTGAACCCATTACTCTTCCAAACTGATTTTGCTCATTGTCTGGCTCATTGCCGTGCTTCATCTGCCAATTTCTTTCATGCACAGACATCACTGTGGTGTGTCCATGGGAAGCATTTAGCCATCTGGAGTTGCACGAGCTCGCCCAGTATGGTATTATTTGAGACGGACTACAGGAAGATGTCACCTGGACTTGTTTAGTAGACTAGACTGGCTCCACCTCTGGATCCCAAATGAGGGATGCTGCAAATGGACACTTGCACCATTGCCTTTATACTCTGTTGCAAACAGCTAAGTTGTATAGACGGCAACCTACCAGCCTATGAATGCATGATACATTTTAATGTAGTGGCTATTCAGATGCAGTAGGAATTAGGTTTATGACGTTTTATATGATGATAAAGAAACAATGTGAAATTTGATTCCAATCTGTTTATTTTCTACAGCACATAACCAAAATACCATACAGTGGTACACTCTGTGGCACCACCTGCCAAGTTATCTATGAAATGTTTTTATTTCTGCTAGGTGTATATTTTGTAATTTTTTTTAGTATGCACTCTGAGAGGAGAGGCCTTATTAGCTGTTCACTTCAATTGTCGTATTGTTTTGATGTTTTAGACTTCTTTTAGCAAATTTAGTTTTCATGTTTGGCTTAATTAAAAAAAAAACATTAATCTGTGTTTTTAAATGTGTTCATATAAAGATTTGGTGTAGACATGTTAATTACATAATTTGCGCTAAATGTATGAGGAGGTAACCAAAGCAACAGCCACTCGATGGCCGTTTGTAGGCCTATATCGAAAGGTAGCTATAGTCAGTGTTGGGTTAGTTACTCTAAAAAAGTAATTAATTACTAGCTAATTACATCTTCAACAGCGTAATTAGATTACTGTACTAATTACTGTCTAAAAAGTATTGGATAACTTGTTACTTTCTAAATCCCATATCAACCTCGACCAGTTGAACAATACAATGACAGACACAAAACTGCACTTTTGATTCTTTTAAATAAACAATATAATTGCATAAATTATTCTTGAATTGACCAAAGTGTGTAAACGGAGAGGTTATTTTAAAAACATACATTTTAACATTGAAAATGTAAATAGTGTTAAATCCACTATTGTTTTATATAGGCTAGAATTGTTGTATAGTCTATTTAATGCAATTACATCAGAAGTAACTGTAATTAAATTATAGAAAAATTAAGAATAATCCCTTACTTTACTTTTCAAGGGAAAAGTAATTAAATTACAGCAATTAGATTACTTAGTAATTAATTAGGCCTACACCAAACACTTGTAATAATAATATAACACGTTCTTGTAGATTCATACCACAGATCTATCATACAAATCATTAGTGTGTTGTTTAAAAAAATATTTAGGATAGATGGTTCGCTATACTACTCTAACAGGTTCTTTCAAAGTTATAAAAAAAATCTTCCAGTAACATTAATAGAATGTTTATTAAAAGTTACCAGGGGCCATTTGCATAAACCATTATGTTAAGACAGTGTCTTAAAGGGTTAGTTCACGCAAAAATGAAAATTAGCCCATGATTTACTCACCCTGAAGTCATCCTAGGTGTATATGACATTCTTCTTTCAGACGAATAAAATCGGAGTTATATTAAAAATGTCCTGGCTCTTGAAAGCTTTATAATGGCAGTGAATGGTTAGGTCGTTTTTGAAGTCCATAAAAGTGCATCTATCCATCATATAACTGCTCCACACGGCTCTGGGGGGAGGGGTTAATAAAGGCCTTCTGAAGCGAAGTGGGGCGTTTGTGTAAGAAAAATATCCATATTTAAAACTTTATAGACTAAAATACCTAGCTTCCGGCGGTCAGCGGTACGCGAGTCGCTTGCGCTAAAAGAGTAACCCTTGCCCTTGAACCCTTGACGCATGTGTATTGACGAACGCAGAAGCGCAAAGGGTCGGGGGTTACTCTTTTAGCCTTTTAGTCGACTTGCGTACTGCTGACCGCCGGAAGCTAGTTATTTTAGTCTATAAAGTTTTAAATATGGATATTTTTCTCACACAAACGCATTGCTTCGCTTCGCTTCGCTTCAGAAGGCCTTTATTAACCCCCCGGAGCCGTGTGGAGCAGTTATATGATGGATAGATGCACTTTTATGGACTTCAAAAACGACCTAACCATTCACTGCCATTATAAAGCTTTGAAGAGCCAGGTCATTTTTAATATAACTCTGATTGTATTCGTCTGAAAGAAGAATGTCATATACACCTAGGATGACTTGAGGGTGAGTAAATCATGGGCTAATTTTCATTTTTGGGTGAACTAACCCTTTAAGATCTAGTATATGACCCACTTGTCAAGGGGCATTCAGTCACTTTTCGCTATCAAATCATGTAAATCTAAGTTTTTACCTAACTGATTTTAAAAAACTAACTTGTGTCTTAGCTGTTTGTTATGTTTATGTCTAACATTTTTAAATGTTACTGCTTGTTTCAGAATGTTCAGAGAACACTCAAAAGTAACATTCCAAGAATGTTTGTAAAATGAGGCCCCGTTTACACTAGTGCGTTTTCGTTTTAAAACGAATATAAATTTTGCTACAGTTACGCCTGCCATCTACACTACTCCTTTAGAAAACGCCGCAGACCCCGTTTTAGTTTGAAAACTCCGGGGTTACGTTTCAGTGTAAACGGACCAAAATGCACACGTTTGAAAACGATGGCGTGGCTGCCCATTACGCTACCTGAACATGACAATATCAGACCAGGGCTGCATTTCCCAAAAGCACTGCATGTTTTATAACAAAAATGCACTAGTGTAAATGGGGCCTAAGAACATTCAGAAATCATTACTTTTCATTACTACTAAAAAACGTTAGCAAAACGTTCTTAGAACATGTTTTTGTTGCCCGGGTATTTGGGTTGAAGACAAGCATCATCCAGTTGCGCAAGAAATTATATATATTATAGACCAACTGAAAATCAATGAATATAAGCTAATAAAGGTTATACTAATTTAAGATACTTAAACAGGGGGAGTAAAAAATGTAAATGGACACAGTTACCGAATGCTCTAGCAGTTGATGCCAGACAGATGTTGACTTGAGAGGATTAAGGAAAGGAGATTTAAATTTGCTCTAAATGGATTAGGACACACTGATCTTAACCCTCAGGCACCTGCGCTGCAGATGGACACATTTAATGCTCTATGCGGAATTATTTTTCTTGTTTTTAAAGGAGCATGATTAAATTAAAATAAATGTCTGTGAATGGTTACAATTTATTGCTGTTAGATAACCTCAGTGACTCACGATTCAGCCATATTCAGATATATTTACATAATGATAAAGTATGTAAATATTCTTTAATTTTTTTAAATTATCATCCAGATATGATGTAATTACATTAGCCTATAATTACATCTCCCGAGAAACACTACATAGAGATCACTGTGTGAATAAAACATGTTTAGCCACACATGACAGCAATTATTATAATGAACAGGGTGAATCAACATGGGATTCATACAAGAAAACTTAAATGAGATCCTTGCAGCATTACTCATAGAATTCCATTTTGCACATGTTCACACCTTACACCATTTTTTCAGATACCTCATAAGAATGCGTCAGTGTAGTATCTGGGATGATTATGCCAAGTTAAAGCTGAAACATATCATACTGCTTAGTCATGTAGTGTTGCCTTAACAAATTTAAACATGGGCGGAGTTTCATGAAATAGAATGTTTTTTTAATCCATGTTTATTAGTTTTAAAGCCATATATATGCTAGTGTATTCATAAAAGATGACAAAATTAACCTTTAACAGATACACATTTAAAATAATACAGTCTTGGACCAGTCCTATCCTGCACTACACAGATTTTTTTTTTAAAATCCAAATCAGCATGATTATCTGAGAGAATTACTGAAGAGGCACAATGAGTTCATATGTTGAATCATAGCTTTATTAGTTCAAATGGTTATAAAACAACTTTTTTCCTTCAAATCAACAAACATATAAAAGTAGAGATCAGCAGAGCAAAAGATCATTGATCAATAAAAACAAAAAATGTTGGCTTGAAACATCGAAGCATATAGCCTTCGTACGCAAGTTTTTAGCACATAGACAACAAGATGTCATGTTTATACGCTTCATCTGATGTTCAGTTAAAGACCGTTTCTTGCAATCAGTGCTTGGCAATTATTTTAGCATAATCTTTCACTGCTCAATACTGTGATTTATATGTTCATTTTAAAGTATAGATTTTCACAGAAAACAAATGCAGCTCGAGGCAGAAAATTCACATTCTTTAGGCAGACTGCCCTCAGGAAATGTACTTCATAAAACCACTAGCTAGTTTTAAACTTGTACCAAATCTTGCCATGTGAAAAATAGGATTTATGCATTTAATTTTAGGGCCTGATCTACCCTAAAATATTTGATACTATTAAAATTGATAAATCAGGACAGAAACATTTAAAAATCCTAAATAAGACTAGGTAAACAAAAAAGTAATGAACCATATTAACTGTAACAATATATTAAGTGCACATAAAGGTATCGCCAATAGGTCTCTTAATGCTACAAATGGGGATAAGAGGAATCTAAGATCAGGAAACTTGCTTGAATTGTCCTGCACATTCATAATGAATATCTTACTTTGAGCTAACAACATTTTACTAGAACTATTTTTATGCATTAGCAAGTAAGTATTCATAATTTATATTATGTAGGAATTGTGACTGCAAAAACAAAACCTTGTTGAAAAAGAGAAAATGCATACTTTTTACACATTTTCCATTTCGATATACATTATCCATGGCATGACAATGCACGTTGATGTACATATCTCAAATGGTAATTAGCCACGATAAACATGTAAGGTGACACAAAATGATGCTTTTGGAGAGGCACGAAAAGTTAGGGCTCCCGAAAAGCTCATCTTCTCTAAAATAGTATAAATGTAATAAATAGTCACATAGTGCAAAACTAACATTACGTACTAACATAATGTGCTCATTCACTGTATTTCCACAGGCAAAAATCAATGCATAACTGACTTTGTGATAAAGGAGCAAAAATGTATTTTTCAAATAATCGAGCCCTTAAAATACTGAATGTCGGACAAATTGTGCATGCTGTAGGTTTGTGTTTGGCATCTTTGACATGAGAGAGACTCTGACCAGCCCCTGAGTTATTACGGTCCAAAGCTGGTGCTCTGAAGGCAGGCTCCAGGATGAACTTGACGACCAATCACGTCTGAGCCAGGTGAAGCTCCTCCAGGCCATCTTTACCAATGTGGTAGCGTGCAAGATCCTTCCTGGTTACCAGCCCCACAACCTTCACATCCAAAGCAGAGGGAATTAGAAACCCATAACATTTCTGAATTTTGATTTTATTGCAGATAACCGATGAATGGCTGATATTCAAGTTCTATACTATTTCCTCTATAATAAATTAAAATAAATTAAATGAAGAAAGAAATTAAAATAAACACAATACATTTGAAAATTGTTTTCATTAATTAAATTTAAATATTTAAATAAATAATTAAAAACTATTATCATTTAAATGCTACAAGTGAATTTCAGGAAGGAATTCCACCATTATAAAAAAAAAAAAGTATTTATTTTGAGATTTGCTACAGATTACATGTAACAGTTTTATTAAATAATTAGCGTTTTTAAATATTAATTTTAAGATAGCATTAGATGATAGAAAGGTAATCTAAATGTAAAACTAGAAGAAATGAACATGCAAAACTAAATATTAACCGATACTGACAAAAAAAAAAAAAAAAAAGACTAATATCATCTAATAACTGATTAATACTTCTAATATAGTACCAACATATTGTTCATTCCTAAACATTAGCTGTGAGTTAAAAGTAGTAACTGAAGCACAATAAAAACATAGGTGGAATATTGATACACTTACCTTGTTCTCATTATCAACCACCACTAGATGTCTCAGTCCTAGCGCCCGAAATAATTTAAACACACGAGGGAGTGAAGTCTCCTGAAATCAAATATGAAAAAGAATAGTTAATACCGCACATGGTTAAACCACATAGTCATGACAACTAAAATACACTTCCTGGTGGCATTTCTTGCTAATTTAATGGGGTGTGGCAGTGGCATTCTGGTTAAAGCTTGGACACGGCATAATTCCATGTTTCCAATAAGCCGGAAACTGGAGAGGTTCCAGTCTCAATTTATTATTTTGTTTTTTCCCCCCAATGCTAGTCAATTGTTATGATGTAATCAATTTTAGATAAACTGCATGCAAATGGCATGCAAAAACAAAAACTATGATTGGTTGCTTTACATGCAAGTCAGACAGTCTCAGTCTGTGTTCACATTTGACGTCTTTTTTGACAAGAAAAAGTTGACAAGAGCTCTCTTAGTGTAAAAATAAAAAAGCTGGCAGCGTTTGGTTCCAAATAGCAGCCGAGGGCATCTTTTGTTGCTATAACAACAGCTGCAACAAGAGTGCTGTGTGGTGCAGAGATACAAAATGTCGAGAAAGAGCAAGTTGGCTCTTGCGTTGGCTTTTGAAATTAACGGGGAGCAGAATGTCGGTTTACAGCGACGTTTGTGGGTGCACAACATTATACGGGGAAGAAAACAGTATGGTGCTTACAATAATTTAGTCCAGAAGCTCCGGTTGGATGATGCGTGGTTTGCTCCGACACTAGCACAATTACTCGATCTACCGGCACCTTCTCCATTTTTCTTGTTGTTATGGAAACGTGTCAGGTCTTGCCACTCGCTTGTCATTGGTCAGCTGTCAAAAAGGCGCTTGATGTAGGGTGTTTTTATCAGTAAAGTTTAACTTTTTTCAACTCGAAATGACGCTCTGAGCTGCACAGAAAGACACGCTGAGCTGCAGAAAAAGATGTCGGCGTTGGCGTTTAAAAAAGCGCTCACAACTTTTTTGAAAACACGGTTTACTCCATAGGATTATAATGTAAAACAGACGCTGGCAGCTTCAAAAAAGACGTCAAGTGTGAACACGCCCTTAGTCTGTGGGCGGTTCTTGGCCAGAATATGCTACAATGCAAGTTACTTAAGTTAACTGACCTGAGGCACAGTATATGGGGTTGGGTTCATGAACTCAGTGAGGTCCATCATGCACTCCCTCTCGTCCTGAGAGACGTGGATGGACTGAATAGGGGGGAAACGCGGATATGCATCTCTGAAGTCCTTCAGCTGTAGCTTCCTTTGGATGAGACGTGAAGATGCCCTCTCCACAAACACCTGAGACACAGACAGAATTTGCCATAGTAACAGTATTGCCTATAAAATAAAGTCATAACTACATTTTTACACACCTTATGTTTGAGAAGAACAATAAGCTGAGAGCGGAGAATAAGTCCACAGATTTTGCCCGGCTGCAGGAAGAAGACAGGAAACTTTTAGTCTTTAATTGAAACTGGAATATACAAGGAGTAACAGGATCTGATGTCATATTTTCATGGTTATGTCACCTCATCATGCTCAGTAGTATGGGTGACCACTGGGAAGCCGTTGTGATTGGTGGATGTGTTGCTAAGAACGTCCACAATTGTTCCGACCTTCTCCACTCTGTTAAAGCAGGTGACTGGAGAGCTCATGACCTCCCTGTGGTGAACACATTCACTATATGACACTGCATGACACTATATGAAACTGTTATTTAAGCATTATTTATATAATATTGTAGTATGTATTAATATTTTGAATTTGTTTTTATTTTCACATTAAGTTCTAGGTCAATTTGTTGTCCTTTTATGATTTTTATTATTTTTAAAAGTATTCTATTCAGCTTTATTTATACATTTATTACAGTTTTATTTTTAGTAACTTCAACTTATTTTATTTCAGTTAGTTGCCAAAGCAACTTTTCGTACCCTCTGGGCCTCTTCGTTTAGGGGTCACACTTGGCCTCTTCACGGTCAAAAGTGACTGAAGCCTTAAAATGTAACTTTTTTTCCCCCCAGGAAAACCAATGTAATATATTTTAGTTCAATAATATTTTTTTGATTATTATTTAGAATTTTGAGGGTATTTTATGATACTATGCAATATTTATAACATTTTTATTAGCTATTTTTCCCCATTGAAAATAATAATAAAAAAAAATCTAACATATTTTTTAATTATTTTTCAATTAAAGCAGTATTCCATGTCAAAATAGAGACGAGGCATTCCAAATCCAATTTTCTGAAGGTAGATTAGTGCGATCTGGTGGGAGTAAAAAAAGAAAAACGTATGTAATGACATGTTGTGACCACTAGATTCCTATATAACTATATAAAGTGGCTTATAAATTCTCTAGTGTTTTTAGACATAAATACTTATTTTTATTAAGTTGTGGATTTGGATTTATACTTAGACATTCTCAAAGACTACTTTTTGTCAAGGTTTAGATTTTTTTTTTTTTTTGAATTGTTGATTTGAAGTGTCAGTTTTTACATTAACTATACATCAAAATTCAATAAAAATGTAACAAAAATGAACAGGTATGTTTTATCACAGCATAATAAATCTGGGTCTGATCTGATTTTAACTTCTTATTTGAGTCTTTTGGCTCAATTTTACCATACTGTTACAGCCACCAACAATTTGTGTGCATATAATATTGTGGTTTGTGTGTGTCTGTTAGTGTGTTTACGTGAGTGTGTGTTTGAGTGTGTGTGTCTGTTTTGCACTCTTAATGTTTTAGTAATCTTCCTTGCTGTTTGTTTTTTTTACTGCATTGTGGCTGAATTATTGATCTTATTTCACACATTTGCAAAAATGTGCTCTGTGTTATAGTCGCACTAGTTCATATACACTCACCTAAAGGATTATTAGGAACACCATACTAATACTGTGTTTGACCCCCTTTCGCCTTCAGAACTGCCTTAATTCTACGTGGCTACGTGATTCAACAAGGTGCTGAAAGCATTCTTTAGAAATGTTGGCCCATATTGATAGGATAGCATCTTGCAGTTGATGGAGATTTGTGGGATGCACATCCAGGGCACGAAGCTCCCGTTCCACCACATCCCAAAGATGCTCTATTGGGTTGAGATCTGGTGACTGTGGGGGCCATTTTAGTACAGTGAACTCATTGTCATGTTCAAGAAACCAATTTGAAATGATTCGAGCTTTGTGGCATGGTGCATTATCCTGCTGGAAGTAGCCATCAGAGGATGGGTACATGGTGGTCATAAAGGGATGGACATGGTCAGAAACAATGCTCAGGTAGGCCGTGGCATTTAAACAATGCCCAATTGGCACTAAGGGGCCTAAAGTGTGCCAAGAAAACATCCCCCACACCATTACACCACCACCACCAGCCTGCACAGTGGTAACAAGGCATGATGGATCCATGTTCTCATTCTGTTTACGCCAAATTCTGACTCTACCATCTGAATGTCTCAACAGAAATCGAGACTCATCAGACCAGGCAACATTTTTCCAGTCTTCAACTGTCCAATTTTGGTGAGCTCGTGCAAATTGTAGCCTCTTTTTCCTATTTGTAGTGGAGATGAGTGGTACCTGGTGGGGTCTTCTGCTGTTGTAGCCCATCCGCCTCAAGGTTGTGCGTGTTGTGGCTTCACAAATGCTTTGCTGCATACCTCGGTTGTAACGAGTGGTTATTTCAGTCAAAGTTGCTCTTCTATCAGCTTGAATCAGTCGGCCCATTCTCCTCTGACCTCTAGCATCAACAAGGCATTTTCGCCCACAGGACTGCCGCATACTGGATGTTTTTCCCTTTTCACACCATTCTTTGTAAACTCTAGAAATGGTTGTGCGTGAAAATCCCAGTAACTGAGCAGATTGTGAAATACTCAGACCGGCCCGTCTGGCACCAACAACCATGCCACGCTCAAAATTGCTTAAATCACCTTTCTTTCCCATTCTGACATTCAGTTTGGAGTTCAGGAGATTGTCTTGACCAGGACCACACCCCTAAATGCATTGAAGCAACTGCCATGTGATTGGTTGATTAGATAATTGCATTAATGAGAAATTGAACAGGTGTTCCTAATAATCCTTTAGGTGAGTGTATATGTGTGTGGGGGGTTTGGTTGTGTCTATTTTGCACTCCTGATATTTTAGAGAGTCACCCCTTCATTGCTGTGCACTTATTTCTGCATCATGGCTGATTTGTGGTTTGTAATGATTTGTGTCACCAAAAGATTCCCTGAGTTTTTGCATTCATTTCCTATGTCGGTCATTTTTGACTGCGAAAGAGCCAAGTGTGACTATTTTTTTTTCCCCGACCCTTTAACATAACCAAATTATCTCCATGATTTTTTGTGTGTTCGCATAGCTAATGCGACAAAAGTCACCAAGTGTCATCCCATTCCGATGAAGCAAAAAAAAAAAAATTAAAATTTCAAAACGTAAAATGTTTCGGTCATTTTTGACCGAAGAGGCCCAGAGGGTTAAGCTTTTATGTTTAAGTTTTACATTTAATATTACATTTTATTTTATTTCAGCTTTAATTCAATTAATGAAAACAAATCTAAAGTATAAATTTTTATCCAGTTTTTTTTTTTTTTTAAATGTACGCATTTTCAAATAATTTATTTCTGGTTTTATTAGTAATATTAAAAATATATTTAAACTTTGCAGAATTTAGGCATGTGTTATTTACTATCTTTAAATATAATTGTGTGATATTATATAGGCCAATATCGATATCGGCCAATCCATATCGGTCAACTACTACGCTGCATGTAAAGACCTTTACCTGATTGAAACTCAGCAATGGTATATTTAAGTGTAAACCCCAAAGTATACTTCGTTTTTTTTATGTGTACGCTAGCGTATGGGTACAGTCAAACGTAGTGTGCGCGAATACAGGCGTTTGACACATGCGCTCTAGAAAGTTTCATCTTTCTTCAGAATTTATTATAAAATGTCTTTGTATTCTTTTAAACTAAAGTTGCAACTACCTCATAACCTCTGTATTTTGTTGTTGTTCCATCTCTTTGGTTTCATTTTTTACTGTGAAACAACAGGCCAGGCCAGTGTTGCCACCTTGTGGAACAACTGATTAGTGCAAAACTAATTTAATGCGCATATGCGGTTACAATACGTGCACACCATTCTGGTGACGAAATCTGCGTCACGCGCACTGTACATGGACCCTCGCAGAAAAACTGAAGTATAATTTGGCCATAATGTTGCATGGTTATATGAATTACTGTTAGATTAATTAGAACTGAGAGTCAGTATTAGTGTTAGGCGATATGCTTCATTTTCATATCGTCAGCCTGTGAGATCGGCGATACACGATACTATCGTGGGGGGCGGGGCTTACTTATTTGATCATTAACTTGCTTATTTATTTGCTTATTTCTTCACTCATTAATTTGCTTATTAGACATAATAGCCTATATGACAGCGAGTATTCCATTTGTGATGTCTGGTGTGATGTTAAATAAAATATTAAAAACATAAGAGTGTTTCAACATGTCAGCAGGAAATTTACGGACACATAATATTATTATCCTCTCAGGCCGTCATGCAGTCCCCAATCCTCATACGCATGTGTCGGTGATGTTGCACATGTGGTAATGTGATGATTTCGTAATGAAATTAGGGAAGGAAAATGAATTGTAGGTCCTAATATTAATTTAATAATAATACTAGCCTTAAAATAATAATAATAATAATAATAATTGAATACATTAATGGAAAAACGAGCCAATTATCATCTTGGATATCTCTGGCTATCGTCGATACACGATACTATCGTCTATCGGCACAACCCTAGTCAGTATAGAGTGCATCAGAGAAGATAAAAGCATCATATGATATGTAAGACTGAAGGATGTGGTTACCTAGCTGTCAGCCAATGAGAAGTAGCAGGAGCCTCCCAGTGGAGGAAAGGAACACTCTGCAGCTTAATATGGATGTCATACAGGCCCTATAAAAAACAAAAACCAGTCAGACAAACGCACACACATGCTTCATGCTCTAATAGCACAAAACATAAATTACATGTATGCATGACTAATGCTTTGTGACACCCTTAAAAAAACAGACCAAAAACCACTGGAAAGACAAATCACCAGTTCACAAGAGACAAAAACAACCATGCTATATTTTGCTTCTCACCTCTACAAAGTAATCCCCCACAATTTTGGCAGTCATCAGCACAAGCATGATGGGAAAGCCATAGGTCACATTCCCGGTGGCTTCTACCAGGATTACCGTGAGACTGAGAGTCATTCTGACAATGCCACCTGTCAGATTAACACAACAAAACAGCCATATTTGTTATTGAAGACACGTACTTCCTTCACAGAAATGCAGTTGGGAGCACTATTATAAACCACCAAAAGACTGCATTCCTGCTGCATTTCCTTAAAGAACGTCTAGCTGAAATTCACATGATGCTAAAACATCAATAACTCACCAAGCTGAGCCGCAGCACCTATCAGAGCATATTTTCCGGGATCCGCCCAAATCTATCAGATTAGAAAATGTCAACAACACAGAGCTAAAATATGAAGAAAGATTAGCTGTACTATTTTTCTCAAATGTGTGGTTTAAGATTAGTTAAAAATGTAGCTATAATTTAAAAAAAGTACAGATATGGGTAAAGCTGTACTTACTGGTTGGCTGGAAGCGATGACAGACAAAAGAATCCCAAAGAGTCGCCCCCAGGCTGCTCCAATGAGCAGAGAGGGAATGAACACTCCTGCCGACACGGTCAGACCATACGTCCAGACAGCCAGGAGGAAATAGGCCAGAGTGAAGACCCCCAAAGTCACGGGGTTGTACGTTCCTGAGAGAGAGATATTCCCAGTAAAATTACAATATTAAAACAAAATAAAACTAGATTGCAGCAAGACTCATTTCAAAACGAGTTGGGCAGCCTAGTTAGAAGGAATGGCTGAGACTGAAGGCTTAATAATAGGCTGTCCAGTTATGGCCCATTTATGAGGTATATACACTCAGTAATATGACTTATTAAACACACACACACACACACATGACTTTTGCTTGTCCAGTTCCCTTTAGTTGGATTCAAGTATTAATATTATTATTTTTTTTGAAAATGCCAATTTTTGGGTTTGAGAAAAATGAGCTGTTTTGTGTGTGTCTCCTTTAAATGCAAATGAGCTGCTGCTCCCCACCCCAGAGGGCGGAGCCTTCACAGCTCTTGAACACACAAATGAAAACTGAAACATGATACATCTTATCATCTGCATGCGTTTTAAAGCCATATCACTCTCAACTTGAGCACACACACCCGACGCATGTGCACAGAGAGCTGGATGTCGGTGAGTAGGCTATTAAACTAGACTAGTTCTCTTTCATCTGTTATTGCGATTAAACTGTCAAATGCACACAAGGTTATGTTAAAAACACACAAAGTTCACATGAAAACAGTTGGTTATGTCTGTGCACGTATGCAGCAAGTACAGAAATCCCGTGTGTGTATTAGATCTGTGTACTAAAGTGAAAGCAGGGTAATATACAATACCTACTGCTATATCTGCTGTTAATATGAATCAAACAACAAAAGATAAACAGAAAATCACTCGCTGCTCTCGACTGAATGAACTTTAGTAGCTTTAATAAGAACACATTTCTTACTTGAGTGGTCTAGCGAGGAGATAAACATGGCAGACTGTGTATAGCTCTCTGAGGGCGGGGGTCTATGCTAATACGACAGTGTCCATTAACACTCGTGGGCGGGGCCTGTGAAATGTGACGTCACATTGCCCAGAATCTGCAAACGGCTTATTCTGAGACACTGCTTATGATTTATGGGGATTAAAAAAAAAAAAGGAGTGGGTGGATTTTTACCATTATAGGGTGGTTGTGTACACACACTGCCAACACACATTTATGTTTAAACACCATGTAAAAGTGAATTTTGCATAATAGGTGCCCTTTAATATTATATATTATAAGCTTGTTTCCTTAATTTAGGTCCCCACGGTGACATGAGTCCCCATGAGTCTGTGTGCATTCAGGTTGAAGTCCCCACTGGGATAGAAAAAACATGAACACACACAAACAATAAAATAAGATAATTGCATTGGTTTCTTTATTTGTTCTAGTTTTTATTTAATCTGTATTTAATTTATTTATAGTTAGCACTAGAAGAAGCATACCTTTCCTAGCAGATATTGTTTTAAATGGCATGCTTGCATCTGTTGATCACAACGGTCTCATTTGTTAAGCGAAAACACTGCTGGTACATCACTCTGGATGAGAGGATCTTCTAAATGCCTTAAATGTAAATGTAAAAGACATCCATGCACAACCCTGCATGATCTGTAGTAGGGTGAACATCTGTTCTCTTTAGCATACTATCAAGGACTCCAGTTCTAGGGGGCACCATAAGGCCACTAGCCATGAAGTAATATTAAAACCATATCATTATATGAAGTAATTGTGATATTAATCATATATAAAGCATATAATTATGATGTTAGCAAAAAATATAATCATATTACATTCTGAAGCATTACCAACTTGGTCATTATAAACCTTGCCATTTGGTATGTTGTGATTCTTCTTGTTTAGTCCAGTGGCTGCGTACTGACTATTGTGCACTTGCAGCACTCTGGGAAAGCGATCAAAGATGGCTTCTCTCCAGAGCGTAGGAAGATTTTAGCTGCCTGTGAGCTGGCCTGCTTCAAGCTTGTAACTCTAAATCTGCTTAAAATCTTGGCAGATACATGCAAACACACACATACAAAAAAAAAAAAACATGGAGACACACCACATAATTCAAGAAGTGTTGCAACAACAATCAGGCTTGATGTTTTAAATGCTAGCCTGATAAGATGTCCACACACATTCTCAAGGCTGTCCACACCCAACCACACCTGCACAGAGACACACCTGGAGGGTTGTGGAAGAGACTCCTCACACTCCGCTCAGGTGTGTTGAAGAAGGCTGTGGCCATGGAATTATATTCACCATCAGCACAGAATAGCTGTAAATGAACAATATAACAAATTATGTTTCTCTTTGCCATTTCAGACTATATTCTGATCTAGGATCAGTTCAACTAAGCATTTTTGAAAGCTACATAAACACAACATATAAACATAAAGTACATAAACACCTGCAGAGGATATTCCTCAGTGTGGTCTGGTCCCAATGGCTGGCAGTCATTGGAGAAATAGATCATAGCAAAGGAAACTGTAGCGGTCACCGCTGCAACCAGCATAGCCTCCATTACCTGCAGGCAGGGCCGGTGAATGTACCTGAGACATAACACAACCTGTTAAAATCTCACGGATGGATGGAAAGTTCAAAAGAATTGCATTTATATAAAAAATAAGAAACTTTTGTAACTTTGTCTTCACTAGCTGAGTTTCCATCCAAACGTAAAGCGAATCTTTTCAAAGTTCACAAAAAAAGAAAAAAGAAAACAAATGCGAATTAGGTACGTTTCCAACAAGTTGTTCGCGTGGATGACGGTGGTATTGGTAAATTAGTAACCAACAGTAAATAAACCACCATCAGCGGAATCAGCCGATTAGTCATGTGGGTTTAATGTTCGCTACGTCACAATTTATTCGGCAAATGCGTTTCCATCTCCCATTATTCAAAAACCACCTCAAGTGAGCGTAAAAACTTTTTTTGTGAATTAAAGAGATTTTTCCCCCGCGAAATTTGGCGTTTCCATCACTCGTTTCTGATGCGATACTTCAAAATGTGCATAAAAACAGGGTGATGGAAACATAGATACTGTCACTTCTGATCAATTTAATGCATCCTGCTGCATTATTAAAAAATATGCATTATTAATTCTTAAAAAAAAAAAACAACAACTGACTAATCTTACTGAGCCCAAGCTTTTGAATGGCAGTGTAAATAATAAAGCTGACATATTTAAAAATAAAAGGTTTGTTAAATGTAATATTCTCCAATATTACTTAACATTTCGTGTTTCAGTATCAGTCCTTCTCAGACTCTATTAAACTCTGAACAAGTTTGGAAAGTCTCTTCCTTTACTTGTTGGCCTAAATTTGACATGAGGGCGTAACCCGGAAAATTGTTGGGCACACGACAAATGATTGATATGTAAAACTCGTCATACACAGCCAAACTGCTTCTTCTAAATGATACACAATTACTTACATTCAATGACAACACATACTCTAACCTATTGTCAAGTTGCTGCAAAAATGACATATATATAGGAACTAGATACATTGTGGCACCAATAACAGTTTTCCCTTATACAAGTTTTTGATTTTCAAAAATGTTTTCCCTGAATGAATGCAAGACATATTACCCATGACCTTTTATATTCAATAGCTTGCGATCCTACCTTATTCTGAAAATTGTTAGCCAATTATTGAGTAAATTGAACAATGCCCCAAGCATCCCTCCTGGAAAATGAAAGAAAAACAGAAAAATAATTCAAAAGCTACATCCACTAATTTTAATTTTTTAAACAAAATTATTAAGATGTTTTATGCACAGACAAAGTGATGTTCCCCTCACCTAAAGCTCCCATGATAATGAAGAGAGGAATTTCATATAAATTATATTGTACAGTCTAAAAAAGAAAACACACACACATTAAATTTAATATAGCTATACCAAAAAATTCTGATGTTTTTTTTCTTGTGATATTTTGGAAAGCTTTAAGAGTCAATTCCACTTAAACAGATTTTCAGAGTAACTTAGGGAGAAAGGTACAGGACTTACATCACCGTCAAAGCGCCCAAAGTTAATGAGACCAGGGCTGGAGAGTTCTCCAGGCTTCCCATGGTAAATACTCAGGAAAAAGTTCAGTGTGAAGGAGGAAACCATTGAAGCAAAGAACTAGATCAAAAACAAAGCAGGATGAGAGGTTCAAGCTGTTGACCTTCAAACTGAGTGAAATAGACAGTGCTCTTTAGTGAGGAGCCAAGCTCTTATTCACAATCACTCACAATTCTCCAAGTCAACATCTGGTTCCAGAAAGATGCGCCTTCCTCTAAACTGAACAGAACCCCACCTGTGCCAAAAAACACAATGAATCAAAGATGATCCTGAACAATCTGATCCAAGATTCATTCCAGGGCAGTTTTAGCTTTTATTCAGATGAGCACATTATGTATTTTCACTTTCAAAACTCTGTGTATATCAAGTATTTTAATATGCTTTAACAATAATTTGTTACTGACTCCGCATAATTTGCTTCTATCTGATGTAAAAAATAAAATTAAAAAAAATTCTGCGAGTCTCACCAACAGGGGCTCCAAAGGCAGCGGAGACTCCAGCCGCTGCTCCTGCCGAGACAAAGTCTCTCTTCTCTGTGTCCCTGCGGAAATACTCGAACATCTACAGGAACAGAAACTTGCAGTAAGGCTCCATGTTCACTGTAAGATTCAAGCAGACTCAATAGTACAGAAAACTGACCTTAAAATCTTTTTTCAGTGAAGTGCTTCTGCCTTGAGAAACTCCTGCAGCCACCACTGCTCCTGAGTGAATCATGGGCCCTTCCTGTGAGAGAACAGCAGATGTTGAGTCCGTTAAGCCCATATTAAACTCCCATTAACCCCAATTGACTGATTTTCTATTGTACCTTTCCAACAGCAAGACCTCCAGCAACTGAGCAGATCACACCAAAGACCTTTACCACCAGAGTCTGTGGATGTGGAAGAAGAAAAGTGTCAGAGATCTCTTAAAAAAAGAGATAGTGAAAGTGACGTGAAGGCCAAGTATGGTAACCCATACTCAGAATTTGTCCTCTGCATTTAACCCATCCAAGTTAGTTAGTGAACACACACACACTGCAAACCGTGGACACACACCCGGAGCAGTGGGCAGCCATTTGGTGCGGTGCCCGGGGAGCGATTGGGGGTTAGGTGCCTTGCTCAAAGGTTATTGAGGGTGGAAGAGAGCACTGTTCACTCACTCCCCCATTCTCACTTCCTGAGAATCGTACCTGCAACCTTCAGGTTACAAGTCTGACTCTCTAACCATTAGGCCATGACTGCCCTATAGAGATCTATTACGAAAAAAAATTTTATTCAGTTAAATACAAGTTGCTTTGTTGTCTTACAGAGGAGCTTAAGCTATAAAAGACATCACCTTTAGTCGAACAACACGAGGGATCTTCACTCCATTCAGGTAGCATTTTATCTGAGGGATTCCACTTCCTGCAGCAATGGGCTGAGAGAAAATGAGAAGACTGAATTTTAAACAATGTTCGAAGTTAAATAATATCTTACTACTTGCAAAATGCTACATAGTATACAAATGTATGCCATCATTCAAAAGTTTGGTGTCAGTACTTTTTTAAAAAAAAAAGTCTCTTATATACGGTGACGCATTGCTGCCACATACATATAATTTTTTCCACTCAATTATGTCGTAATAACGAGATGTTATGTCCTTTTAACATCTTTTCTCGTAATAACGAGATGTTATGTCGTAAAAACGACACAATTTTCTCGTAATAACGAGATATGTCGTTTTAACGACATATTTTCTCGTAATAACGAGATGTTATGTCGTTAAAACGACATATATTTTCTCCTAATAAGGACATATGTTGTATAGTGATGTGTACAAAATATGCCTTTATCCACATTAGAGAATTTATATAGCCTATGTGCCTTTGTCACACTTCCATGTTTGAAAAGCAGAAGCAAGCTCAGCGTAAAATAGGCTCTTCTGCTGCCTGTATCAGTGGCAGTGCCCATAGCACGAAATTGTTGTAATTTATTGATGTAGCCTACAGTTCATAACAGATAGCCATCATCTAAATCAAAATTTCACAAACTTTTTGGGGTCATGGACCGCTCATGATTAGCCTCAGTGGCGTAACTTTAACCTAGTAATGACGGACCCCGGTGCAGCCACAAATATCGTAACTATCTATAGGCCTACTGTAATTAAGACATATATTCAAGAAATGTATTAAAAACAAAAAGACGCTATAGTTTCAGCCTTACTCAAAGGCCGCGGAAACAGGCCAGTGGGTTCGTTACGCACGACAATCCGTTCCGACGTTCTTGGTTTGCTTCTTATTTATTAAATATACAGGCAATTAGTTGATAAAACATTGATCAAAATTAAAATACAATTTATACAAAACGAAATTCACTTTAAAGAAAGACTTTCTACAAAACAAAACTCAATGAAGTGGTCAAAATCATGTCTGACCCACTCCATGTCTCCCGACATATTGCGCATCTTATGATGTAGCCTATCTTACTCGTGCTGCTCACTTTTCATAATCAACATAGATGAAATTAAAAAAATAATATCATAGGCTAATATTTAAACATAGCCTAACTATAAAACTAAATAGGCTACATTTTCTTTAACCCATGGCCGACGAAGGCGCCGGCGTGTTCTGATGGATTTTTTCCTTTATGACAGCGGAAACAACTCACAATACTCCGTCATTTTTAGCCATACAGATAAGTGCAAGACATAATTATAAACTATAAATTGTCTACTTTTATTTGTGTACACTCACAATAACAACAAAGGCCGTGGATTCAGGGAACAGATTATTTTGCATGCACTTCACTCCAAACGCTGTCTTCATTAATAAATAACGAAGTGGTAAAAAAAAAAAACCTCTGAGTTACCACCATGCAAATTCAAACATTTCGCCCTTCTCCCTTCCTCCCCCCGCCGCCCTACGCAGTGACTACAACCCGACAGGGGAACGGTAATTAACTAAATGTTCTAAATAAATATGCACATAGCCTAATAATAATAATAAACAAATACACAACTTATAATAAATAAACTCAAATATGCTACAACACGTAGCCTATATAGACAAGCTACAATATCATAAATGACGGAGTAGGCTATTTTAAGTTGTTACGCTGCTATAGGCCTAAGGGAAAAATCCAAACTCCACAGCCTATTCATCATCCAACTAAAAATGCAGTCAACCAAATAGAAAAAGTTATTTGGCTCAATTTATATTTCTGTTCTATACAATCGAAACTACCGCTCTCTGTGCAATGGTGTTATTCCAAACACGTTTTTGCTCATGTGAATGCTGTTTTAGACTGGGACACAAGTCATACAAAGCATTGTTACATAATAAATAGTTTAGCATCCAAGTGCAAATATAGAAACATTTGGATTTGTGCAGAATGAGAGAGGAGCAACTCTGGTTTCAGTTTCGCTTTAAATAGGCTGGTCTAATTCGTTTAGGCTTTAATAAATATTGTTTGAAGGCTAATGAATGGCACTATAATTTATGTTTGTTTTACATTTATATTTTTCATTCTTGTTATGAATTTCGTTACATTTAAAGGATTTGTTGTAGAAATAGCCTAAAATACATGTTGTTAATGTTTGTAAACATTTAGTTTTTACCAGTATTTTTAATAAAATGCGACTGACACACCAGTGCGATTTACCTGGGTTTTTTTTCTCTCAACAACTTAAGTCTTACCCAGTGCATACTCAGGTACGACTCAGTGTGACAAAGGCACATAGGCTATATAAATTCTCTAATGTGGATAAAGGCATATTTTGTACACATCACTATACAACATATGTCCTTATTAGGAGAAAATATATGTCGTTTTAACGAGAAAAATATGTTGTTTTAACGACATAACATCTCGTTATTATGAGAAAAGATGTCGTTAAAACGACATATCTTGTTATTACGACATAATTGAGTGGAAAAATAATATGTATGTGGCAGCAATGTGTCACTGTACTTATAATCACCAAGGCAGCATTTATTTGATATACAGTATAAAAATTTGCTAATAAATCAGCAATATTATGAAATTTTATGACAATTTAAAACAACTGTTTTCTAATGTAATATATTTTAAAATGCAATTTATTCCTGTGATGGCAAAGCTGAATTTTCAGCCTCATTACTCCAGTCTTCAGTGTCACATGATTCTTCAGAAATCAGTCTAATATGCTGATAATAAACATTTCTTATTATTATCAATGAATTGTGTGGAAACCATAATACATTTTTTTCCAGGATTCTTTGGTTAATATTAAAACAGCATTTAATTGGAAAAATCTTTTGTATAGTCTCTGCACTGTCACTTTCTGTCATTGCTGCATAAAAGTATTAATTTAAAAGTAAAATTTCTAAAAAAAAAAAAACAAAAAACAAAAAAAAACAATTTTGGGTGAAAAAAAAACCCCAATCTGATTCAATAAGTCAAGAAATAGAATTAATAATGTAGTATTCTAGTATGCTATTGCAAACACAGCCAAATTCTGCTTTCTGCTTGAGTACATTGTACAGAAGAGAAGCATAAGTCACACAAATATCATTCTGATAGGAATAAAACACTTACCTCAATAAAAGCAACAGCAATAGCGCCAACCATCACGAAAGCAGAGTTCAGCACTGCCCACAGT
Source organism: Coreius guichenoti (assembly GCA_039654105.1). Classification (NCBI taxonomy): domain Eukaryota; kingdom Metazoa; phylum Chordata; class Actinopteri; order Cypriniformes; family Gobionidae; genus Coreius; species Coreius guichenoti. The sequence continues at coordinate 29,925,447 of CM077171.1, forward strand.
ATAAGAGAGATGGACAGGCCTCCGAGCTCTGTGAATTTCTCAATGTCTGAACATCTGGTTAAAGAAACTCTGAAGCCAGTAAGAAATACATGATGCACAATGACACAGTTAAACTGAGGAAACCGTTTCCATGCAATTAAATTAAGCCTTTTCATAAAAAATGGTTTTAATTGATTGCTTAAAAAACAAAAACATAAATTTAGCAATTTTAGTCATTTCTGCAAAGAAAAGGAAAAGGATTTAATCTTGCATACATGGACCACCACATCACATATCAGACTGTATTGTAGCATTGAATAAAAAATATTACTTACTGAGCTATATTACTGCATAATACCATTATGGCCAAATTATTCATGTAGTCCCAAAGGAAATGGATTACACAAACGTCCATATTACAAATGTAAACTGATTGCATGAACGCGTTACGATTGCATTACGTGAGAAACAGATCATATAAGAAGATTGTAAAATACACAACTGACAGAAAAAGGATACTCCGTTTGACTACAGAGTACTTGTAGCCAGCAAGAGTCTCCACAGCAATATCTATCATGCATGCAATGAGACCAGTGAAGAACCCAATAAGACCACAGATCACCCATCGCCTGATCTCCAGACATCTGAAACCCTATGGTTCAGATAAATAAACATTTCATGTTAATCTGCAATGGCTATAACAATTTCCTGTTGCATAGCAAAGTAACCAGAGTCTGTTCTGTCAGTACAATGAACATTATCTTATATTCATTAACAGTATCATAATCATAATTATAATAATCATATCAGTGAATGCCGTTCTGCAAATCTTCAAAATGATTGCATGGCATATTCATTATGGATCAAGCGGTATTTGGAGATTACCATGAAAAAATGTGCTAAGCTGCGCTGTTAGTTTCATGCATTCATTTAGTGATATTAATTATAAAGAAAATAATGTAATTGAAAAAAATTCAGTGTTCAGGGGTCGAGTTGATACAGCATGTGTACATAGACCTACAATTAAAAAAATAAAAAAAAAGCGCCAGAAAAACTCAGAAAGCGCCTCTATGAACAGCTTACAAGGCGCACATGACCCAAGTTAACCGCTAAGATTTTTCCAAAGACACAGACCCAGAGTTTGCCATCTCCACCTCTATAAGAAAATCTCTGGTGGCTCTACTGACCATGTGACTCATCCGTCTCTCTTCCTCCAGGAACAACTGATTCTCACTGTTATCATAATCAAGGCTCTGAAACACAAAAAGCATAGGTGTGACATTTTATATCACAGCTCTTCAAAGACAGAACTATTTATTCATTTTAATGCATTTTAAGCTAATTTACAGAAAAACTACAGATTCTTCAAAGCATTCCTAACAGACACTCAATTGAAAGAAGAGGGCAGTTGAAGGTCAGATCTAGATTCAATTACCTCATATTTGAGGGACAGCAGCTTTTCGTTGTGAGGGATTTCCTTTGGTCGACTTCTCACAAAGTCCTGTGTGAATTGGAAAAAAACAGACAAACAGAGTTGCACGGCTGAAATTCATCAAGGCCATATACAGTCATTTTATGCTCATGCAATCAGAATAGCACAATACTTTATTTAGCTACATCAACTCTTTGCAGCCATGAGCAAACTTGACCTCATGCCAGCACATCGGAAACTTATCCTCAAACAAGTACATTAAGTCAAGCTTTTTCCTGAGTCTCCTGCCAAGAATGGTTGATTTTAGAAGCGATTTAGACCAGACTCATGTGCAACCCGTACATGCAAAGCATGAAAAAACCACAAATACTTCTAAATTAATTTTTTTTTAAAATTAAAACTGAAACTACAGCTGTGTCAAAACAGTGAAGCCACTCTTCTGGACCGGAATAAGCGCTAATGAAGTGACCTTTGTTTTGAAGTGTTCTTTTTAAAAATGAATAAAAATGAACTGATGTAAAAACTGCTTTTACCTCTTCGGGTGAGATTTCCTCCTCAAGGTCCACAGTGCTCAGCCTGCCTATGTGAAATATACCTCCCCCAGATAACTATGAACCAAACACATTACACTTATCAAGACTCTCCGTTAATCTACATTTATATATATACACACAAAAGGTGAATTCAGGGTGATTGGGACACTTTTTGCCATTGAGATGACTTGGAAAAAGTGTCCCAATCAATCTGAATTCACCCTCTTTATAATTTTTAGTTTTTCCTCTTTTTTTGAATTCTAAGGGCCCACATGACAAGATCAATGTATGGAGCCCAGTGCTGTATACAGTGAGGGGGGCCAGAATTTCTAGTTGTGGTCCTGACAAAAATCTATCGATTGGATGGCTAATGATTACAACTCAGGAAAACTAGGTCACACAGGACTGAACCAAAAACACAATGTAGGTCAACGGATCACAGGTGCTTGCAGTTTTTTAGCAGAATAAGAGGGTTAAAAGAAATGGGAAGTTAAAAATCCAAATAACCAGAGTTGCAAAACACCCTACAACATGTCATTAGGCACAAATAAAAGGACATAGGGACCGTACACGGATTTACAAGTAACACAAGGGTTTACCCTGTAATAACAGGTTTAATAATAGCTATTTTGTTTTCGTTCCAACACTGTGGAATGACATGAAGTTGCGAAGTGTACTATTAATATCATGCTGTCTGCGTCTGCAAGCCAACACACTACCTTTGCATGCTTAACGCATGCAGTATTTAATCAGCAGAGCAAGTAATTCATATAAGCAGAAGCCAAACCATATTTTAGATTGAATGTGAGTTCAATATATATCTTTTTTTGTAGTCTGCATGGCCTGTCTGGTACCTGTCTGTTGTATTTCCCCTCCTCAGCTCCGTTCAGCAGTGGCGTTCTCTCTCCGCGATCATCGCCTCGGCCAGACCATGACACTTTCTTCGTGATGTTGGCCATGTCAACTTTGACAGTTATACATACATTAAACCTGCTAACTGGACAACTACTGCGAACACTACTTCCCCATGACTAACAATCATAAGCAATCCCGTGACGAGTGTACGGAAAGCACAACGGTCCAAGAAAGAAACTGTTTTTAAAGGAAGTCTGGGAAATGTAGTTCCCGTTTATTCTGGGTTGTGTCAGATGTCTTGTGACTGAGACGGGACTTTTCTGAACGGTTAAGAACATGCTCAAAACTGTCTGTCCTATTTGATATTTTTGATGATATTAATATTAAAAGCATATATTTCCACCATATGGATGAGACAAAGTAAAAACAACCTAATTTTGAAAATAGAAACATGATATTTAACACTGTTTCCATCAAAGTCTTGTGCAATATTGTAGCTACAACAATTTTATAACGTTTTTATGAAAATTAGCTAAAGCTTACGTCATTATATATATATATATATATATATATATATATATATATATATATATATATATATGTGTATGTATATTAGTGCTGTCAAATCGATTAATCATGATTAATCACATCCAAAATAAAAGTTCGTTTACATAATATATGTGTGTACTGTGTATAATTATTATGTATATATAAATACACACACATGCATGTATATATTTAAGAAAAAAATGATATTTATATATAAAATATTTATATATATATATATATATACATCTATGTGTGTGTGTGTATGTATTCAAATAAACATAACAATTATACACAGTACACACAAACTTTTATTTTGGATGCAATTAATCACGATTTATCGATTTGACAGCACTAATGTATATATATAAACAATAATAATTCATATTGAACATCGTTGCTGATTTTTAACAGTTTGGGAACTCAGTGTGCTTGGCAGTATGAATTAATTTTGTGATTCATTAACTGTTAAATTTACAGCATTCTTTTTATATTGGAGTCTGAAAAAAATATGACAAATTTAAGTTCCTTGATTCATTAATTTATATTTTTGCTGAACAAGAAATCTTGTTGCCTTGACACCGTGTTGACAATGTTGACTGTGACCAACAAAAATATGATGTGTTTATTTAAAGCAAAGTTTAGTTGAAATAAAAAGTCAAAAGATAGTAAGACCAAATGTGTAAATAAAAATAGAAAATAAATGCAAATACAAAACAATGCGTATACAGAGGTGTTTTTCTGGCTGATTCTGTCATGCCTTTACATGCAGTGTTCCAGACACTCACAGGTAATATGCTGAACAGAGCCAAACATCTGGTCTACATCATCCAGGGTGAGCACTGCTCCTCGTGGCACCCCTTTGCCAGCGGCCAGCCCAGACACCTCCCCAGGGCTCAGGGTCCTAGTCCACAACACAAAGCCAGCCAGTCTGCCCACAAATGCTTCAGCTTCATCAAAGTCCCCTCCAACTGAATCCTGCTCCTGCCCCAAGACCACAGAGCCCCCAGGAGGGATCTCATAGCCCTTCTGGAACTTGGATCCAGTAGATACGAGATGACTGTCTAAATAATACCAAAACCTGCCTTCAATGGAAGACCAGATGATGCATAAATGATGCCAGTGGCCATCAAGGATATTTTGTAAAGATAATTCACGGTATGCTGGATCGCCAATCACAAAATCCATGAAGCCCAGAACGTCAGAATTTCGGCCATAGAGAACAAGCATATTGTCATTGTTCTCCGTGGCATAAGAAAGAATTGTTCCAACATACTTGGCATCTACTTTCAGCCAAGTGCAGATAGAGAGTTCATGTATTCCCATTTGGAATCTTTTCTGGAAGGTGACATAATTTTCAGTGGAAGCAGACGGGAACAGAAGCATCGAACCCACGTTGCAAACTTTTAGAATGAGATACAAAATTATTATTAGACATTTTACATTTTGGCATAAATTAAAAAATAATGAAATCTAACCTCTATCTTCGTACTTGTTCTGACAGTAATAATGGAAAAAAATTGTCAAATAAAAACTTGTCACAGTCCTATTTATTTATTATATTTTATTCTATATCCTGTTTTTATTATTATTATTATACAGTATATGTATATATAGGTAACAGTTTTCAGTGGAAGCAGACATTTATATATATATATATATATATATATATATAGGTGACAACTTTCAGTTCAGCAGATGAAATTGAAACATCAAACCCATATTGCAAACTTTCAGAATGCCATACAAAATTATTATTAGAGATTCTGATTCTAAATAGTTTTTGAATGATTGAAAATTAAAATTGTTAAACAGTGACTAAGTTTCTCTGTCTAAACTGTAGATAAGTGTATACAAATGCATTTCAATTTCATTTTTAGACTCAAAAATACCTACCTCTGGCTTCTTCTTTTGGGGCTTGAATATGTGGGATTTTTTGTCGAAGTGGAAATTGAAAAAGTTCCTCTTCAGCCTGAACTGTTGGTTGTTCAGTGCTCTGCCAAGGTTGCCGTTGTCTGTCTCTTATTTTGTGTGTCTGTGGTTGTCTGGTGGGCCCAGAAGTTGGCAATCGATCTCTCATTCTGTGTTCTTCAGACTTCAGTTTAGGCTGGACATGCCTCAGAACCACACCTTGTTGCTTCCTGATCGAATTGAGGGGATCTAAAACTTCTGCCTTGGATGCTGAAAGGATCTTAAACAACCCTTGCATCTGACTCTCCAACTTCATTATCTGTGTCTGATGTCTTTTGAGAGAGGCCCGAAGATCCTGCATCCCATGTTGAACCTGATTCCTCAAGGACTCCAAAGAGCTGACGTGACTTTGCTGGTTCTGTATCTTGTGGGACAGGTCAGACAGCACTGTTCTCTGCTTTTGGATTTGTCTGAGGTTGAGATGGTTGTTCTCCCTTAAAGCTCTTGTCATGTTGGCCAGACTCAAGTCAAGCCTCTTAGTCTTTTTCTGTAGACTCTTAGTCCAGGATTTGAGGGAATTCAGACTGAGCTCTGTTGTTTCTTTAAAAGCACGGAGCTCTCTGGAGATCCTCTCAAACTGCAGACTCAAAACTTGAAATCGAGAGTCTATGCTGTTTGAAATGTTGTAGTTTTCAGCAATGCTCTGAAGATGAGTGAAGGTCATCCGTTGAAATCTCTTGAACTATTGGAGGAACACAGATACAGATACATGATGTAATATGATATTTGAAGACAGTATGTTAAATGCTAAACATAACAAACCTGCTGATTCAGCCTTCTCAGTCCTTGGTTTAAGAGTTTATATGTCTCAGCTGGTGCTCCTCTCTGTGTCCAGGTCAGAGGCATCAGCAGGAAAATTATGACCAGGAACAAAACACTTCTGCTGGTCCATCTCATGGTTGCTTTACCTCCTTTACAGCCGTTTGAATAACTGAATCTTAGATTTTTTAAAAATCTAAATCTAACACAGTTTGTGTAGTTGTACGTCCTCCTATCCCAGGATGTTCTGGAAAAGATTTCCCTTTCCTTTGGTGCAGTGGACAACAGGGAAACTAAAACATGACTAAATGGATTTCACAGACCCCAAACAGAAATCTCCAAGCAAACACACATTATGCGAAAACACCGGCGAGCAGCCTATCATAAATATTTGCAAGACAGATTCTAGGAATATGATTTAGAACTTCAGTTTACATATCTTAATTTTCAATTGTTAAATTTTTTTTCTGTGCACAAGGTCTGTATTTGTCTGTATAAAGTAACACAAAGTGTTCAAAGCATGGGGATAAAAACAGGTAACACTTTATTTTAAGGTGAAGTAGTTACTACATGTACTTACTATAGTAATAACAGTAAATTATGCATAATTACATTTAATTAATGTAACTTTACAAAAAAAGAACAGTAAGTCATGGCAACTTTTTTTGTGTATAGTAAGTACATGCAGTTAATTAATATTCAGAACTTGAGTAAGTACAATGTAACCATGTCACCTTAAAATAAAGTGTAACCAAAAAACAACACAAACATAATTTTCTAGAACACTAACACATATAACCATACATATGTCTGAGGTATGATTTACGACATTTTAATTTTTATATGGCTGACAAATGTAAAGCACATCTGAAACCTGAAGTCTGAGCCAGTATAGGTTCAGCTCCCCCTACAGTTAAGAGGTGGTACAGTTGCCTAGCAATGAACAAATTGCACTCATCTCATGGATCATGTTTCAAATTTTGATGATGCATTCTTTGTGCAACCAACACTCAACACAGGCTGGGAGAATTACCTATCCAAGCTGGATCTGGATCTGTGATTGCTTTGGCACTAAATTTGGAGTTCAGATCACAATTCAGCACCAGGATCTGGGTCATATCACATATTTACATTAAATTCATTTCAGTTCACACCAGGTTGAAGTATTTCAGAGCAGATCAATTTAATAAATAAATTAACAAATACATGGTTGAATAATGCCTAAAGAGAAATTTGTTGAAATGTGTAATACTATGTGGAAAGCCTGCTAATCATGCAACAGGCAAATCCAAAATATCTTACCTTGAAACAAATGTATAGCTTCCTGCCTGCATAGTACACAACTGTCTGTTTAAAGCGTGGTTTAAAGATGTCCTCCCTTTGGTGATGGTATTTGCAAGTGGTTGTATTGTTGCTGAATGTTTTTTTGTTGAAGACAGACAAAAAAAACCCAGAGGTTTCAAGGAAGAACACTAGAACTGTGTCACTATTGATCTGTATCTCAGAGTGTGCCATAAGCTGATATGATCAAGCTATACTTCTGTGTGGTTTTGTTTACAAGCAGTTTTGGTGTACACTGTAAAATATTGTCAGGGTCTTATTAAGGCCTGAGCACGAGGTGCGAGGACCCTCTTGGAATTGCTCCGTTTAATGAAATTAGAATTTTATTGTAAAACTAATGGCAAAATTGTAAAAAATAAAAAAAGTATACATTTTATATATTTTTAAATACATATAATTTATAAATATAAAATAGCACTATCTATCTATCTATCTATCTATCTATCTATCTATCTATCTATCTATCTATCTATCTATCTATCTATCTATCTATCTATCTATCTATCTATCTATCTATCTATGTGTATAAAAGTGTTGCTCTGTGATATCGGAGATAATTGGCTATTTCAATACCTGATCCTGCAAATAATGCAAACAGTTTTAAAATGCAAAAGGAATTCTCCTTTTAACTCTTTATTATTTATCTTTAAAATAAAAACTGATTTTTCAGCCTCCACATAGCCTCCACAAAATCTGTTAGATTTAAATAATAATAATAATAATAATAATAATAATAATAAAAAAAAATACTGTTAATTCTCTGCCAGGACATTATCTGTTCAGTTTACAGACATTTCCTTTTACCCTAAAACATAGCACAATGCAATGCGAAATTCAAAAGAAGGGGAACACACCGGGAAAAAAAATCAATAAGGAAAATTTCTTCATATTACCACGGTAGATTGGGGCCTATTTTTCCTGGCTTTTTTCTGAGTGCAGATCTTCTTGGTGGACTTTTCTTGCTGGAATGTGATTTATGAACGTTCTTGCTCTGGTTGTCATTCCATGCTTTATGGGAACTGCACACACTAATCTCCTTTTCTTGTTGACGTTATACTAGAATTGTTTCTTAGCAACCACACCCTATACAGGACCACATCTTGATGCCTGATCAATCTCCCAAAAGTTACAGTACGAGCTCTTCCAAAGATCTCCTGTGGATCTGTTCCGTAAGGAAGGGACCTTTAAAAGGCAAGAAGACCTCTTAGATGACAGCTATAGTCAATTACTGTACTTTCTGAATTTATCCAGTCTAGTTTCTTAAAATATCTTTATGAAGCCTTTAACACGTCTTGAAAATCCAGTTTGGTTGGATATTGCATGCCAACTTGTCTTATTACTGCAAAATAAAGCAATAAGCCATAGGAGCCATATACTTTCTCAAGGGGCTTATTGTTTTAATAAACCTGCAGCAACAGAGACACAAACGTTCAGTAAGAAGTTATGAACAATAATCAAAATACACTCTGTCTGCTAAGTGACATATTTATCATTCTAATTGGAGGTTAGGGTTAGGATTAGTATTTATAGAATGTATATTCACAGTTGTGTTTTTATATCAGTTTTGAACACATATCATCCAGTCAGAATTTAGAGTCTGAAAAATTTGCTTTTTAAACTGAATGAAGTATGCTAGTTTAAGAAATTACATGCAATGGCCTAAAGGCTTTAAGTAAAGGTTTTGGAACGTGTTTTGCTCAAAACATTTCACGTGATGTTAATAACTTCCTCCATCTTGTGACCTTTTGTTGCATTGTTTTTTTTTTTCAGATTTTTTTTTTCTGATTTTTTTTTTCATTATGTATGAAAATATAGCCATATTATCCATACAAATGGCTTTAAACAAGATTTTCTTAGGTGATTTAAGGCATTTACAGTAAAACAGTAATAATGTGACATATTATTACAATTTAAAATAATTGTTTTTTTATTTGAATATATTTTAACATGTAATTAATTCCTGTGATGTCAAAGCTGAATTTTCAGCATCATTACTCCAGTCTTCAGTGTCACGTGATCCTTCAGAAATTATTCTAATATGATGATTTGCTGCTCAAGAAATATTTCTTATTATTATTATCAATGCTGAAAACTGCTGCTTAATATTTTTGTGGAAACTGTGATAAAAAAAAAGAACAGCATTTATTTTAAACAGAAATCTTTTATAATATTATAAATGCCTTACTGTCACTTTTGATCAATTTAATGCATCCTTGCTGAATAAAAGAATCACTGACCCCAAACTTGAACAGTAGTGTATTTAATGCACATAAATAAAAAGTTCAGTTGCATGATGTTGCAACATGTACAAATAACCAGAGATCATACTCTTCCATTGCACATCCAGAGGAAATTGGCAGACCATATATAGACGAAAATATTACAGGCCAGACAAACTCAACATTTCACTAGAATGATTTTACAGTAACCATCGGCAGAAAGTTTGCAACCTTTTCATGGAATGTGGAACAGATAATGTTTGGTGACGGCAGGAGGAATGCTGCCGGACAAGCTAAACCACAGTGAAAGGAGTGTCACACAAAAAGATGCAGCTGAGAAGCCTAACCCACTCTCATGAAATCAGCTACACAGACTCTTCCACTCCCTGCCACACCTCATGAAGTCAAGCCCTCCCAGGCAGCTCACGTACCCTCACCCATCCATCTTAACTAGTTCTTTGCCCTTAGCCCTTAGGGACATTTATCACTCACAAAATCTGTTTGTAAGTAAGTTTTATTGCTGATGTAATCATCATAGCAACCACAGATTAGACTGAGAGCTTACACTTTAAAACAGAAAGAGCTTGAAAAAATGTGAAATATCTTTGCTGGAAACTAACAATATCTTAGTTTCAAGAAAGGATTTTTCACATTTTTCACACCACTGTAATGTGTGGTTTAACATCTTCTCTTTAACTGTGACCTGAGAAAACCCAAGGCCTTTTTTACACCTTGTTAAGTATCAGGTTGACATTGATATGTTGATGACTTTCATTACATTTACAATAATAAAAGATTTACTCTTGATGGCATTGATCACACTATTAAAAATATAGGCAACACTTTACAATAAGCTTCAAATTGTTAACATTAGTTAATGCAATAGGTATCATGAACTGACAATGACAAACTAGCATTTATAAATATACTGTTGTTCATTATTAATTTGTGTTTGTTCATAATACAACTAATGTTCAAATGTATGCGGAAATAAACATTATCTAGATTAACAAATGCTGTAAAAACCTTCTTGTAAAGTATTACCAATTCAATTCTGATAAGTGTCCATTGTAATTTACTGGGGTCACATCAATGTTACTGTATCAACATTCACATTTCTCAAACCTTAAAAGATTCAATAATAACGTTCAAATGGGTTTTTGACAATTTGATCAGAAAATAAGTTTTTAATTTTAAATTTTATCATTTCACACATAAATCATTGTGGGCTCTGTGAGCGCATTAGGGTTAGAGTAAAGGAGTCACTACATAAGATATCAACTTATTTTTGATTAACATATCTGGCCAACTTCACATTATAGCAAACAAAATACTTCGGTTTTCATTCGTTTGAACTACCAGGCGTGAAAAGGGAAAACAAAACACCTAAAAACAAACAAAACACACTTTGCTGATTTTTCAGTCATTTTCAGTCTAGAAGTATTATGTTTACATTCATACACCCCGCCATTGACTGCCATCAGCAAAACTGGTTATTCAGAGATGTTTTCAATGATGGATACGTCAAAAAAAGAAAAAGAAATGAAGCCTTCTTCCTGTTTCTGTCATCAAAACATTCATATAAGATGACAGAATATGTTAATGTATTCTAAGAAGGCAGGGGTGGAGCAGGTGAGTGACTATGAAAAGCTTGTAAACGCCATAGAAACTGGTTTCAGTCTAACCATCAGCAACAGCCTCAACAGGACAGGTAAGAGAGCTCTCTGTACAGTTTTGCAGTGCCTCTGAGTTTAGGTGGGGCATTTATGATGATCTAAGAGAAGGTTTAAGAATTAATTAACAAACTAAAACAGTATGGCATTGCTGTTTATGTTTCTTTCAGGATTTTATCTTGAATTGTTTGTTGAATTTAATTAGAACTGATGGAAAATGTTCCACGGCTGTTGATTTAAATGATTTATTACGATTTTAAAGGTGATTTGCTTCAAATTAGAAGAAAATAATGAGTGAAATGATATGTGTGTTCTGAATTGTGCAGTAGATATCCCTGTTCGCAAACACATTATGGTGTTATTGTAATACTGTACTCTTTTTATAATCAGAAAAAGTCATTTTCTTGAGCAATTTGTCTGAAGGTAAATTAAATATCATTTACTTTTATTCATTTAGCAGACGCTTTTATCCCAAGCGACTTATAAATGAGGAATACAACAAGCGATTAGTCTTAAGGAGGCAATAACACGAGAAGTGCTAACAATACAGTTTCTAACGGTGGAGAACAGTACAAGACAGAACAGGGATGAAATAGTTGAAGAATAGAAGTTTTTTTTTCCTCCAAGATGTAAAATGAATATTTATCATTGTATGGCCTTATTTTTGTTTAAATGTTGAGCTCTGTAATGGCTGAATGGACAGAGCTTTAATGCATCATTTAATAAGAAAGACAGCCTAGCTTTGATCAAAGCTGACCTGAACAATGAATGCTGCTTTTTGACTTTGTGTGCTTTAGCTGTAAAATAACTGACGCATTTAGACAGTTTGAGGTTTCCAGGTCACCTCCTACTGACACACACCTAAAACAAGCTACAAATAACTTTACGATCATTTATATCCACTTTGAAATGGGAATATTTTATGGTCTTTTACATACACATTGCTGATCTGATATATTTGGTTTGAGAAGTTCAGGTAAATTAGTAAAACACAAAAAAACTTGTACAGAAGTGAAGACAAGATCCTGTTTGAGATTTACGATTACGATTACAATTATCCATTTTAAATTCCTAGCACAGGTGCTGGAGATTGGAGCTTGTATGTTTCTTGGTTGATAGATGTTGTCGAAATTGTCTGTTTTAGAGAACCGTCTCTTGTATTCCATGAGAAGCATCAGGGTTGGATTATTTGAGTATTAGTACCACAGTCAGACATGTGGTAAAGCAACATTCCTCTTCTGTCTTTGGGTGGACATCTGTATCAGTCAATGCCTGGGCTTGTAGAGCTGCTGTCTTTGTGTTATCTAAGCGATTTCCGCACTGTAGCATCATGGAAATAAATGCCACATGACTTGTGATATGTTTGCATTTTATACACTTTGGCTAACAGGAAGTTGACAGGCAGCTACACAAATATTGATGATAATTGAGCAGGAAGAAGAGAACATGAGTGTTCAAGCTATTTCATTGAGAAAGTCAGGGAAGACATGACAGCCCCCCCCCCCCCCCAAACTCAAAGCTGTTGCCCTTTGAAGGTGGTCTGCCCATTTCAGCATCTTTACTGAGCATTTTCTGATGTTTGTACTCACAACAGTAAGACAATTCAAGTTATTAATACTTACTCAAAATGGTAAACAGTAAGCAATCCTAAAATATAACGTATTCTGTATTCAATGTGACTTTTTGAACATATAACCTTTTAGTTGCCAGCACAGATTAAGTCATTTGATCACACTTTAGCATATGAAAAAAAGTATATTGTAACAGCCTTAATAGCAAACATCACATCTTAAGACTTTTTAATTTTGTCCCAGCAGTTTAAACTCTAAAGACAGAATGAGTGCTGACGGAACCGGGGACCCGCCTCCATATATCATACCAAGTAAGTTTGTCATTGGTCATTTTGAATGACTCATTATAATAATCATAATAATGAAAGCAATCCAACCAGTGCGTGTGACGCAAATGTGAAAACCTGAAATAGATATGAAGGGAAAATATTAATGTTCTGCCTGTATCTTTCCTTTTGACATCAACAGTAGAGGGTGCCAAAGGCTCCAACGTCAAGGTCTACCATGTGCACACTCCGTTCACCCCACAGAGCTCCACTATTGGAGATTCTGGAATCCAAGTGAAATCATCCACACCTGGTGAGTCTATTACCTGTTAATTATCTGTGGAAAATTGTTAGTTGTAAAGGGTACACAGAAAGAACTGCTCATGTTTGGATAATGTCAGGAATTTACTGTATTGGACCATTATTAGTGTCCTTATATTGTGTGTATATAACATTTAAATAAGTTAATAAGTGCAAGGTGCATGGTTTATGGAAGCTCGTTTCCACTATGGAATAAAAAAAATAGAAATCTATATAAAATCTATTATATCTCACCTTTCTGGCTTTATTTTTCGCAATTCCAAATTGCGAGTTTAGCCAATATCTTGCAATTCTGACTTTTTTCTCTTCCTGCTGAAAAAGCTGGCCTCCCTGGCCAAGCTGGTTTTTACTGGTTGTTCAGCTGGTCTCCCAGCCTGACCAGCTGAAGAAGTGGTCAAACCCCCTCTAAAACCAGCCTGCCAGCCAGCTAAAACCAGTCAACCAGCTTAGGCTGGTTTTAGCTGTTTTTTGTTTGTTTGTTTGTTTGCTTTTTTACATCTAACAATAAAGAGTTTTCCCCCTCAGAATTCTTAGTTAATATTTCTTTTAAGAGTCGCCTAATCTTGTAAAAAACAAAAATGGACTTACTGTTGTATAATGGTAATTATAAAACGGTTAGTTCCAGTTCTTGATTCTGATTTATTCACGATAAAAGACGCGGCTACTAGGACCTCTTCACCCAATTTTCTGTGTATCACTAACGTTACACAACACCCTTAGCAACCACTCTTAGCAACGTAAACATTATGTTTGTTCTCATTGATATTGTTTATTGAAACTTACTGTATTATCTAAATAGAGTATTGTGTGTGTGAGAGAGAGTGTGTGTGTGTGTGAGAGAGAGAGAGAGAGATCGGGTGAGCGAGTGCATTACCTACATTTAGATTTGCGATATCTTGTCCTTTTAACAGTTATGGGGTTTTCAGTGCCCTGACAACGACAGCGCTAGTCAAAGCATTTGTCAGTTGTGTCTTGCTCCATGTTCACAAGAAGTTTCAGTCCTTTCAATATAAAAGTCTCTACTGACTGACTCAATCATAGTCTTTGCCACCATCTAATGGCGAAATAACGTAACTTCTGTTGCTGTTCATGGTCAGGGACTATTTTTTTTTCCCAGAGAAAGGAATGCTTTTGTTGATTTTACTTAATGAAAGTTGCATTGATACATTTTTTGGCTCTAATATTTGTACAACCTGTATAATAAATAATATACTTACTAAACACATGCTTCTCCTGTAGTTCAGTCCAAGTCAACTGATGCCAAAAATAAATTCATCAGCTATGATTCATATGAGCTGGGTCGCAATCCAGGAACGACCACCTGCACGCACTGCCAACAGCAGGTCTTAACCAACGTCACCTACAAAGTGGGAATGTATGCCTGGTTGATGTGCTTACTCCTCATCCTGTGCGGGTAAGAGTCCATTTGAATTTGCAGATGAAAAAGTCAAATCTTGCGTGCATCAACAAACCGTGTCTGTGAATGTGTTCCTCTTTTCCAGGTTTTTTTTATGCTGCTGTCTGATTCCATTCTTCGTCAAGTTTTTCAAAGACGTCTATCACACATGCCCGAAATGCAATAAGATTCTGCACATTGAAAAGAAGCGATGCTGCTAGCCCCATCCCATCCCCGATTTTAACACTGCTCATGGATTTGTGTCGCACCTTACACTATATGAAGGACACTTTCAGACCAACACAGATGTCATCTTAGTACAGACTTGTCTGTATGAACTAATGCGTTGCAATGTTTGTAACTAAGAACCTTTTGGTGTTCATCTGGCTTAGTCTTTATTACTACATTCACAAATGAATATGAATACTCATGGGTTTGATTGTATATCTATAAAGAACTCCAGGTTAAGGGTTAAGTTTGAGGTGTTCATGGAACCAAAAATTTGATTTGCCTAAGTACATTACAGCATCACGAAATGTAAATATCAATAATTTTGCCAACAACTGCACTATTTAGAATGGTGGTTCTCAACCAAGGAGCCCTCAGCAAAATTCAAAGGGGCCTCAGGATGACTTAAAACAATACACACATTAAAATAAGCTAAAATATCTAAAGATATTTCTTATTTTAACATACCTCAACATTTATTTCGAGTTCACACTAATAAAATGTCGATATAAGAGGTGGACTCATTTTAAAAGTTATTTCTAGAGCTGGAAAAGTCATGTAAATTAAACTTAAATTCTTGCTATGTCAAGCTCTAGAATATTTTATCAGGTACAATTTAAAAAAAAAAAAAAAAAATTGTCCAGTATATCACAAACAACTGGAAAAGTCATAGGGCCTTTGAATATTGTTGACAACTTTTTAGAACCTGTTAAATAAAAATAGAAATTATACTTTCAAAATTCACTTTTTTGCTTTTGGGTCATTGTTTAGCAATTTTTTCAGTTCTGTAAAAAGCCTCTGAATCTTTACAATAAATGTCAAATATGTCATATGTGCATCTACATGAAATAAACAATTGTGCAATACCTTGAGAACCTGTATTGTGTTTATACACGCTGCAATCTTCATATTACATGACACCAGCACAGCATTACAGTCAAAACTCCATCTTCAAGTCACAATTCTCCACGAACCATGGCTGTAGCTTTTATAGAAAATTTTATTCAACATACATTTTCCAGCAAAAAGGCAATATACAGGAAGAGTTGTCGTACACTGCTGCTACACGGAGGAATTAGACTGGAGAGAAAAAAATAAAGAAAGATGTGATCTGCAGGTCATCTTTGTACTGCACTTAAACGAGACAAACTGTTGCAATTAGTTAAGGAAAAAAAAACCAAATGAAACTCAGGATCCAAAATAACTACACACAATGAATATGAACATCTGAATTGATCTGTACCCAACAAATCGGTGTTTTTAATTTTACATGTTCATTCTTTAAATATACAATTTTAATTGTTTTTACAAAGCCAACTATGCACTAGGGAGCATTCCTTCTGTGCTTAAAGAAAAAAAAAAAAAAAAAAGTTTGTATTGGTTCATTAATGCTGGTTTCTCTATGTCCCAAACCAGTCTACTATACGTCTGCAGCCTCGTGCCAACAAACAGTACAACGAATCTGGAGCCGCCAGCAAGCGACCCCTCCCTCCCCATCAGAATAATCCCACAGCCAGTGACAGAGGAGCTAAAGAAAAAGAAAAAACCTTTATGGGGAGAGGAAAAAAAAGACCAAAGGGATATGCAAATCAAACTCCAACCAAAGATTACATTTAACAGTGCTGAGAAATGTAAAACCTTGGATATTAAGTGCCAACGTGCAAGATGAAGTACAGACAATTTATTTTTTATTTATTTTTAAACGGATGCTGTGGCTCTTTACTTTATTATACAGGATTTCCAAAGACGACAAACTGAATTTCTCCAACCAAACTAAGTGAGAAAGAAGAATTGTGTAAACGTGAAAATTGACTAGTTGCACTAAGGAACCAGAAAATGAGACAACCATGTCAGGGCAACTAGCAAAAGCATCAGCCATTTGCGGTGATTATTTTTTTTTGTTGAAGGATGGAGGTATCCTTTTCATCTTCTGCAAATGACATAACTCCTCTTTCCATCACCTCCACCTCACAATGCAGCAGCTTTCTTGCCGTAACAATTCTTTTAAAAACGAACTTAAAAAGAAAAAAAAACAAAAACAAAAACAAAATAAAAATCAAAACAAAAAGTCTAGGACATACTGTTCCCCCTTTCTTGTTAAAATCCAATTCATTCTTCCAGACAAATAGGCAGTCAATAGTTAGAGAAGCCAAATCGAACAGCCTCAAAAGAAAAACAGGAGCATCAGCAGTCACTCCATTCGCTGAAGACTTCATACATGGTGCCTGTGTACCCAGACAGCAGGTGTTAAAAGTGGTGCACACAAGAGGTTTGGTTAAAGTCTTTAGTATCGTCGGTTAGAGTGGGGGCTTGTCAGTTGTGAATCTTGATCGCTTTTTCCAGGTACGTGTAGCGACCTCTCTTTGGAGCTTTGTTGAAGTGGTCAAGCCCTAACCAAGGCCTCGGGTGCGACATGTTCCCTGATGAAGTACAGAATATGATAAGGTTTAGGGATGCACGATATCAGCATCGGTCGATATATGTTCATTTTTAATGTTATCATTATTGACCAGATAAGAACATTTGGCCGATATATTAAAGCCGATAAATGACGGATTATTTCCTTCAGCAGAGACACTTCAGATGCGCACTGTTTGCTGTGATGGTTTTGAATTGCTTGAAATATGATTGGAATCCCTTTGAAAAGGAAAATACAGTTAAGTGCAACATGCGCAGCACTGTCATATAGGCTACATCAAATTATAATCGGAACACTACTGTAAATGAACGTTGCGAATTCTTTGTTCGTTGTTTTAGCGGATTCACAACAGTTACACCTTCATGACTATCAGAGTCAAGTTCACTTGTGCATTCGCAGCCTTTTGTTCTGTGCAATTGTAATTTGTGATATGTCTGATTTCTCTCATATAGGATGCGTTTTAAGTTAATGCCGTAGTAAAATGCTTCAGTTTACCAGTGATCATCTTTAGCTTCAGAGCACAGCTCAAACAACAGTGCTGTTATTTGAAACAGTAATATTAATTTTAAAGGTTACTTTATTCATTTATTATTAATAACTAGCACTTATTTTTCTCGTATTCTTTTCAACAACTATATGGTTTAATTAAAATCATTTCATTATTGTCAGAGCGGAGTCTAATCCATTTCATTTATCCACGGCACATGCATTTTGATTCTTTAAATGTCCAATGACTTTAGGCATTATTATTTTTTTTTAAATAAGGCAATGGATTTTTTTCTTTGATAAAGAAAGTTGGCCATAAGTGTGTAAAATAATTTTAAACTTACACTTGTTCAAACTAGGCTACTGTACTATATATTTTTGATTTATGCTGAAGAGCTTGGGACATGGCTTTTAGTGTGGAGACATTTTTGTTTTTGTAATCAGGCTCGCAAAAATTATATAAAAATTTGAATATACATTTATCGGCTTTCAAATTTAAAGAATTATCGTATCAGCCAAAATGGTCATATCGGTGCATCCCTAGTAAGGTTAGCACAAACATAAATGCCTTGGTCTATTGATTGAGATGTCAGAGGAAAAAAGAAGCATGACATACCTGGCTGTGGCTCAAAGTCTTTCAGATTCACCTCGTAGTCTTCCTCGTTGATATACTGATGCCGGCCCATCATGACTATTGCAAACTTGAACTAAAAGAAAATAAAACTAAAATGAATTTATTTTATAATGACTGGTGGTGTGGGTGAAACCTAACTTCACATTGGGTGAAACCTAACTTGGTTCTGAATCAGCTCTTAATTAGTCATTGTTATTTTTCAGTCCCCCCCCCCCACTACATTTTGTGTCTAAAAGGCACTGTCTAAACAATTTTTTTTTTAAAGTCCTTTAAATTCAGTCAATATTTCAAGTCATATTTAACTGTCAGAAAATGGCAATAAATAAATACAATTTATCGACCATCATTTAACCAATAAATGCATAAACGTTCCAATCATTATTTACATATTCAGGTCTTCAGCAACCCAGAAGGAAGCAAATTTAACATGGATGGATCTCTAAACTGCCCCAATAGTACAAAACTGTCCTGATATTTTGATAATTACAAAATAATAAAATAAAGTATATTTCATTAGATTTTGACATTACAAAAATATATAATATATACAGTCTGGAATGCATGCATTAATAATTCAGGCACTAAAATAGTCAAAGCACTAATACTTCAATCAAATAATTTAAGTCACTATATAACAAAATATAAAATTACAATATTTTCATAAAGCCATTTTATCATGTATAACATTATTAAAATTAGTTTAAAATAGGGATGGTGAAGAAAAAAAAAAAATCCAATGCGGCTGTACAACTCCATGTATTTTCCATGTACTCCTGTAATTTTGCATCATAAATGCATTTTAAGATGCAAACAATGTAAACAGTAAGTTATTTCTTAAGGGATCAGAGAGTCAGGACAAACATCTGATGTGTCAAAATAGATCTAATAGGCCGCATTCACATTAATATACGGATCTATGATGGCATCAGTAATATTCCAACAGCAGCCAAGCTGAGAAAGAGAAAAATCACTCACTGCTCTTGACTGGAAAACATTCAGATACTGAAATCACTCTTTGGTTATTGCTGATAATATGCTTCTTTGCTCCTCTTTATTATTTACTCTTTGCTTGCATGTTCTGAAACTATATTTGAAAATTCTTAACATACAACAGATTTATTTTAATTTGTAATTACATATGGAATTCAATTTAATATAGCATATTAATATTTAATAAAGTACAAATAAATTTAAGATGTAAAGTTGTTAAACTGATTAAATAATTTAAATAAAATAAAAAAAAAAAAAAAAAACCTAGATCAAGAATTGGATCCGGACTCCCAGAATCACAACTGGATAGTGAAACGCCTGTGTGTATCCTATGCAACGTATGAATCGCATAGTCTACATTACTGTTAAAAACATAATTTT
Organism: Coreius guichenoti; assembly: GCA_039654105.1. NCBI lineage: Eukaryota > Metazoa > Chordata > Actinopteri > Cypriniformes > Gobionidae > Coreius > Coreius guichenoti. Next base: position 29,945,447 of record CM077171.1, read on the forward strand.
CATCATTAAAAAGCAATATGTTAGCTGAGAGCTTTGTCAAAGCGACGGTCCATCACTAAACAACGCTAATATGATTGTGCACTTGCTTTGCAGTAAATCGTTAAACCATGTCATGTCCAAGGTAGTATTATGATTGACACATTCTCATCGTTTAGATTTAGAGATTCAATATGTTGAGCAGAAAAATATACTTTCACTATTATATACCTAGAGAGCAGAAGTATGCATTTGTTAATGTGCAAAAAATGTCCAGGTTTGACAATTCACTGATACACATTGTGATTACTTGTGACATTTGTAAAGCTGCTCTTACCTTCTCAAACTCTTTCTCCTGAATGTCAAGCATGCTCTGAATTCTCTTCATTACTTCTCTGAAGGGTTCCCCCTGCCACAATAAATGCACACATTAAAAAGGACATGACATAACAGAACAGAACAGATGACAGCCGTCCACCTACACATGCACTCAGCTAACACTCCGCTAACACACCTGACGGATCTTGAGCAAAAACGGAATTCCGAATGTCCCGAAAACTTCCTTGTGGAAATGTGCAACTGGAATCAGCATTTCATTCTCCTTGTCCAGATCAACCTGGTCGAGAGGGATTTCCTGCCACGAAACACATTAAACTTGTTTTAAGGGAACAGCATCCACAAATAAGTGGCATCTCTCAGATACCAAATCATTTTAAGAGGCTTCACTAGGGAATAGATCTTTTGTTGTGCACATCAGTGAATGATGGGATTTGAGGACTTATGTGTATCAGCTCATCCTTACCTCTATTCTGAATGTTCGACTGGCTGCTGGAGATAAACATTCTAGCAATTCATCTTCCTGGTGAACCCCAATAATTTTGTAGCTGACAATCTCTAACAGCCTATATGAGCAAAAGAGAGAACTATATCAGCAGTGACAAGTGAAAGGAGTCAGAATTATATCAGAGTGACTCATATAGCAGCGTCTGAGTGATTAAAGCACGACTGGCTCATATATCAGTGATTTTCCTATGGATTACAACCTTGATGATCCTTTCTCATCCAACAGATCTATAAGGCTCATTACAATCAAAACAAGCATTAGGTGGCACAAATCCCATGTTTATGACAACTATTAGAGGTGTCAAATTAACACTGCATGAAACGCTTCAAATGTCTATCTAGAGAAAGGAAAATAACACTGGGAAATGTCTTATCACTACCGTTCAACAGTTTGGGGTCAGTAAGATTTTTTATTAAATTGATCAAGTTTCATTCAAATTTTCAAATAAATGCCCTTTATTGCAACTGTTTTGAGAAGAATAAATTAAATAAATTTTAAATTGGGTCTCATTCACTAACAATTGCGTACACTTTGTATTTATACGCACATTTGAGTGTACGAGTATGATTTTTGTGTACAAGTGGTTTCAGTTGTTCCTATGTTTTTCGTAAATTTAGAATAGATTTTACAACGAAAGTTATTGATGAATCGGGATCTGTTCGTGAAAACGTTCGTACTCAGATTTCACGAAATTCGTGCGCATGCATGCTTAATAAATGAGACCCATTGCACTTTCCATTAGGGCTGCGTAAAATTTTTTTATCTCGATTCTCATTTTTATGAACCGATATCGATTCTTAAATCCCAAGAATCGATTAGTCATCCTGTTTTCAGTTGATGAATGAACGTAACTTTGTAGAGCCCCTCCCATCCAATAAATCGCAATAATCTTTGTGCTTTGTTACTTTTGATAAGATACAAAGTCTCAGATTTCAATTACGTCCATTTTATTAAGAAACTTTAAAAAAGAAATACCGTTTTGGCACTGTTTAAGGTGGTGTGACAGTTCAAGAGAAGCGGCAGCGCATGAATGGATCATCTCCTGCGCTTTAATATCAGTTACAGCACGAAATAAACATGAATGAACGTCAAGGTATGTTAAAACAGTACAACGCACTGAAATCTTTACAACGTCATATGTAATCGCTCAATCGGTGTTTTTAACCTTCAATATTAGTAATGTACCAATCGAAATTGAACCAATTGAATGGAAATCGTAATCGAAAGCTTGTGAATGGAAATCGAATTGAATCGTGAAATTTGTGTCAATACCCAGCCCTACTTTCCATTATTCAGGGCTTTCAATATTCAGTGAATTGAGAATACACAGACCTCAGCTTCTCTGAGCCTTTGTCTGAGAGCTCCACTGCCTTTTTACATTCCTCCAGAAGGTCCCGAACACAGCCATGCTTGTCAGGGTACAGTGTGATCTCCTAATGCAAAGGGAGACAAAATATTCACACTGATAAGTGTGCAGAACATGGTGGAAATGTACATTATGAAAATAACTAGGGCTGGCTGGCATAATGGTATATTCAATGTAGAATTATTGCAGCACGTTCTTACCTCCTCTCGAAACATACTGTTGAGCCATATGGCTTTGAAACTCCTCCTGTTCTCAAAGTCTGTGATCTTCATCTTGAGCTGTGGGAGGCAAAACCATGAATTAATCAAGATGCCCCGAACGTAACGGCTTAGAAGATCTCATATTCCCTTAGAAGTGCAAAGTGGAAGATAAGTCCTCTCTCTCACCTGCTGGTAGTACAGCTTCTTAGGCTGCCGGGGCTTGAAGAACTGCAGCAGGTCTCTGAGAGTGCCTTCATAGTTGTGCCTGAGTGGGTTGCCTGGACCATCTCTGTACCTGAGAAGGAGGAGAATAAAAATGCAGGTTCATGGATGCAAACGGGGGGTGGGATGTGAGAAGTCACATTAAACTGAAAATTAGAAGACGTACCCCTGCGACTTGAAGAACTGTAGGAGCATGGGGTCAGTATTTAACCTCTGCGCAACAGTCTTTGCCACCTGAAAGCAAATCATGATGAGATTTTTCAGAGGTTGCTTGCATTACTGGCACTTTCTGATCTATTAAAAAAAAACAAAAAAAAAACAACAACCTGGAAGTAGTTCATTCGGTTTGACAGTGTCACAACAAAGCCTGGGTCATTGTGAATGGTCTTGTCACAGAAGATGACATCCACACGGTGGTACAGGTCTCTGAAGTAGTCTTTTGCAGTAGGCAGCTCACTGGTTTCATTTTCAGGATCGTCCCTGGCGGTGAAACGACAAAAGAACAATCAAGGCCCTGTAAACCTGTGCAAAATGACTTAAGAATTAAGAGGACTAATACTTACTTCTGGAACACAATTATGTCTCCATCCATAAGCTCATCCAGAGCCTTGTCCAGGGAGACATCATAGTCTTGTATTCGCTCTGTTAAATTCGGTTTAACTTCCTGTAACAGAACGCATCATGTTTTAACTATATGTCGCGATTTGAAGCCAATTCCTAGGTTATACAGAATATATTTGTGACCCTGGACCACAAAACCAGCCATAAGTCGCACGGGTATATTTGTGGCAATAGCCAACAATACATTGTATGGGTCAAAATTATCGATTTTTCTTTTATGCCAAAAATCATTAGGATATTAAGTAAAGATCATGTTCCATTAAGATATTTTGTAAATTTTCTACCGTAAATGTATCAAAAATGTATTATTATTATTATTAGTAATATGCCTTGCTAAGGATTTCATTTGGACAACTTTAAAAGGCAATTTTCGCAATATTTAGATTTTTTTGCACCCTCAGATTCCAGATTTTCAAATAGTTGTATCTCAGCCAAATACTGTCCTATCCTAAACCATACATCAATGGGAAGCTTCCATATGAGGTATAAATCTCAATTTCAAAAATAATTTACCCTTATGCCTGGTTTTGTGGTCCAGGGTCACATTTATATTAACCATTAAAATGCATGAAATACATCACAGCTCAAAAGTTTAGGGCCTCGTACTCTCTCCAAGGCTGCATTTATTTGATCAAAAATACAGTAAAAGCAGTAATATTGTAAAATATTACAATTTAAAATCTAATATTTTCATACATTTTAAAAAGTAACTTATTCCTGTGATGGCACAACTGAACTTTCAGCAGCCATTCAGTCTTCAGTGTCACATGATCCTTCAGAAATTATTCCAATATGCCAATTTAATGCATCCTTATTTTTTAATAATAATAATAATAATAATAATTATAATAATAATAATAATATTATATATATATATAAATAAAAATAAATAAAATATACATACACCCTCGTTCTCAAAAAAAAAAAAAAAAAAAAAATAAAAAAAAACAAACAAAAAAAAAACACTTACTGACCCAAAACTTTTGAACAGTAAATCCAAACCATACATTTTCATGCTGTTCTATTATAATGTTTTGATGCCTAAATTCAATTGGAGTAAATTTACACTTTTTTTTAATAGTAGATAATCAGTACTATCATCAACTATGTTCTATAAAAAAAAATAAAAACACAAATGGATAAATTATTCAAACCAACAGTCTTACCTCATAGAGGATAAGGCTAATTCCCTGCTGAAACCCTGCTCTTTCACACATAACGGGCAGCAAGTCTCCTGTTTGGGTCAGGGTTAGAATGGATTAAACGTAATAAAGGATTGACTTCAGTTTAATTAAATCTTTACAACAAAAACATGAGAACAATCCTATTATATGTAACTTTGATTACTCACGTATTTTACAGGATATAGGTGTGTAGATATGTCCACAATAATTTAAGCTTCTGGTTTTTGGATCATACATCTTCAAGAACAACATAACATCATCTGAAAATCCAAAGCAACAAGGTTAAAAGGTTGATCCAAAAACGTTTTGTAGGCCTTTTTGCTCTAGACTAAAATAAATGTCAAACATCTACAGTCCGAAACATCAATGTTCTGAGTATATTCATAATATAAATGTACACATTGAAACTCACGGTCTTTGTCGAACTTGGGTAACGTTGCACCACTGGCGGCCATTTCTGGATCCACAGTTTCTAGAAATATTGTCCATGGGTTCTCATTATCACTCAAGTCGATCATCTGTTTGTGATATTGAAATGAACAGATTTATTCTCACATACAGAGCAAAATATGAAACAAGAATGCCTTAATATGGATGTTTATAAATATGAGTGCACAGACTTACAGACTTGTTGCAATCTGCTTCATAATCCAACATGGCCGGCCGTTTAGTGCCGTTGCTTCTGGCCTGCATTGGCCACAGTCTCATCTGGTCCTGCGGGAAACCCTGGAGAAAATTAAATTCATTGAGACCATCTTGATGGACAAACCAGAAAAGAAACGCAACTAACCTTAGACATTAAGCGAACGTGAATGCCAACAAAATGAGAATTTGAATTAACATAACACAAGGTAGAACATGTTGTCTTAACTAGCCTAACGCAGTTTCATTTCAAAATAAACAATGTTGCTGATTTTTTGGATTTGCAAGCTCCCAGAATGCACTGCAGCATTAATAAATTATGTGGTTACTGTAGCAGGATTATCTTTTTGTTGTTTGCTGACTGTCATCAGTTATTTGCTGTGTGGTTATGTTAAGAGCTCATTTTTACACTCTGTTGATTGTCACCATGAATCAGGTTTCAGCATTCAGGGTTGAGGTCTATGTACAAATGTCTCTTTCACACATACAGTCTTTACTGGTAAATTACCATTAAGAGAACATGTATGAACAGGACCTTTTCAAAAATACTGGTAAATCGATTCTGGCAATTTACCAGTATAGAGAAGTTGTGACATTACCAGTATGATGTTGTGTGTGAACAAAGAATGAAGATTACCGGCATGAGCGCGTACAAGGTCAGAACGTGCACAAGGTCAGAACGTGCTGACATAAGTCTGCTTTGGGCCAATCATAAAGCTCTTACAGAACTTTCATAAGATGACGCGATTACTAAAGCGCTTCTCATGTGGCCGAATAAAGACAACGGCGCAAAGTTTAAAGATCATTTCCAATGAATGACATCACAGAATTTACCAATATTTTGGTGGTGGTGTGAATGGTCTCAACAGTAAAAAGCCAGAACGCTGTTGCTTGTGTGAACAGCATATTTGTGTAAAGTCATTATGGTAATTTTACAGTAATTTACTGGGATTACTGTGTGAAAGGGGCTACTGTTATTCGTTTCCCTTTGAAGCAGTGTTATAGTTAAAGGGTTAGTTCACCCTAAAATGAAAATTGTCATTAATTACTCATCCTCTTGTCGTTCCAAACCCGTAAGACTTTCGCTCTTCTTTGAAACACAAATGAAGACATTTTTAATAAAATCCAAGAGATTTCTGTCCCTTCATTGACAGCTACGCAACTACCACTTTGATACTTCAAAAATTTCATAAAGAGATTTTTTCGAAGCATTAAAGTGGTAGTTGTGTAGCTGTCAATAGAGGAAGAGAACTGGCTCAGATTTTATAAAAAAAAAAAAATCTTCATGTTCCGAAGATGAACGAAAGCCTTATGGGTTTGGAACAACATGAGGGTGAGTAAATGACAATTTTCATTTTTGGGTGAACTAACCCTTTAACTAAAAATAAAACTATTAAAATGTTATCATTAATTGAAATAAAGCTGAATGACAACACAATATAAATATTAAAAGAAAAACTTAGAAATAACTTGAAGTACTAAAATGAAAACGGAAATAAAATTGATCTAAAATAATACTGCTTTGAAGGGAAGAATTTTGAAAGGGTAAGAATACAGAGTTCACTTCATTATAAGTAACATAACCACAAATAAGAATGGAATGATGACAGAAACATTTGTTTCTAACTGATAATTCAGTGAATAGCTGCTTTACAAGTATTTATTGGCTGGCATTTTGGTAAGACATTTTTCATTGTGAATGAATACATTAAAATTGGTTAAACCACGCAGGACAATAAAAAATGTTGCTTGAGCAAACTCGATCTGAATGCATGTTGATCTTTTTTGTTTCTTTACAAAATACAAAATCCTTTTGTACATTGTAGGGATCCAAAAAAAGAAAGATGTTATCCAAGGAACTTGTGTCAAGTTAAGTCTCACCATGGTCTGTGAAAGGTTCTGGACAAACTCAGCCAGAGTGGAGCTTTTCAGAACCTTGAACACTGTGTATTTTACTTTCTCCTCATCATACATGTCATTGCCCTGATGTCCACAGAACTGGTCTTCTGTCACCATCTACAGGAACACAGAGTGATGACAGGATGTTTTAAACAGAAACACAAAGTAGAATGGAATTATTTTACAAATCCAACTCTAAAGGTCTAAAACTTAAGGCCTATGCCAACATGACCTGAAGTGACCCATTTTATCCGGTACACCAAGTGGGCCAATAAGTGCTACATTTAGAAGGCACATTTGCATTTCCAAGAATAATTGGTTTGGTTGGACATAATGTGGCTCCATACCTGTACTTGCATGTAAAGGTGAGCCTCCTGCCTCTCTTTTCTCTTCTGGGCTTCCACCCTCTTCTCCTCCTGCAGCCTCTCCACCAGCTGCTGGGGGATATCCATGTCTGTGACCGGCTGCAGGACCTCACCTGGACATGACAACAGCACTTATAAGCACAGATGGACATATGATAAACACATGCCCTGAGATCCACAACCAAATGTTTTCATGAGGGCTGAATTGCTGTCAGTGTCTACAGATGCCAGCCACTTAGTCACAGGCAGAGTGAAATTACCTCATGCTAAAATGATAACATCATAAATTAACCTCACAGCAGGCGAAATTATGTTCATGCCACTCACTGAGCTTGGACTCTCTGATGTACACCAACATGTAAGCATTAGTGCAGTGACGCACTGACAAGTCATCATCGTGACCTCCGTAATTGTGTTCGATGGCCTCTTCTTTAGTGCACCGAGAAACGACATCATCGTCAAATTTACACCACTGCAAGAACAAACAAACAAACATTACATCTGGAAAAAAAAAAATGAAGGCATGTGGGAGTGAATGTAATAAACCACTCCAGAGATCAAACAAAATGCCAGTCAAAACAATGTTTGCTACCAGACTAAACACTACAGATAATAAAAAAACAACAACAACAAATACAATGCAGGGCTCCAGACTGTGAAAACTGTGGCACTGCTGCCTCAGTTTTGGTTATGCCAGCGCCTGATTCCGATTCTACTTATCGATTCCTAATTTCGATTTTAATAAGGTTTAAAAAAAACAAAACCCTTAGATATTCACATTTATTCCAAGTCTTATTGCAAAACATTTCATTGTAGCTAAAGAACACTTACACAACGAACTTTTGTCTATGGTTTAAAAAAAAAAAACTAGCCTAACTAATATAAATTTCAAGCATTAAGACAAGTAAACAGTAATAAAAAAAAAAAAAAAATTAATTAGCAATTGCACAAATAAATACAACTGAACAAAGGTACGATTGAAATAAAGTGTTTTAAGATTTCAATTACAGAACTGTAAAATACCACTGCACTTTATAAATCAAATATACATTACAAATATAGTTACAAAAGTTATTCAGTCACAAACAGAAAGTGAATTTTCTCTGTCTTTTGTTTGATTAATGTTATTATAGGCTGCTGTCACTTTAAGAGCTGCACGTATCCAACATACTTTTACACATGCTTTTTCTTCACTTAAGACATAACTGATGTTTATGTGTATTTGTCCGTTCAAGTGCAAAGAGACACGGAAGAGAACTCAGTTCAGTATGAGAGGTGGCTTTGAGCTCACGCTTTGGGATGTGTGTGTAGCACAGAAAACAGTGTGCAGGTCTTCTTGCGCTTGAACGGTTTAAAGTCTTAAAGTCTAAAATGCACACAGGAATTGATAAGCGGACTCGAAATGCACATCTATCGAATCCACGGTTTTTGGAAATTTGAAACCAGTTCTCAATACTTAACCCTAACCACCATAGCAACATTTCATAAATATAGTAAAGTCAGTAATATTACAATTTACTTTTTTATTTTAATATATTTTAAAATGTAATTTATTCCTGTGATGTGACTGCAGTAATGGCTGCTGAATATTCAGTTTTGTCATGATTCTTCAAATCATTCTAATATGCTAATTTGGTGTTTAAGAATGATTTTTTTATAGGGCTGCACGATATTGAAGAGAAATGCGATACTCATTAAATAATTTGATATTCGATATGATAATGCTTGTGTAAAATTAATTTAAATTATATTTAAACATTTAAAAATGGAAAATGGTAAGTCAGCATATGATTTCACATTCTTTTTGTGAGAATAAGGCCGCATGTCCACCAAAGTGGGTTTTCACGCTGCTGGCTGGCATATCCAATTGTTTTGGATTTGCAAGGAGGCGCTGAGTGAGTATTTCACGCTCAAGTGCTGAGCATTCTTTTAACAGTCGTCGAGAGTTGAAGAATATTCAACTGAGTAAAACCATCACTCATCACTGTCACTTTTACCCAGCCGACCAATCACAGTAGAGGAGGGGCAGGACAAATACAACACCGACCAACCGCCAGTCCGCCACATTCTGTGTGTACAACGTCAAGATACGCATAATAACGGAACAAAATAATTTAAAACAAGAGCCAGAGCAAATACTTTACATTATATACGCATTTTTATATAGAAACAATACAGAAACCAACTATCTGTGAAATGAGATACTAGTAACATCCAAGCAAAGTGTCTCAACTGAAAAAAAGGGCGCTGCCCTGCCAAAACGCTCTCAAGTGCTCACAGCAAGGCGTTTTCAGCTGCTAAAAACACTTTGGTAGACACTCGGCCTAAAGCATCACTACAGCTTCTGAAGGTGAACAGCAATGTTTTACTGTAGCATTACATAAAGTGTAATTTTAACAGTGTAAACCGGGGGATTAGGGTTTAAGTTAAGCCTACATTAGGTTTATTTGACAACAGAAATTGAAAAAAAAAAAAAAAGTTTAAAAAAAATTAAATAAAATTCACTGTATTAATTAAATATACACTGATTCTTATTGAAGCTACAAAAGTAATTCAGTCAAGAACAGTGGGTGATTTTCTCTTTGTCTACTGTAATGTTTGATTAACATTAAGCACACAGACAGAAGCAGGTTTATTAGGATGCGGTCACTTTAAGAGCTGCACGTATCCAATACATTGGCTGTTTACATGCACACCTTTTGTTTCAATCGGAATGAATCCGAACGTAGTGTTTACATGAACACTAAAAGTGATCGGGTTGATTGATACACGTGCACTCTCAACTGTTTACTCCATTTAAGACATAATTGACACTGTTTATGTGAATACTCGCCAAGGCGGGCATTTCGACAGTTGTGTACATGGCCATATAAGCTGTGGAAGAGAACTGAAATCGGGATTACGTGCTGTCCGAGAGGCGGCTTACTGTGAGCGCAAGTACGTCGCTTATTGAGCCTAATAACATTAAGCATGTCACACGTATGTAACAGTCATGTTCGAGACTAAGTTTTAACATTGACCTAAAAGTTTTTACACTGGGCACATCTGTTGCGGTCCAAGTCCGAGCGCGATTGATCCCGGCGACCCCCGCAGTGTTGGTCTGGTTTCACACTCAACTTGATTCTATCGAACTCTAGTGCATTTGCGTTCATCTTACGCCATCACAAACGTGCACAGCGCATGATAGAAAACAAAGCGGATCTATATATTGTTTTTCTTATTAAATTGGTGCTATTATGCAAAGCTGTGTAAACACTTGGGTTTACTGTATGTGCATCACATGAATGCGGCTTTCATTTGCTGCTTGCAAACAGACTCCTTTGAGTGGATCGCCATTCATTTGCTGCCCTGATTGCACTCACTATGCACGAATACACTGCAGGCTCACACTCGCTCGTATCCAAAGAAAATCATCAACACTATCATCCCTTACATGTGTTTTATTGAACTAAATACATCGTAATCTGCTAAAACGCATGCGCAGGTTACTTTACTTCCTGAACAAGCGCGCACGAGTCCACGCTGCTTTCACATTCAGGTGAATCGCGGAACAGTTCGAGTGCAACCGAACTCAGGCCACCTCCTCCAGGCAGTCTCGGGTTCGGTACCTTGGTGCGCTCCCAGGTCTGCATGACAGCTTTCCCATTAGCAATTTATCATGCAAACCATGCCCCGTTGCCCCGTGCAAAATACCTTTAGACTTTTGGTAATCTTCTGAGGTATTAAAATCATTTAGTTATAAGCCACTGCAATATGCATATCGCGACATGTACATTTGCAATATTTCGATATATCACGCAGCCCTAATTTCTTATCAATGTTGAAAACAGTTGTGGTGCTTAATATTTTTGTGGATAATTTTTTTTGATTCCTTGATGAATAGAAAGTTCAAAAGAACAGAAGAGCATTTATTTTAGTGCTTGTAATACTACACAAAAAAAAACACCTATATACACCTGTTGCATCACCGGGTCTGCTTGGATCTGGTGGAACGCAAGCTTATAAACAGTAATAACAATATTTTTCAACTAAAACCATATTGTATCTGATCAGAAACTTCTTGTTAATGGGTGAATGCATAACATTTAAGTTTTGAATGTTTTTACCATACTATTACTACATTTACCCCCTTTTTAATAATTAAAAATTGAGAAATTAAAAAAAAAAAAAAATTACACCAGCAAAAACCAGCATAATGCAAGTAAATATATATATTTTATCAATATTTATGAGATGTTATTATCTTATGAAATTTATTAGAACATATGAGAATTACCAGTATGAACTTCAGAATCTCCTTTTCATGCTGCAATAGTTCATCAATAGGTGGCAAAAGAGTGAAACGTGGACTTTTTCAAACCCTCTTTCCTTTTTCAAATTTAGACCATTTGGTCTATCAACTTTTGATATACAAGCAGACATTTATTTTGTCATTTTATTTTAATTTCAGAATTATTGGGCATGCACAAGCATGTTTATAAACAAAATGCAGTCCCAGTGGGAAGGAAAAATGGGTGCGAGTGTAGGAAAGAGGCTAATTTGAGACTAATCTAACTAATAGATATATAAATTCTGTATAATTTCATGTCTAAAGCCACAGTTGACTACCGGGTTAAAATGGACTCTTTAGTGACTGCCCCAAACGGACACAAAATGCAACAAATTGAGTAACAATGTAAAAGTGCATACTGTCACTTTTGATAAATGTAATGCTTTCTTGCTAAATAATAGGGGTGTAACGGTACACAAAACTGACGGTTCGGTACGTGCCTCGGTTTTGAAGTCACGGTTCGGTACAGCAGTTTTACAAAATTGCTTTTTATTTATTTTTATTAAACAGTGGTTTACTGAAACAATTGTGTCTGTCCTTAAATGAATTCGATTATAACTAAAAGTTTCTTAAAGATAATACTGTAAACTATAAAGGGAGCCCTTACTTGCACATTACTATAATATTAAAGGTTAACAACAGAGCCCAAACTATTAGCCTAAATTCAGTTGCTATTTATTTTTAGATATAATAACTCAAATAACATTGTATGCAAACATGTAAACTTCACATAAGGCAGGTTTTGCATTAACTTCTAAATCTAATTACAAAATAATGTTTTTTTTTTTCAATTCGTTGTTGAAATATAATTTATACACAGTGTCTGTCATTTTCATGACAGATTTATTTAAACACACATTAAATAATCAAGACATCACTAACAGGTTAAGTAGAATATAATTTATATATAGGCTAATATAGTGCATATATTTAGCGAAAGAGTTCATCTCTCTAGTGAACTAACCAGCTGTGGACACTGAATGACTGCCTGGGGTAAATGTAATGCTACGTGACATTGTTTACAAGCTGTTTTACTGACATCTTTCCGCGGATGAAACACTGATTGAGCAATTACACAACATATGATACGTTTCAGTAAGTTGTAATGTATCCTCAACATACCTTCAGATGTTGATTCATGTTTATTCTTTAGGAAGAGATGATCTCGTTCACGCGCCGCCGCTTGAACTGACGCGCCTATACAGTGATCAGTCACGTCACATTAAAGAGTGTCAAAACGGCATTTATCGTTTGAATTTCGTGATAAAATGGACTGAATACTTAATGTCCGTGTGAACTCGGATTGAAGTATGTTCCGCGCTTAAAACAAGCCTACTGTTAACTGTTAAAGATTGCATTCGGAACCGTTCGGTACACACATGCACCGTACCGAAACAGTTCGGTACAAATACGTGTACCGTTACACCCCTACTAAATAATTATTAATATCTAGCCACACAAAAAAAAGAAAGAAAAAAAAACAATTGTAGTCCCCACACTTTTGAACGGTAGTTTATCTACAAGCAACAGCAGTGTGAGAACTAATTGAAGACTATTTGGAACAATATTCAGTCTCAGTCTGGAGCCCTCCAATGCTTTCAAGTTTTACTTTACTAAAATTCACAAAACATTTCATGCAACCACAAGCCACCCAAAAAGCCAACCCATTAAAGGGATAGTTCACCCAAAAATGAAAATTAGCCCATGATTTACTCACCCTCAAGTCATCCTAGGTGTATATGACATTCTTCTTTCAGACGAATAAAATCAGAGTTATATTAAAAATGTCCTGGCTAATCCAAGCTGTATAATGGCAGTGAATTGTTGCTTTGTTTTTGAAGTCCATAAAAGTGCATCTATCCATCATATAACTGCTCCACACGGCTCCAGGGGGTTAATTAAGGCCTTCTGAAGCGAAACGATACATTTGTGTAAGAAAAATATCCATATTTAAAACTTTTACTTTATAAAGTTTTAAATATAGATATTTTTCTTACACACATGCATCGCTTCGCTTCAGGAGGAATGCATCGCTTCGCTTCAAGAAGAATGTCATATACACCTAGGATGACTTAAGGGTGAGTAAATCATGGGCTAATTTTCATTTTTGGGTGAACTAACCCTTTAACCACCAACAGAAAAGTTAGGGACCCCTGAAATAAAAGGTTCTCACTATTGGTGCGGTGACACTCACTTTGCCGTCTCCTTTAGGATTAAGGTAGACGACGTAGTGGCCCCCGTGGTTGTCTCCGCTGTGCACCAACACGGCGTGGAGAATGTAGTTGGCCGGGTCTTTCACGTCTGGCTTCTGAAGAAACTCATCCAGAGGTAACTGCTCTGGGAATTCAAACCTGCAGGGCAAAACATCAAGCTCAGCCTACATTTCTCTAGCATCATCTCAGAGAGTGAACAAAAGCTTATGCCAGAGAGATTATTGAAGACCATCTTAAAGTGCACCCTCCAGTCCACATCCAAGTTAGTGCTCAGTCGACAAGCACAACATTTGATGAGTCACTCTAACAAAGATATTTTAAGAATGTAATCTCCCTCTCCGCAGGACAAGCATTTATTCTATCCTTGAAGTATTTCAAAAGTGTAATGAGTATCAGGCGGCTTTCACACGGGACACTGGGTTTCGTACCCCGGTGCGCACCCGGGTCTGCATGACAGCTTTCACATTAGCAATTTTTCATGCGAACCGTGCTCCGTTTCAAATTAAACTGCCAGTGTGAAAGCAGCCTCAGTGTCATTTGTTCTGTCACAAACTCTTCATTCATACTGACACGTTTAAATGTCAAAACGGCAGATCTAAAGCACAGAACATTACTACATCTACAACACGTAAAATAAAAAGTTGTTACCTGTCGTTTATCTTAATATTTTGGTCAGTCTGAGGGTCGTACATGAACCTCATTAGCTGTAGGTGCAGGATAGGAGGGAAGGTCAGGAACTTTACACCCTTCTCTGCCTCCTAGAAGACAAATGAACCACAAACAGCACTCCAGTTGAATAGGCGCAAAATGAAAACCGGTATTATCCACAACAAGCTGTATATTATTGGATAGAGTAAAGGCACAGTCACATTACCAAAACTTTGACTAAATTGTACAGAAAAAGTAGGAGTGTTGTCCATTGTAAATAGGGATGGGTACCGAAACCCGGTATTAATTGAGCCCCAGTGCTAAATTATGAAAGACCGCAGGATCGATAAGCTCCGACGCTATTGGTTCTGCTGTTGGTGCTGGAGAAATTAAGAAAATACACTTACTATTTATTATTGATAGATAGACGTTATCTTGCAAATGCAATATTTGCCAGCCGTTTCTATATGAGATCATATTAAACCATTTGTCTGTGATCCATTTTTGCTATTCGCAATCCAGAAGAGAGAGATCTCAGGCGCACAACATGACAGTCCCTGCTTAATGAGTGACGATGGCCATTCCGATTTTGGCTTCCAAGGATTAAAAAAGATGATGAGGTAAAACTATTATAAACTAGCCGTGTTCCGTCGAGCGCGACTTCCTTCCCTTTACAGCTGTGCGCTGTCATTTCTCCCTAAACCTAAACTTAACGTCAGAATCAGTGATTGTTGTAAAATGCAGTCTCTACTGTTTCTTGACGTGTTTGATAATAAAAAGAGCTATTAAAAGCACAATAATCCGCGCAAGAGACGCTGTTTCCATTTATTTTGTAGGCCATATTACTTAATGTTAGTAGACCTTCCTGAAATTAAAGCACTGTTTATTTCATTTGTGTCTTTGTTTGATTGTGTATTTATTTGACCATTTGTTTGTACTTTGTTTCTTTGTTCTTGCATCTTATGCTATATAAAACAAAAAATGCCTGCACACTGGTCCATTTACAAATAGATGTTTTACATTTCAAACATTGCTGTTTCTTTTGCTATAGATATTTTGCTTTTCAGATTATAAAGCAAATGTTAATTATGTTCTTAATTAGGTTTTTTTGTAATGAAAAAAATATATAAGAAAAAGAACCGATAAGAATACTGTTGAAGTACCGGATAGATAAGCAGTATCGTTAAGAGTAGTAATAATTAAAACCTTCACGATACCCATCCCTAATTGTAAATGGTGTAGATGTGTAAATGTGTGAAGCACTGTAAAACCAAGCAGCTTTATATTGGTAAACGCTGCGAATTGCCATGTTAAAAATTTAAGATGCATGAATCCGGTGTGAAATTTGTGCTGCCCACTTCCAGTTATTTCAGATGTACAAAATTCCATTATGCTTCGATTATTTAAATATTTATCATATTTTACTGTATTACCATAATCAAACACTGGTTTGTAGCACAAATAGTTTTACCATTTACTGCACCTTATTTTTCCTAGTTATTTATCTATAGCACCTAATTAATTGGAAGCCTTGCATATTCAAAGAAAATAGAAGACTGCATTTTGCCATACAAAAAAAGTAAATGTGACCGAACATTTAGGGTTGGTTAACGTGGATGGGTGAAGTATGCAAACCCCTCACCTGTAGACCATGCTCCCCTGCATCGTATTTGTTATCCCCATCCAGCTGTTCCACAGCCACATAATCCTTGAATGACTCAAAGACTGCAGGGCAGAGAAGATACATTAGTAACACACCTCTACACAAGTAAATCTGAGACTCTGTGCAGTCCTACAATATTTTTCTTGAAACGGCTAAGCTGAATTAGCCAATTTTGTCGGATCAAATATACATTATGGAACTCAGTTGCAAGATGTTAGAAAATTCATGCATTTACAGACCACATTACAAGAATGGCCTTCCTGGAACAGAAGGGAGGACAGCAAGACAGAATATCAGAGAAAGCCACACTTACTGTTTTTCTTTCCTTTTATGCTGAGCTGGATGTCATAGTAATCCTCTATTCTTTCTGACCGATAGTCCACATGCTTACACTGGATGTAGGACTGAAATGGAGAAAACACCCAAATGTGGTGAGGCTGAATCAATGAATCAGATGTAGAGCGAAACCACAGAGAAAGACCGGGTGACTTACCACCATCTTCCCTCTGAAGAGCTTTGGGATTGTACCTTCCACACATGTTCCTTTCATCTTGTTCTCTACATTGTCCAACAACTAAAATTGGCAAAAGCACAAAATGGTTGGACAAATCATTTTCATTCAATCAGTCATGACTAATCCCTTACTTGATCAACAAGTTAAAAGAGAAGGATCCAAAAGGATCCATGGAGATAGGGCTACTCACCACTCTGCACAGTTCCTGTACATCATGCTGCATGAAACTGTCTAGAGTCTCCCATCTGAGGAAACACACAATTTAAATATAAACATATGTATGGGGAATAAAAAGGGATTCACATAACACCGTGTCTTAAAGACGACGTGATGCCGCGGCACATGACAAAAGGTATCTTTTCCATGTTAATCAGTTTTTGTCCTATCCTATTCGTAAGTTCTGCAGGTATTGTGAAGCAAGCAAGAACAATAGCGAAAATGGCAGATCATTGATATACGCTTGTATTTCAGAGTACATCACAGCTCCTGCGTACAAATGAGGTCAAACATATAAGGTTGGATGCCTAATCTCTCAATCGTTCATGCCGGACAGTAGAGATTGGTTTGCTGTGTATGCTCCCTCGCAGTGCAACAGCCAATCAGAGCAGAGCTCAACATTATTATTTATGACCCTTTCAAATAAGGTAATAACAGCCCATTTCATTCTAGGGACAAATCCTAAGGTTGTAAATGAACATGTAAAACCGTATCTGGAGAATTTCTGCCCTTACCTAAGCCACATACCTTATGTGCAGATATCAGAGAACAATTTAAAATATTGTATAAATGCATTCTATGGCACCTTTAAATGGTGTAATATTTGTGAATTTCATTATGTACTAATCCATTTCCTTGCGAGTGCCGTCAAGATTAATTTCTGGCACTTGCCGCAAGAGCCCACCCACACGCTGTTCTGATTGGCTGTGGATTTTGATTGATTTTGTCGCATCTCGTAGTCACGTCACGTCTGGAGTGGACAGACAAATAGCTTAAAGCTGGAAACTTATTGCATCGCGTCTGGTTAGGACATGGTGTAAATGTACACTTGACTATGAATAGAGCTTTTCTACTTCTACAATGGCATTGCTAACCGAAAACATTGGGGTCACATGGGGTGGGTTGCACCAATAAGGGTTAAATCTTAAATCTAGATTAAATTAAGGTTTATCTAATAATTCTGTTGCACCAAACTTTAAACCTTGTTTAAAAATAAGCAGGTTTACATTTAAACCATCGTTTTGATCCTGGATTTAATTTATATTTAAAGATATTCACTTTAACCCTGTTGCTCCATAACTTTAAATTCAGATTTAAATCTCAATTAGGGATTAACTTTAAATTTACAGGTGAGGAGGTTTAAATAAAATAAAGGTGCACCTACAATTAAAATACGTAGCTGATTGAACAAAGACAGAAACAGTGGCTGTGTCGTCAGTTCTGAGAGGTGTTTATTATAAATGAAATAGATTAAAGCGCATTAAGCCGGCAGAGTGTGAGGGTCATGGCGGCTCGTAAGCTTACACCTGCTATCATGTCCGGGATGAGGATCCGTCACTCATCTCGGTATTGGACAAAGGAAAGGAGAGAGTAATATATTTAGCATTTAACAGCAGCGGTGATGAGGTGAGTGCCAGTGATCGCTGGCGCGCCTCTCATTTCTCATGACCACTCCACGAGAGGCTGCTGGGCAGCGCTAAAAAGGACAGAGCGGCGCTGTTAAGAGAGGAGATAGTCACTCCGACAATCATTCCAGTTGTTTTTTCTTATCTCGGTTGTTTTGTCATACATTATTGCGGTCATATTACTCCATTAATTAATACTATAAATATATTTCCACGCTTCAGAAATCCGCATGTGCTGCCGCAGTGTTTTCATTGCCTGTTTGATCAGTAACTGTCTCTCTGCGTAGCAGTTTATAAAGACAGCTAGCATTTTACAAGTTTATTTCTTTTATCGGCAAGAGTTACTTACGTCAGAGAGAGAGTTTCTGGTGGTCAATAGAGGAGGAAATGGAAAATTAACATTGCTGCTGTTTAATTACAATGGCGAATCCATCATGGCGGAGAAACCTACATTTGATTGATTTAATCACTGATTAGAATTCTAATCCCTGATTTGTTCTTCTAGATTTAAAATTAAGCAGTGCAACAACATGATTTAAAGTAAAACCCAGATCAACACATTTTTGGTTAGCTCTAATCTTTGCTTAATTTAATCCTTATTGGTGCAACCCACCCTTTAAGTCTAAGATCTGCCAGCACAGCTGCACCTTTATTAAAATATTTCTTACAACGCTTTAGAGGGTCTTTTTAAACATCTGAGCACTTTTTGACTCCAAAGTTCTCCAGCAGTGGGAACTGTAAGCATGATTTTTCATGTCAAGTCATGTAGTTTGTTGAATTTTACAGGAAATTAAAATATGCTCCCTTAACTGAAAAAAGAAATCTGTGATTAAACAGACTCATAATTTAGAAAAATGATTAAGACGACCAACAACAGAGTATAAAACATATTCAAGGAGAATGACAAGGAACATGAAACTCACTTCACATCTTGCTCAAGAATGTCAACAGGCAGACGTGTCATATGTCGGTGTCTGATTCATAGTGCTTGTAAACAAAGCTTACCCAAAAGACTTAGTCAGCTTCTTTGTCCCAACAGGCTTATCGCTGTGCTGGAGCTCATAGAACACCCTCTGCAGGGCGAGGGGAACACTTTTAGAGGAATCATCTCCCTCAGTGGGCATCATATAAACCGCCTAGAAAGCAAAAACAAAGCAGGTTCTCTGACATATGCATAGCATCAACCTGTGCTTTTATTTTGAAAACAATATGCTTTTAAAGGTGCAGTGAGAGATTTTTAGCGGCATCTAGTGGTGAGGTTGTGAATTGCACCCCCCAACGCTCACCCCTCCCTTTCTGAGCACAGAGAAGCTACGGCCGACACAGGACAAAAATGACGTTGTCGCAGAGAGTGACTAGCGCTCTGTAGAGAAGTTTGTCCGTTTAGGGCTACTGTAGCAACATGACGGCGCAAAATTGCGATTTCAATGTAAGGGGACCCGCGGTGTATGTAGATAGAAATGGCTCATTCTAAGGTAATAAAAACATAACAGTACATTAAGTTCTTTATACTCCACTGAAAACATAGTTATGTATATTATATTGCATTTCTGTCAATAGATCCTCAAATACTACACACTAGGGCTGAAACGATTCCTCGAGTAACTAACTCGAATACAAAAAAATCAGGGGCAAATTATTTGCCTCGAAGCTTCGTTTAGTCCATTTAACTACACACGGTCATGTTGCAGAAAAATGTGCTATGTCCGCGGTTATAGGCTATCCACGGACGCTGCGGATAACCCGCGTGTCGGGTGGTAAAATAATTTAAAAAAAACAACATTCCAAAAATTGAGGGTGGATGAGAGAAATCATTAATGTGTTGATTTTAATAAAGACGCAGAACTCATTTCACGGTAAAACGCAATGAACAAGTGTCATTCTTTTACTTTCGTTTTAAGATAATAAAAGGGACACAATGCGAGAGAGAGCGGCATCAGCACTGGTAATATAATTTAGTCTCGCTATTTTTAAATGAAGACAACTGTGTGTTGAGCTTCAGGATGCGACACTACACATTTAAGTTTCATTTGGGGCAGTTCGCGCGGCAGCTGAAGAGATACGAGCACTCAAAACACATGAAGCGACCAGCATGAACAGAGTTTGCACATGCATCACCGTCATTGTGATGCGAAATGTTTAATGGGACTTTATATACTTGATATCTCCAAAATGTACACCATTAAAATTCTCTCAAAGCTAAGCACAACAAATAGCAGAACAAACTGTAACTTTAGTGTGTGTGTGATGCGCAGGGCTCCTGCTTTCAGAGCTGTGTGCTTTCATTGATTTGCATAATTTAAATCTCACACTTTAATCATATTTATAGCTCCTAACTTAATAAAACAAGCTGTGTTACTACTGTGTTACCTCAAAATGTAGATCTGTATGTGCGATATACTTTATCTGAATTAAATACAAACATCTCTCTCTCGCTTTTGCTCACGTTCCAGCAATTACTCCTCCGTGTGCTATATAGGTTGTCGACCCTGGTTTAGGTTATTCAAGAAATCTAATTTCACCAAAGAAGATTTTTTTAAAGCAACCTGCTTTAGTGTAATGTTACGATAGCATCGCGCTTAACACTGAGAATTTGAATAATTGTAATGTGACGATCAGGTGCGGATATCTAAATCAGAGAAAATCATGTGCGGGTGGATGGTTTGTTTTTAACAGCGGATTCGGGTGATGTTAGAGCTGATCCGCGCATCTCGAAATGCTTCACATTTTCTTTCCACTATAAAATGAATCCCCATCCGGTGAGATGTATGACCCTAATAAGAGCCAAACATTACCAATAAGATTCAAAATATTGCCACACTTGGCTGCGCCTGAAAGCACACTGCATCCTCTCTCATCAACTCAACATAACGTATCTACTTCTGTTAGGTGAGGGATGCAGTAGTAAAGCAGGCTGTATTCCACTGGAGCTTACAGTAGGCAATGGAAAAATCAATTTGCAAAGTAGGACTAGTGTTTTTAATAGTCATTTAACTCATGCACATCACAAGAAAACATCATATAATTATATTCTGTAAGAATACTACAGATTAACAAAACCTTCTGATAGTGATAACGAAAGGCAGAAGTCTCACCCGCCGAAGCTGGTTAGTGAAAAAGAGAGTCTGTAGTAAGCTGTTCATATAACATGTGGCTCCTTGATTCTTCAACCCCACGTAACCAGTGTGTTTCTTTGAATCCCAGCTGTAAGTAAAACAGTGACATCAGATATCGTCGTAAAAGCTAGTCAACATTGAAAACATCACGAGAAATGACTTACGCCACGCCGTGAGGTGCATCGGCTTGAACATAGACCTCAAAAGTGACCTTATCATCCTCCACAAACCCCCGCTCTGGATCAGTCACATCCTGAAACCAAAAACATCAGTTTAACATCAGCTAATTAGCTCTGCTCCCCTCTGACAACACCAGCTCAGCAGAGACGTTCATACAAAACATGTTAACTTACACTCCATGACATGAAGTTGGAAAAGCCCCAGTCATTTTCCTTGTGGAAGAACAGGTGACTAATGCGGCGGCTGAATGATTTCTCATCATCTTTGTAGTTGATTATTTTGAGCATGGCTTGAGCATGGCATGACCAGGAGCTACATACGAGGAGGAAACAGTTAGTTAAATTAGGCTTGCTTAAAAAACTAAAAGTTGCTTCAAGTGAGAGAGAACTAGCCTTCAAGCTAGGGTTGCCAGGTCTTTTTTTTCTTCCCTACCCTAAACATTATTTGTAGCACGCCTCTCATCCAATAGTGGCAAATAGCACTGTGCTTTGTTACTTGTGGGTGTAATTAGCCTATTATATCTGAAAATAAATAGCAGTTTAATACCTTTGTTGTTAATTGCAACCAATATTATTGTGTACCAAATGAGAGGGTTCTCTGTATAGTTTGCAGCATTATTGGGGAGAGGTTTCTTTCCATAAGAAAAATCAAACTAGCGGTATTGGCTGATATCATTCTGAATAATCGGCTATTGGCATCGGCTGAGAAATTTAGTATCGGTGCATCTCTACATAAATATTTAAAAAATAGGGCAAAATATATTAACTTTAATATATATAAAACTTTACACAGAGAAATGGAGAATGAATAAGTCCATTAATTGAAGGTCATCAGTGAAATCTTTATACTAGAAAATGTAATGGCAGTGATTGCTTACGTAGAGTCGGACTCAGCATTGCACTGAAGGAAGAATCCAACGCTCTTCTGGTGAGGTCTGTCTGGGTAAAACCGGGGCATCACCATGATCTTCCAGGGCAGATTTCTCACGAAGCAGGGTGGGCTGAGCACAGACTCGCTCAGCCTGCTAAAACGCTCCACCACAAAGCGGAAAGTTGCTTCAGAGCGCCAGCTTGTGTCTGTTATGACGTGTTGTAATAAAAAATTAGAGCTGCAGATGTACTTCCATTCATAACTTGACATTAAAAAAAAAAATTAATTAATAATAAATATATATATAAAATGATACATTTTTATATATATATATATATATATATATATATATATATATAAATTAAAAAAAAAGTGTTAACATGCATGGTGAGCTTCATTATGTTCCTTACCATCCTCCATGTCCTCCTCTGTATTGTTGTGTCCGTCAGCCATAGCCACGTTCCCATTGATGACTGGATTTTGGGGAATTCTTGGAGGATCATCTGGGTCCCCAGCTGAAAAAGACAAAATGGAAATTCCCTTGTCAACTGTAATGCTAACATAAAAAGCACCAGGCCCATAAGATTTCTTGCAAGCTCACTCTGATTATGGTGCTACGCAGATCCACTGTGCAACAGGTACAGAGCATCTTTCAGCAAAAAAAATTGATTGTAAGAATTTAGCATGTGTAGCTCTATGTATTCTCATTTTATATATATATATATATATATATATATATATATATATATATATATATATATATATATATATATATATATATATATATATATATATATATATATATTCATTCATTTTTTTAAGCATGCCAAGCCACAATTAAAAACCACTGAGAACTGCCCATGACAAAGCTATATTTGCATCTGTAACGGTATTGTGCAATTACAATAGAACATAATTGTGTTTACAGCACATTCTTATATTGAATAAAAACTAAGCAAAAACACACCCAATGCGCATTCTTTATTCATCATTTTGTTTAAAAAAATAAAAAAATAAAAAAAGTTATATATCTGTGGTTCAGATCATAATGACTCGAGTGCACTTGAAATCTTAATAATGACTATCCAGGATGACTTGTGCTGCCTTTATGTGCTATCATAATTTTCATAAATACGAGTTTCCTAATCAGAAATTAGATATGAATGGCCTCACAACAAGTAATTTACATCTAAGAACTCAGAGATAATTGAGATACCTGAGTCGGGCAGGCCATAAACTGTAAACATGGCAGACTAGAGAACTATTGCTGTAGTGACAGTTTTATTTGTTTTCCCCACAACATCTGCATATCTAAAATAACCATTTGATGCATATTGTATGTATTTGAGACAGCAGGCATTCATTTGACCGAAAATTACAGAGTCAGTTTGCTGACGATTATCTCGATAGCATGATGAATGTATACAACACATCAATGTTTATATGGCTATCAATGTATGAAATCCACTGGACATTTACAAAATACACAGCCAATACAGTTTGGCTTTAAGATTTCCCCAAGAAATAGGCAAAAATTAACCATGGCGTCCTCCACGATTCCTATTCTTTCCGACAACTTGAACGCAACAAACTTGTAATTACGATTTCAAAGAGGGAAGTGCAAAAAAAATCTGATAACGCATGAAAGCAGCATAAAATGCACCAAGAGCATGCAAGACAAAACAAACAGGTTCTCTTCCTGTCTATAAGTGGGTTGTTCTTGGCTAGAAAAATATGCAACATGAGACAGACGTTTTGCGTTTTAATGAGGCCTGGATGAGTGAGACTAAAAACAGGCCAACCTGCATGCTTCATAGTGGCAATTTGCGTTTGATTTGCGCAATCTTAGGCCTTCGTGTGGCGCGATATGTTCATGTGTTGAAAGGTCTCAGTGCGGGTCTCTGGACAGCAGCATCAGAAACGCCCCCACACGTGCACTGCAGAACTTTGATGAAACGCAGCGCAAATTTTAGCGTCCGAAATACAATGAGTAAGCAATCACATTAATGTTCTAGAGCTTTTTAAGTGTTATAACCGCGATCGCGAGTGGACATGAGCCAAAAACAGACATGCAAGCCGTAATCATTAAAAATGGCGAGCGGTACCACAGCATGACTCGTTGTACAATGAAGAAGCAGAAAATCCCCGCGCGCTGTTGGTGGATCCCCACGCGCTGGCCTTGACGCACAGTCATTACGATGTCTAAAACACATCACGTCTAAATTTAAAGCTTACTGCATAGGTACTCCCCCCATATTATTAAAAAAATAAGGGTGTCGTTGAGAAATAGACGCTACATTAATGAGTACATTAATGTGTCGATTCTCTCGTTCACCCCCTCCCCCTCCATTCACATTTAGCCGAGCTGCTAACGTTTCCCTCCGCAAACCAAGCTCTTATTCCGGGCAAACAGTGTCATCCGACACTATCTAATGAGCAAATAAATTACTTGGATCGCGGATCCTTTGGTGAGCCATCATGTGCCGCGGGCCGCGCAGTCACCCAGATATAAACAAACATACGCAAGCAGGCCTCTCACGAGTCTGATCTGTGCAAAATACAGTCCACCATCTTGAAATAAAACTGCCATCCACTCCCCCTAATCGAGCTGCACAACTTAATTTGCGGATCACATCCAAAGCCAATAATAACAACAGTAACATTAATAAGACATTGTAACAGCCGAATGCAATTTAGCCGATTAGATATTGCACCGAAAGCTCGTCATCTTACATGTAGCTCAGGAGCGAATTATAGTTCAAAATGGTGCTGTTGTCCAGCAATCATCCGGTGATGCTGTTTATTTGACTCCACTAGCACTGAGCAGTCAAAAACACGGTGGCGGGACACGAGGATTTGCTGACTATGGATGAAAGTCATTCAATGAAGCCGCAACTTGTTTCAGAAATGTCTAAACAAGCAGATGTTCTGAAAGGTCACTAAACTGACCGATTAAACTAGCAAACTGGGCGAATGCCCCGTTTAATGCGCTTGTCAGATCACATCCACAGCAAACCCTTCTCTGTCCTTTAAATCACAACTCATACCACAAAAAAAAAAACAATATATTATTGACTTACGTTTATCCATTCTGCATGCGAATACGGTTTCGTCCATCTAAATAACCAGCTTATCTGTGAGCATTTACCCCATAGTGCTTTTCAAAAGTTCCCCACAGGATATACAGGTGTACGCCAAGGGGCTCTTTACATAATCAGATGAAAATCTGACACAGTTTGGTAGATAGGAAGGCTTAAAGATGGGCTGCGCCACGTTAATGCAGGCAGCATATAATGTAGCCAAACGCTAATAGAACAAAATCCACCTCGCATAACGGTCACATAAACAGTATTATTTAAATTAAAAAAACCGTTACTGGGTTTCTAATAACAACGCAGCAGTGCAATATAACTCAGATGATGAGGTAAATAAAAAAAAATGATGGACTTTTTGCTGACTGGCTGAACTCATCATGCAGCGAGGTAACGGTTAACGTTAGCTGCTGGCTAACAAGCTATTGGGGTCAAAACATGCGACAGAGTGGTTTGCTAATAAACAGTTAGCTAGTTAAATACTGGGTTTAATGTGATAATGTTGGCTGTGATATTTAATTAAAGGCTGTGAGCTTTTTATTTTTGCTCGAGGCCTTGACGTACCCTCCATCTCCATGTCCTCGGGCTCGCTGAGCTGCTGCTCGCCGGCTTTCTGTTGCTGCTGCGTGTGATGGTGGTTCATGTTGGCGGCTGTTAGGATGGGAAGATGCCTGGGCTCTTTGTCTCCCTCGGGCCGGTCTGATGGCGGTTCCGCGGGCAGAGGCTGGTGGGGAGTCGGAGGACGCGGAGGTGGGGTAAACAGGTCGAGCCTTTGCGGCTGGGCCTGCACTAAGACAACCTCGGCCTTGTCTGCTGTCAGCGCCGGGGATGGAGGAAGGGAGGCCGGTGGGGGAGCAGGCAGAGAAACGCGGACGTATTTGCTCGCTATTCGCCCAATCTCGGCGCCTGTGTGAAGGGATGCTAACGTTAAGGATAGTCGGTGGCCTCGGGCTTTTGCTTCACGAAGGCCCGATGAATGAAACCCCGGCTTTCCCCCGTAGAAGTGCAGGGCGAATGCAACTCACAACAACCTGCAGCCGAGGAAAACACAGATAGCCCAGCTGAAGCTAGCAAAAGTGATAAAACAAGAAACAGCGCAACTCATGCGCCTCCGAGAGATTATTTTAAATACAACTTTCCCTGCAATATTTCCAGTCCGTGTGCTCCTCCGATTGTCCCTCTTCTAGGGGGGAGCGAAGAAAAAACCTATCCATTCAAACCAGACTCTAATGTGAAATCGCACTAATTTAGAAGTTTAAACTCACAAAGATGTCCGCGTTTCGCCTCGCCGTTATTAGTGAAACTAATCTGAACCCCTAACGCCCAATTGCACACTGAAGCTGCATCCCAAACGGCTATTTAAACAAGAAAAGATAATTTTGCCCGGTCACGGCCAGAGCCTCTCTCACCCGCTCCCGTGGTTTATGGTGTTCAGTTTGAGGTAAAACTCAAAATGGCGGTCGCGCTCCTCTCTGAAATGTCACATCCGCATGGAGATCCAAACAGTGGCGCACACCGCGAGCGCCATAAACACAAATGCTGCCTCACACTAGAGTTTATTGAAACTTTTCTACGTTTTTTTGTTGTTGTTTCATATTTTGTTTTACTGACAGCAGCATCCAGGTTATGCAGTTATATGGGTTTTGTAAAATTACGGAATTGTGTAGTTGCATTTTTTTCTCAAATAGTCTTATAAATAAATAAATATATAGCAAAAATCGCTCATTGATTTTTCTTAAGACATGGGACTTGTTAAAAAACACTTGTCCTTAGACCATTACACAACACTTCATAGCCTACAGATTCAAAAATAGGTCTGTATTAAACATATGAGTTTGTTTTTATTCATTTTAAGTAATTTTAAATAAATAGTTTGAGATAATTTCCCTCATTTTAGCTATAGGGCTTATATCTACTGCATTTAATACATCTGTATTATGCAAAATACACTGTCAACACAGTAAAGATTTATTGTGACCATTTATTAGATGTCTCTTAAAATTGTTTGGAAACCACGTAAATTCATTCTATGAAGTTGGATTATTCTAATAAATATTTAACATTATATTTTTGTCTGATAGTGTTGACCATATTGAATGATCGAGCTGATTTCTCTGGCATGACCATGGTGTTGATATGTTCAGTCCATTTCCTACTACAACATTGTAAGGTCAATATGGGAGGTGTGTCAGAGGGGGGTTTGGGAGGTGTGTGTGAGGGGGGTTTGGGAGGTGGACTTAATTGCGCAAAAATATTGGCATTGAGGACAAGCAGCTGCATGGGTCCTGCTGCATAGTCATTCATGTTTTGAAAATGTTACAGAATTAAACTCTTCTCTGCAACTAATCTGAAATAAAATAAAAAATAATGATCTGTATTCTGTAACGACTGCATGTCTTATGGTTAATAAATTAACATGAACAAGGTGTTTGTGTTCTGTTTCAAATACTTTTATTCTCAGCCAAATAAATTTAGACAACACCAATTCAAGTGCGCAGTCTTATCAGTATCCTTCGATTAACTTTTGCTCAGTGAAGCTCCTTTTGTTTTTAAAGAGGAAATAATTACTTGATTTCACAATAAAAGCTCATAGTAATTCCTTAGAGGTGACTGTGCATTAATACAATTGTTTCACACCTGGAGCCCTTCAGTGTCCTTGCATTCATTTAATATATTTTCTATATAAGTACAATTTGACTACAGAATAGACAGATGTTACATCTACCTGTGTGATAACATAGCACATTCATTACTGTGGTCTATTTTTTTTTAAATAAACTATACATATGTGAACTTGTCAGCTCAGCATAAATGCAAACAAAAGAGTGGAAATGTGTGGAGCTGAAATTGACAGCTGTCCACATTGCATTATGTTTAATATTAGGCTACATATCTTATTTAACAACATTTGTACACTGTGGGTCAGAACGCTGAACTATTTTTTTACAAGACTTTGTACAATCCTAGAAAATATTTTCTAAAGTTTATATACTAAATAGGATGGGATTTCCTTTAATAGTTAGTTAATAGTCTAGAATTTTACTTCAACTTTCATCCTGTTCATGCGGACATTGTAATGCAAAGTGCTATAATATAACAGCCATCAAACCTTTTTACACAGTGTAAGAGAACTGTTATGACCGGTTTTAATTTACATTTATGTATTTGTCTTATCCAAAGCAACTTTGCATTAAAGGTGTACATTTTATAATTGTATGTGTTTCGTTGGAATCAAAACCAGTGACCTCAGTGTTGCTAGCGACAGGAATGCTACAAAGTAGCCTATATTTTGAAAAGATTTTCAATGGCATTTACTACAATTGCTTTTAACATGCTTTTTACACTAAGAGCTTTTATCTTCAAACTTGCTGCCTACAGGTCTGAAGTGGTTTAGCCTACTCACAATAACACCCACTTGCTCAGAAATGTAATCAAAGCATTATTTATAAAATCCTTGTTTGAGCAAAATTCACGCTCTGCAAGCATATCTGAACAGATTTTGAGTTTCCAGCTAAACCTGCATTGTTAAATTTACCTACAAGAATGCATATGTGGGTCAAATTAATTATTTGACATTAATCAAATAAATTAGGGCTATTTTACAAGCTTTACATTAACTACACGCGTTTTGAGTTTTTAAAGCTAATGTTAGCATGTAGCACGACATACAGTAGGCCTATATTAGGCGGTAACTGTTCAGTTTGGTTCGGTCAAAGATGGTTCAGTGTTATACTTTTCAAGTGGTGCTCGCTGCAGAGCCAAATGATGAACAGCCCCCCCTCTCTGGACCTAATGGGTGGAGCTCAACCTAATTAGATTTAGGGATAGGGTAAGGTTAAGGTTAGGGTGTGGCTGGACCTTCAAGCACCACCCATTATGTCCAGAGGGGGAGCTGGATGTTAGGCTCCACCCATTGGCTCTTATGCTTTTTTTCTATGATCAGAGAGCAACAGCTTTAATACGGGCATGCGCAAAACAAGTGGGCGTGTTTTAAATATGATCCGCCCACATCGAGGAATGCGCAGGGCAAACGCGATCCTCTAACCGGGGTAGGCAGCTACAGTCCTGGGTAATTACATTTCGGCGTCACAAAAGACAAAACATTTCGTTTTAATTCAGACCTGTAAGTCCAGAAATTAAGGAAATTAACCGACATTGATCAGGTGTTGTATGATTTCAAAAACGCGAATTAACCCACAAGAGCAAGAAATTACTCCAAAAAAAACGAGCAGAAGTTCACCGAAGTTTCTCAGTATTCATCATGGAGGAGAAGAAGGAGGAGAGCGAAGCGGAGATCCACGAACACGGACCCGAACACTGGTTCTCCAAATGGGAGCGCCAATGCCTGGCAGAGGCCGAAAGGGAAGAACCGAACGAGGAGGCGGTGGACCAGAACCAAGAGAAACTGTGGCATCTCTTCCAGAATTCCGCTACGGCGGTAGCGCAACTTTATAAAGGTCTGTGGGCAGAGAAAGAGACCCCGTAAGCGGCCCACAGACTTCCAGCAGCTCGGCTAAAAAGACCTTTCGCTTCTAGAAAAATATCGCGTAAACTTGCTGTTTTTCGACCGAACCACACCTTTCGATCAAAGAACACGTACCACTATCATTTAGCCACTAAAGTCATCAAAAGCAGCGTTTTATGCTTGTTTTTGACCGTGTGAATGGTAATTAGCTTTAGCCGCGCCGGTCTGGCTGTGTTTGACAGTTTGTTCGTTGTTATTATATTGGCCTTGCTATTGCTAACCGGCTAGCCTGAAAGCCGGATAGTTCGCCCTTTAATACGATATTTTTGTTCCTTTCTGCTAAACTATCTGTATAGGAGTAACTGGTTTTAAGTGTAACACATTTACATTTTATAGTCTTATAAAATAACTCCTTTTGACAAAGCCCTGTCGGTTAGTGTGCTAGCTTGTCCTATTGTGGCTGTTCCAAAACCTACACTCAACTGCCGACCTTTGAGCAACATAGGCATGTTAGAAGACACGTATGTTGCCATTATATGCTGTCCAGGTTGGTGCTTGCTGTGGTTTGACACACAGCCATTGTCTGGATTACATGAGTATCTGAACTCGCTCTTAAAGGGATAGTTAGTTCACCCTAAAATGGAAACTGACATTATTTACTGGCTGTTATGTTGTTCCAAACCTCTATGAAGTCCTTGCTTTATGTGAAACACAAAAATAAACGTTAGGTACCGACAGGCACGGTCACCATTTGCTTTTGTTCTTTCATAATCTTCTGAACTGATAAGTGCATCTTTTTCTTTAGTTGGTTATTATAAAAAAATGCTATAGTATAAAGTGGATATTTAGTGTTTTTATATATATATATATTTTACACACACACACACACACATATATTTGTAAAAAAAAGTTAGAACATTTTTTTTTTCCCTCTAGAAAAAAACAAATATGCTCTTTAATCCTTTAATGAATATTCTGTCGTTTTTTACTAACTTTTATGTTTTTCAAAACCTTGCATGAATTTAAATGTTAGGTACCTCAGTCACCATTCACTTTCATTGCATCCTTTTCCATACAGAAGTGAATGGTGACCTAGACTGTCGATCACTAATATTCTTTTATTAAGTGTACCTTATAAATGTAGCAATAAATTAGCAATTTTAATGGTTAGACACTTAATGTCTCTTCGAAAGTAGTATGGACATGGTTTAATCCAATGCAAAACCATCTGATTTGACATGTTTTCTAACCATGTAGACAATACATTTTCCATGATTCCCTAAGTCTTATAGTGTAAAGATATAACAATAGAAATCCTGTCTGAATACTTTTCTGGATCTAATTTATTTTAGTAATCTCTGTTGTCTTTAAGGTCACATGAGTGCCCCTGATTTTTTTCCTGTCTTGCAGATCGAGTGTGTCATCAGCAAGGACCGTCATTGTGGTCTCCATTTCAGAACGCTGCAACTGCTGTGACTAATCTTTATAAAGGTATTAAAGATTTGGGTTTGCACATATCTAGTGCCCCACACTGTTGTTTGTTGTATAAATTGCATAAATAATTAAATGTGAATGTGATCTGTTCAACAGAGAGTGTTGATGCACATAAGAGAAGCTTTGACTTAGGAATCCAGATTGGTCATCAGCGACGTAATAAAGATGTTTTGGCCTGGGTCAAAAAGCGAAGGAGAACTATACGAAGGGAAGATTTGATAAGTTTCCTATGTGGTAAAGCGCCACCACCAAGGACTTCTAGAGCTGCCCCCAAACTGACTGTCATGTCTCCTAACCGACCGCCTTCATCGGACTCAGTATCATCTGTAGAGACTGATTTACAGCCCTTCTGTGAGGCCATAGCACTACATGGTAAATATCACTGCCCAATCATATACAGAGCTGACTGAACATGATTATCATATGACATTGCACATTTGTGTCTCAACATTTAGTGACTGCACTGTGTAGTCTAGAAAGGGTGGTTGTTTAAAATGCAATAGCATTAGCTCAATATAAAATTGATTTTTTTTTTTTTTTTTTTTTTTTTTCTTCTCCCCTCCCCAGTGCCGGTCAAAAGTTTGGAAACATTACTATTTTTAATGGTTTTAAAATAAGTCTCTTATGCTCATCATGCATTTTTTTTTGATGAAAAATACAGTAAAACAGTAATATTGTGAAATATTATTACAATTTAAAATAATGGTTTTCTATTTTAATATACTTTAAAATATAATTTATTTCTGTGATGCAAAGCTGAATTTTCATCAGCATCATTACTCCAGTCTTCAGTGTCACATGATCCTTCAGAAATCATTCTAATATGATGATTTGATACTCCGTTATTATCGGTGTTGGAAACAGTTGCTGCTTAATTTTTTTTTTTTTTTTTTTTTGCAACCTGTGATACTTTTTTTTTTTTTTTTTTTTTTTTTTTAAGGATTCATTGATGAATAAAAAGTTAAAAAGGACAGCATTTATTTAAAATTTGCAACTTTTTTAACAATACAAATCTTTACTATCACTTTATCAATTTGACACATCCTTGCTGAATAAAAGTATTAATTTCTTTCAAAAAAGAAAGAGAGAAAATTACTGACCCCAAACTTTTGAACGGTTGTGTATATTGTTACAAAAGATTTCTGGTGTTATTTAACTTTTTATTCATCAAAGAATCCTGAAAAAAGTATCAGGTTATAAAAAAATATTAAGCAGCACAACTGTTTCCAACATTAATAGTAAATCAGCATATTAGAATGATTTCTGATCTGATCGTGTGACACTGAAGACTGGAGTAATGGCTGATGAAAATTCAGCTTTGCATCACAGAAATAAATTATATTTTAAAGTTTATAAAAATAGAAAACCATTATTTTAAATTGTAATAGTAAAATGTTAAAAAGATTAATGCCAGCATGTAAATGAGTATTTTATAAATAATATTTATATATTTACATTCATGGTTGAAGTTGTCAAGTTGAGATGTGTATGCTGTCAGACATTTTAAAAGATCATTTTCTCCATTGACCCTCACATGGTTCAAGTACAAGGATTGCATGACACTACCTTCCATAGTATTTTTTTAGAGTAAGATATCTGGTTGAAAGGTTTATTTTCAAGCACAGCATGTCATACCTCTACAAACACTGCAGCACTGCAATACACTAGAAACATAGTTGTGTTCACATTACCTACAGTTCTTACCATCTGTTATAGAGTATTTGTAAAATCACAGCCAGCTAAGCCCACCACAAACATGTTTAAAATGTATCATTATTCATGGGTAGCAAATGTGGCATTGACACTTTAAATCTCATCTTTTCCAGGTCTAAGTGGAGCAATGGCCGGCATCAGCGTCCGCTCAAGCACTCCCGGCTCTCCGACTCACGTCAGCGGCAGCTCAAATGCAGGACGCAGACGGAATGGACTGCATGATGTGGACTTGAACACTTTCATATCGGAGGAGATGGCCCTCCACCTTGGCAGCGCGGGCACCAGGAAGCGGACCTCGGTCCAGTGCGCCGACGTCATCACAGACTCCCCAACCCATAAACGCAACAGAATGCTCTGAGCTCAGTTGTTGTTCTGTATGCTTTGTGCTGCTTGAAATAAAAGCCACTTAATCCTCAACAAATGCGTTCCCTCAAAAGAAAACAAGGAGCGCAGTACACTTGCATATTGAGTACAGTATGGCATACGGTGGAGGCTAGTCCTTAACGCTCCATGCATGTTGACTTGTTTCTTTTTGCGCTTATCACAAATGAATCTCATCAGTCAAGTGACTGCATAATTTTTTGAATTGTATGATGCTGTCAGTATCCAGTTTATTGGAAACGTATTAACTACAAGATTACAACATCTAAATAGGCTATTTTTAGTTAGTTGCGCTTCCTAGCATTGCCAAGCTAATAACTCGATGTTTGTTTTCAGATAATAATGTCAGCATCAGCAATTTCCCATCAGCATATTTTCAGTTTTTCTTTGCTCTCATTGAATGGAAGTTCTGTTGTGATCATTTTAGAAATGTGCAACGTTATTGGTCGTAATTGAAACTGCTGCTGATCTAAACGTTTGTGTGAACTTGAGATGGTTGCAATAATGATTTTGCACTAATGCATTCAGCCAGACCTGTTGTTTTTTTAGGAACCATAAAGTCATCAATAGAAATGCAATGAAACGAGGCTTATGATAAAACGGTGCAATTGTTGACATTTTACATTTCAAGGCTGTTGTGATTTGGTTTAGTGGTTAGGGGAGTCTGTGCTATAAGAATGGCTTTCTCTCAGGAGAGGTATACTGAAGTAGAGGGAAAACTGTGTCGTCTTGAAATTAAAGTGTCCTTTAAGTGCTTTTCAAATCCAGGCCAGAGGATTTGGAGAGTTGCACATGTACGGCCTCGCTTTGTACTGATATATAAAAGTCAAGCTGGATTCTGACCCCTTAGAAGTAGAAATATATGTCAATATGAGTCCCTGGGCGATCAGAGTGTGTGCTCCTTTGGCTCTGCAGGGCTGGAGCTAATGCTCTCATATATCACTCTTCATCTAACATTATGGATTTTCTTTTTGCCCTTGTCTTTATTTCTTGATATAAGATGCTTTATGTAGAATGACCAATTAGATGATATGATCCTCATGTTGACACTTCTAGATTAATGAGTGTTGGCATTTCAGAAAATGCTGGTGGTGGGGAATCATGATGTGGAGTGTATGTTCTGTCAAACCCCAATCAAACTGCTTTATGCAGACATATTTAGTTACAAATGTTTCAGAGAGTTTGCTTTTTGTTTCTGTAATATGAATATTGGCTATTTGGTTATTGATTTTATGATTAATTTGACAGACATTTCTTTTCCATATAAATGAACATCTAATATTGATTGATCTAAAAAAATGTTTATCATTGATTGAATTGACATGTAAGGCATTTAATTTATTTAAAGGTCAGGATGTAAAGCTAACATTTTGTAAAAGTCAAGTTGGAAAGTAAAATAGTCTAGATTATCCAGAATATCATAATGAAACCACAGATGCCATTTTTGAAAAACTTGCAAAAGTTATAGGCTAAGTTATTAAAGTTACATTTGTATATTCACATCAAGTGTGTATGTTTTGTTTACAGTATTTTAACGAAAACAGAATTTGTCACACTTAAATGGGTCTTTAAATATCTATTGTGTCATAGCACTAGAATTTGCACATAACTGCTCATGTATGTAATGCATAGTTGTGAGTTTTGCTAAACTGTTCAGGTGAAAGCCAGAGGCACAAGTGATTGCAAAACCTTCCTGACAATCTAAACCTTTACTTGATTGTAAACCTATCACACACAGATGGAAAATATTTCAAATCACTGTGATTCTTGTGAGTTTTGTCATTGGCATGGGCTGTATTTGTTGTGAAGTGCTTCAGTAACTGATGCTCAACTGCCCTCTTGTGGTAATTAATATACTAACACAGAAAATAAGTCGACATAAAATAGTTCAGGGGTCTGTCAGTCTAAAACAAATTTTTGTGAACAAAATGAAAATATGCACTAAACAAAAATACATTATTAAACAAACTTTAGCAAAAGCTAAAGTTCAGCTAAATGTTTCATTGTCATATTGTACTATTTTAAATGAAATGATTTTAATTATAATATATATGCCTGATTCCCCTATTTATTTTAAAATGTTAACTCTCTAACATGAACCCTTTAACATAAACATTTTGAATGAAAGCTTAAACATTTGCATTTGTAAACTTTTTAAACTGCATTTGCACAAAACCCCAATCCTCATAGAAAATAAATAGAAAACAACAACAACAGCAGCATTTTCACTGATCATTTGTTGAAAAAAGAAGAGATTCGGGCCCTATTTATACATCCTTTTTATAGATAGTATCATCTATTTCATCATGGTGTAACTTGTAGGAGTTTAACAGTCCAAAAAATTATAGAACTTTGTTAATTCAGATGAAAGCTGAAATTATGAAATACCGATAAAATACACACGTAAGAGGAAGCAACTTCATAAATGGGTGATTCTATAATTGCAGGTACATTTGGTGTCCAAAATCATTCTTTTTTTCTGCTTTTTTCAAATGGTTATATTTTTAATTATTGTAATAATTTTGTACTCATTGTCATGGATCACAAGATGTTACATGCCATAAAAATATAATATCTGCAAAAAGTGTCTATTTTCTAGCTGAAAATCATGATTTCTTCTTGTCCGAATTAGTCAGTGTATTTTTCCCTATGATGTATCATTGTGTAATCAAAATATTTTATTTTACTTTTCTTTTGGCAGTATTTCATTTATTTTATTTATAAGCCCTACATAGTCATTTTCCTAATTCTACAACCTTAAATTGTTTAAAAATAACTGATCTTAAAAAAATCTAATAAAAATGTCCATAAATCTTGTGTCAATTCTGTTACTGTACCATACTTTGCCTTTAAATTGGTGGTGATGTCACTTTCCCTCTTCATTAAATCAGTGTCTGCATAGAATGGGGAAACATGAAACTGGAAAGCGTGACAAATGTGGTCTA
Source organism: Coreius guichenoti (assembly GCA_039654105.1). NCBI lineage: Eukaryota > Metazoa > Chordata > Actinopteri > Cypriniformes > Gobionidae > Coreius > Coreius guichenoti. The sequence continues at coordinate 29,982,012 of CM077171.1, forward strand.
GCAGAATCAGTAGAACATGTACTCATAAAATGTGATGCATATATGAAAGAGCAAGATTTCATTTAACTCAAGCTTTAAGATCGCTGGGAATAAATGATTTGTCTGTTCAGGTTCTGTTAGGAAATGGCCCAATTCAATCAAGAATATTTAATGAATTATTTATTTTCTTAAAAGAAACAAGACTGATCAATAGAATTTAAGATACCATTGTAGTAGGTTTTTTTTTCAAATTAAGTATATCTTCCCAAACATTAGGCACTCCACACTCCTATCCAGTAGATGGCGGGAATGCACCGTTTAAGTTGGTCTGCCAACCGCCATTAAACACCAGAAGAAGTCACTTTCTCTCACTGATAAGATCTGAAGCACTGAAAGGTATGTGTGCTCTCTCTGAGAAAATATTTTAAAGGGATAGTTCACCCAAAAATGAAAATTAGCCCATGATTTACTCACCCTCAAGTCATCCAAGGTGTATATGATATTCTTTCAGACAAATAAAATTGGAGTTATATTAAAAAAGTCCTGGCTAATCCAAGCTTTATAATGGCAGTGATTGTTGTTCTGTTTTTGAAGTCCATAAAAATGCATCTGTCCGTCATAACGTGCTCCACACGGCTCTGGGGGGGTTAATAAAGGCCTTCTGAAGCGAATCGATGCGTTTGTGTAAGAAAAATATCCATATTTAAAACTTTATAAAGTAAAGTTCCGGCCGATCGCCTTCCGTATTCAATTTATGGAAAAAGTGTTGAAAGTTACGCTCGTCAGACGTAGCGTAAGCATTTTGAACTGCAGAAGCACTTTCAACACTTTTTCCATAAATTGAATACGGAAGGCGATCGGCCGAAACTTTACTTTAAAAAGTTTTAAATATGGATATTTTTATTAACCCTTTATTAACCCCCCCCCAGAGCCGTGTGGAGCACGTTATATGACGGACAGATGCATTTTTATGGACTTCAAAAACAGAACAACAGTCACTGCCATTATAAAGCTTGGATTAGCCAGGACTTTTTTAATATAACTCCGATTTTATTCGTCTGAAAGAGGAATGTCATATACACCTAGGATGACTTGAGGGTGAGTAAATCATGGGCTAATTTTAATTTTTGGGTGAACTATCCCTTTAAGCTAAAAAAAGAAGAGTTATTTTGTAAAACGTCAAAATTGTTACCACAATATCAAAAGGAAAACAGACTTTATCACTAATCACACAGTTGTTTAAAAGTATTTTATTCATTATTTCATTAGTGCCATGTGCTCTTAGCATTTATGCTAGCGAGTGGAATTTTTAGCTAAAAAGTTTAAAATTGTCAATCCTGTTACTGTCAAACACTGTTACCAATGTTAAGTCTACACATTGCCTAATTTGTCTGTAACAGAGTTGACAAACAATACTATAAAGAAATTACTTTTTTTCCATTTAAAAGTAAAAAAAGGAAGTAACTTTTGTTTGGCAAGCACTGATTTATTAAAATTGAATATATTTTCAATAAGATACTGGAAAGTATTTCTGTTAGTGAACAGTTTTTTTTCCTTAACTTTTTGAAATGCAAAATGTATCTCCAATTATAGAATCACTCAAATGCTTAAATATTAGTGTCATTTGACCTCTGTCTTAGAAGTTAACAGCTCAAGAAGCCTTAATAATTTACATGAAAGTAAGAGGGTCATTATTTCAAGAATGTAATAAAATTAAAAGATTGTTCAGCCGTTTGAATGACACTGCACAGGACATTTTCTTCATTAGATTTCCGAGGACCTGATGAAACTAAGATGAATTGGTGTCAGGTGGTTTGGGTGAAGGGAAGGTCACTATATCAACCAATTTTAGCTGTGTCCCTTCTGTATGGCTGCTTTACAGTTTGTGTTTGAGAGACACTGTATATGACGTCATGTCTTTGCACAGGGGAGTTTCAGGCTGATGACTGCAGAAAACACAACACTGGATGGCGCTGTTAGCACAGCCGTGTGACCAACGGCAGAATTTGGAAAAGGGCAAAATTCCAATCATCAAGCACATAGAAGGTTATATTCAGCAGGCTCTAATTGGCAAGGAGATGAATGTAGTTCTATGACAAAACGTGTGTTCATTTAAATGGTTATTAAGGGGAAATAATAGCAAATAGCAGCAACATCAAGCATATAGACTCACATAGGCTACATAGTAAGGATGAATTATCTGAAAGTGCTAATGGGACATGAAATGGAAAATGTGTCCTTGTGGGAAGCAAGGAATAAAAGATTCATTCAGTGATTCATTTTCACCAATAATAACACTTTTTTTTAAGTATATATGACATATAAAATCGATAGTTTGGCTATAGCCACCAAAAATTACACCAATTTTAATACTATAGCATATAGGCTAACTAGTTATTTAGCACCATTATGACTGTCTGCCCAACAGTTGATCTGATTCAAGGGTAATTGGCAGCTTTGTGGGCAAATGGCAGATGTTAGCAAATGTTAATTGTCATTTAGCAGATGCTTTTTATCCATTGTGTCTCACTAATTGCGGTTACTGCCTACCCCCTTGGAGCAACCTGGGGTTAAATGCATTAGCACATGAGAACAATGGTGATTTTTATCACAGTAGCCTATTCCTCCACTTCCTGGGACACCCTAGGCCTAGGGGATCAACAAGCTTGAGGGGATATGCATGATTTGACTGAGCCCCGGTCTGGTATTTTATGCAATTGGTCATCGGCTCATATGCCCTGTAGGCTATGTATTTTGCATAGTCCATTTTTGCACTCCTGGTCACCCCAACAAGTTAAAGTTTACATACATAGATGTATAAATATGATATAGGATCATCTGTTGTACCTCAAGGTGGTACTAATATATATTGCCTGGTTGCCTTTTGACCTTTATTCTTTTGAATTTTTTGTATCTAATGCTTTGCCCAACACACACTTTTGAATTGTGGTCTAATCTCCATCTGAGCGGGTGTAAATGAAATGTAACATTCTGTAGTGAATTACATTGGCTATCTCTTGTTCTATAGCAGTGATGTAGGAGTGAATTCAGTGTGTATCAGGCACCGACCATGAACAATTTATGAAACCCATAAACTGAGCCTGACAAGAAAGTAATACCGGGCAACAAACCGCATTTAACTTACTCATTTCACAGCTCATAGATCCAGATTGTGACAATGACCTGTGGCCATGTAATGAGGTCAGATATATCAAGCACTGTGCACATGACGTTTATGAGATGTTCATGAAACTGTATTTTGGCCCTGTTATGCGTGTGAATGAACAAGTGGTTGCTCATATGATCATGATCACTATCTTGAGGTATGCAAGTACATTCAAAATCAATAACTGCATCTGCACATGGATATCAGCTCATTTTTTAACTGTCCTAATATATCATATCTAGTTTAAGATGTTATGAAAATGTCGCTACAGATGCAAATAATCTTCATCACACATTTTCAGAAGCAGATGACTTTTTATTTCAAATGTGCACATCAGTTTTGATATTATTATTATTATTAAATTATTAATTATTAATTATCTGCATGCAAAATTTGGTGACTTTTCAGCATAAAGGGACAGAGTTATACGTAGCTGTTTAATAAAGAAGAATATAAAAAAAAGGGAAAAGAAACAGAACCTCCCACCAAAAGCAATAGAGCTCCAGCAGCTTTATTGCTTGGACCCAAAAATAAAGGGATATGAAAACAAAGCAGTAGGCGAATAAAGAAATTAATAATATGCTGCTGCTAGTCAATACAACAAATACCTCCTAAAATCAGAAACAAACACAATCTGACTCAAAGCTGGCATTAGGCAAGGTTTTGATATATTCCTAATTCCATCTGAATCATTCATTATGTGCACTGCTCAACAAAGGAGGGTACAGTCACAGAAGCAGAGGAGCCCTGAAGGTCTAGAGCGCTGGGGACCATAGCACATGCTTTTCTGCATTAATCCCCATTTCCAGACATCAGGCTTTGACAAGTCTTCTATTTTCTTTCACTGTCTCGTTGAATTTAATGAAAAATGCAACATCACTTTACCATCCTGAACTTCCTTGGCTGCAGACCTTAAATTATGGATGCTGCCCTCAGAGCTGATCTATGAGCATAAAGTGATGCACAAGGCATGAAACATTGGAGAACTTTTTTTTATTATTTTATTTGTGGGTCTGTGCAGTAGTTCCCATCACATTATTTGCCTCTTTTGAGATGTTACGTGAAAGTCCCTGCATACATCAGACTAATGGAACGTTCCAGATGAGTTATGTTACATGACAGCTTGTTCGGTGACCGAATACAATCAGTCAACAGACTGATTGTACAGAGAATTCATAGTGTAAATGCACTTATTCCCATATGTGCTTATATGTGCTAACCTATGGTATCACGATCATTCCATTTTGATGCCCCGGTATTATTGGAGGATTAGGTTTGAAAGACATTAGATTTGATGATATAACACATTCTCCAACTCTCTAAGTTGGGTTGCATATAAAATAAAATATACAATTGAATTACTGAAACATTAAAGTACAAGATTAGATTGTAGATAGCAGTATGCTGTATAACCCAATTGGCACGTAGCCCTTTAAAAAATGCTGTGACTAAAGAGTCCACTATATCTTCTATAGAGTGCATGCCCTCTCTAATGGAAAACTTTAAGGCTTGTCTTTGCCAATGAGAGTGGATGCTTGCCATGTGAAATGTCTAAATTATTGAGTCATTGGTTTGCAGCTCATCTGATTGTTTTAAAAATGCATTACCTCCCATGTAGGGAATTTAGATAAAATCGAAAGTCTATTATTAAGAAGCTTTTATTGAAGAGAAATTGTGGGCTTATTAGTTAGTGGTGCTTGCGAAGCAAGGCATCACTATTGTTCTTCTCCATACTTATTATTCTTCTTCCGGACAAAATTTCGGCACGCTACTCCTCCCACACCGTTTGTCCTAGACCCACGAATGAGGCGTCAAATCGTGCGGCTTATTCGGGAATGGTGTGCTATATCTCTTCTAAGCGATCGGGTGTACGATGTTCGCCTAAGGGGCGAAAAAGTAGCCAAAAAATCCCATTGACTTAACATTGTGGCGAACTTTGACGACTCATAACTCTGAGAGAGGATTTCATAGAAACTCGTGACTTACCACATTTGAAGAGGCTGGCAGGCTCTGTCAGAACATACATCGCAATGGGGTATAAGTTGTACCCCTGGGGCGCAAGAGCGGCCCAAATTTCCCCATTGACTTACTATGGGGAGGGACGTCCCATTAAACGCATGTTTTTTTTTTTTCCTACTATGGTAACTTGCATAGGGATTTTGTATTGACCACAGCTCTGGATCACAGTGTCACAGAGACAAGGGGGTGGGCTCAATTTACTCAGGCAACCAATCACTATCTCATACTGGACCGTGGTCAATCATGGTAAATCATGCTAGAACGTGGTAAAGCATGGTAAATCATACTACAAACATGGTAAATAATACTACAATGTGGTAAATCATGGCTAATCATGTTAGCATTTTCTTAAAAAACATGCTAACAACATGCTAATTGTGTTAGCATCATGCTAGCAACATGCTAATCATGTTAGCGTTATGCTAGCAAGATGCAAATCTTGTTAGCATCATTCTAGCAACATGCTAATAGTGTTAGCATCATGTTAACAACATGCTAATCATGTTAGCATCGTGCAAACAAAATGCTAATCATGTTAGCATTTTCTTAAAAAACATGCTAGCAACATGCTAATCTTGTTAGCATCATGCTAGCAACATGCTAATTGTGTTGCCACTGCAAGCACCACTCACATTTTCTTCAGGAAATGTATATTCTAGTTTCTTTTGCTGTTTTGAGGGCATTTTTATTAGCTGTAGCTGAGAGCACAATACACACTCAATGTAAATTATTTATAGAATAGCAATTTTTGTCATCTGGGGACGTGCTATGTTCCGAGACTTAGAATGTGTGTGTGTGTGACTTAAATATATCATAATCAGTGAATCAGTTTATAGGTTCACAAAAGCTTTTTGAATGATTCATTAAAATTGTATGATTTTTTTTATTAACAAAGTTCAGGCAGAACATGTTCAAATTGCCTATCCAATTAGTACAAGAGGAGGCCTATATATATATATATATATATATACACAGCTGACTCACCTATGTTCCTCGACAGTTTTCTGCATCCCTCCACCACCGATTCCTCACACATATGACTCATGAATGATTCAGTTCACAGATTCAACTCACTGATTCAGTGATCTGGTTGCAGAAGAAGAACTGACTGGAGAGAAAGGCATGAAGCTTGAAGTAAAATGCTGTCTGTTTGTTGAAGTCACCATGAAATCAAATATTGACAATCCTTATTTTTTTATGGAATATTGCAGTATTTATTATAAATGATTTATCTAATAAATGTATCCATTTTTTTTAAATTAATGTGCCCTTGTAATCTTTAATCAAAATAACTTCCCCTCCCACTTGCAGCGACATCTCTTGTCTTTTCTGGCGCAAGGATAACAAACCACAACGTTCCAACCATCCAATCAATTCCTGATGGACAAAATCAAGTTGTCATTGAGAGCGGTCCAGTTTATAAATGTTCCAGTTTATATAGTTTACTTTCTGATGTGTCCTCAATAGTTATGGCACATCATGCTCTGTGCAGATACATTGGTTGGGTTTTTTATAAGAGAGATGCCTGCATTCGCTCTCGTGTTAGCCTACACAATTGCTTACTCATGACACATAGCAACAGCTAAAAGTATTCCTCATGTTGGACCTTTTAGCCTAATTTTATCTGTTGAGACAAGCCTTCACAAGCACCCAAAATTGTGATGTGATTGCAGAACTTTTTTAGGAGGATGATCGTTACGCTTCTCAGATGTCTTGCTCAAGTTTTCATGTCATTATGGTGTCGGACAGCTTGATCCCATAGGGTGGCTTAAATATAATGACACATCATCTTAATTGGACAAAGTTGCTTTCATTTAAAATGAATTATATCTAAAGTGAGTCCACCGCAAGGGCCAAGCGGAGGGCACTGGATCGGTCAGCTGAGTGAATTGTTAATAATGTATGTATCCATTAGTCAGCAGAAATTACCCAAGCGAGACGACATTTTTGCATGCTAGCAAGAGTGGTGGAAACACCAATTATTTGTGGAGGTAATTAATGGACTAGAGGCCATCACTCGCAGGAAGACCAGCAGAGCTTGAAGGCTCAAAAGAGTGCTCTGATAACTACACAGTGAGAGAGACATTGCCATGCTGAGTGGTTTTCATATTCACAACTGAATTTTTGGTTGGATAACAAGGTCCCAGAATTAAAGCTGGAGGTTATTAAGATGCAGGAATCGTGTCTTGAGTGCACTTTTTGAGAGAGGCAATGTTTTCCCTTGGTGATTCCAGTTCTAATGAAATGTATTTTAAACAAAAGCAAAGTGGGTCAAAGAACTCAGTTCTTTTTGAGCCAGACAAAATATAAAAGCTTAAAGTTTTGACCTTGAGTTTATATTCAATTGCTGCTTCTCTGAGGTCAAATAATCACCAAGGACAACACAAACAGTGTTCTCCAAAGTGCACCTTATTGCATGGTTTTATACAGTTCTTTTATATATATATATATACACTCACCTAAAGGATTATTAGGAACACCATACTAATACTGTGTTTGACCCCCTTTCGCCTTCAGAACTGCCTTAATTCTACGTGGCATTGATTCAACAAGGTGCTGAAAGCATTCTTTAGAAATGTTGGCCCATATTGATAGGATAGCATCTTGCAGTTGATGGAGATTTGTGGGATGCACATCCAGGGCACGAAGCTCCCGTTCCACCACATCCCAAAGATGCTCTATTGGGTTGAGATCTGGTGACTGTGGGGGCCATTTTAGTACAGTGAACTCATTGTCATGTTCAAGAAACCAATTTGAAATGATTCGAGCTTTGTGACATGGTGCATTATCCTGCTGGAAGTAGCCATCAGAGGATGGGTACATGGTGGTCATAAAGGGATGGACATGGTCAGAAACAATGCTCAGGTAGGCCGTGGCATTTAAACGATGCCCAATTGGCACTAAGGGGCCTAAAGTGTGCCAAGAAAACATCCCCCACACCATTACACCACCACCACCAGCCTGCACAGTGGTAACAAGGCATGATGGATCCATGTTCTCATTCTGTTTATGCCAAATTCTGACTCTACCATCTGAATGTCTCAACAGAAATCGAGACTCATCAGACCAGGCAACATTTTTCCAGTCTTCAACTGTCCAATTTTGGTGAGCTCGTGCAAATTGTAGCCTCTTTTTCCTATTTGTAGTGGAGATGAGTGGTACCCGGTGGGGTCTTCTGCTGTTGTAGCCCATCCGCCTCAAGGTTGTGCGTGTTGTGGCTTCACAAATGCTTTGCTGCATACCTCGGTTGTAACGAGTGGTTATTTCAGTCAAAGTTGCTCTTCTATCAGCTTGAATCAGTCGGCCCATTCTCCTCTGACCTCTAGCATCAACAAGGCATTTTCGCCCACAGGACTGCCGCATACTGGATGTTTTTCCCTTTTCACACCATTCTTTGTAAACTCTAGAAATGGTTGTGCGTGAAAATCCCAGTAACTGAGCAGATTGTGAAATACTCAGACCGGCCCGTCTGGCACCAACAACCATGCCACGCTCAAAATTGCTTAAATCACCTTTCTTTCCCATTCTGACATTCAGTTTGGAGTTCAGGAGATTGTCTTGACCAGGACCACACCCCTAAATGCATTGAAGCAACTGCCATGTGATTGGTTGATTAGATAATTGCATTAATGAGAAATTGAACAGGTGTTCCTAATAATCCTTTAGGTGAGTGTATATATATATACAAACCCGATTCCAAAAAAGTTGGTACACTGTACAAATTGTGAATAAAAAAGGAATGCAATAATTTACAAATCTCATAAACTTATATTTTATTCACAATAGAATATAGATAACATATCAAATGTTGAAAGTGAGACATTTTGAAATGTCATGCCAAATATTGGCTCATTTTGGATTTCATGAGAGCTACACATTCCAAAAAAGTTGGGACAGGTAGCAATAAGAGGCCGGAAAAGTTAAATGTACATATAAGGAACAGCTGGAGGACCAATTTGCAACTTATTAGGTCAACTGGCAACATGATTGGGTATAAAAAGAGCCTCTCAGAGTGGCAGTGTCTCTTAGAAGTCAAGATGGGCAGAGGATCACCAATTCCTCCAATGCTGCGGCGAAAAATAGTGGAGCAATATCAGAAAGGAGTTTCTCAGAGAAAAATTGCAAAGAGTTTAAAGTTATCATCATCTACAGTGCATAATATCATCCAAAGATTCAGAGAATCTGGAACAATCTCTGTGCGTAAGGGTCAAGGCCGGAAAACCATACTGGATGCCCGTGATCTTCGGGCCCTTAGACGGCACTGCATCACATACAGGAATGCTACTATAATGGAAATCACAACATGGGCTCAGGAATACTTCCAGAAAACATTGTCGGTGAACACAATCCACCGTGCTATTCGCTGTTGCCAGCTAAAACTCTATAGGTCAAAAAAGAAGCCATATCTAAACATGATCCAGAAGCGCAGGCGTTTTCTCTGGGCCAAGGCTCATTTAAAATGGACTGTGGCAAAGTGGAAAACTGTTCTGTGGTCAGATGAATCAAAATTTGAAGTTCTTTTTGGAAAACTGGGACGCCATGTCATCCAGACTAAAGAGGACAAGGACAACCCAAGTTGTCATCAGCACTCAGTTCAGAAGCCTGCATCTCTGATGGTATGGGGTTGCATGAGTGCGTGTGGCATGGGCAGCTTACACATCTGGAAAGGCACCATCAATGCTGAAAGGTATATCCAAGTTCTAGAACAACATATGCTCCCATCCAGACGTTGCCTCTTTCAGGGAAGACCTTGCATTTTCCAACATGACAATGCCAGACCACATACTGCATCAATTACAACATCATGGCTGCGTAGAAGGATCCGGGTACTGAAATGGCCAGCCTGCAGTCCAAATCTTTCACCCATAGAAAACATTTGGCGCATCATAAAGAGGAAGATGCGACAAAGAAGACCTAAGACAGTTGAGCAACTAGAAGCCTGTATTAGACAAGAATGGGACAACATTCCTATTCCTAAACTTGAGCAACTTGTCTCCTCAGTCCTCAGACGTTTGCAGACTGTTATAAAAAGAAGAGGGGATGCCACACAGTGGTAAACATGGCCTTGTCCCAACTTTTTTGAGATGTGTTGATGCCATGAAATTTAAAATCAACTTATTTTTCCCTTAAAATGCTACATTTTCTCAGTTTAAACATTTGATATGTCATCTATGTTGTATTCTGAATAAAATACTGAAATTTGAAACTTCTACATCATTGCATTCTGTTTTTATTCACAATTTGTACAGTGTCCCAACTTTTTTGGAATCGGTTTGTATTAGTGCTGTTAATCAATTAAAAAAATTAATTAATTACACATTTTTTCTGTAATTAATCACGATTTAAAAACATCTGCGTTTTTAATATTTTTATATTGTAATAACTTCACAGTTACTTTCCAAATTAATGTAGAAACAACTTAAATACAGTATATTTGAAATATTTGTTTTAATGGCATCTTTTTATGAAGGCCAGTGTCACTGATACTTAAACTGCTACTGATAATTAAAAGCTATATCAATTTCAAGTGAACTTAAAACAATCTTCACATAAACCCATTATAATAAATGTCATACATATCTGTGGCCTTCCTACCTGTCTAACAGGTAGGAAATATACAGAAATTGAATTGAGAATGCTGAGTTACGTCACAATGTTTTCACTCCGCTTATCATTATAGGCAGGAAGGCGCCACCATATTGGCAGGATACGCTATCCGTTGCAAAACAGCGTTATTTAGAGAAACTGCTTGACATCAACAACATCGACCCGTACGACCTGCAACTACAGAATGGACGAAAAACCCAGAAGCACAACCACCTCTCTCATACCCTGACATCAATTACCTGGTTTATGGTATCAGTGCCTACACAATGCAAGAGTTCATAAGTTTTAAGTCATTAGAGGTCATAACATGAAAACAAAAGTACATACATTTCATCTAGAAGCTTTCATCACCAAACACACTAACCATTCTATGACTCAGTAGGCGAAAATAATTTAAATTTTACAATGAACTTATTACAATTATAATAAACAATAAAAAAAAAAAAAAATCTATAATAAGCATTAGAACTATAAAAACAATAAAAGCAGAGTGCAACCGTACTTTGGCAAGTATGACTGATCTCTCGCAGTTTACAGGTGGGTTTGTAAGTCTTGCACCCAGCCGCAGCAGAATTGTTAATAAGCTTCTAATGACTTGACTGTGACTATGAACTCTTGCAATGTGTAGGCACTGATACCATAAACCAGGTAATTGACAATGTCAGGGTATGTGAAAGGTGGTAGCGCTTCTGGGTTTTTCATCCATTCTGTAGTTGCAGGTCGTACGGGTCGACGTTGTTGATGTAAAGCAGTTTCTTTAAATAACGTTATTCAGTCTCTCCCAATAGAGCACCGTTCCTTTCGCTTCCTCCTCCATTTCCTCCCAAGAAACTGCGCCGTATTGCAAAAATTCAAACAAATCTCAAGCCCCTCTCTCTGTCTCACTGTCGAAGTAACCATGGCAACGGATAGAGTATCCTGCCAATATGGCGGCGCCTTCCTGAAATGCAACGCGGAGTGAACATCGTGACGTCACCTTCTCATTTTCTATAGTTGAAGTTAAAATTGAAGTTATCAAACTGTCTGCACTGCATACATTTTAAATTAAATATAGAATAACTACTTATTAAAGCCACAATTTTCTCTGTTACCGTTGTTCTTTGATTAACATTAATGACAGACATCATTAGTCGCTGCTGTTCCTTTAAGATCTGCCGCTGCCGAACATGACGCAGATCTGACGCGCATCTCATTTTCTCCACAACTCTTTTAAGTTAATTTAAGACGTTATTTAACTCATTTAAGACTGCTCTAGTGAGAATACTCAACAAAATGGGCATTTTGGCATAATTCAGTGTGTTATTGTTTGTTCAAGCGCGAAGAGAACTCGATTCTGGCGTGCATCTTTCAGACAAGGGGTGTGTCTCAATCAGCTCCCTAGTTCAGTAGTCAGGGCACTGATCAGGGAGTCGGCCACATTCATGTACACAATATACTGATTCACGACCTAGGAAACTAGGAGCTGATTGAGACGCATCCAGGACATTCACAGACAGCGTTATCTTTTGTCTTGTCGCGCTGGAATGGTTTTAAAGCATTTGCATGAATAAGAGCGTGATCATATAATGTAACGCAAGCCAAAGGATGATAGAAAAAACGGATGCTGTGTTAATTGCGTTAAATATTTTTAACGCGTTAAACTGAAAAAATTAATTGCGTGTATATATATATATATATATATATATATATATAAATTAAAATAATAAAAAATTCCAATTCCAATTTTAATTCCAATTACATCACTCCGGGCGATGACTGGCTCAGTATTTGTTTCTGGCGCTGTCATTGCAGCAGGCTCAGGCTCCGTACCTGTGGTGGGCTCAGGCTTTTCATCCATGCAGGGTGTGGGAGGCGGCTGGCTGAGCTCTGGGACCGGAGTGGGGCAGGTGATGTACCTCTCAGCCGAGCAGATGGTGAACTGTGACTCGCACTGCACCAGCAGCCACTCCACGTACTGTGCAAAACTCCCTCAAAGACCTTCCACGGGCAGGTGTGCCTTGCACCGCTCGTTATGGCTGGTGAGATAGAAAATGTAGAGTGAGCGGTCCGGGATGTGGGTCAGGCACGCAAAATCGAGAAAATCTCTTGTGTGTTCCTCGAGGTAATAATGGTCCTGCTCGTGGCAAAGCAACTGGACGGCAAGTAAATCCATATTTTAAATCCTTTCTAGGGTTCAGTCTCAGTAACGTAATGGGTTCAGTAACATAATGTGGCTGTAGTGATCACATGGCGCAGGAAATTCAATAATAAAGTTTTTAGTTGGGAAGATGCAGGAGAGTACAGGACTCAAACTCATAGAACACTACCACACAAACATAAACAAGACTGAACAATGAACAGAGGAAACCAAGGGATTAAATACACACAGAGTGATTAACAGAACTAAGAACAGGTGAGTAATATAATCTGTGAGCATGGAAACTGACTAGCAAACAGAACTCAGGCAAACCGGAAAATGGCACAGAATAAAAATGAAACCAAAACAGAAATAGAACGTAACAACTGGTAACATTAGATTATTGATTAATCTGTGTTGACTTTTGACGAGCGTTTGTTAGCTTGGGCATTTGACAGTCTGCTTTTTTTACACAATGATAAATCAAACATTTCATTACCAAGAGTGATTCATTATGAGAACATTGCAACAGATAAGAGACCACAATAAAACATATTGTACATGTTTATGGGAGAAGGCTTAGCACTTTATAAGGATTAAGACTTTATTAGCAGCATGCATCCATCCCACATCAGACATTATAGGATTCATTAAAGCCCTCTTATTTCCCTTGAGAGGAGAAAAGCGTAAATATATTTGTTCTCATAGGGTGTTAAGAGAAAGGGGGATCTTCTCAAAGCAATTTTCATACACTGTACTTCTTCTGTCTCAGCGTTTCTTGTATCATTATGTATGATTACAATACTAGAGGGTCTGTCAGTGTAAAATGAAAACAGAAATTCTCCCCTAAAATGTTGATTATCATTAACATAGAGCTGCTATTGTCAAAGAGGAGGCGTTTTCTGAGGTCAAACAAATACCAATTGTTTGTTTGTAATGACAGGGGTAGTCTTTTATTGCACAGATTTTAGTAAGAAGTAAGAAGTGCATAGGAAGCTGCATGGCTTGGATTTCTGATGGTTTCCCCAGTTGATATTTTGATTCACATTGTCCACATAGTTCCTCTGCGCATTTTCTGGTTTATTGGTTACATTGCTTTCTGTTTCTTGGCCAAGTAAAATGACTAACATTTTCACTATACAGTATCTGAAACAATAACTTGGAACAAACTTTCAAAAAATGTGTGTGTGTGTGTGTGTATATATATATATATATATATATATATATATTTTTTAAATAATTATTTTTGTATAATTATTGTTAATCTTTTAAAATAGTTTAATATATTTTAATATATAATTATAAAAAATAAATAATTATATCATTATTATCAAAAATGAGGATGTGTGCTGGAGTTTATTGAAAGCCCAGCAGCACTTCAGGTTTCTGCCTTCATAGTCAAGTCACATCAGTGTCTTTCAATTGTGTTTTCCAGAACCCTGACTGGTTACAGATGCCACCATGGCTGACCAATTCACTGTTATATCACTCAAAACAGCTTGTCCTCCGCATACAGGGTTGGATCTCATTTGGGGTTTTATAGTCAGAATTTGCAAGCAGGATGTGATATCAACAAGACAAATGAGCATGACATGGGGTGGTATGCACTTTTTCTTTTTCTTTTTTTGAAGGGGCATCATAGCAGTCCTGGCTCACTCCATTTCAAATATCAGTGTTATGATAATAATAATGATAATAATAATAATTTAAATATGCAGAAAAACCTTCTTGTAATTTTCCTGCAAAGGAAAACACGAAACCATTTTTTTTTTTGCTTAGGTACACATACTGCAGCATGCAATTCAGTATTTTCAGACTTCCACATTTTCCCTTCTGCGCCAACAAACAAAAACATTACCACACGAGAGAGGTTATGGAAGGGGTGAACTCTCTGGTACACTGCACAATTTTGTCTGTTTCTGCAGGAGGTAATGCAGCAAGCTTAGCACACAGAGGAAAACATTTGTATCTCATGAAAATGTAATGGTTATTTTAGGTGCTGGTGTTGTTGTGGCTCTTTGCCAACTACCTTAGATGTCGCCAAGGAACTTCTGTTTGCCTGAATGTGAAAGAGATGTGTACGGATGGGATGAGACGTGACATCACATTCAGGTGAAAACATGCATGTAGTCACTCAGCTCTCAAAGGGTTTCTAAACGGGGAAGGTGATTGCTTTGAGCCATGTTCTGTTTATCACGTGTGAATGGGTGGGCTTTGTGCAGCAGTCTCCTGCTGAAATATCTTAACTGCTAAAACCGAACTAAAAACGAAAAATGCTAAACCTAAACATTTGTATTCTTTGCAAATAGGGCTTAGCAGCTAATATTCTTACAGACAGATTTAGCCAAAACAAAACATAAAAACACCCTATTTATTGCACTTTTTCTTCTGCTGTTTAGTTGTTTATTCATTCTAAGAACATTTAGGTTCAGAAAATATTACTGATTGATGATTATGTATACAGTTTGTGAGCCCCTACATTTCTGTGCCACAGTATAGAACATTATTTTCATCTTTGACAGGCAAGATGTGTGATTAGCCCTATTCCACAATCCAGTCTATGTGGTTCAATGGTTTGTGGAAAGAATAAAAATGGCATCTGATGAAATTGTTGAATATAGTATACTCATTTATAAAATTGTACACTTTTCTTTATAAACAGTAGTGGCCAAAAGTGATGTCCGGAGGATTGATTTAAGGATTCATTTTTTTAATGACCCTGCAAGTTCGATTAAACCATCAAAATATGATAAACTTCCCTAGTGCAAAAAATCTATGCCAACATGTATTTAAAATAGGCCCTCATACTATATACTACAAAACCAATTAATATATACTGACATATCTGAGACTTACTGATATAAATATTATAATTAAACTTTATTTGGAGTTCTTCTTTATTGCACAATGCATATTTCTTAATATTAATCCTAAAAAGTGTTTAATATCACTATTACTAAGGATAGTATGATCACTGCATTAAATACAAAATTACTTGTTCCAATTTAGCAAACTTTTAGTATATTTATTTTTCACTAGGGTTATAAAAAAAACTACAGCTACAGGTTTTATTTTACTATGCAAAAAAAAAAAGCTTAGGCAAAACTTAAGCATAGGTATCCAAAAAGCTCACAGGAAAAAGTATAACATAAATTGAACATAAGTTCTCTCTTGTTTTTACATGTGTTCACAATTTCTTTGTATGCAGCCTGGCCAAAAATTATGTCTGCACAATTTGGCATGTTTCATTGCGTTATTATCACAAATAAAACAATTGACTCAAAACATGCAATAAGCTTACAAAATCTTTAACAATTTTTTAACAATTTGAATAAAGGGTGAATATGTCAATTTTCTTAGGCTAGAAAAGAGAAAAAGTAATTATTCATTTATTCATTTGTTCGTCATTCATTCATTCATTCAAATCATGATTTAGTTTAGACCTGAGAAATAAGCATTGTAACCTTTAAATGTTTGTTTGGTCATCTCTAAGCCTAACTTAAAAAATTTTTTTTTTAAATCATTAGATATGATGCTATGACCAATAGTATCATAGGAGTGTGTATCCATAAGGAATCCATGCATGAAGAAACTGATCACTCTCCAGTTGTCCTGGACGTGTCCTGCCTTATACACCAATGACAATGACTTTGATGAGATGCCAATTGCATGCAGCTGCATCAGTACGGAGACATTTGGATCATTATTTTTAGAAACGGGATGCGGTATGAATACTGGTGGATTGGGTTGCTGTTAGGTTTGATTGCAGCATTTTTCTGGTCTTTTAATATTGTTTTTTTGGGAAGTTTTTTGCACCCCTGTAGTGTGTGATATATTTTGTTAGAGCTGAGCCTCATGTAGATGTCTAGATTTCTGAGGAAAAAAATGGATTTTGAATATAATTTAAACTATTTTGTTGATTTTGAACTAAATGATTCAAAAATAATTATAATTATTAAAAATAAAATATAATCATTCTTAAAACTAATAAAATTATACACAACCACACTACCGTTTGGGGATTTTTTTAGTGTTAGAAGTCTCTAAGGCTGCATTTATTCAATCAAAAATACAGTAGAAACAGTAATATTGTGAAATATTATAACAATTTAAAAAATGGATTTCTATTTTTATACATTCTAAAATGTATTCCGAAGATGAATCTTTAGCAGCCAACTTCCATGACCTTTTTGGTCTCCCTTGAATCAGAGTTTCTGTTTGCCATATAACGGAAATGTATGCTAATCACTAGCTGTTAAGCAATTTTGGTTGGTTTATTAAAATAAAATATTTATTTTAGGTTGGAATTGCTAAAAAACAGTACCAGAACAATGTTACACTCAAGAAATACATTACTACGGTGATTAAAAAGTGTTTTTATTCTTTTCTAAAAATCTTTTCTAGCTTAGAGCCAGGACTGCAACCGGTCCCACTTCAAAAATGAGGTGCCGGATACCCCTGGCTTTAGCCATTCATCTCTAGCAACAAATCCACATTTCTAATACACACTGATTACATTATATTGATCCCTCTTGGCATAAAATATTAGAAGCACAAGAGGAAGAGTGGACCAAACTATTATATAAAAGTCAATTCAAGTTATTCACTAAACAAGCCCATATAGTTGAAGAGGGACATCATGTAAGTTAAATAGCCGGTGAAGTGTTGGCTTCTACCATGGGCTAACAAGCAGCTAAAGTTTACTCTGAGGTACACTATACGCTGAGTCATGAAACAAGGTAACTGAAATCTCATTGGAGCAGCAGCCTTACTGCTTTAATTAGGATTCATAGTGTTTATATAGCCTGAAGTCCTATGCAGGACATTTGTAGTAGTAACACAGAGATGAGCTGTATTTCTTTGGTTTTACTGGAATGGATGGAGATAACAGTGAGGATGAACCAGGTAACTGGCATTTAAAACACACAGTCCTTTAATCACATTCTACATGCTTCATAAAGTGATTCGCCAGCACAATGTCGCACATCGTCTTGAAATCAATGCAGTCTTGCTTTAGCTTCTGTGCCTCTAATTATGGAGTGAAGTGAACTCTTTATCACTGCTGTCATAGTCCATCTACAGCAGGTAATGAGATGGATCGTTCCCACTCGCTCGTCCATTCTCGCAACGGAAGGGTCGCTGAAAAATACCTTGTGAACCTCCCTCTTTTAATTAATATTTTATTAGAAAGATTTAACAGGCATGACATAATACCCTCGTTTGAACCTCCCAGACTGCTGAAACGGCCCATCAGCTTTCAGCATCTCAATCAATAAAGCAAACCACTAAGAAAGTTTCCTGCCCTTTTTCCAGCCTCCGTCTTTATCTTTTTGAAGAAATCAGCAAAAGTATAATTATGGGGGAACTGAACTGGGGCTTATCTGCCTCTCATGGGTGAAAAAAAGGCTTTAATAAGGCCCAACGGGAGTGAGTCTGTCTTGTCAGCTGCTGGAAGAGCCATGTGCTCTGTAGGTGGCAGTGGTGCACTTTCATGTTCACAAGCTTATAAACACACCTATCCTAGCCAAGACTTACAGTTTTTCTCAGTCGCTTTGGTACATTTCTCAGATCACAACTGAAATTCTCAAAGCTACTTGTTCAACCTCCACATCATCTAGTCACTTCTGCACATCATAAAAGCAATTCCTTATTCTTTTGAACAAATTGTAAATGCTTTAGTAGCCTACATTCATGCAACTGATTATGTACATTGTCTGCTGTTTCCTACATTATCAATTGCTTATGTCATGTTGATCAAAATATATTACTGGTTCCCTGTTGAATAGTCTCACTCCTCAAAACATCTAGGCATTAGTTCCTTGCATTAGTTCCAAGTCATTAAATGCAAAATGGTTGAACTAGTTGTCATAAACTGTCAAGCATATTTTCTATACATTTCTATTCGATTTTTTTTTTAAATGTGTCCTGAATTGATGAATCAATGAAGGGAATGAAGGGAAATGTAAAGGGTTAGATCAACCAATGACTAACCAGTTCTCTAAAAGAGCTCAGAGGTGCATCTCATAAAGCTTCATTTGGCAAGCATATATAGACAAAGCACAACACAGTGTTACAAATTCTGACAATGGAAGAACAACAAGGAAACAAACAGGGTTAACAGCCGGGAAGAAGAAGAGGAGTAAGGATGAATGGTGGAAGGGTACAGAGGCAAAACAGAGGAGAGAAGAGGCCAAGATGGTAGACATGTTTTTGATAAAATAAGGGCCACTATTTTACAGGGCCATGTACTCACAGTAAAGTGGATAATTAAGCATATGAGCACACAGAAGTGGATTTGTTCGCTTAAAAGATTTGTTCAATAGCACAGATAATTTTTTATGTATATTTTTATAGACTTGTACTCATGTGCTTGACACTTTTGTGAAATATCACCTCAAAATGACCAGACTACAAAACTGGAGAATAAATGGCTATTTAACAAGGACAGGTGTAGTCAAAGATATGTGATGTTAAATCTTTCTTTTAAAAAAATGACTTCACAGAGTTAAACTTACTGAACGGTTACAGTTGTGGAGTTCATAATAGTCATTAGTGGATTCACTGTACTTAAAATAGCAAAAGGAGCTTTGAATAACGCAAACATGACAAGAGCAGAAACACTCTTTACAGACAGGCAGCTACCTTCACTCATTAAGCTATAGTTTCTAGTTTCATTGTTAAAAATAAATTTAATTAGCTTATTGCTAGCAATAGCATCATTGTGCAGAAAGCCTACATTAATTATTTGTGAAGAGTGTGAATTGTAATGTTGGAAAAAATGACCTCTTTTTCAAATCTTTAGAGGCAGACAAACCCATGTGCTCCTTTCATACTCTTGGTCAGAGGTGGGTAGTAATGAAGTACATTTACTTCGTTACATTTACTTGAGTATTATTTTGGAAAAATTACTTTTAAGAGTAGATTTTTTGTGGGTACTTTTACTTTAATTCGAGTAAATTTCTAATGAAAAAACTGTACTTTTACTTCGTTACGTTAGGCAACGTTCCTCTCGTTACTTTAGTTTAATGCAAAACATGTTATGAAATGTGTGGTTTATTCCAAGCGCGCTGTCTCTTTTTTTTCTGGGACATGAGCGATGCCCTATTCACAAATTAATCACTCTTTTGAGTCGATTCTGTTCAAAGACTTGATCAAACAAGTTGGCAAAACTGTCTGAATTGGTTCGCGAATCAGTCTGAACGATTTGTTCAGTTCAGTTCAATCTTCTGAAGCGGTTTCTCACTCGGAGCGTTGGACGAAGTGGCAGTACAGTCAGTGGCAGTGCATCCTATTGTTTGCCAGCGATGAAGATTATTGTATTTTAACTGCGTGAGCTGTCTGTGAACGATTCCACAGGTATAGCTTCATTCGATTCCAATTTACAGCTAATACATTTTACAACCAGAGTATTACGCCACGATAACACCACTACAAAGTACTTAGCATTTCTTTAACAGTTTTTTGGACATATATCTTAATTTATACATTAAATAAGCTACCATTGTTCACAGAGTATGAAATGAACACCCGCAGTAATTTGTGGGTATTGTGCAGTGGCGGCGCCTGCGACCTGTTCGTCTTGGAAACAAACGCCTTTGCTTAGACACAGTTAAACCAGTTTACACGTGCCTGCAGAAATACACATTTGATTACATTTTGGAGAACAGACAAAAGAAGGTCTGTCAATGTGCATTTGATCATTGTTTGTGTTTAGATTCAGTTGCGGTTATGAGCGTGAGCACATGTGAAGAGTTTTCTCTCTTCTTTCAAATGTAACTGTAAACATTATACAAAGCAAAGTACATGCAATGATATTCGGGCTACAGAAATGCTTTCCTCTTCTGTGTTTGTTGCAAAGATATCTAATTATGATAATTAATAATAATTTAAATTAAATATCTATCTAAATAATAGCATGCTATTGTATTGTTGTTATATATATATATATATATATATATATATAGTTACAAAGTAACTAGTAACTAAGTACTTGAGTAGTTTTTTCATTGGATAATTTTTACTCATACTCAAGTAACTATTAAGATTGTTACTTTCACTTTTACTTTGAGTAAATATTTCTATAAGTACTTGTACTTTTACTTGAGTACAGTTTTTGGATACTCTACCCACCTCTGCTCTTGGTTTATTTTTTTCCCCCACACGCTCTTGATTAGCTCCAGGCTTGAGAGTTTTCTGAAAGTCAAAGTGCACCCTCACTCTCCTACGCATAATTATTTGTTTAATACCAAATTAGAAATGCATATCAGCTGTGCTGCCATTTCGGATTCTCCATGGATGTGTTAGCAGAGGGGAAACAGACTGTCCTCTACATGTCCTTAACAAGCCTGGTCTCTAGGGACCGTCAAAGACACAGTTGTCCTCCGATCACTAATCTATCATCATCTGGACAGATTAGTGATTTACAACCTGTACTCTCTGGCCAGAATGCAGTACTGTGAGTGGAGAATGACTGACATATGAGACCTGATGATGACGGGTATTTGGGATATCGAAGAGTGAAGAGAAGGGACATGTCATGATGTTTCACAACACCTTCCAGGAAAGCGTTGACTGCCAGAGCTCAGGATGAGAGCTAGACAAGAGGGTCATTCCTGTCATGCAGACCCTTTTGAACTCTGTAACTCTTAAAAATAAATATGTTTTATGTTTTTACATTTCTTATGTCTTTCTATAAAAGGATATAATGGACTTTTGGAAATATGGTCTGACCAAATTGTATTAATTATTATTAAAGGTATAGAAGGTATAGGGTACCATTATTACGGACTGCCCGTGCACAAAGATCTTTTATCCTCCAGTATAGCTCTGTTAAATAAATTCTTGTGATATCACAGTTGTCATTTTACATCTATGGCAGTGATTTTTGTTGTTGTGAGAGGGATGTTGTTGTTTGATGTTGGTCGTATTTGTAATGTGTTGTAATCTGTTGATGTTTGTCTGTATTTGTCAGTTGTTGTTGATGACTGAAGAGTTGCCACAGATACAAAAATAATTTCCGAAAGGACAATAAACTACACTAACTATATACACTATATTGCCAAAAGTATTGGGACACCCCTACAAATCATTGAATTCAGGTGTTCCAATCATTTCCATGGCCAAAAATGTATGAAATCAAGCACCTAGGCAAACACTGCTTCTACAAACATTTGTGAAAGAATGGGTCGCTCTCAGAAGCTCATTGAATTCAAGCGTGGTACCGTGATAGGTTGCCACCTGTGTAATAAGTCCATTCGTGAAATTTCCTCAATACTAAATATTCCACGGTCAACTGTTAGGGGTATTATAACAAAGTGGAAGCAATTGGGAACAACAGCAACTCAGCCACGAAGTGGTAGGCCACGTAAAATCACAGAGCGGGGTCAGCACATGCTGAGGTGCATAGTGCACAGAAGTCGCCAACTTTCTGCAGAGTCAATAGGTACAGACCTCTAAACTTTGTGTGGTCTTCAGATTAGCTCAAGAACAGCGTAGAGAGCTTCATGGAATGGGTTTCCATGGCCGAGCAGCTGCATCCAAGCCTTACATCACCAAGTGCAATGCAAAGCGTGGGATGCAGTGGTGTAAAGCACGCCGCAACTGGACTCTAGAGCAGTGGAGACGTGTTCTCTGGAGTGACGAATCACTCTTCTGTGTCTGGCAATCCGATGGACGAGTCTGGGCTTGGCGGTTGCCAGGAGAACAGTACTTGCCTGACTGCATTGTGCCAAGTGTAAAGTTTGGTGGAGGGGGGATTATAGTGTGGGGTTGTTTTTTAGGGGTTGGGCTTGGCCCCTTAGTTACAGTGAAAGAAACTCTTAATGCTTCCGCATACCAAGACATTTTGGACAATTTCATGCTCCCAACTTTGTGGGAACAGTTTGGGGATGGCCCCTTCCTGTTCCAACATGACTGCGCACCAGTGCCCAAAGCAAGGTCCATAAAGACATGGATGAGCGAGTTTGGTGTGGAGGAACTTGACTGGCCTGCACAGAGTCCTGACCTCAAGCCGATAAAACACCTTTGGGATGAATTAGAGCGGAGACTGCGAGCCAGGCCTTCTCGTCCAACATCAGTGGCTGACCTCACAAATGCACTTCTAGAAGAATGGTCTAAAATTCCCATAAACACACTCCTAAACCTTGTGGAAAGCCTTCCCAGAAGAGTTGAAGCTTTTATAGCCGCAAAGGGTGGGCCAACTCCATATTAAACCCTACGGATTAAGAATGGGATGTCATTAAAGTTCACGTGCATATAAAGGCAGGCGTCCCAAAACTTTTGGCAATATAGTGTACATTAGTGATGTCAATCGATCAAAAAAAAAAATAAAAAAATTTAATCACACATTTTTCTTTAATTAATCGCGATTAATCGCACCTAACATTAAAGTTTTTAATATATTTTTTATCTTGTAATAATTTCACATTGAATCTCCAAATTAATGTAGAAACAACATAATTTAAATATTTGTTTAATTGCATCTTTTTATGAATGAATGAATTTGAGTGAACTTAAAACAATCTTCACATAAACCCATTGTAATAAATGTTGCATTTACCTGTGACCTTCAATATATCCTGGCTCAATTTTTTCTATTGGCCCAGTCAGTCAGACCATGTTCAGATTTTTACTTGCCCTGTAAATTATACATTATAAACTTTTGAACAGTAGTGTATGATGAGGACACGAAAATGTACTGCATTAGGAATGACGCAAGAAACAATGGAGAGACTGAAGACTTAAAGAGCTGACTCAGTGCAAGAGATGAAACATAGCATTGAAGAATACATAATGAGCATAAAACTATTCACTAGTTCAGGGTCCATTAGAATCATTATTTCAGACTGCTCTTTGATGTGCATCCATGCCCCTGATGTTTTCAGGTATATTAGGTCACATGTTCATACTTTTAAATAAGCTCTTTGGGTTTTATCTGTTTTATAATGATATATGTATGCAGACTCATATCATTATTTACTGGTTGTAAATAAGCATAGTGAAGACAAAATGCTGTTTTTCTCTACAGACATTATTTTTATATCCTCTCACTGACCAAAAAGTAAAATCAGCTGTAGGCTATTTTAACAGGTACAAAATTCATTATCCCTTTATAGGTTCTCAATAAAAGTGCTGATTTTACTTTTACAGCTTCAAGAAGCTTTAGGTCTGTCTCTCTGAAAATTTGGAGATAATTCAAATTCTAAATACTCTTGCACGAATAAGATTCACCTGGAATAATTCAAACCCTGTAGATCTACCATGAATGGGTGGGTAAGTAGGTAATAATAATTACAAATACAAATATAGTTTTAAGGAATAGAAACAAACATCAACATCAAAGCACAATACACATACCAAGGGCTGAAAATTACATACAGAGGTCGCTTACGAAGTTAGGTTAGAGATACAGACAAGGAGGGATGCAAACAAATAACAAACATAACAAGGTGCGATTTACAGTCCGAGAGCTAAAGAGTAATATTCAGAGAAAAAGTGTGTTTTTAAGAGGTTATTGAAGGAGAGAAGAGAGGATGCTTGATGGATGTCTTGAGGAAGAGCATTCCACAACCTGGGAGCCACAACACTGAAAGACCTGACTCCCATAGTCACCAGTCTAAACTTAGGGGTGACTAACAATCCCGCACTAGAAGATCGCAAGGAGCGAACAGGAGCATAAGGCTGCAGTTGTGGAGAGCTTTGTAAGTGAGAATTAAAACCTTGAAGTTTATACACAAAGAAACCGGAAGCCAGTGAAGGTGATAGAGGATTGGAGTAATGTGCTCATTCTGTCTTGTGTGAGTGATCAAGCGGGCTGCAGAGTTTTAAACATATTGTAATTGCTTGAAATTTTTGGCTGAAAGGAGTGAGTTACAGTAATCTAGTTGAGATGTGACAAAGGCATGTATAACAGTTTCAGCATTAACAGGTAGGTAGGTAAATAAATAAATACATACATATATAGTACATACATACAAAATACTAATATTATATTAATTTAAATACAAAATACAGTATATATAATCACTCATCAGAGTATAAATCCCATTAATGTAAATGCTGGTGTGGTGGTGCCAAATGACATGTTGACTGGTGTTGTTCTCCATCTCTTTGTATTCACAGCAACATTTAAAGCTCTGTGCGTCAAACAACATTTAGAGCTGCTGGCAAACATTCATGACAGGCATTTAATTGAGTTGTGGCCCACGCATTACTTCTTACATATTTGCTCTGCTATTCAAAAAAACCCAGGGGTCCAATCGCTGCAACAGGGGTTAAGACCTCATTTGTCATCTCAGGGAGTGATTTAAATTGCCTGATTGGGTCTTTGAAGCACATCTGACACACAGTATTCTCATTATTTCTTCTGGCCTTCTCATTAAAGGGGGTACCAGGACCCCCCTCTCTTATCTCTGCCTGATTTAGAGGCTTGCAGATGGGGTAATCACAGGCAGCAGTGCCAGAGGTATGGTTTTCTTTCCAAAGTGTGGACATGTCAATCAGGGTATTGATCAAGGCAGCAACTTCTAAAGGAGAATCAGATAATCTCATCAAGGCAAATAAGAGATCAAACACTATGGATATAAGCCTGAGCTTGGAAAAATCAAACTTCTCTCATCCATGAACCTCAGCCATGCTGATATTCGATTAACAAAATTATACGTGGGTATGATGTTGCTACATGACAGCTCAATAGGTACAGGAAATTTATATTGAGCAACTTACATTTTACAAACAATATCACTACTTTGTCTATTTTTGCACCGCCAACGAAACAAGAGCGCCACACAAAATACAGCAATGGTGTCTTGTTTTTGAATGAAATGTTTTTTTTTTACTGAATCGGTTGAGTGAATGATTCAGTGACTCACTCATAAAAACAGTCACTTTTTTAGATGCTGAATGAATCTGTGTTGTTGAATGAATCAATTGAGTGGATGACTGACTCAAAAAGAAAGTAGTATCTTGTTTGTTCCTGAATGAATTATTGTTTGAACCCTAATTAAATCACTTGAGGGAACGATTCATGACTCATAAAGACAGTTACTCGTCACCACCTACTGATAAGGGTTCCCTTATGAAAAAGTACACTTCAAGTTCATTTTATGAAGTATACTTAAGTAATGTTCAAGTATATTTTAAGTATACTTTATCTAGTAAGTATACTAATATCAATGTGTACTAGTAGTAAACTTGTAAGTGTACTGTTTCAATACTGCTTGGGACTAAATTGGCCCATTTTTAGTATATAGAAGTATACGTTTAAGTGTACTATAAGTGTAACAGTAGTAAACTTTAAGTGCACAACTAGGTTTCTCATTTGTACTGCACCTGTACTACAAGTGAACATAAGTATACTAGTAGTTTACTATTTTAAGTAGTATATTTTTTAGTTTATGAAAGTACACTTTGAAGTGTACTCTCAGTAAACTACTAGTTTAGTAGTTTATACTGCAAGTAGGCCTATATCTGTAAGTTTTCTTTAAGTGAACTTAACATTATACTTATAGTTTACTATTTATATATTATTTTTGCACTTTCAGTATACTACTATGTTCAAATGTAGATATTATTTTTCTATACTTGAAATATACCTTTAACTGTACTTTAAATCATTTTAAAAACATTTTATTATAGCTTCATGCATCCTTTTTTATCAACACTTGAATGTGGGTAAGTTTCATAATGAAATGAACTGCACCGAGACTCAAAGGTTGAGGATCCATAATATTTATTCAGAGGGTAATCCACAATCATAATCCAAACACAGGCAATGGTCATATACCAGCAAAACAGTCCAAACAATAACAGTCCAAGAACCACAAACAAAGAGTAATCCAGAAGACCGGGCAGAATGAACCAAGACACAGGAAAACAAGAAACCAAGACACAGGAAAACAAGAAACCAAGACTCAGAAATGCAGCAATTACAGACATGCAAGACCTAGCGAAGAGTGACTGAATAAACCAGGTTTATATAGGCAGAAACTAACAAGCTAATGAACAACAGGTGAATACAATCATGGCTCATACATTAGTCTGGGCAGTGGGTTATGGGTAATGTAGTCTTTGACAGAGTGATAATTAGGGCTGAAACGATTTGACCTAAAATCAAAATCTCGATTAATTGAACATTTTACCTTGATTACGATTAATGGACGATTATTTTGCTCTTTTTTTTCCTTTCCTTTTTTTGCCCTCATAGTTCACTGATAAGGTTTGTACTGTAAAAATGTTCAACTATTAAAGGTGGGATATTTTTTTTTCTAATGAAAAAGTGCATTTCTTTGTGATTTTAAAATACTTGAAGGAAACAGCTCACTTTCAGCAGTTATTGTCTATGGGTCGTAACATTTCTTACAGATTTCTGTTTGTTGTACATCAGATACAGATAAATTAGCACAGTAGGCCTACATTACATTTATTTGAATGCATTAATGAGAGATTGTGTGTGAATTAGTCATACCGTCTCTATTAATTATGAAGCTGTGGTTTGTAGTTACTTCAAAGGTAGACAAATCTATGCTATAACGGTTGAGTTTCTAAGCTACTTTAGTGATAAATCATAGGACAGCGTTGACAGTGAGTTTCTGCGCTCCTCTCTGCGCGCGATCTTCACGTGATGTGCGAGCTATTGTCTGTATGAGTGTTCTTGTGTCACAATATATCAGGCATTAGTTCAACATAATACACATCCGATGGTCTAAAATCGCTTCAATGTTAAAACGGGAAGGCCTTAAAGTGAAAGTGATCTGGCTTCAGGGCACGCGCGTTGTCAGAAACACGACACAACTCGGCTCTCTGTGTCACAGAAAAAAGCTCACGAACACTGAACGGAGATGTTTGCCATATTGTTGTTCTTGAATAGTGTAAAATCATTTAAATGTTCAAACTGGCAAGCCTTTAAACGCATTTAATTGACAAACTTCATGAGGACGCAAGTGAAAGTCTGGCTTCGGGGCTTACGCGCGCCGTCTGTGTGTGCGTGTAGCAGCGCATATAAGAACGGCGATTAACTTACCTGTATAAACTGTGTAAAAGTTAGAGGTTCTGAATTTCGGTTTAGATTACTTTTCGATTAATCGTCCAGCCCTAGTGATAATAGTCCGGGGTGGAGTGCCCTCTGGTTGTAATCCCGGGCAATCTCACTGGTGATCGGGACACATAAAGAAAGGCAACATTTTAAACAAAAAGTTGAGAAAAACACATTTTTGTCAAAGACTATGCCTTGATCAGATTCAGAATGATGATCAAAACATAGATGGAGTAGATTGAATCCAGCAGCACCCCCAAAACTTCACAGTAGTTTCCTCTTCATGGGTTCGACATTTCATTCAGTAACGTTAGGCAGTTTTGATTTACATGCTGTTTAATGTTTGATGATCGAGTTATTTTACATTTGCTTGAGCAATCTTCTATGGCTGAATCCGAAATCGGCCCCTAAACCCTCATTCACTATTCCCTACGTTAGTCCACTAATACAGTTTACTTGAAGGAGTGAATGAAAACGAGTGAATGAATTTGGACAGCCATTGTTTGTACATAGGCTGTGCACTCGTTATTGCGGTGCAATGTGGGATTGAATGAGTGCACTCAGTAACATCCACTATGGTTTCGGACACCACTACAAATGGCTGTCCCTTCAAATAATGCCCTATTTGAGGGTATAGGGGGCGATTTCGGATTCAGCCTATCACTTGTTTCAGCTTCTTCTTCTCCTGTATTTTGATCTGGAGATTCTGTACTAGAAAATGTGTCATAGCGCCCCCTACCGTATAACAGTGAAAACATGGATAGCTGGAAAATTCAGTCAATGGTGGGGAAAGAGTAAAGTAGATTTTAAGTAAATTCCTATGTACACTACCAGTGGACTAGCCTATAAATTCAGATACGCAGAATTAGGAACATATCTGTTTTATATCAGTATTCTAATCAATATTTTCAAACAATGTAAGTTTAATAAGACTGTATGTAAAACCATGTTTAAAAAAAGTATGTTTAATAGGCTACTCAATCAAAAGATTAAACAATTACAAGCCAAGTATACTTTGAATACTTAATTATACTTTTAAGTATATCTCGATCAAAAGATTACAAGTATAGGCCAAATATACTGTCAGTACAAGTCAAGTATACTTAAGTGCAATTTTAAGTATATTTCTGAGAAGTACATAAAGTATATTTCTGAGAAGTATATAAAAAGTAGACTGAAAGTATACTCTCTTATGTTTTAGTTTAAAAGAAGTATACTAATAGAACACAAATAAACTTCTTTTTCGTAAGGGTTAAAGACTTAATTTTTTAATTTTGTTCAAATTGGAGCAAAAACTGTCTACAAATAGATGATGGAACTGTAAATATGAGAGGCCTTTCACAAATGAATAAATTCAGCACCCACACACTGCTGTTTATTTGGGTGGTCTTATCTGCACTCAGCAGGGAAAGGCAGTCTGAGGGTAAGAGAGCTCCACATCTCCCTGAGAGGATTCATAGATGGAGGGGACGACACACATCAAAGACTCTGGATGGCGTAAAAGAAATGTCCATTGCTTCCATTTCAGTGAGCCCGGTTTGAGCTTCTGGATGCAAAGTGAAGAACCCTCCTTCTCACATGAGCAGTCATGATTTGTAGTCTTCTACAAACTGAAAACATATGGCAAACAAAGCCTACAGCACATATTCTAGTAACATTGTAAAGGATGAAACGACTAGCAAGAAAGAGTGAAAGGGATGATGGAGCACATTTAAAAGCATGTTTGAAAGCATTATTATTAAAGAAAGCTTGCATAAGTTTTCCACCAAACACTAGCGGGACGAACCATTGTCACAAGGGGAACCTCTCCCTGTCATACTCATACCACTGTGTAAATCTTGCGCTACTGTCTCTCATTTTACTGAGCCATTGCAAAGCCCTATGATCAGTTTCCAAAACAAAGTCAAGTAGTATTTTGGTGTCCAGGGCACATTTAATGACCAGAGCCTCTTTTTCAATTGTCGAGTAGTTAGTCTCACGAGAAAACAGCTTTCTGCTAATGTACTGTACTGGGTGGCGATCTTGTCTTTCACCCTGTAACAGTACTGCACCTAGTCCTAGACTTAAACCAAGCCTTTAAGTCTAAAAAAGCTTGCTCACACTATGATGTCCAATTGACTTTTAATGGACTACTCTTTTTTGTAAGATCAGTTAACACTGCAGCTCTGCTGGCAAAATTGGGAACGAATCTCCTGTACCAGCCCACCAAGCCTAGAAATGATCTAACACTCTTCTTCATCATTTGGGGTGCACATGACAAGATAGCTTGCACTTTATCTACCTGAGGTCTGATGGATCCTCCTCCCACTAAGTCCACACCTGGTCCACCAAGTGCTGAAAGGTTGTTGCTGTCCCCTGCAGGCCAAAAGGCATACATTTAAAATTATATAATCCAGAAAGAACAGGGAAAGCAGTCAGTTCTTTAGCAGAGTAAGTCAATGGCACTTGCCAATATCCTTTGCATAAGTCAAGAGTTGTTAAATACTTGGCTTTGCCCAGTCGTTCAATTAGCTCATCGACTCTTGGCACCGGGTATGGATCAAAAGCTGACATCCTATTAAGCTTTGAAAAGTCCACACAAAACCTGAGTGAACCATCCTTTTTTGGTACTAGCACCACTAGGCTACACCATTCGCTTCTAGATGGTTCTATGATGTCTAAATAATCACTTTCACTTCCTCAGAATCAGGCAGGTGGGCACTCTACAATGAATCTGCCTAATGGGCTCTGTAGGTAGAAGGCGAATATTATGCTGTAGGAGATTTGTTTTTCCTGGCTTATCACTGAAGAGATCCCCTGGTACTCGTTTCAGGAACTCTGCTGTTTAGCTCTAAGATGATCTACTGCTGGAAAGGTAATTGACTTTTGATCAACTGGGAAGTATTGCTCTTCCAGTTCCTCTCCTTCATACATCTTCCTTGCTCACAGCTGCTCTGACTACAAGCCTTTTCTCTCATGCCATAGTCTTAAGTGGTTAATATGAAAAACTAGAGACTTCTTCCTACTATCAGGTAAAGAGACCTCATTGTTGGTAGAACTTTTCTGTAACACTTCATATGGTCCATGCCACTTGGCCAGTAATAAGCTGTCAGATGTGGGAAGAAGCAGTAGCACTTTCTGACCTGGAGTTAACGTTCTCTTCCTACTTGAATGATCATACAATTGTTTTTGTTGTTGCTGCGCCTTTGTCATGTTAACTTTTACCAACCCTGCCATCGAGCTCATCTTTTCCCTCATCTTAATGACATACAATAAGTTATTTGTTTGCTCACTTTTTTTTTCTTGTTTGCTTCCCAGGCTTCCTTCAAGACATCCAATGGTTCACAAACCTGATGACAGTAGAGCAGTTCAAAGGGTGAGTAGCCTGTAGACGACTGCGGAACTTCTCGATAGGCAAACATCAAGTACCACATCCACTGGTCCCAGCCTGTACTTGTATCAGACACAAACTTGCGCAAAATTGTTTTCAATGTCTGATTAAATCTTTCAACCATATCATCAGTCTAAGGATAAGGTGTGGTCTTAATAGTATGT
Source organism: Coreius guichenoti (assembly GCA_039654105.1). Taxonomy (NCBI): domain Eukaryota; kingdom Metazoa; phylum Chordata; class Actinopteri; order Cypriniformes; family Gobionidae; genus Coreius; species Coreius guichenoti. The sequence continues at coordinate 30,013,464 of CM077171.1, forward strand.
ATACGCAACATTGAATACACTTGCTTAATTTGTTTGGATGTAAAGTTGGTTCCCTGGTCTGTAATTATCTCTTTGGGTAAGCCTAACCATGTTTTTAAGAAGAAAAACCTCTGGGTATCTAGTAGCATAATCTGCAATCACCAGAATGTACCTATTTCCTGTTCTACTCCTTTCCAAAGGACCCACTACATCCATAGCAATGCAAGAAAATGGGCTGTCAATAATAGGTAGACTCACCAGATGTGCTCTATCACCCTTTCTAGCTGGACTCACCGGCTGACACTCTGGACAAGACTTACAAAAATCAATTACGTCCATATAGAGCCTGGGCTAATAAAATCTACTAGCAATTCTGGCTAAGATTTTCTGCTGGCCTAGATGCCCTGCACATGGTACAGAATGACTTAACTGCAATACCTTCAGTCACCACCATTCAGGGACCACCAACCTCTCTCCCTGAGCACTTACCAAGTACAGCCTATCATATTTAATCACAAAATGATCTTTCTGCTGCAACACTGACATAGTATTCACCTTGTATATCTTCTCAAACAACGGTTTCAGAGTTTTGTCTTGTCTTTGAAGTTCCACTATATCATGAGGAATGCATTCAATATCATCTGTATGAGGTTTAGGCAATTTTACGACCATTTCTGTAACCTCCACTTTGTTCTGATGCCTCTTACGTCTAGACTTCCTAATTTTGGGAGCCCCACCAAAGCTTTTTACAGGTCTCATCATGCTTAGCCTGGGCTCTTGTTACCACCCTAGCTTCGGCTATCTGCCTGTCATTCTGCAAAAGATCTACAAGCACTGGCACATCTCTGCCTAAAATAACTGGATAGGGTGCCTGGTCCATTACACCAACAGACATAATAAGCCTGACCATCTATTTCAAATCACAACATCAGTTTTGGGGTATTCAGTTCTTACTAACGTTTGGCTTGAACCAGAGTCAACTAGAGCTTTAAAGAATTTAGTCCCTATCTTTACCTCAATTACAGTGTCTGTAATAGAATTGTCTCAATTAAATTGTAATTCAACTCCAACTCATTTAACCCCAGATAGGATCTTGGTACATAACAAAGGAGGGTATTAGTAACTTTCTGAAAAGGGCAGTATGCTTTCCTATGCCCTGGCTGGCCACATCCATGACACACAATTACAGATTTACCCTTATACTGATTAACTACCCCCTGGTGTTTACTAGTGTCAGTACCAGAACTAATCTGTGAAACTGGTATATGAACCAAAATTGCTCAGACCACTACCAAAAATCATTTTTACCAAGACCGGTTGAACTGTTGTTATAGCTCCGCCATCGTCCTGGTTGATGCAATGATCATCTTGCAGCCATAAAGGCCTCTGCCATCTTTGCTGCTTGTTTAGAGGAGGTAGGGTTATTCTGTTTAACCCATGTTTTTCTCTCTGGGTTGAGTAACTTGAGGAACTGTTCTAACACTATCTGGTCGCCGATCTCCACTTTAGTTCGGAGTCATCCACTTCTCATACAAGTCTCTCAGCCTTACATGCAGCTCTCTTGGAGTCTCATCTTCTATAGGTTTCTGCGTTGATTTCAAACTTGTCGAGGATAGCCTGTTTGACGTAGTCATAATTTAGAGAGTTGTCAAGCTCCATGGCCACATAAGCTGCTCTCGCCTTACCAGATAAGAGAAGTAACAGATGTAACACCCAGTCTTGTCTTGGCCATCTGCTCGCTTGAGCGATGCGTTCAAAAGTCATTTCACGAGTTCACACTTACAAATAATCAGATAGTAAATAGAATGTGTAATAGTATGCGTATTTGGTGTGCTGTCCGAGGAGAGGGCTCCGAGCTCGGTATTTGGCCCGAACCCAGAGTACTCCCCCCGTATCTCTGGTTAGGAAAGTAACCAGGTAAGTGGGAGGAAGAAGGGGTGGTGGAGGGATGCTGAAAAACTGTCGAGGAACATTGGTGAGTTGACTGGGTATTTATATAATCCTCCACTTGTGCTGATTGGGTAGACATGTTGATTACTGATTGCTGACAGCTGGTTGGAATGACATGATGATTGGATAGATCATTTGAACGTGTTCCTCCCGAACTTTGTTAATAAAACATCATTAAATAGTGTTCTATGTCCTCATCATTAGTGCAAGGAAGCATTCTCAGAGTGTGGAAAAATGGCTGTGCAGGTCCTTGTCCCTCTGTTGCAGTTTCATATGCTAAAGCTGTGGTATCATTCTGTAAGGGCTGTCGACCTGAACGAGTGGTTGAAGGGGAATGCACAGCTGTAGCTGCTGCTGTAATAATGGGGACCATCACCCCTCTCAGTCACTGTCATTGTTGTTGGTCTTGATGAACTTCAGACTGCAGCTGTACAAACTGATAATGAAGCACCTGCACCCGCCGTTTGCAGCATATCCATAAGCTGGTCTGATGTACTCCTAGATGAAATTTCACCTTGGTCTCGAATTCTTGCATCTTTGGTGGTATTTGTTTAAAAAAAAAAACAGTTTCTCCAACCATTCAACTTGCCACCATGTGTCATGTAGTGTGTTGTCGAGAGGCCATGTAGGAGTTAGGAAGGCTCAGTACAATGGAGTAGTTTCCCAAATGCCAGAGGTGATTTATTTTACAAGCCGCATTTCAAGAAGTCTACATAAAGTACAAGGAAAAAAAACAAACAAACACAAGAACCCCCAAAGAAACAACAACAACAACAGAACAACAACAACTTCTCCCTGTCACACTCATCAAGGAATTCCACAGCATAACATTGTCACCTAAATACTATAAATGTGATGTGATCTTGGAAAACCCATCGGATGTCGCAATTTATAGTGGCAAGCTGAAAAGACTGTCTTCCATAGCTCACCCATCAAAATAAACCACATAACATGTAGAATGAAGGTGTATGAATGCACATTTCCCGCCAGTCCTGTGTAAACTATGGCACGCAAAGTTTTTTTATACAAAGTTATTGTATCATGAGATGGAGGAGCACAAGAGAACAATGGAGTCTGAAGTAGCATGTAACTAGTTAAATGTAACTAGTTGTGCTATCTAAACATACAAGGGGTGATACAAATTTCAGAGACTATGCCCATGATAAACAATGTAAAACTTACTTCACTACTTACTAATGCCGAGTTTACACTGCCCAATTTTAGCCTGATTTTGACTCGCCGACAGGTTTTGCGAAATCGCCGACAAATGCCCGAAATCATAGGCAAATCGGTGCTCGTTCACGCGAGTGACAATCACGCAGTGTGAATTATCAAAGACGCGATCTGAGAGAATCGCCGACGAGTAGCCGACACCCGTGAGATATTTGGCATGCTAAATATCTGGACTTGTCAGCGATTCAAACTCCTGCCATGTGAAATGTGTTCTGACTGAAAATTACATTGGCGATGACCTACGGTCAATGAGAGAGCAATATACAGGGCAGCGGGAAGTTCGGGGAGGAGTTATGGACCAGAATATCAGTATTTTGATAGATATATTTACAATTATATCAAACAGAAACAAAGCACAGACATTTGCTTGACCAGCCGCAACAGCAGCACATTGCAAAATTATTTATTTACCTCCAACTCTCTTTGCAGAACACTATCCTTGCTCCTTGTGTCTGCCCAACCATTTCCTCCTCCATAATCTTATTTTCTTTTTCTCCTTTTCGCTGCAAATCAGCGCACAGACAATTTGGATCGCAAGCTTTCTGCAGTCTATATTTTTAATAACAATTCCAGTCTCGCGCGAGAAGTCCGGTCTGACGCACGCGCGATCTTGCGTTGTTTCCTTGTCACTTCTCGCGTGTTTGGTTGTGAAACGTAGTTTGCGGGACGAGACAGAGTTGTCAGCGATTCTTCCTCTTGTACAGTCATGCAATGTGAAACCCCCTGTCGCCGATACATCGCGCAGTGTGAACACAGCAGCAACTAAATGCTACGCCAGATAGTCATGCAGTGTGAAAAGAGCAGTGATCCGACGAGTTTGAAAATCATGCAGTCTGAACTCGGCATTAGTTGCTGTCCTCTTCAGGGTAACGTTAGCTAGTCTCCTTGTGTAGTGATGCAGTTTATAAATTCTAGTTTTTATATTTGGTGACTGATTTTCAAAATAAAGTACAGAGAAGCAGTAATTTATTAATTTGCAACAAGAATATTTTCATACTCATAAGGCGCGTTCAGACCACTGATCTATATAAATGACTGGATTGCTCATTGCGTTCTAAACTGCCATCAGGCGGTGAAGCCACCGGAAGTAATCGAGCGGCCATCTTACTATTCCCTACCTACAGAGGGCATCATTAACTTCATTAGGTCAAAACATTGACCTAAAATCACCCAATTTGCAGCGTGTCAGTCTCACAGGATTAGTTTTACGATATATGTATGTAAATTAATTGTTACTTCAGATGTTATCTGTAATGGAGAGGATAAGTCATATATTGAAATCGTTAATGTGGGTATGTCTACTGCACATTTCCGACTCAGGTAACTGCCCAAACAGAAAAATATATTTCTTTATGTATGTAATTATGGAGATAATAATAAACATTAACATATATCTGCCTTTAGTTGCAAAAATGTATTCGAATAGCCTATACAATAAATATTAATACAAGCCTCTGTTACTTTGCACTATATTGTATTAAAATTCTAAAAAGTTTACTATGCATCATCTTGGAAATAAAGCAGTCAGTGTTATTTGTCTGAATAAATTATAATGCGTGTATTTTATTTACTGACTGAGCAACATCTATTTCAGACTCTTAAAGACAGCACAAATTCTATGGCGTTTTACTAGAATGGCAGTTTCCATATGAGTAAAGTGTTATGTAGCCTATATGTTGTGTAATTAATTATTAATTTAACAATTGAACCATCGAAACATTTGCAGTTAGCCTATAGTATGAATAAAAACAATATAACAACACAACATAAACACATAAACATAACAGTACAAGGCAATTTCAGGTTACAAGTCATAAATCTTTATTCTGATTTCAGAATGTGCACATTGTCTTATTCGCCTGCCGAGCTGATGTTCACTACTGTAATGAATATGAATGTAATGTTTTAATAAGAAGGGGAAATTTCCGACTTTAAACAAAAAACCATTTACACGCTTAGGACGTTTGCATTGTAAGAATGTACAGGGAGACATCAGATATAAAAACGGTGTCTTGTTAGGCAATGTTTTCTCAGTAAAATCATATAATTTCCTATTAATTCAATAGAGCGTGTGAGCTTACTAGGGAATACCAACATGGCAGCTTGGTGGCTTCACTTTTTATGACGTCATGAGCAATCCAGTTCTCTATATAGATCAGTGGTTCAGACCTTTATTTTGAAATAGCGATAAACATGAAAAATCATGAAAGATTGGTAGAAAACCAATTTGTTTTCATGCTAAGAGTCCAAAAGATAACATAATGTTTTGAGAAAAAAGGTCTGAAAATGATAGATTCGCCATTTGTGATGTGGTGGCGAGCTATAACGCACATACATGTTCTTTTTATGTGCTTATTAGAGGTTGAATTCAAATCAAATACTGCCAAACTGCCCATACTACTTCTTAATAGGATGTCTACTTCATAAAATGTATGAAAATTATGGAAATTTATGGTTCAGATCACTCAAACCATAAATGGAAGTGGAAATGGATGTGCCCTTATATGGTCAGTAATGGAGCTTGGATGTCATCTAGTGGAAAAGTTTGGTACTGCGCTCAAACAAAATCTTGCTGAAAGCTAATTTTTTGAGATATCAGTTTGGAACACAATTTGTAATGTTTTGTAAAATATTTATTATTATAAAATATGAACAATTATATTTTTACATTTTCATAAGCTTAAACTTTTATAACTTCTTTTCTATTTCACTTACATAATAATTTAACTTCTACAATAATCTGCCATGTGTCATCTTTAAAACAAGACCAACCTTAGGTCTATATTCCAAAGCATTCTTGAATTACAACCATTTAAGTTTGGATAGTGCATTTTCATGTCTATGCGAAAAAAGGGGGTTGACAGTTTATTTTTTCTCAAAATTCTGTTCCTGAAAATCATAGCGATCAGCCAACTTCAGCTAACCATAACTTTTGTTACAGACAAGCTATGAAAGAAATAAAAACAGATTTGGAAAGAAGATTTAAAACCATGTGTATCAAATAGGTATAATTTCATCGTGTGATGGGTTTTCATAGATCACATCACAAATACATGTTCAAAAACTAATTTATTACACACATAATCATCATAATACAAACAAGCACAACACACAAACACAAAATAAAACATTTAATACATCATAGCACTCATAATACAAAATAGATCACATGTCTCTCTCTATTTTGGAAAATAGTACTACCGTTTATAAGGCAAGTTCTGGCTACGTGTGCTACCAGAGCCCAACCCCAAAACACTGGATCAGACTGATCAGATCTAACATGTGCTAAAGTAACTTACGTAACATTACCAAGTTGAACAATTAATGTTGGTATTGTACATAAACACATATACAACATGTCAACATGCAACATATAATAAACTTATCATGAAATCAGTACAAACTCCAAGTAATAGTGTACTAGGCTGGTGCTCTAGTGATGACATCATCATCCAGGTTCGTCATCAAAGCCCCATAATGTTGGGAATACCAGGTACACACACACACCCACACCCACACACACGCGCACACACACGCACGCACGCACACACGCACACACGCACACACTTACTTCCCTGAAGTAAAGAAAACAGGGAAACTTGCACAGGTTTTACATCTCCTTGTGTTTAATATGTAAGTTAATAATCGAGTTATTGAATTCACAGTTTGTTTACGCTAAATTACCTCCTATGGTTCTTACAATTAAAAAAATTAAAAGTTTCCAGAGTCTGGTAAATGGCTATAAATTATGAATCAGAATTTTTTTTTTTTTTTTGCAGTGCTGTGGTTAACAGACCTCTTAGGGCTAATTTAGCCTCTATCTTTCCTTTCAACTTATTATGTGACTGAAGAAAGAATGCAGCTATTAAAGACTGGCTCAGTCTATCAATTCAAAAACAGCTGAAGATGCAGAAAAAGCTTCTGTGAGAACGGAGAATGAATTTTAACGTCCTGGTCCCTTAGACCTCAAATACTATATGCCATATTTTAAGAAAGGCCTATTCATGAAATATCCTGCCAGTTACACTCTTTCGTTTGCTGGACTAAAAATGAAGGAGTTTCAAACTTCAGTTACTTGGGCTCAGTAGACAGGTGTTGTTCACCACCAGAGGGTGAGGTGTACAGCTGTAAAAAGATTTACAGGTGTAAAAAACAACAACAAAAAATAAGCTGTTTTTACAACCATTGTGTCATTGGAGTTTGTGGGTTACATACACTATATTGCCAAAAGTTTTGGGACGTCTGCCTTTACATGCACATGAACTTTAATGATATCCCATTCTTAATCCGTAGGGTTTAATATGGAGTTGGCCCACCCTTTGCGGCTATAAAAGCTTCAACTCTTCTGGGAAGGCTTTCCACAAGGTTTAGGAGTGTGTTTATGGGAATTTTAGACCATTCTTCTAGAAGTGCATTTGTGAGGTCAGGCACTGATGTTGGACGAGAAGGCCTGGCTCGCAGTCTCTGCTCTAATTCATCCCAAAGGTGTTTTATCGGCTTGAGGTCAGGACTCTGTGCAGGCCAGTCAAGTTCCTCCACACCAAACTCGCTCATCCATGTCTTTATGGACCTTGCTTTGGGCACTGGTGCGCAGTCATGTTGGAACAGGAAGGGGCCATCCCCAAACTATTCCCACAAAGTTGGGAGCATGAAATTGTCCCAAATGTCTTGGTATGCTGAAGCATTAAGAGTTCCTTTCACTGGAACTAAGGAGCCAAGCCCAACCCCTGAAAACTTACTAAAACTTACCCCATACTATAATCCCCCCTCCACCAAACTTTACACTTGGCACAATGCAGTCAGGCAAGTACTGTTCTCCTGGCAACTGCCAAACCCAGACTCGTCCATCAGATTGCCAGACAGAGAAGAGTGATTCGTCACTCCAGAGAACACGTCTCCACTGCTCTAGAATCCAGTGGCGGCGTGCTTTACACCACTGCATCCGTTTTGCATTGCACTTGATGTAAGGCTTGGACGCAGCTGCTCGGCCATGGAAACCCATTCCATGAAGCTCTCTACGCTCTGTTCTTGAGCTAATCTGAAGGCCACAGGAAGTTTGGAGGTCTGTAGCTATTGGCTGCAGAAAGCTGGCGACTTCTGTGCACTGTGCGCCTCAGCATGCGCTGACCCCGCTCTGTGATTTTATGTGGCCTACCACTTCGTGGCTGAGTTGCTGTTGTTCCCAATTGCTTCTACTTTGTTATAATACTATTAACAGTTGACCGTGGAATATTTAGTAGTGAGGAAATTTCACGAATGGACTTATCCCATATGAAAAAAACCTGTATGGTTCATATACAGCAACCATATATCTTCCTTACTTAAATCAGCCAGAATTACCTTATGTGTTTCATGTAAGTCCAATACATGTCCTACACAAAATCAGACCGTTTATGGCCACTTTCATACTAAAAAGCACACAAAAAACTTGTAGGGGATTTTTGAGTCATTTATGAATACTGTAAAAAGTCTTATATGAGTTTTACATGTCAACAGTATGTAATTGTGTATGGTATTAGTAGAAAATAACTGATATTCATATACAAATAATTTAAAGTTTTTATACTGAATCATATGCTAGTCAAATTAAGTCATATAGGATTTATTTACAGTGGGGAGAACAAGTATTTGATACACTGCCGATTTTGCATGTTTGCCCACTTACAAAGCATGTAGAAGTCTGTAAGTTTTATCATAGGTACACTTCAGCTGTGAGTGACGGAATCTAAAACAAAAATCCAGAAAATCACATTGTATGATTTTTAAGTAATTAATTTGCAATCTCATTGCATGACATAAGTGTATGATACATCAGAAAAGCAGAACTTAATATTTGGTACAGAAACCTTTGTTTGCAATTACAGAGATCATACGTTTCCTGTTGTTCTTGACCAGGTTTGCACACACTGCAGCAGGGATTTTGGCCCACTCCTCCATACAAACCTTCTCCAGATCCTTCAGGTTTCGGGGCTGTCGCTGGGCAATACAGACTTTCAGCTCCCTCCAAAGATTTTCTATTGGGTTCAGGTCTGGAGACTGGCTAGGCCACTCCAGGACCTTAAGATGCTTCTTACGGAGCCTCTCCTTAGTTGCCCTGGCTGTGTGTTTCGGGTCGTTGTCGTGCTGGAAGACCCAGCCACGACCCATCTTCAATGCTCTTACTGAGGGAAGGAGGTTGTTGGCCAAGATCTCGTGATACATGGCCCCATCCATCCTCCCCTCAGTGCGGTGCAGTCGTCCTGTCCCCTTTGCAGAAAAGCATCCCCAAAGAATGATGTTTCCACCTCCATGCTTCACGGTTGGGATGGTGTTCTTGGGGTTGTACTCATCCTTCTTCTTCCTCCAAACACGGCGAGTGGAGTTTAGACCAAAAAGCTCTATTTTTGTCTCATCAGACCACATGACCTTCTCCCATTCCTCCTCTGGATCATCCAGATGGTCATTGGCAAACTTCAGACGGGCCTGGACAGGGGGATCTTGCGTGCGCTGCAGGATTTTAATCATGACGGAGTAGTGTGTTACTAATGGTTTTCTTTGAGACTGTGGTCCCAGCTCTCTTCAGGTCATTGACCAGGTCCTGCCGTGTAGTTCTGGGCTGATCCCTCACCTTCCTCATGATCATTGATGCCCCACGAGGTGAGATCTTGCATGGTGCCCCAGACCGAGGGAGATTGACTGTCATCTTGAACTTCTTCCATTTTCTAATAATTATGCCAACAGTTGTTGCCTTCTCACCAAGCTGCTTGCCTTTTGTCCTGTAGCCCATCCCAGCCTTGTGCAGGTCTACAATTTTATCCCTGATGTCCTTACACAGCTCTCTGGTCTTGGCCATTGTGGAGAGGTTGGAGTCTGTTTGATTGAGTGTGTGGACAGGTGTCTTTTATACAGGTAACGAGTTCAAACAGGTGCAGTTAATACAGGTAATGAGTGGAGAACAGGAGGGCTTCTTAAAGAAAAACTAACAGGTCTGTGAGAGCCGGAATTCTTACTGGTTGGTAGGTGATCAAATACTTATGTCATGCAATAAAATGCTAATTAATTATTTAAAAATCATACAATGTGATTTTCTGGATTTTTGTTTTAGATTCCGTCACTCACAGTTGAAGTGTACCTATGATAAAAATTACAGACCTCTACATGCTTTGTAAGTAGGAAAACCTGCAAAATCGGCAGTGTATCAAATACTTGTTCTCCCCACTGTATATATATATAAGGAAATATATTTTCTTTGCGTAAGGGTGTACCCATTTTTATATATTTTACTTGCTAACTAATATACTAAAGTAAAATCTAATTGATTTGCAGGGGTTGTATTTAACACCCTCCAGCATATTTTTTTTTTTTTTTTTTTTACAGTGCAGGACATATATGATTGAAAATACATTAATATTGTGCAATTTGTATATGTGGTTTTTGCAGCATATATGTCCCTTACAATATTCTGTTGGAACATATAAGAATCACAGATGTTTTTAGCAAAACTTTTCCATATGGGATTGCACAGGTGGCAACCTATCACGGTACCGCGCTTGAATTCAATGAGCTCCTGAGAGCGACCCATTCTTTCACAAATGTTTGTAGAAGCAGTCTGCATGCCTAGGTGCTTGATTTTATACACCTGTGGCCATGGAAGTGATTGGAACACCTGAATTCAATGATTTGGAGGGGTGTCCCAATACTTTTGGCTGTTACGTTGTGTAGTGCAGCAGGGAAGAGAAGATCCGGGGCTTCCACAAAGACGGTTTTATTTCATAAACTAAGGCAGAACACGACACACACGTAAGCATAACAATATCATAACATACAAGAACGGACCAGGAGTGCTGGGAGTGAGTTCAATATAAAGGGAGTGCAAATGACAAGGACCAGGTGCAGGGAATCCGGGGAGAGCGGGAAAGATGATGAAGTAGTGAATTCAGGTGTGAGACAGGGAGGATTCTGGGAAATGGAGTCCGGGACAGGCGTGGATTGTAACATTGGCAATATAGTGTATGTAGACATCAGTTACACAAAATGATGAATTTGAATTGCCATTGTAGTTCTACATTGTTTTATTTATTTAAAAGGAGGAAATAGGCTTTAGGACACCTGTCTTGGGCCAGCTTGTATTGGATATTTACCCTTTCCCCCTAAATGAACAAAATGGGAATGTAATTTCACCTGCCATATATGGGATTTATAACAATTTCTTTTGTGGGTTAATTTTTAATTAATTTTTTCTTAGATTATTTGGACACAACAAGGAGATTCTAGGATTCCAAGAAAACAAAGAACTTGGTAAGAGAAGTTCTTGTTCTTTGACTGAGCCAGTATTGAGTAATAAAAATGTAATAGCAAAAAATACCATATCATATTTGTAAATTAAATATTTTTAAAGTCAGTCAGGAAAAAATAAAGTGGCTGGAATAACAGAGCAGCATGTCAAAACATAAGCAATGCATGTAGGCCATATAAACCTGTAGCCTGTTAGATTGTATATGTATAATAGGCCTATGTGACTTTAGAACGTGCATTAGACTATGTTTTAGGATGATCATATCTCTTTTCTCTGTTTATAACTGTGTTTGGCCCTGATGGTTGATGCAACACTAAAGCCTTGCTAATGGGGGCATAGGTCAGATGTCACCAGAGGTTTATAGGGGAGTGGGATATCCTGTCAGCAGTGTTTTAGACAAATGTCAACCTTTACTTATTTATGCTCTATGGCCTCTGATTAATTAATCATTCCATTAATGTCCTACAGCATTAGTCATGTGAAGATCCTCTGGCTGCGTTTGGATGTGAGAAAGCGCTGCACTCAACACACGTTTGTGCTGATAATATATCGTGTAACATACACTATATTGCCAAAAGTATTGGGACACCCAAATCATTGTATTCATGTGTTCCAATCACTTCCATGGCCAAAGGTGTATAAAATCAAGCACCTATGCATGCAGACTGTTTCTACAAACATTTGTGATAGAATGGGTCACTCTCAGGAGCTCAGTGAATTCAAGCGTGGTACTGTGATAGGTTGCCACCTGTGCAATAAGTCCATTTGTGAAATTTCCTCACTACTAAATAACTGTTAGTGGTATTATAACAAAGTGGAAGCAATTGGGAACAACAGCAACTCGTAAGGCCATGTAAAATCACAGAGCGGGGTCAGCGCATGCTGAGGCGCACAGTGCGCAGAAGTCGCCAACTTTCTGCAGAGTCAATAGCTACAGACCTCCAAACTTCGTGTGGCCTTCAGATTAGGTCAAGAACAGTGCATAGAGAGCTTCATGGAATGGGTTTCCATGGCCGAGCAGCTGCATCCAACCCTTACATCACCAAGTGCAATGCAAAGCGTCAGATGCAGTGGTGTAAAGCACGATGCCACTGGACTCTAGAGTAGTAGAGACTGCGCACCAGTGCACAAAGCAAGGTCCATAAAGACATGGATGAGCGAGTTTGGTGTGGAGGAACTTGACTGGCCTGCACAGAGTCCTGACCTCAAGCCGATAGAACACCTTTATGATTAATTAGAGCGGAGACTGCGAGCCAGGCCTTCTCATCCAACATCAGTGCCTGACCTCACAAATTCAATTATCATATAGAGCCAATGCAGGCAGATCAGTAATATAGTTGAATATTTAGTGTCCCCAACTAAGCAAGCCAAAAGCCAAAGGCTCGGTGGCAAGGAACCAAATCTCCATTTGGTGACAGAATGGAGAAAAAAACCTTGGGAGAAACCAGGCTCAGTCGGGGTGCCAGTTCTCCTCTGGCCAACGAACAAACAGTGTATGATTATGATTCAGACAACATTACAAGTCAGAAGTCATATTAGATCGGAATATTCAGAATATTTGTCCAGTTCCATCTGGTTAAAGATCGGAGTCATCACGCCGGAGGCAGGCTTATTGAGGATCAGTGCCACTGGATGTCGAGTCGATGAGGCCTTCACAGAGGAGAGTCTAGTTGACACGGTCTCTGCAGACACTTCAGGGCTGTGTTGGTCGCATCTAGCGCAGGTCCACCATCTGATCTGGATACGGCCCGGAGCCGGCTGACTACAGTAAACCTCAGGATAAACAGAGAGTCTAACATTAGCGTAGATGCCATTCTTTTTATGATGTAACGAGTACATCAGGTGTTATGGTAAGTGTTCCCGGTTCTGGCAGACCTAGTTAATGCAGCCTAAAACAATCATTTAACTGATTTGAATAATATAAATTGATAATGTTCTATGTGTATGCCATAGTAAAGAGATGAGTCTAGATTTAAACTGACAGATTGTGTCTGCTTCCCGAACAATGCTAGGAAGACTGTTCCACAGTTTAGGTGCTAAATAGGAAAAGGATCGACCGCCTGCAGTTGATTTTGATATTCTAGGTATTATCAACTGGCCAGAATTTTGAGACCGCAATAGACGTGATGGAGTATAATGCGTTAAGAGCTCGCTCAAGTACTGGGGAGCTAAACCATTTAGTGCTTTGTAAGTAATTAGCAAGATTTTAAAATTTATACGATGTTTAATAGGGAGCCAGTGAAGTTGCAACCCATCTTTAGGTAAATACACAACTCTAGGTTCGTAAGAGGTTCAGACCATGCAACACAAATGAATGGACAGATTCACTGTAACAGTTTCAATGTAACTTTAGTAGAGAAAAAATATATTGTACAAAGTCACAATAGAATGTAGCCGGTGTACAAATAAAATGAAACAAAACCCCCTTTTTAAACAAATGTTTGTGTGTGCGTTTATCAGTGTACGTGTATCAGCAACCAGTTCAGCAGTCTTTGAAACGTAGCCAAGTATCAAAAATGTTCTCCAATGTCTGTTAAATCCCTGGATGGTAACAGTCCTACCGCATAATGTTTCTCAGAATTTCAAGTTCAAGTTCGCAGAGACTCCAAGAGATCCAGTTGGGTGGCTCGCCATCTAGGGTTCACACTCCTCACCAATCAACGAACGGAATTTCCCTGTTACGAAAAGACCCGACCTGCATTTACAAAACAGGTGACTGTAAAACATTTGTTTAACATAAACATCAATTAGGCCTGAATATCATCACTTCCATGAAAATAACTTCCATATGTTACATATATGAACACTGCATCTGGACACATCAATAAAATAATCAAATAACATTATCTTAACTGTAAACATTATACTGTAAATTCCACAATACAAGAGAGATGAAAAATACAACTATGTATTATTCTCAATACACATTTGCAAAATTCAGGAAAACAAATCTTAAACCCTCATTTAGAACATTTGGCCTGTGAACATTATGTTCTAATGCACACTTAAATCCCAATATTACAAATAGTGAAAATTTTAAAACAAAATGGTATAAAAGACACTGAAATTCACTGAAATTGTGCAATCGTTGAGATATTGTGACTTGATGTTAACAACTGCATTGCAACAGCCCACATTATGCAGTAAGATAGCACGCCATGTTAGCCAAATATGCTAATCAGATCAAAATCACTCAATATGACAAAAAAATGACAAAACTCACCAAGATACACAGGAAACCGATCAATAAAAGATGATTAATAATGGATAAATGATCGATGCCATTCCACCGCGATCTTCCAGGCATATATATAACTTTTCCTGATCAGCAGTAAGGTCGGCACTGAGCCGATTCAATGAACAATGAACAATGCAGCAAGACGGGACAAAGGCAATACAGGATTTGGATTGGCTTAGAGAGAGAGTAATCAAAGTTTTTTCCTTAACACATTTTATGAACAACTTAGGTTTGTAAACAATTTATGGCATTAAGAATATTTGTAAAACAAATTTAGATCTGAAAAGCTTTTGTTTTTAAGAAAAGAAAAAACAAGATTATGTGCAAAAAATTGAAAATAAAATAAATGTATTATTAAAGCACTTGAAACATTTTATAACTGGGTTACACAGTGTTGACAGAACCGGACTAATATGGTCATACTTTCTGGTTCTAGTAAGAACTCTAGCTGCTGCGTTTTGGACCAGCTGCAGTTTATTTATTAAGCGAGCAGGGCAACCACCCAGTAGAGCATTACAATAATCTAGCCTTGAGGTCATGAACGCATGAACTAACTGTTCAGCATTTTGCATTGAAAGCATGTGCCGTAATTTAGATATATTTTTAAGATGGAAGAATGCAGTTTTACAGATGCTAGAAACGTGGCTTTCAAATAAAAGATTGGTATCAAAGAGCACACCCAGGTTCCTAACTGACGACGAGGACTTGACAGAGCAGCCATCAAGTGTTAGAGAGTATTCTAGGTTACTACGTGGAGAGGTTTTTTGTCCAATAATTAAAAATTCTGTTTTTTCAGAATTAAGTTGTAGGAAATGACTAGTCATCCAATTTTTTATATCAGCTATGCATTCCGTTAATCTTGTGAATTGGTAAGTTTCATCAGGGCGCGAAGAAATATAGAGCTGAGTATCATCAGCATAACAATGAAAACTAATGCCATGCTTCCTAATGATATCTCCCAAGGGTAGCATGTACAGGGTGAAAAGCAATGGTCCTAGCACTGAGCCTTGTGGTACTCCATACTGAACTTGTGATCAGTGTGACATCTCTTCATTTACTGCTACAAACTGATAACGGTCAGATAAGTATGATTTAAACCATGCCAATGCAATTCCACTAATGCCAACATAATTTGAGAGTCTATTGAAAAGAATGTTGTGGTCGATAGTATCGAATGCAGCGCTAAGATCGAGTAACACTAATACAACGAAGATACAACCACGATCAGATGATAAGAGCAAATCATTTGTAACTCTAATGAGAGCAGTCTCAGTACTATGATACGGTCTAAATCCTGACTGGAAATCCTCACAGATACCATTTCTTTCTAAAAAGGAGCATAGTTGTGAGGATACTGCCTTTTCTAGTATTTTTGACAGAAAGGGTAGATTTGAGATTGGCCTGTAATTGAGTAATTCTGTGGGATCAAGTTGCGTTTTTTTAATAAGAGGTTTAATAATAGCCAGCTTAAAGGTTTTCGGTACATATCCTAATGAAAAGGATGAATTAATGATATTAAGAAGAGGATCTATGACCTCTGGAAGCATCTCTTTCAGTAGCTTAGTCGATATAGGGTCGAGCATACATATTGTTGATTTAGATGATTTAACGAGTTTAGCCAATTCTTCCTCTCCTATAGCAGTGAATGAGTGGAATTTTTCCTCAGTGACACTACAATGCACTGTCTGATGCGATACTGTAGTAGATGGTTGCGTAGTTATAATTTTCTCCCTAATATTATCAATCTTGCACGTAAAGTCATTACTGCTGTGCTGTTTGCAAACGTCAGAATTTGAAGCTTTATTTCGTGTTAATTTAGCCACTGTATCAAATAAATACCTAGGGTTGTGTTTGTCTTCTTCTAAGAGAGTCGAGAAATAAGCAGATCTAGCAGTTTTTACGGCCTTTCTGTACGCAATCATGCTGTTTTTCCATGAAATGCGAAATTCTTCCAGCTGCACTCCATTTTTCTGGCTGCTGTTTTAAGGGCCCAAGTGTGCTCGTTGTACCACGGCGTTGGACTATTTTCTTTAATCTTCTTTAAGCGCAGAGGAGCAACTGTATCTAAAGTGCTGGAAAAGAGAGAGTTAATAGTTTCTGTTGCAACAATGAGTTCCTCTAGGCTATCTGGGATTCTGAGGAGATGGAACTGATGAGGAAGATTATTTACAAAGCAATCTTTAGTGGTAGTGGTGATTGTCCTACCATATCTGTAATGAGGGGACGGCTTTGCAGCCTTGGCTAAATTAAGTATACACAATACTAGATAATAATCTGAGATGTCATCGCTCTGCTGCAGAATTTCAATGGTATCAACATTTATTCCATGTGACAATATTAGATCTAAAGTATGATTACGACGATGAGTGGGTCCTGACACGTGTTGCCTAACTCCAATAGAGTTTAGAATGTCTCTAAATGGCAATCCCAATGCGTCTTTTTCATTATCTACATGGATATTAAAATCACCAACAATTAGTACTTTATCTGCAGCCAGTACTAACTCTGATAGAAAATCAGCAAATTCTTTTGTAAAGTCTGTATGGTGCCCTGGTGGCCTGTATACAGTAGCCAGCACAAATGTCAAACGGGTTTCATCATTTACACTACATAACGTTACGTAAAGCACCAAAACTTCAAAAGAATTATATTTGAAATTAAAGCTGCAAGCAGCGATGAAAGGGCCCTCGCATCCGGGAGCACCGCCACCCGGTGGCCTCAGGAAAACAGCGAATAGTGGGCGACATGCATTTAAGTGGGTAAATATAGGAGAAATATGGCAAAGTCACTTCAATGTGCCACACTTCCTGCTGCCAGCAGGTGGCGCTTTGACTATAACTGAATATTGCCATGTAGATGTCTTCAGGCCTGGACTATTATCAAACGAGTGAAGTTTGGGGCAGATCGGACATTGTATGCCTGAGTTACAACAACTTCCTGTTTCGTGGCGTAAATCGCATGCATTAGCACTTAGTCACGTGTTGCTTGATTTAATGTGTTTCTAGCATGTTTGGGACTTGATGGCATATTTAAATGTGTTTCTGGGAGGGAATTACAGTGTAAAGCATGCCATTTCCTGTTGCCAGCAGGTGGCGCTATGACTAACTAATATTGGCATATAGATGTCTTCAGGCCAGGACTCTTATCAAACATGTGAAGTTTGGGGCGTATCGGACATTGTATGCCTGACTTACAACAGCTTCCTGTGTCATGGCGAAACATCAGATTTTGACAGGCCGCCACGGACACGCCCTTCAGCGAACACTCAAGATCTTCACAATTTAACATCACCAAGGCCTTAAGATTAGACTGACCAAATATGATGTTGATCTGGTTAAATCACTATGAGGAGTTAATCACAGTGTAAAACTTGCCATTTCCTGTTGCCAGTAGGTGGCGCTATGACTGTAACTGAATATTGGCATGTAGATGTCTTCAGGCCAGGACTCTAATAATACATGTGAAGTTTGGGGCAGATTGGACATTGTATGCCCGAGTTACAACAACTTCCTGTTTTATGGCGAAACATCGAACTTTGTGAGGCTGCCACGGACACACCCTTTAGGGAAACTCAAGATCTTCGCAATTTAACATCGCAAAGGCCTTTAGATTAGACTGTGCAAATATGATGTTGATCTAATTAAATCTCTAGGAGGAGTTTGTTAAAGTACAACGTCTGGAAATTCAAAATATCTCACTTCCTGTTGGGTTTTTAGATTTTGCACCCAGGGTCTTTTTTGTAGGTATTGGGAATTTCATACTCGTACGTGAAACGTAGCTCGAACGGCGCTTAATTTAAATTTTGTAGGTGGCGCTATCGAGCCATTTTGCCACGCCTAATTCTGAAACCCATATCAGACGTAAATTTTCAACACTTTTGACGCGTGTGCAAAGTTTCATGAGTTTTCGAGCATGTTTAGGCCCTCAAAAATGCGATTAATTTGGGAGAAGAATAATAATAGGCTGAGCAATTCACACCATCAGTGCTCGGGCCCTAACTAGACTTCTGAGTAATACTGAAGATATTACTATAAATTACAGAAACCCCTCCCCCTTTGCCTTTCAGACGCGGCTCGTGTTTATAACAATAATCTTGAGGGTTGGATTCATTTAAAGTAATGTAATCGTCAGGTTTTAGCCAGGTTTCTGTCAAACACAGCACATCTAGGTTATGATCTGTAATCATATCATTAACAATAAGTGCTTTTGGGGGAAGGGATCGAATATTCAGCAACCCGAGCTTTATCATTTGTTCATCTGTATTTATCTGTTGTTTATTTGTTGAACATCAATTCAATTTTTTCCCTTAAATGGGTTCGAGAGTTTTTTGTATTTACTAATTCGGGGAACAGACACAGTCTCTATGTGATAATATCAGACAGGCGTCCCAAAACTTTTGGCAATATAATGTATCTAGCTAGCTTCACATGGAAATTATGACTGGTAATGCTATAGCATAAACATAGGATGTGATAAAGGTTAGCTAACCATGTGGTTGTTTCAGACTGTGTAAATTGAGATTGGTTTAAAAGCTGTGTGCACTTTTAAAAATTGAAGATAGCAGCTTGCTCTCAGCAAGCTTCACTGAAAAAAAAAAAGATTGTACATTCTATACATCCAATCTTCATCTTTATATAATCTAGCCAGCAGACTGTACCTTAAATGATAGGATTGGTCGGTGTTGCTAAGTAGTGAAAGAGCTGGGCTTGAAAACCAGGTTGCTGACTTGATTATGTGGTGATAATATAAATTTGTTTTGTGTGGTTCAATGTGTCAGGGTTTGGTTGATTAGCATGGCCCAATTAACACCTGCTGTTAGAGGCTGGAACTACACCATCTGGTATAGTGAAAAAATATATTTCTCCATTGATGGCCATTCAGAAGTAACCATGGTTTGGTTTCACAGACAGGGCTTAGATTAAGCCAGGATTAGGCCTTAGTTAAATTAAGACATTTAAGTAGCTTTTACAAATGTGCCTTAGAAAAAAACATTACTGGTTTGCATCTTGAGACAGAACAATGGCACTGACATATTTTAAAATATGTCAGTGCAAGTTGCTTTCAGTTAAGACAGCTCAAACATGCATTTTAGTCTGGGATTAGCTTAAGCCTTGTCTGTGAAACAGGTGGCATTTTGTAAGAAGGCACCTTTTAAGGATACCGGAGTTAGATTGCCTTCCAAGGCGCCATAATGTGATGCCAAATGATCTGAAAGAAAATTAAATGAGCTACCCATTTTTTTTTTTTTTGCTTAAATATAATATTTTCCTTTAACTACTTTTTCAGACAACTTTTTTTATTCTTTCAGCCAGCCTCCAAAAAGCAGAGCTTTGCAATGTGTTAACATTGTGTGAGCTATAAAGCTATACATTTTAAAATTTTAAAATCTTGCTGATTACTTACAAAGCACTAAATGGTTTAGCTCCCCAGTACTTGAGCGAGCTCTTAACGCATTATACTCCATCACGTCTATTGCGGTCTCAAAATTCTGGCCAGTTGATAATACCTAGAATATCAAAATCAACTGCAGGCGGTCGATCCTTTTCCTATTTAGCACCTAAATTCTGGAACAGTCTTCCTAGCATTGTTCGGGAAGCAGACACACTCTGTCAGTTTAAATCTAGACTAAAAACACATCTCTTTACTATGGCATACACATAAAACATTTTTAATTTATATTATTCAAATCAGTTAAATGATTGTTTTAGGCTGCATTAACTAGGTCAGCCGGAACCGGGAACACTTCCCATAACACCTGATGTACTCGTTACATCATAAGAAGAATGGCATCTACGCTAATGTTAGTCTCTCTGTTTATCCCGAGGTTTACTGCAGTCAGCCGGATCCGGGCCGTATCCGGACCAGATGGTGGACCTTAGCCTGGACATGACGAACGCATCCCTGAAGTGTCTGTAGAGACCATGTCAATTAAACTCCCCCCTGTAAATGCTGCATCGACACGACATCCTCATTAAACCCGTCCCCGGCGTGACGACTCCAATCTTTCGAATAATCCTACGAATATCTATTGATCTAATATGACTTCTGACCTGTAATGTTGCCAGAATCATAATCATACATTATTTGTTCATCGGCCAGAGGAGAACTGGCACCCCGACTGAGCCTGGTTTCTCCCAAGGTTTTTTTCTCCATTCTGGCCCTGAAGGAGTTTTGGTTCCTTGCCACCGTCGCCTTTGGCTTTTGGCTTGCTCAGTTGGGGACACTTAAATTTCAACTATATTACTGATCTGCCTGCATTGACACTATATGATAATTGAAATGAGCTGGATGACATCACCGTTTTCACCAGAGCGGCGGTACAGCCGAATCAAATTCTGTTGCATTATTTTCCTGTTACCACTGTGAAGCTGCTTTGAAACAATTGGCATTGTAAAAAGCGCTATATAAATAAAGGTGATTTGATTTGATTTGATAAAGCTGTACTTAAGGATTATCTAACATCACTGTTGCTGTCCTTCTCACATATGTTGGTCCATATTGTAGGATTGAAAATAATCAAAGATATTTGATATTTGAAATTGAACAAAGACATTTGCTTCACTGTTTTCAACCCCCATCTTTCTTATCAGAAGGGCCATTTGGAATTCCTAAAGACAAAGAGATGCTGAAGGCCTGTAGGCCAAAATGTGTCACACCTTTAGTACAGTGGGGGAAGTTTGGTCTGATTGGTCAGTTTGAATGTCTCACATTAGGGTTTCAGTCACATGGTCAAGGAACAGATAAAAAGAAGATGTAACTGTTGTTCTGGCTCTTCTTTTATTCTGTGTCTCTCTTGATTCTCTGGCTCTCTCTCTTCTTGGGGGCCTTCTCTTTGGCTCTTCTCTTCTTTGCGCTCTTCTTCCCTTTGTTTTTTTTTCTCTCTCTCTCTCTCTCTCTCTCTCTCTCTCCCTTTCTATCCCTCAGGTAACATTCATGCTGGGTACGATTAATGGTACAAGTTTTTATCATCTCATACATCTATTTTGTAACTATTTTAAGTGTAACCATAACCAGAAATTGTCATTAAATCCTTTCTATTACAAATGATGTGCTAACTAGTTTTGATTTGGTATTGACTTTGAAGTGCTACCTATTGCAATACAATATAGTCACATTCTAGCAACACTCTCCCACATATTTTGCTATTGTAACTGCGCTTATTTCCGTCGTTGGTATAAGTTGCAGTGGGTGGTAAAGATGAGAAATGTACAGTTTACTATCCTCTTGCTGATAACGTTTCTTTAGTCATTCGGCAACCCTGCAGCCTGAACCACTGTAGGCGACCCACCCTTACAATATCTCTGTTATATGGACAAAAGGATTTGTTTGCCCAGTGTTTTTGTTGACATTTAGTTGACATTTGCTCTCCCTGTTTTCAGTTTTCTTTACGTCCCAGTAAAGTGGATAGTGGATATAATTATGCATGCTTATTTTCTCTATTTTTACATTTAGATCACCTTTGCCATCATATAATGTTCATTTAAAGTTAATCCAATAGCTAATAACACTGTTAAATGTAACCTTGGCAAATCTCAAAGTGAATCTCCATCTTTCATACTGTACATTTTATATACATTTTATTGTGATGCCTAAAATTACTTGTAGTAGCTATTTAAAGCATTCTTGTAGTATTTATAGCTTTTTCAACTTTATTATTTTGTCTAAATTTAGTATAGAAAGCAAATATTTATAGAAATTTGATTACAATTCTAGTAGGCCTATAGAATCTGTCATTTATCGTTATCAGACAGAATTTTAAAATTGGTGCATTCCTATTATTTTTAGATGTACATGCCATTGGAGTCTTTGAGACCCTAACCAGTAAAGTCAATCTCAATAAACAATATAAATTTACTTCTTGACTTAAACTTGCTCAACATGCAATTTGTTTCTTTTTTTATGTCTGATGGCAGTTTTGCTTTTTCTACTTAGAAGAAGCTAGTAAAGGACTGTGCTGATGTTACTAACTGTGTATAACAGGTTAGCTGTAGAATAGTTCATATTTTCTCATTCCCAAGCATATGTGCAGCTTCAAAAGACAAAAGTTTCTGCCTACTGAAACAAATCCCCCCTATCAGGGAGAAAAACATGGCACAGGTTTCACAGATCATTTTCCAGGCTGAATCTGATAAGATGTTGACTAACCATCCCTCTGTGTGACTCCCTGTCACAGTCAGCAAAAACATGAGAGACATTAGACATGGACACAAAACAGAGAAACACTGCGGTTTACTGAGCGGTTCCAGCAGCTCGTTGAAATGCGTTGGAATGTGTCTGTCCTGGTTTTAGAGCTGCTGTCATTTACATGCCTTTCATCTTCAAACCCCACATCCTCCAGGGGGAAATGCTTCACTTGAAGATCCGGTTCAATAATTCAGAGACACGAAAGGGACCGCTGCTCTTTAAGACTTAAAACCAGGGATGCTGATTGAGACAAGTTTAGGGCAACTTGCTGGCTGTAAGTGGTTTGCCACCTGCTCTCTTTTTAATTTGCTGCGTGTTGGTGGAGTGGAAAGTGGAAAAAGACAAAAGAAAAGTAAGTAAAAGAACATAACAGTGATTCTTGAGACATGGGACAGAACTTTACCTGCCATCTAGTTAAAAACAACAACAACAACAACATTTCCGCTCTGAAATCAATCTGAAATGGTCACTAATGATCTTGACACAAATGTAGTATTTTTATTTTATTTTATCAAAATCATAACAACACTATCACTCACTACCACTCTAGCATAAATAGAAATATATTATGTAAAATATAAAACAGTAGTATGTGTCTTTATTATATGTTACTGACAGAAGGAAAGGGTTATTTTTAAAAACATTTTTTGGGTTTTGTTGGATCAGTGTGTTACCCCTGTCGGCGTCTGTTGGTGTTTGTTTTCTCCCAACTGAACATGATTAATCAGCGTTTGTCGGTGTCTGTTGAGGCAGTGTGAACATGACAGTTATTTTTCATAAAATTCTAAATCGAACAGCCAACTTGTTTGTTGGTGTTTGTCTGTGCGGTGTGAATTGGCCTTAACATGTCCAATCCAAAATGTTTGTCAACATTCTCAGATATTTAAGTAGCTTATTTTTTTTTTCATAAACCACCGTGGTATATTAACTCCATCCAACAAGTATGGAATTTATTTGTAATTTTAACATTCTGTTCATTTCAAGTATGTCCTATGAGTAGCTAACAATAACGTTGTCCTGCTCCACTTCACAGACCATGAGTGGACAGAGAATTTCAGAATGACAGGACATTCGTTTATGACACTTTATTCAACAGGAAGAACAGCTTGTTCCGCACATCATACGTCATTACGCTATTTTTATGTCATTGCACATGCGCAGTACTCTCCAGTTTCGGTTTTCAATCCGATCAAATGTTTACATGTCCTCTCAATCGGATTACAAAAGGAATAAACCACCCCTTACAATCCAAATGAAATTTTAATCAGATCTGACCAATTCATTCTGATTGACGTTGTTACATGTGACTTTTTTGTTCCGATTGTGCCACTAGTCCGGTTATGATCAGATTATTATGGTCCATGTAAACGCAGCTAGTGTTGAGGTGTTTTCAGTTATTAGTAAAACCCTTTCACCGCTACACCATCTCGGCTCCTCCCCTCCTCGACTCGGCACTGGGGAGCTCTGGGTCTGTGCCATCGGCCAACCACCATCGTCGCTGCCAAGGGATCGTCTTCCTGCCATCACCATCCCTTTGTGTCGTCCTGCCGTCTCCAGCCTTTCGCCACATCCTGCCATCATCCCTCCTCGCCTTCCTTTCACCATCCCTTCACCATCACCTCGTCCTCCTCCAAAGCCCCCTCCGGCCCTCCCTCTGTTGTTCTGCCAAAATCCATTGTAAATGCATTTTGCACCCAAACATGGTGAACACCTCAACATGTCGAACAGATTAATCCAAAATAATTCCTTGATACAGTAACTTTTTTCAGTTTTGCAGCCTGTTTTGTCTTACAAGATTCAATGAGAATGAATAATAAGCAGCCTTTATTTGGCTTTATTTGAAGCTCCACTTCACCCTTATTTTAATTTCAGTGTAGGTGTACAAGTTCAACTACTGTCGAAGTATGAAGTAACGTTGCAATTAAGGGTTGCAGCTCACAATTTCCATTGTCAATTTTGTATTTGTTAATGAACCATTCTCAGTTTGCAAGGTGACGGCTGTAATCACCCCATATTCTGTGAGGTGAATCTGTAATTACCCTGTGCTATCCACACTTTACTATTGTCTGTATTTACGTCAGCAACACAATGTAGATGTACGGTGCAACCTTAACACCCATCTGTCTCAAATGCATTCAGTTTGTGTGAAATGGCTGACAGATAACTACTGCTTACTCCTCTGTAATTTACAGACATCACAAGGACCTGGCAGTGGCAGTACGAAAGGTTTTAAGCAACTCCTTAATTTACTCAAATTTACTTAATTGCATGTCTAATATGAATACATATTTGTATATAAAAGAGAAATACATTTGCATTTCAATATTTCTTTTGAAATACATGTTTAAATATTTGGAATAGACAGACATGTGATGTTTCTGTTCGGGAATAAATGCAAAGCTAATTCCGAGTCCATTTACTATCCAGCAGACTTTAAACTACTTATTTTACACATGGGAGATTATTCAGAGGGCGATTGAGTAACAGTTGATTTTCCTGCAGTGCTAGTATATCCCAAGGGATAAACGTTTGGTTGATTAGCATGACCTATTTAGCCCCTGCTAGTAGATGCATAACTCATTTCTGCATACAGGTTTTTTGAGCTAATCACTTGAACTGTGAATATGATGTTACTAATGATGTCACAACATGATCAGATTTGTCATAATGACGATATTTTCTTGCAGCTCCAGAGTAATTAGTCACATGGCATTTACAGCTCAGGTGATTCTGGCGGAACAAAGTGCCCGTGAGCAAAGATGGCAGGGTTTAATACAGTCAAATTTTAAAATGGCTGTCATGGGTATTGTGCATTATTTTATACAGCGTGTGATATTTTTTGAGCATCTTTTGGTAAAGGCACTAAAAAATGATTACATTTAACATGTAAATCAGATTTTGAAATGTTTAGTTAATTTACTGTGTCTTGCTCATATGTATGTCTGGAATTACTTAAAGGGTTAGTTCACCCAAAAATGAAAACTCTGTTATTAATTTAATCACTCTCATGTCGTTCCAAACATGTAAGACTTTAGTTCACCTTCGGAACACAAATGAAGATATTTTTGATGAAATCTGAGAGCTTTCTTTCCCTCCATTGACAGCTACGCAACTACCACTTTGACGCTTCAAAAAGTTAATGAAGAGATCGTAAAACTAATCCATATGAGTTGAGCGGTTTAGTCCAAATTTTCTGAAGAGACTCGATCGCTTTATATGATGAACAGATTGAATTTAGGCTTTTATTCACATATAAACATTCTTCAACTCATGATCATGACTCAAGTATGGTTCGGTTGAGCTTCTGTTTATTCCCTGATCAATGTTTCAATGTGAATAAAAGCCTAAATTAACGAAAGTCTTATGGGTTTGGAACGACACGAGAGTAATTAATGACAGAATTTTTGGGTGAACTAACCCTTTCATCTTTCCATATAATGTTGAAAGCTCAGTGTGTTCTGAAAATATTAGCTTTATTCTTTAGCTCTGGACCCCCTGAGAATAAGTTAATCAGAGTTGTACGGTTGGAGGGAGAGAATTTGTGAAATAGTGGCGTGTTTAAATGCATACGAATGAGGTTATTTTTGTTCTGACTCTAAATGGTTTTTGTTGTGTTGTTAATTTTCCACTTCAGCAAATAGTGGAGCTGATGAAAAATGCATTAGGATTACACCTTTGCAATCCAGTTTACTTTTGTATTTAGTGAAAAAGAAAATATAAGATTAAAGGACCTTTCAACTCGAGTTGACTCGAGGACTATTAAGGGTGCAGCTGTGACGCACACTGCAGTGTTTTCAAATTTAGTCTTGTCCACCAGTGTGGACAGCTTTCTAAAATGATTCAGACTGATGCTTAGCTGGTCAATCAGAACGGCTGGTGGAGAGGACAGGGGGCACATTCTTAGCCTCTGTTTAAGGTTCCCGCGGTGTTTCAATGAGGGTGCAATCAACCTTCATTAGGAATCCCATGCATTCTTTCTAATTGTGATTTTTTTTTTTTTTTTCACTCCATGGAAGGAAAAAACATATTTGTGACCATATTGATGAAAGATTTGGACATGTTAGTGTATATACACTATCTATTTAAAAGTTTGGGGCCATTAAGTTTTTTCTTTTTTAGTTTTTCAGTTATTTTTCTTTTTTTTTGGAAAACAATTAATAATTGTGTGTTTGTATATATACTCAAAGTATATATATTTAACTTTTCTGATATGTGTCACAGAGTCAGCCACATCACAAACAGCACCAGATCACCAAACTCCGCCCACTCGTTCCCAGTCACCAGAATACTGATTCCCTGCACCTGCACTTCCTCATCAACACGCCCTATATATTCTCCATCGTTCCTCACATCAGTGTCTGGTCTTGTCATTACTACACGCAACAGATTCCAGTGGCTATACTTATCTATGCCACTTACTTTATCTACTACTCCCGTCTTCTGTCTGCCATTGTCATATCCTGGTATCTGCCTGGAAGGCCTTCCTCTCCAATTCAGCATCTGCATACAAACATGCAAGTCATTCTCCATCTACATCCAGAACTCATCTACAGCATATCAACTCACCTGTGTCTCTCTTGCTTCCCAACTGACCTCTGCTTTATCTAATAAAGTTTGTGCGCTTGACTCACCATCTCTGTCTCTTCTGCTGCCTGACAATACGTTGCTGCATGTAATGGGGAAAATGATTAAATTACTTTTTATTTATTTATTATTATTTTATTTTTTTTACTGGTTTGGTTGATACTTGACATTTCTGACTCTTGCATTGTTCATCATAAAGCATATAAAAGAAGCCAAACTTGTATACTTGTTAATGGCATGAAATTAATTGCTTGCGAATAGAAAAATCCCAGGACCTTCAGTGACTCCAAATATTTTTCAGGAGAACTAGAAGACTTGCTGATGAGGCTTCACATGTTATGTTTGTTTTTGCAGTTCTCATTATCTCCAGGGTGGTGGTGTATTTGTTTTTTTTTTTGTTTTTTGGCCCATCCAATTAAAGCAAAAACTCTCAAAGATCAGAGAATCACACTGGGAGAATTTCCCTGTTAGAGGCCTCTTCAAAATGTGATCTCAGAATTATGGCTCTTATGTACACAAGCTCACACAATACTTTGTCCTCTAGTGAGACATATTTTTTGCACAAATAAGTGTGTGTTGGCTGCAGCATCTTTATTAAGTGTTTTCTTGAGTTATTAGCTGTAACTGGTGAATACGGCTCTGAAGTTCTTAATTAGAAAAGCAGGTGTTAGTTTAATAGACGACTGCCAGGGAAATTGTTTCAATGAGGCATAGATAATATACGAGCCTTAAAATAGCATTCACTGGAAGTTTTACCATTCAGATATTTGCACCTTTTTGCAACTATCACTTGCATCAATAACCCCTGTTACCTGCTGTATGTCTGCAAAGGTTCAGCTGTTTGAAATATCTTATTTTTAGTGGTGTTCTGTACCCGCTTGATTAGATCTGTTGTGAGTCTACAGACTTGTACTCTAATGAAATAATAAAAAAAATTTTTGTTAATGAGGTAACCTACTTTACAGGCACACAGTAACAAAATCTGTGACGAAAACCTATTTGGTATTTCTATTTTTAGTGAAGGACAGTGAGTTAACCCAGAAAATATATGACACTCTCACTGTCACACTTGTGTATGCAGGTAAGAAGACAAAGGCAGAAGAATAATATTCCAAGCAACAAAGTTTACTAATTCCAAAAAGGCAGACAGACAGAAACACCATACAATTGTGATAAAGGTGGTCCACATGACTGTTTGGAAGCCACATGATTGCTTTTTCTCAAGAACTGTTAGTTTTACACTTAAAACAATCTCAGATGGCAGACAATCCACTTGCTTGTGTAACAATGGGCCTCATTCATGAAACAAAAGCAGAACAGAGTTCTGTCTAAATTGTTCGTAAAACTATTGCATAAACTGAGTAGAATTTTTTTTTTTTTTTTTTTTACTGGCTTTTGACAAACAGGGAACATTACTGACATTAAATATGTTATGCAGTTGTAATATAAAACAAGGCATTAGAGGCATAGAGTGAACTGAGTAATCAACTAACCACATAAGGCATGAAAATGTTCTGTATGAATATACAATACATACATACACATCTCCATATATACATACACTCATACACCTACAGTGGGGAGAACAAGTATTTGATACACTGATTTTGCAGGTTTGCCCACTTACAAAGCATGTAGAAGTTTTTTTTATCATAGGTACTCTTCAACTGTGAGTGATGGAATCTAAAACAAAAATCACATTGTATGATTTTTAAGTAATTAATTTGCATTTTATTGCATGACAAATAAGTATTTGATACATCAGAAAAGCAGAACTTAATATTTGGTACAGAAACCTTTGTTTGCAATTACAGAGATCATACGTTTCCTGTAGTTCTTGACTAGGTTTGCACACACTGCAGCAGGGATTTTGGCCCACTCCTCCATACAGACCTTCTCCAGATCCTTCAGGTTTCGGGGCTGTCGCTGGGCAATACGGACTTTCAGCTCCATCCAAAGATTTTCTATTGGGTTCAGGTCTGGAGACTGGCTAGGCCACTCCAGGACCTTGAGATGCTTCTTACGGAGCCACTCCTTAGTTGCCCTGGCTGTGTGTTTCGGCTCGTTGTCATGCTGGAAGACCCAGCCACGACCCATCTTCAATGCTCTTACTGAAGGAAGGAGGTTGTTGGCCAAGATCTCGCGATACATGGCCCCATCCATCCTCCCCTCAATACGGTGCAGTCGCCCTGTTCCCATTGCAGAAAAGCATCCCCAAAGAATGATGTTTCCACCTCCATGCTTCACGGTTGGGATGGTGTTCTTGGGGTTGTACTCATCCTTCTTCTTCCTCCAAACACGGCGAGTGGAGTTTAGACCAAAAAGCTCTATTTTTATCTCATCAGACCACATGACCTTCTCCCATTCCTCCTCTGGATCATCCAGATGGTCATTGGCAAACTTCAGATGGGCATGGACATGCGCTGGCTTAAGCAGGGGGACCTTGCGTGCGCTGCAGTATTTTAATCCAATACGGCGTAGTGTGTTACTAATGGTTTTCTTTGAGACTGTGGTCCCAGTTTTCTTCAGGTCATTGACCAGGTCCTGCCGTGTAATTCTGGGCTGATCCCTCACCTTCCTCATGATCATTGATGCCCCACGAGGTGAGATCTTGCATGGTTCCCCAGACCGAGGGAGACTGACCGTCATCTTGAACTTCTTCCATTTTCTAATAATTGCGCCAACAGTTGTTGCCTTCTCACCAAGCTGCTTGCCTATTGTCCTGTAGCCCATCCCAGCCTTGTGCAGGTCTACAATTTTATCCCTGATGTCCTTACACAGCTCTCTGGTCTTGGCCATTGTGGAGAGGTTGGAGTCTGTTTGGTTGAGTGTGTGGACAGGTGTCTTTTATACAGGTAACGAGTTCAAACAGGTGCAGTTAATACAGGTAATGAGTGGAGAACAGGAGGGCTTCTTTAAGAAAAACTAACATGTCTGTGAGAGCCGGAATTCTTACTGGTTGGTAGGTGATCAAATACTTATGTCATGCAATAAAATGCAAATTAATTATTTAAAAATCATACAATGTAATTTTCTGTATTTTTGTTTTAGATTCCGTCTCTCACAGTTGAAGAGTACCTATGATAAAAATTACAGACTTCTACATGCTTTGTAAGTGGGCAAACCTGCAAAATCGGCAGTGTATCAAATACTTGTTCTCCCCACTGTATATACATATACACACACATTATATGGACATATATACACATGTACGCACACATACAAACTCATTATACCTTCACATACACCTTTAAACATGCACATTCCTAAACTTGCATGCTAGCAATTGTTAAATGCATACATACAGCCCACATATACACTCACCTAAAGGATTATTAGGAACACCTGTTCAATTTCTCATTAATGCAATTATCTAATCAACCAATCACATGGCAGTTGCTTCAATGCATTTAGGGGTGTGGTCCTGGTCAAGACAATCTCCTGAACTCCAAACTGAATGTCAGAATGGGAAAGAAAGGTGATTTAAGCAATTTTGAGCGTGGCATGGTTGTTGGTGCCAGACGGGCCGGTCTGAGTATTTCACAATCTGCTCAGTTACTAGGATTTTCACGCACAACCATTTCTAGAGTTTACAAAGAATGGTGTGAAAAGGGAAAAACATCCAGTATGCGGCAGTCCTGTGGGCGAAAATGCCTTGTTGATGCTAGAGGTCAGAGGAGAATGGGCCGACTGATTCAAGCTGATAGAAGAGCAACTTTGACTGAAATAACCACTCGTTACAACCGAGGTATGTAGCAAAGCATTTGTGAAGCCACAACACGCACAACCTTGAGGCGGATGGGCTACAACAGCAGAAGACCCCACCGGATACCACTCATCTCCACTACAAATAGGAAAAAGAGGCTACAATTTGCACGAGCTCACCAAAATTGGACAGTTGAAGACTGGAAAAATGTTGCCTGGTCTGATGAGTCTCTATTTCTGTTGAGACATTCAGATGGTAGAGTCAGAATTTGGCGTAAACAGAATGAGAACATGGATCCATCATGCCTTGTTACCACTGTGCAGGCTGGTGGTGGTGGTGTAATGGTGTGGGGGATGTTTTCTTGGCACACTTTAGGCCCCTTAGTGCCAATTGGGCATCGTTTAAATGCCACGGCCTACCTGAGCATTGTTTCTGACCATGTCCATCCCTTTATGATCACCATGTACCCATCCTCTGATGGCTACTTCCAGCAGGATAATGCACCATGTCACAAAGCTCGAATCATTTCAAATTGGTTTCTTGAACATGACAATGAGTTCACTGTACTAAAATGGCCCCCACAGTCACCAGATCTCAACCCAATAGAGCATCTTTGGGATGTGGTGGAACGGGAGCTTCGTGCCCTGGATGTGCATCCCACAAATCTCCATCAACTGCAAGATGCTATCCTATCAATATGGGCCAACATTTCTAAAGAATGCTTTCAGCACTTTGTTGAATCAATGCCACGTAGAATTAAGGCAGTTCTGAAGGCGAAAGGGGGTTAAACACAGTATTAGTATGGTGTTCCTAATAATCCTTTAGGTGAGTGTACATATTCAACACCTAAAAATGGAAAAAGAATTTTAGGTCTACTACTTGTTCCCTTAACATGAACAAAAACTAAACAAAGGCAGTAACACACTGGTCTAGTTGTCGGATGTACTATAGCTCCTTGAAAAATGAACAAGCAATACAAATAATTTAAACACACAGAGCGCACCATTAACCGTAACCCAGTTATGTCAAGATTGTTAATAAATATTTTTATTGGGTTCCATATTTTTACAAATGTCTTTTGTTTATCTAATATCTTATATCTCAGCTCTTCTAGAGGTAACACGTAACTTAGCTCTCTAAGCCAAAGGCCGGTACAGACCGTTTCTGTAAAATTGCCTTCTTAGCCAAGATCATGCTTAAAGAAACAGCTTGCGACACATATTTACTTCCAATTTTTGAAGTATCTCCAAGAATGCCCAATTTTGGCTCAGGTGGCAAATTAATTTTATATGCATCTGAAAGAAATTTGAATATATTCTGTCAGAATGGTCTAATTTTATGACATGACCAAAAAGCATGAGACAACGTACCTTCTGAGACTTTACATTTGTAACATATAGAGGATACATTTGGGTAAATCCTATGTAATTTGGTCCTTGAATAATGAAGCCTATGAATGACTTTGAATTGGATTACAGTATGCCTTGCGTTAATAGAGCAAACGTGAATTTCGTTAAGACAGCTTTCCCTTGACTCAGCAGAAAGTTCCACACCAAGTTCCTCTTCCCAAATTTGCCTAATATGATCAGTGTTTGTGTTCATCTTATCTAGTAGTAACACATAAAAGAAAGAGACTGTGCCTTGTTCAGTTGGACTGAATGCAACAATTTACCCAAGAACAGTTTTGCGAATGATTTTCATGGAGATTTGTTCTGCTCATGTTTCATGAAAGAAACCTATTGAGTGTGGAACTTTTTGTCTTGAGCAACTTTTTAGACTGCACTGTTTCAGAATTCAACTCATGCTCTCTGCCTTCAAAAGCACTTCAACAGCGCTCCGTTAGAAATATCAGGGGAGAACACACAAGCAAGAACATTATTTTGGGTAACGCTTTAGATTACAGCCCGGAAAGTACTGCGTAAGTAAAGCGAATTTACAGCGTAACTTTCGGTAATCATAGTGTAACTATAAAGTAAGTGCGTGTAGTTATAAGGGAACAATATGTAATATTTGGGGAATAAAGGGGTAACTATCAGGAAAATTAACAAATTATTTATACTGTAAGTATTTTTTAATTAAGGGGTAATTATCCATGTAGTTACAGGGTAAGTATGAATCTGCGGGCTGTAAATTAAAGTGGTGCTTATTCCCCTCTTGTTTCATGTAGTTACAGGGTAAGTATGAATCTACGGGCTGTAAATTAAAGTGGTGCTTGTTCCCCTCTTGTTTCATGTAGTTACAGGGTAAGTACAATAAAAACACGTACACAATCTGATATCACTTGGAAATCTTTATTTGAAAAACAACTTTTTTAAAACAGATTTACAACACTTATTCATTTCTCTTGCTTGCCTTCTCCTCCTCTTGTTCCTCTTCTTATTCGTTCTTGACACAGATGAATCTTAAGAAGGAATCCTATGTCTCTAGCTATTCTGTAGCTATATTATGTATTTAAAGAAAATACAGTGCACGCAGAAATGTCCTCACCGTTTACTCATCTTTTACCCTCATGCCATCCGAGATGTATACGACTTTCTTTCTTCAGATGAACACAGAAAAATAAATAATCTCTGATAATGAAAACTCATTTGGGTTCCTAAAAGTTGAAGCATCAAACAGCACATACAGCAATAACTACAGCAATCCATACGATCCCAATTGATGAATCAATGTCTTCTGAACTAAAACGTTAAGTGTTTGTAAGAAAAATACCAATATTTAAAAAAAAAATTAAACCGTAAACTATCACTTCCGACCAGCAGTCATCTGCGTGAATTAGAGGGTTGAGTTCACGCTTGACGTAACTTGAAGCGTGACTGGTCATTCGGATGTCGGATGCCGTCTGTTTTTATTTTATCTTTTTTTTTTAAATTAATGCTCACAGCAGTAAACAAACAATAACATAATATATGAAAATAGCAATGAGAAACAAACAAGACTAGAAGACAGAGACGCCAGAGAGACAGAGTCACCACTCACGCGAGACCGTCATGAAAGCTTGAAGCTTCTTTACTCACGCACGCGCTGGTAACAGTTGTTCAGATGTGAAAAGATTAGTAAATTATGAGATCATCTCTGGATGTACTTTTTCTTTTAATAAATAATAATACAGAATATCAAAAGACATGGGATTACTCTTAAGATCCATCAGTGGAAATAACGAAAAAGAAGAAGAGGAACAAGAAGAGGAAGACAAGCAAGAGAAACAAAAAAGGGATAAAACGTGCCACTTTCTGTCAGGACGTTATTATTTGAAATGAAAAGTTTATTTAAAAAAAATGAATAAGAAGTGTCATAAATCTGTTTTGAATTAAGTTGTTTTTCAATAAATGTTTCCGAGTGATATGAGATTTTGTACGTGTTTTTTATTGTAGACATGAAACTATTAACAGCCCGCAGATTCATACTTACCCTGTAACTACATGAAATAAGCACCACTTACCCTGTAACTACATGGATAATTACCCCTTAATTAAAAAATACTTTCAGTAAATCATTTGCTAATTTTCCTGATAGTTACCCCTTTATTCCCCAAATATTACATATTGTTCCCTTATAATTACACGTACTTACACTATAATTACTGAATGTTACGCTGTAAATTCGCTTTAGTTACACAGTACTTTCCGGGCTGTAATCTAAAGCGTTACCGCATTTTGTATTGCAGAGATCAACTAAATCCCTGTCTCCAACTCTTATGGTGGGTTGCACCAATAAGGATTAAATTAAGATTAACAAATCGAGGATTAGAATTCTAACCTGCGATTAAAACCACCATTTACAATTCATTTTCTCCTCCATGACGGATTCGGCATTGACAACAACAATGTTAATATTGACCACCAGAAACTCCCTCTCTGGCATAAGTAGCTCTTGCCGATAAAGGAACTAATCTTGTAAAATACCAGCTGTCTTTATAAATGATCATTTGGTGTAACCATCAGGTAAAAAGTAATGACATTTTCACATCATTGAACACTGTTGACCTGTTAATCATTATTTCCAAAATAAATATTTACACTATACTGTTCAAAAGTTTAGGGTCTGTAGGATTTTTAAAAAATGTTTTTGAAGCTGAATTTTCAGATGTCATTTATCCAGTTTGCAGTGTCACACGATACTTCAAAAAATATGCTGATTTTATGGTCAAAACAACAACAACAAATGTTATTTTTGTGGAAACCTACTGCTTTACAAGAATGTCATTCTTTAAATTAGTTTTTCTTCATTATGATATCAAAGCTGTTTTATCATGTTGACATTTTGACTTTATGCCGCCATATTAAAAATAATACATTTTAATACAGAAATAAAGAAATGTTTATCACTGAAGAGGTGTATTCAAGTCATTAATTTTTTGATGTATTTTTGAATGCAACAAACATCATCAACTTAATTCATAATGTGTTCACCAACCCGTAGAATAATAAGAGTAAAGTGTTTCATGTATCTTCTAAGACTTTTACACATTCAGTTGCTGCCTCTGGAAATCAGGCTTCTTAGCTAAACAAAGAGACCAAAAACACAAAATTAACCAAAGGCACTAAATCCTCACATCTGACACAAAACAAAATGAAAGTTGAATGACGTCCTGGACAGACTAGTGAGCGCCAGAATCCCTTCAGCGAGCAGCCAGTCGTTCCCTGCACACTGCCAAAAACTGAAACAGCTGTTGGACCGATATGATCCCACCTTCAGGAATAGCAAATCAGATTAGCTGATTTCAGCCTTATTCTTCAGGGTTTAAGCAGCAGAACGCTTTATAAATGGGATCACAGCTGTGAGAGAACTGCAGCATGGGCTCTGTGTCTAGCACAATACGAGGGGAGTGAGTACAGGGAAAGCACAATGAAATTTGCTGAGCTGAGCGAAAGGTTTTGAAGCACAGTGCAATGCTAATTACAGCATCTGCCAGCTTTAATTCAAAGCCTGGAGTCACAGTACCATTAAAAACGGACACCATCTCACCTAATATCAGCCTTTGCTGCAGCACAGCACTGATGTGCTATTATTACATGTGTGTTGCATGATCTAAAACTAGATATCATAGGTACGAAGGGCCGATAGCAAAAATACGACATCAAATTCTGGCACAAATGGTCATGTTTCTTCATGCAACATGATCAAATAGTTTTTTCCCCCATTGATCATTATTATTATTATTATTGCTCTTGGCGTTGCACTTGCTTTACCAGTTGGTCTGAAGGACTTTTTATTCTCTCGTGCTATTGAAACATGAAAAGCTATAATTATCTTAGGAATATGAATGCGCAAATTTACACACGTTTAGCTTCAGCATGCAAGCTGAAACCACAATCACCCTCCCTTGAGTCATAATCTGCTCTGTAACATGCATATTTCTGGAGGATAGTGATATACAAATGGCTCATTTCTATTTAATGGATCCATATATGAGGCGTGATATGTGAGCAGATTGAGGTGGACATGAGCTTCTACAGGCAAAGGTATAGTTTGCACTTGGGACCATCTCCGTCTGTGTGTTGGACGTAGCATTGAAATATAATGCATAATTCATGCTGATAGTCTGTATGTGTCATAAGAGTCTGAAGACCTGAATTCCGGCCCAGCTGTTGTTCCTTCAGGCCATAGGCCTACAGGAGCAAAAAAACAAGTATATATTTCTGCAGCATATCATGGCCATCGTCATTGTTTATCCAAGCTGTATTTTGTTGAAAATAATCTTACGTTTTGTCAAACACCAAGCAAAAGATGTAAATGTTATCTGTCATTCTATATTAAATCCTGTAGTCACTTTTGTCACACAATCTGCCATTTTGAGTTTCTCTCAAGAAAAACTAGGCTGAGGAGATAATTTGAGAGTGAAGTAGCAAGTGATATTAGCAAGCTGAGCATAATAACGTCTCGGTTACGTATGTAACCCTCGTTCCCTGAAGGAGGGAACGGAGACGTACGTCGGAACTGACAGACGAATTGGGGATCATTTTCAGAGACCAATCTACTTCGAGTGTATAAAAACGAGCCAATAACGTTGGCATGCGGTCCACGCACCGCCCCACAGTGCGGGTATAAATACGGAAGTGGAATACCGCATCCTCGCTTTTCCAACTGAGGAGCCGAAATAGTGACTCGGCCCTTCAGCGGAAGCACAGCACCTGGCGACGGGACGTACGTCTCCGTTCCCTCCTTCAGGGAATGAGGGTTACATACGTAACCGAGACGTTCCCTTTCAGTCGGTCACGTTCGACGTACGTCGGAACTGACCGACGAATTGGGGATCCCTACCAACACGCCAGGGAGGCTGGCCCTTCCAGCGCCCTGCTTGAGGTCGCTGGAGTGCTCCTAGGTTGGAGCAAGAGTCAGGGCTCCAAGCAGGGAAGGTCCGTCACTGCTGTTTCTGCAAGACCCACTCAGTGTGACTATTGGATAACGCTGGGAAAGCGTGCCTGTCTCGTGGAGATGGTATGCTGCGGAGCCACGTCCTTCAATGGAAGGAGAGGTGACGGAATACACATAAGGACTAACCTATCAGGGTAGTACTACATATGGCAGTCTCTGGGGTGGATCCAACCTGATCCCAGGGGGGAAAGAACACCACCAGAGACGACAGAGCGGGCTCTGTCAAGGGAAAGACACGGGGCTAGCCAAATAGGGTAGCTGGTACCGTGGAGAATACACATATGGGGTTGCCGTTAGGGAACCGCTACATATGGAACCCAGCCTACACACACGTTCCACAAGCATACGGGTGCAGGCCTGGAGTCAGACGGCCGCAACGTCTGACACCGAAGGGGTGTCGGAGGAGCTCGACAGGGTTAGCCATTTCTGGGGAACACAACTGGAGACAATAGACGCACGTATCCAGCCCAGCGGGCGGGAGTGGCGTTGCAAGCCGACACTAGAACGGGCACTTCGCGTCTACCGGCCACTGGGGGCGAGTACATGGGAAGAAACCGGCTCTACACGGAGGCTATAAAATCTAGCGAACGTGTTAGATGTCGCCCAGCCCGCAGCTCTACATATATCTGTCAGCGAGGCGCCTTGAGCCAACGCCCAGGAGGAAGCCACACTCCTGGTTGAGTGTGCTCGCAACCCGAACGGGCAAGGCACGTCTTGCGATTGGTACGCTAAGACGATAGCATCCACTATCCAGTGGGCTAACCTCTGCTTGGAGACAGCCTTTCCCTTCTGCTGGCCTCCGTAACAGACGAAGAGCTGCTCTGAGGTCCTAAAGCTTTGAGTCCGGTCAATGTACGGGACATAACAAAGCCAGGGCTGGGTCTGCCTCCTCCGAGGGCAGCGCTTGCAGGTTCACCACCTGGTCCCGGAAGGGAGTGGTAGGAACCTTGGGCACGTATCCGGGCCGGGGTCTCAGGACGACGTGAGAGTTGGCCGGCCCGAACTCTAGGCACGATTCGTTGACCGAAAGTGCGTGCAGGTCCCCTACCCTCTTGATGGAGGCCAATGCAGTCAGGAGTACTGTCTTTATGGACAGAATTTTTAAGTCTACAGACTGCAAAGGCTCAAAGGGAGGGCTCTGAAGCGCTCTTAACACCAGAGTTAAGTCCCAAGAGGGTATCGAGTGTGGACGAGGAGGATTTAGCCTCCTCGCACCTCTGAGGAACCTGACAATTAGGTCGTGCTTCCCTAAGGACTTACCTTCAACTGCGTCGTGATACGCCGCTATTGCTGCGACGTACACTTTGAGGGTGGAGGGAGACAGCCTTCGCTCCAGCCCATCTTGCAGGAAAGAAAGCACGACTCTAACTGAACACCTTCGGGGGTCTTCCCGGCGGGAAGAGCACCACTCAACAAACAGGTTCCACTTCAGGGCATAGAGGCGCCTCGTAGAGGGGACTCTAGCAGAAGCGATGGTGTCTGCCACCGCTTGTGGCAGGCCACCTAGAACCTCCGCGTCCCGTCCAGGGACCAGACATGGAGTTTCCAGAGGTCTGGACGCGGGTGCCATAGAGTGCCCCGTCCCTGAGAAAGCAGGTCCTTCCTCAGGGGAATCGGCCAGGGAGGGGCTGTCGAAAGGAGTGTGAGTTCGGGGAACCAGGTCCGGTTGGGCCAGTAGGGCGCAACTAGCAAGACCTGCTCCTCGTCCTCCCTGACCTTGCACAGGGTCTGTGCGAGAAGGCTCACTGGGGGAAACGCATATTTGCGTAGGTCCCGGGGCCAGCTGTGCGCCAGTGCATCCGTGCCGAGGGTGCCCCCGGTCAGGGAAAAGTACAACTGGCAATGGGTTGAGTCCGGAGAGGCAAACAGGTCTACCTGTGCGGCTCCGAAAAGGTCCCATATCAGCTGGACGCTCCGGGGGTGGAGTCGCCACTCTCCCGGAGGTGTCGACTGACGAGAGAGCTCGTCGGCTGTCTGGTTCAGCGCACCAGGGATGTGAATGAAGCGACCTCAGATGCTTCTGACTCCACAGGAGGAGATGGCGGGCGAGTTGCATCATGCGACGGGAGCGTAGACCACCCTGGCGGTTGATGTACGCAACGGCCGCAGTGCTGTCCGTACGGACCAGTACGTGCTTGCTCTGAAGCGGCTTTTTGAGGCGGCTTAGGGCAAGACGTTCTGCAAGCAACTCCAGGCAATTGATATGCCAATGCAGCTGGGGCCCCGTCCACAGACCCGAGACTGCATGCCCGTTGTACGTGGCCCCCCAGCCGGTGGACGAGGCATCCATGAAAACCACAGCATGCCTGGACACTTGTTCTAAGGGCACTCCCGCCCGTAGAAACGAAGGGTCTGACCACGGGCTGAAGGTTTGGCGACAGTACGGAGTAACTGGGACCCGGTACTTGCCACTCTGCCACGCCCATCTCGGGACCCGGCCAATGAAGCAATCCGAGCGGCGTTACCACGGCTGCAGATGCCATATGCCCCAGGAGCCTCTGAAAATATTTCAGTGGGACCGCTGTCCTGCCTTTGAACGTATTCAAGCAGTTCAACACTGACCGGACTCGCTCCTCTGTTAGGCGCGCAGTCTGGTTGACCGAGTCCAGCTCCATGCCGAGATAAGAGATCCTCTGTGTGGGACAGAGTTTGCTCTTCTCTCGGTTGACCCGAAGGCCCAACAGGCTGAGGTGACGGAGCACCAGGTCCCTGTGTTCGCACAACTGCTCCCGAGACTGGGCTAGTATGAGCCAGTCGTTGAGATAGTTGAGGATGCGAACGCCGCGTTCTCTGAGCGGAACAATGGCTGCCTCTGCGACTTTCGTGAAGACGCGAGGCGAGAGGGACATAGTGTGTGGGAGAGAAGGCCCGGGGGCGTCCTGGCAAAAAGAGGGGGAGCCAGGAGTGGCAAGGCCTGGGGGCGTCGCACACAGCCGGCTTGGGTCTCTTGGAGCCCAGGGACAACGGAAACTGCTCTTTTACTGAAAATGTGGAGCCAGCGGCAGAGTTTTGAAGTTGGCACCCCGGTCCTCCTCCGGGGGGGGGAGGAGTGCGGACACCATCTCCCTCCGAGCAGATCCATCCATCCCTGGGCTGCCCGTCTCAGGGCCGCTTACCCTTCCGTTTACCGGCCGACTTCGCGGGACCCTGAGCGGGTTGGGCGGCACCCTTGCGTCCGGCGCCCTGCTTCCCGGGTGGAGGCTGCTGCTTGGGTTTGGCAGGGGCGGAGGCAGACACAGGGGGACGCCCTCGGCGACGAGTAGGCGGAGGCGCTGCGGCCGGCGACAGGGTGGAGGCAGCAGCTGGTCGCCGGGGCAGGATATTTTTAATCGCCTCCGTCTGCTTCTGGGCCACCGAGAACTGCTGGGCGAAGCTCTCGATGGCGTCGCCGAAAAGGCCGGCCTGGGAGACAGGGGCGTCGAAGAACCGAACCTTGTCGGACTCGCGCATGTCTGCAAGGTTCAGCCACAGGTGGAGCTCCTGGACCACCAGAGTGGACATCGCCCGACCCAGGGAGCGCGCAGTGACTTTCGTCGCCTGGAAGGCGAGGTCCGTCGCCGTGCGCAGTTCCTGCATCACGCCTGGGTCGGAACTACCCTCGTGCAGCTCCTTTAGCGCTTTGGCCTGGTAGACCTGCAGGAGCGCCATGGCATGCAGAGATGACGCGGCTTCCCCGAAGGCTGTGTAGGCCTTGCCCGTTAGGTTGGACGAGAACTTACATGCCCGGGAGGGGAGACGTGGGTTAGCCCGCCAGTCCGCAGCGGCCCTGGGACACAGTTGCATCGCCACGGACCGCTCGACTGGGGGAATCCCCACGTACCCCTGCTGAACGCCCAAACACGTGAGACAGCGATCATGACCGTCAACTGGGGACAGAAAACGATGGCATCCAGAAACACACGGTTTGAATGACATCTTGAAAAAGACGCAGGGTCAAACCGTGTTGCTCTTTTAGGACAGAAAAATGCTCTTTTAGAAGTGCTGAGGCACTCAGGGAGATGGCCGCGGCTCACCGCGGTCCGGTAGTGCAAGCCCGCGAGTGAGCACTCAGTGAAACGGAACGCCCAGCCAACCAACACACACAGTGTACGTAGCAGTGGCCACTCGCTGAATCGCACCGTCACGCCAGCACCAGCAAGAGAGCGATCTCTCCTACAGACTCGTTCTAAACACTCTAGAAAACAGCAACAGACTGACTGTAAACCGTTTGGCTCCGAAGTTGAAAGCGAGGATGCGGTATTCCACTTCCGTATTTATACCCGCACTGCGGGGCGGTGCGTGGACCGCATGCCAACGTTATTGGCTCGTTTTTATACACTCGAAGTAGATTGGTCTCTGAAAATGATCCCCAATTCGTCGGTCAGTTCCGACGTACGTCGAATGTGACCGACTGAAAGGGAACTAGTGATTTCATATTGTTTTGCATCAAACTACAGCTCACCAAATGAAATAACATGATAAATATTTGTAACTTTATCACTTTCCAAGTGACCCAAACACATGTTGTAAATTTTTAGGAAAGCTAATTCATGTTAGCCAATTTAGATTCAGGAATTGGCAATGGTATTTTAGTATTATCTATATACTATATTAGTATTTATTAATATTTATTAATATTTTATTTTATTTTTATTTTCACTTTCATTTTAATTTTAGTTTGGTCTTTTTAATTGTTGTTTTTAATATTTGTTATATTTATATTTAACTTTATTTAATTAATTTATTTAGGTTTTTATAAATTTTAGTACTTCCACTTTTTCAAATTTAGTACTGGATGATAAGTTACGAACTTAAGCAGAAAAGTTTTAAATGCTATAAAATATTAAAACATTACAGTTACACTTTATTTTACCTGTCAACTACCAGTCATTAAAGTAGTAGACTGTCTGCTTAATATCTGCTAACACTTTATTTTGATGGTCCCCAACAGACATTCTACTGACTATAAGTAACTTGGCAAGTACATGTCAACTTATTCTACTAACCATAACCCCACCAGTCTAATACTTGAATACTCTAATGCAGGGGTGTCCAAACTCGGTCCTGGAGGGCCGCTGTCCTGCAGCGTTTAGCCCCAGCTTGCCTCAGCACACCTGCTGGAGGTCTCTAGTATGCCTAGTAAGACCTTGATTAGCTGGTTCAGGTGTGTTTAATTGGGGTTGGAGCTAAACTCTGCGGGACAGTGGCCCTCCAGGAGCAGGATTGGACAGCCCT
This sequence comes from Coreius guichenoti, assembly GCA_039654105.1. Classification (NCBI taxonomy): domain Eukaryota; kingdom Metazoa; phylum Chordata; class Actinopteri; order Cypriniformes; family Gobionidae; genus Coreius; species Coreius guichenoti. Next base: position 30,056,205 of record CM077171.1, read on the forward strand.
GCTCTAATGAATGGTAGCTGACATGTAGGTGCTACATTACTTATAGTCAGCATGCAACAGAATGTCTAAAGGGGGCCATCAAAATGAAGTGTTACCAACATTACAACTATAAAAAGGGAAATTTAACATTAAATGTGTAAAAAAGACTTATTAAAAGACATATTTCCTTAGCGTACAGTGATAGTTGGCTGTTATTGTTCAAAGGATGCACATGATCAGAACTCATTGATCAGTCAACCTCATTTTAATCTTAGCTGATGTTTTATTTTCTGATTGATTTCCCCCCCGACATCATTCAATCAATGTCTCAGACTTACTGATGTCAGCTGTAATGCTAACATTAATAGGCTTTGCATTCTATATCAGTGATGTAGCCCTCTATTCAACACTGCTTCTGTAATTTGTTATTCTATTTCAATTTATTTACATTGAAAAGAGTAAGCTCCAAGTTCGTGGACCATGGTGCTTTTTACCTTTACTTGTACATTTTTTGTACCTGAGCCTCAGTTTCAATTTCAAAATGGTAGCTGCATAAAATCAGTAAATCCTTTTGAAGAGCAAAGTAAGTGACCATACACAGCTGTGTTCAGTGTAGTGTGTCGGACAAAGTCAGAACATTGAATAGAAGGTGGGCATTAAATGCTTGCAATGAGACTACTGGGATATATTGAATGTGACTGATGACCATAATAGGGAATAATGGTGGCTGTGGAGTTAATGTCCATTAAAGGAAAAAGATTCAGGTTGATAGGACCATCATATTACATATGGTTTGCCAGCCATGACATGATTAAGTAATTCGTGATTTTTAGCAGGTGATTTCAAGGAGGTTTGCTTTATTGTAGCTGGGATATGGACTTTCTCACCATTGCAGTTTAAAATATTAACTTTAAAATAAGATGCAGGTTTTTGCACTTATGCAAGCAAATTTGATGCAACTGCTGCTGAATTTGAGTCTTCAGTTATGAAAAGACAATGTTATTGAAGTCAACACACTGACTTCTGTATTGGTGCATAGGAAACCTGCAATATTCTTCTCAAAGAAGTATAGAGCTGCTTGAGTCTTGGCATACTGTCAGGTTTGATTCAGGTGTGGAAGCAAAAGTCACACCTTATCAACGCTGACAGTCTCAGATATACATTGAATTGAAAGATGCAGGCTGCTGTATCTTTGCTGAGTAATATACAACAGAGAGATAAAAAATGAGAGCTCATATTTTACCTGTCCACTTTTTCCTTTTTATTCCTATTTTATGTTTCCAATTCATGTTATTTATACTTTTGAAACAAGCCATTATGCAATTTACACATTTCATTTAAACAATTTTTAAATTAGTATACTTAAATTGTATACTTAAATATATCAAAGGAGATTCACACATTCCTGAGACTTATATTACATCTTATAAAAGGGGGCATCCTTTTATAAGATGTAATATAAGTCTCGGTAATGTGTCTGTGCAGTTTCAGCTCACAATACCCCACAGATCACTTATTATACCATGTTGTAAATGCCCATTTTTTTAGGAAAAACATGGTGTTTCCGTGCATGTATCTTTAAATGCAAATGAGCTGCTGCTCCCCACCCTGATTTCCAGAGGAGGGCGGAGCCTACAGCTTGTGCCTCTGGCTCAGATATTCTGCCAAAAACTAACAAAACATCTGTTTGGTTTTGATTATCATCTTTATCGCAGTCACGCTCACTTGACATTGCAGTTCTTCATGAAAGTTTATTATCTGCATGCATTTTAAAGCCATATCAGTCTAAACTTCTGATATATGGTTTTCTGAGTGCACACATCCGAAGCACGCACACAGAAAGCTGGATGTCAGACGGCGTGTCCCATGAGTATTAAACTAAGTTCTTTTTCATGTGTTATTGCGCTTAAACTGTCAAATACACAAGTTTATGTCAAAAACGCATAAAGTTCACATAAACACAGTCGGTTATGTCTGTGAACTTAAACAGCATATAAAGAAATTGCATGTGTATATTAAATCTGTGTATTAAAGTGAAAGCAGCGTGATATACAGTACCTACTGCTATATATGCTGTTAATATGAATCAAACAACAAAAGAAAAACAGAAAATCACTCACTTCTCTTGAATGAAAAACTTAGTAGCTTTAATAAGAATAAATTTCTTACTTGAATGCTGCTGTTAAATGCTCTGGCGAGGAGATAAACATGGCGGACTGTGTACAGCTCACTGAGGGCGGGATCTATGCTAATAGGGCAGAGTCCATCAGCAGTCGTGGGCGGGGCCTAAACAATGTGACTTCTCATTGTAAGAATCTGCAAACAGCTTATTCTGAGACACTGCTTATGATTTATGGGGATTAAAAAAAACAGGAGTGGGTGGATTTTTTCCATTATAGGGTGGTTGTGTACGCACACTGCCGACACACGTTTATGTTCAAACACCATGTAAAAGTGAATTTTGCATAATAGGTCTCCATTTGATGTCTTGTACATCTGTGGTGGGTTTGATTTCATTTGCATGTTTAAAGTCACCATGGAATCAAAATAGAATCAAAGGGCCTCATTCATGAAACGAGCAGAACAAATTTGTGTGTAAATCGTTCGCAAAGCCGCTCTGACGTAAATTTTCAGATTCACGAAAATGTTTGTATTTTGAAAATGTTAGTTGGTACAAAAGAAATGTACACCTGCTCCCTACCACGTGCAAATGGTGCGTAAAACATTTGAACGTTCTGTGTTCTAATTTAAGCAAACTGATGACATTGCATTTTGATGCACTATGTACCATTATAATATTTCACGAGTTGATTTGCCCTTTCTTTTTTTCTTCTTCTTTTTTTACTGTTCAACTTTGGGTAATAGGCAGTGCTTGTCACTGTCACTTTTTACCCGGCCGTCCAATCACAGTGGAGGAGGGGCGGGACAAGTACTACACCGACCAATCATCCTACTTGTACACCGACTGACCAACAATGGAGAATTTATTATTGCTTTTTATTGCATTTTTATATTCAGTAATATTCTTCAAAATGAGATACTAGTAACACATTACTGCCATGGATATTCTGTATCATAGCAATCAAAGTATTTCAGCTGATTTCAGCGTTCCTGGACACGTCATTTGCATAGTTCTAACTCATGGGCGGGGATTATGCTAATTATGAATGATCGTGCACGTGCGCCCATTTACGAATGTTTGGAATTCATTAATATACACACGTTTAACTACCGAATCCGTGGTATACGAAGCGTTTGTGAACAGGGCTTGACATTAACACCCGCCAACCCGCCATTTGCGGGTGTATTTTAGCTGTGGCGTGTAACACAGTCACTCCCACTAACCACTTTGGCGTGTTGAATTTTATTGTAGTCTTCTCAAAAGGCATCTGTTAATCGCGTTGCGCATTATAACCAATCACACGCGATTCTTTTGAGCTTATGAATGCAATGAAACTCCGGAGTTTTGTTCAGAGTGCGCTCTCACTGAAATCTGCACTCTCATCATGAACAACAAAGCAGAGATTTAGCCTATGTACGTTGTACGTAGGAAATTCATTCATCATCCAGTGATTGACTGTTTTTGTTCTATTTCAGCAGCGAAAATAGATTTAAACAAAGATCACAGCAGAACCACAGCACATCTGATATGACTGGCATAAAGTTGGCTTGACGTTGGACGTTCGATATTCGCGAATTTAGGGACTGTCTCTAAAGTTACATACGACATTGGTATACACGTTCTAACTTAAATAGCTTTTGAAGAGAATGACTTACAGGTGTCAGGTATGATGCACACCTTTTAGATTTTTGATATTTAATAAAATAAACTGTCAAATCACATGAAAATATGGATATGTATTTCACTAGGCTACTGTATGGGCTTATACACAAAATATGCTAGATTTAAATAGGCCTATGTCATAGCTAATATAACACTTATATAATATTGCTTGAGAATAAATATTATATATAATCTAATAAATTATATTTACACCAAAATTCTTATATTTTAACTGTTTTCTCTGTCTAGATTAAGGAGCTCTACATACAACCGTAACACAGCTAAATAGGCCTATTTGATAACATCATGTTATACATTTCATGTAGACTTGATCATGTAGAGTTGGTGTGTACAGTGGTCATTTACATATAGCCAACAACAAATTTCCCAGCAACAAAATTTTGGCCAGTGAAAATGCTGAGTGGCTAGTAACTTTGGAAAACCACTAGCCACAGTGGCTGGTGAGCAAAAAAGTTAATGTCAAGCCCTGTTTGTGAATCCGGAGGAGAGTTTTCGTAAAGGTTCCTTTTACCCGCAAATTACTGAGATTTTGCTTGTATTTACGAAAGTTTCGTGAATGAGGCCCATTATTCTTATTTTTGATAGAATATTACAGTGTTTATTATAAATGATTTATCCATGCATATATATATATATATATATATATTTTTTTTTAATTAATTTGCCTTTGTTAATCCAATCAGTCATTTCAATCAGTCCGATCCAATCAATTCCCGATGGACAAAATCAAGTTTTATACTCTGTTTTTTCTTGATCAAGAAGCCATTTCACTTTGACATACATCACAATAGTGAAGAAAATACCATCACAACTTCTGTTTCATGCCAACTCTAAGTTCTATTTATGTTTTCTTTTGTTTGTTTTTTTCTTGTATTTCATGTAGGAGAAAAATCAGTTGTGAGCTAGAAAGAAGCTAAAGTACATAAAAGATATTCAGACTGTTTGAAAACTGACACCAAGGCAGATGGAAGGTACTTTAGCAGTAAGATGTACTTGGTCTCACCCCATCCTTATTATTAATTAGCTGAGGGCATGTGCTAATTGCTTGCTGTGAAATGGTAGTACCACATGTGGACGCTCAGAGGCAGTCATTGTGTGTCCTTTTGTCACAAGCTAAGCTTGTTAATTGAGGGTTGTACATTGTTGCCAGAATTATTAGAATGAGCTCACAGCCTTTCTTTAGTAAATGAGGGACAATTCTTTACCGGGTAAAATCCCAGATGACTGCAGCATTGCAGCATCAGAGCAACTTCAATACAAAAACCAGTGCATTTAATAGCTCATCTCGAAAGTTAAGGTTCCAGTTAGAAGCAAATAGAACTTTTGCACAAAGAACATTTCTTAAACAACCAAAGGGGTCATGACATGATAAATCAAAATTACCTTGATTTTTTGACATCTAAGAGGTCTTTGTACCATTAAGACATCTCAAACTTTGTTCCATTAAAACAGCTCCAAAAACATCTCATTTGGATATTGTGGCCCAAACTGTCACATGGGCAAATACCTTTGCATATGACTGCCTCCAGAGCAAGACATTGACGAATAGTTACACATCACCGCACCGTAGACCCCACCCTAGATGTAGAAGCATAGCATCCTGTGGTGCCTCCGGGGGGGAGGGGGGGATGCATGGCCACCCCTAAAAAAACTCTGGCCACCTCACTGCCCCCCCCCCCCACCTTTGGAATAGCCCATCGATGGCCATGTTGATTGTTCATGTTTAACATAAAATAATATGTTAAGGTCTATACATATTATCAAACGTGGACTTAAATATTTTACATCAAAATTCAACAGCAACAAACATTCCTTTAAGGATTTCCATCTCAAACTCCACCTCCACTTTACTCCTGTATGTGTGCAGGAGTAATTTTAATTGTACTTCAGTGTTCGTGTGAGGATCGTTTTAAACAGACAAAACTAACAAGTAAGCCTGTATATATTACACCATGTTTGTTTCCCTTGTAAAGAAATATGAATTATGAAAATCCACGCTTTCTTACAGAGTTTCTCTGCAGCCCTTAACGTTCGCTACAGAGGAGTCTAAAGTGACGTTGGTGCTGACCCTGCTCTCGGGACGTGCGGCTCTGTGGGGGACGGCGGTGTGGGAGAATAAACATCCCTGCTGTTCCTCGTTCTTGGCACTCACACAGGAGATGAGACGAGTCTTTGACCATGCCATAGCGGGTCGCGAGGCGGCTCGTAGGTTAGAGGAGCTTCGTCAGGACAACAGACCCGTCTCCGACTATGCTATTGAGTTTCGGACATTGGCTGCGGAGTGCAAGTGGAACGAGGAGGCGCAGTGGGACATATTCCTGCATGGGCTGGCTGACCGTGTTCAAAGGGAAATCTACACCCTGGAATTACCCAAAGCCTCGATGGTCTTATGGAGCTGGCTCTGCGTGTGGATGCACATCTGCAACAACGTGATCAGCACTCACGACCAAGACTGATTCCGGAGTTTCCTGAGTTTTCCAGTGATAGCACGGGCAGCCACCCAGTCGATCTTGAGCCCATGCAGGTGGGTTTGCTTGACGTTTGCTTTATTCGCTTTCGACTCCAGAAAGGGAGGTCATGGAGAATTATATTTCTGATTCTTTGGCAGCTGGGCTCATTCGTCTTTAATCGTCTCCTGTCGGCGCAGGTTTCTTTTTTGTGGAGAAGAAGGACGGCTCGCGTGACCGTGTATTGATTATTGAGGGCTGAACAACATCGCGGTAAAGAATACTTATCCTTTGCCGTTGATGTCTTCAGCTTTCGAACGGTTGCAGGGAGCATCCCTCTTCACAAAACTGGATCTGCGCAACACTTATCATTTGGTTCGCATAAGGGAGGGGGATGAGTGGAAGACAGTGTTTAACACCCCCAGGGGGCACTTTAAATATTTGGTCATGCCTTTCGGCCTGTCTAACTCCCCCGCCGTCTTCCAAGCACTCGTGAATGACGTGTTGAGAGACATGGTTGATCAGTTCATATATGTCTACCTGGATGACATATTGATATTTTCTTCTCTCCAGGAAAATGTTCAGCACGTCAGGCGAGTGCTCCAGAGGCTGCTCGAAAATGGGCTTTTTGTCAAGGCGGAGAAATGCGTTTTTCATGCACAGTCAGTTCCGTTTCTGGGGTATATCATCTCGTCCGAGGGGATACGCATAGATCCTGACAAGGTTAAGGCTGTGGTAGATTGGCCAATTCCAGATTCCCGTAAGGCCCTACAGAGGTTTCTGGGATTCGCCAATTTTTATTGGCGTTTCATTCGCAATTTCAGCCAACTAGCCGCTCCTCTGACCGCTTTGACCTCCACCCGAACCACGTTCAGGTGGTCTGATGGTCCGAGGTCGCGGTTCCCTCTGCTCACGCCTTCGTCCAGAGGTGTCGTCACACATGGAGAAGAGCCCGTGAGACTTTTCTCCAGGTGGGAGCGCGCACCAAGGCTCAGGCCGATCGCCACCGGCTGAAGCCACCCGTATACGTCGTAGGTCAAAAAGTGTGGCGTTCCTCCAAGAACATTCCTCTCCGGTCCGTTTGCAATAAACTTGCACCCAAATTTATTGGCCCGTTCCCTGTCACTAAAATTCTTAGTCCAGTGGCAGTCCACCTCAAACTCCCTCCTGCGTACAGGAGAATTCATCCTGTCTTCCACGTCTCCAAGATCAAACCTGTTTTTCATTCACCTATTAATCCGCCTGTTCCGGTTCCCCCACCGCCGCGTCTCGTAGATGGGGAACCAGCCTATTCGGTCCGACGCATTTTGGACGCTAGACGGAGGGGGCGCGGATTCCAGTACTTGGTGGATTGGGAAGGTTACGGTCCGGAGGAGAGAAGTTGGGTTCCTGCTAGGGACATCCTGGATCACTCCCTGTTTGATGATTACAATCAACGGGTAGGTCCTCTTGGGAACGCCAGGAGGCGTTCCTAGGAGAGGGGGTATTGTCACGGTTTATGGGTTCACTGACTCGCCCTTGCTCTGTGTGTGTATATGTTCGTATGCTCCTGTTTCTCTGGACTTCCTGTGCCATCTGCTTTTGTGTTCTCAGTCTGTTAATAAACTGTGTGTTACTCGCAATTGGATCTTTTGCATTATTCATCTCCCCGTGTCTGACACTTTAGCAATCTTTGTTGCATTATATGCCAACAGACGCCTGCCTTTACATGCACATGAACTTTAATGACATCCCATTCTTAATCCATAGGGTTAAATATGGAGTTGGCCCACCCTTTGCGGCTATAACAGCTTCAACTCTTCTGGGAAGGCTTTCCACAAGGTTTATGAGTGTGTTTATGGGAATTTTTGACCATTCTTCTAGAAGCGCATTTGTGAGGTCAGGCACTGATTTTGGACGAGAAGGCCTGGCTCGCAGTCTCCGCTCTAATTCATCCCAAAGGTGTTCTATTGGGTTGAGGTCAGGACTCTGTGCAGACAAGTCAAATTCCTCCACACCAAACTCGTTCATCCATGTCTTCATGGACTTTGCTTTGTGCACTGGTGCACAGTCATGTTGGAACAGGAAGTGGCCATCCCCAAACTGTTCCCACAAAGTTGGGAGCATGGAATTGTCCACAATGTCTTGGTATGCTGAAGCATTAAGAGTTCCTTTCACTGGAACTAAGGGGCCAAGCCCAACCCCTGAAAAACAACCCCACACCATAATCCCCCTCCACCAAACTTTACACTTGGCACAATGCAGTCAGGCAAGTTAGCGTTCTCCTGGCAACCGCCAAACCCAGACTCGTCCACTGGATTGCCAGACAGAGAAGCGTGATTCTTCACTCCAGAGAACACGTCTCCACTGCTCTAGAGTCCAGTGGCGGCGTGCTTTACACCACTGCATCCGACACTTTGCATTGCACTTGGTGATGTTAGGCTTGGATGCAGCTGCTCGGCCATATAAACCCATTCCATGACGCTCTCTACGCACTGTTCTTGAGCTAATCTGAAGGCCACACAAAGTCTGTAGCTATTGACTCTGCAGAAAGTTGGCAACTTCTGCGCACTGTGCGCCTCAGCATGTGCTGACCCCGCTCTGTGATTTTTACGTGGCCTATCACTTTGTGGCTGAGTTGCTGTTTTTCTCAATTGCTTCCACTTTTTTATAATACCACTAACAGTTGACCATGGAATATTTAGTAGTGAGGAAATTTCACGAATGGACTTATTGCACAGTTGGCAACCTATCATGGTACCACGCTTGAATTCACTGAGCTCCTGAGAGCGACCCGTTGTTTCACAAATGTTTGTAGAAGCAGTCTGCATGCCTAGGTGCTTGAGTTTATACACCTGTGGCCATGGAAGTGATTGGAACACCTGAATTCAATGATTTGGAGGGGTTTCCCAATACTTTTGGCAATATAGTGTATTTTGAGATATTTTTAATACTTTTTGAGTGACAGGCACACAAACTTTGTAAAAAAAAAAACATATTTATGGCACTCAGACAGGTGTATTCTATGAAATTGTGTTGTTAGAAAAAAACTAGATATATTTCTAGTTTCAACATTATTTGTTGTTCAGATATTCCTCTTTAAAGCGTTTAAGTTTAGGTATTAGGTAGGAATAAGGGATGTAGAATAAGGTTATGCAGAATAAGACATTAATATGTGCTTTATTAGTACTAATAAACAGCTAATATCCTAGTAATATGCATGCTAATAAACAACTAGTTAATAGCGAGAACTGAACCCTAAAATAAAGTGTTACTGATATCTTTAATACTTCTTGAGTTACAGTCATGCAAACTTATAGGTAAAAAACACAAGTGTTTTTTTTTTTACTTTCACTGTTGGCTTATAATGCAACAAAGATTAAACAAAATCAACAAACTGAACTAATAGAGCTACCAATCTCTGTGTAAAAATAAAATAATGATGCTGTCATCTTTCAGTCAAAGTCATAAATATGATTATTAATGTAAGTACAGTACACTTTTGTTTAGAAGGACGACTCAGCACTCGTTAAGAGTTGATCAAAACGCTGACGGTACACTTTGGGTATAAATGGTTAAAATAATAAAAACATCCATGTCATGACCCCTTTAAAGTATCCGAAGAGCCTACAGTGTAATATCAAGAAGTTTTTTAATCTTTAAAGAACCAACTAAAGAACCATATACAGCAAAAATGGGTTCTAAACCTAAGGTGCAGCATAGAAGTACTTAAGTACTTACCTTTTAGTTTTAAGAGTTTGCACAAACCTCACTTATTATAGGCTGTACTTGACTCTCACTATTACAATCAACAACACTCTAAACCTTTTAGCCTCTCACATACATTATGCATGCAACCTGCTGTAACCCATTTATGTGACATACGGTATTTTTCCCCCCAACAAACTCTCAGAGAGTATTAGTAGACTCTCAGTTTAGAGTTAGTGGTAGGGTTAGCCTTAGTAGAATAAGTTGATATATACTTGCAAAGTTACTTTAGTCAGTAGAATGTCTAAAGTGGACTATCAAAATAAAGGGTTATCGAAAATTTCATTTTTATCGGTAACATCAGAATGGACAATAATTCATTCATGAATTATTCCCCAAGGAATCTCATTTATAAGAGAAATGTGTTCACATTTGGGAAAAGCAAGCTTACATTTATTTTAGAAAATGCTTGTTAATAATGAAATCTTCAAAAAGAGAGGATGATGTTAACTGTGAAACTTACAAAATCTCTGTATTAGGTAAACAAAAAAGTGACTAAATGATTTGATGTCAGTGTAATAAAGAAAAAAAATATATATATATTTTCATCAAATCATTTAGTCACTTGTTTGTTTGCCTAATAAAGAGATTTTGTAAGTTTCACAGTTAACATTTCATCCTCTCTTTTTGAAGATTTCATTATACATTATTTTTTACAGTGTGAAAGCCAAGCGTCTCTGTTTCACCTGTGGTTGAATCATGACCCAGGCCTTGTACATAGAAGCAGCCAACATTTCATATCCATTCAGCCTCAGCTGTTACCTGTGTGCATGTGTTATCAAATCACATCAGCTCTGAACAGATGACAAATTATTCACAGATATGTTTTGGAAACTGTAACCCTCAGGCAACAGGGTCTATCACCCTGAATTTTACAGTGAGAGATGATATTTTGTAGGCCATTATTATTTACTATAAATACTGGTCCCTTTGGCGGTATATGCACGTTAATAATCTCAGATCCATTAACTGTGTAATTATAAAAGAGCAACCTCTTCTTTTAAAAGTGTAAACGAAGCATTTTAAAGCGCTGTTTCTGGTTCACCCTCATTTCAATTACTCCTACTTTAATTAAGGCATCTTGTCTCTGCTCTTCATTACTGGTTTAGACAGGGCAGGACTGAAGTTTTGCTCTGCTTGGTTACTATTATTATACTGTTTCCCCATCTTAGGACTCGTAAACTGAATTTGGGTGATTGACCCCTAGTAAACTCCTCAAGTAAACTTCTTTCAAATTAGCTGCGGAAGCGTTTTCATGTCCCAGAAAAGAAGCACTTTTTTCCTTATACTGAGGCCCAGAGTAATGCCACCTCAGAGAGCCTGCAGTTTGAATTGATGCACTTTCTGAATCCTGTAGATGTGCACATTGATATAGTTGCTTAAGAGAAGCAAAGGGGTGAACATCTGCTATAGAACTCCACGGGAAAGCAAAACTTGGCCGCAGAAATTAGCCCACAGGCCCAGCTCAGTCAGCTTTTCATTTCTAAAATGATCCACATTTGCAATATGAAAGTTTCTGAAGGCAAACAAATGCATTTATCACCTTTAGTGCCATGTCGCCAACATTTCTTTGAAATTGTTGTTGTTTACGAACAAACTCTCGAAGGCAACACTGCAAGGTTCATCATGGACTCTGGAAAAGAGCTATTTTAGATTAGTGCTTTGTTGAGATTGAGCTCATAATGACCAAAATGGGCTATTTGTGAGGCTGAAACACCCATTTCTGAAATGTTGGAAGTTTGGGCTTTAATTTATTTGGCTTTAAATTCCTATCAGCATTGGTAGATCAGAACAAACTCAGAATTTGGTATAAATCATTGCCATCACAGACCTCAGTATAAAACACACAACTGTTGTGAGTAGATTTGCATTGTTCACAAACCCAGAAATCAAAATGGCTGATAATAACTTGTAGACAAACAAGTAAAACTGCAGTGTTAAATACAGTCCATACTAGCATATGCAAACAAAATCATGCAATACAGATAAAAATAGTTCCCTTTCAAAAGGGAACTTGCACTGTGTCAAGCACTATGGGGAACGCGTCAGCGTGACTGATGACGGAAGCACCTGTAAAATCACGGCAATCCTATTGGCCGGCGACAGCCATGACGTCATACTAGTGCGATCCGGAAGTATAAAAGGAGCGCCCAGAGAACATGTCATCCACTTCTTCGTCTGAAGGGACAACACAGGCAGCCCTGAAGCATGGCAAAAAGACGCAGTGTCCCTTTCCCTGTTGCCTGTCTGCTTGTCACTTGCCATGATGATCAATGTGAACTACAGTAAACTCAGTCCCTGATTGCGTCTGAAGCACGTGTCAACTAGTCCAATGGCGAGACGGAACGTCACAGGCAGGTGATGTCACGACCAGGAAAGCATAAGAGCACATCCAGAAAGACTAGCATCAGCTTCTGTGCCTCAGCAAGTGCTCTGTGTCAAAACTGTCTGTCTCATTTACTGTTGTACTGTTCCGATATATTGCAGTCACCATATTAAAAAATATGGCAAGTAAGCAGGCATTCAAGTCGTGTGTTATGTGTTTAGGAGCAGATCATGCTCTGTCAGCTTTTAAAGGAGGCTGACTGTGAGCATTGTGAGAGGCTGTTACTTTTTTGAGGAAAGTGTTCAGGTTCGCGTTCCTCACGGTTCTGGCCCCACTGCTGCCGAGGCAACACGGAAGCTGCAATCGTGGGGTTCGCAAATAGATCTTTCAGAGGGGTTAGAGACGGGCGCCGCCCTTTCTCTGCGTTTAATCGGGGGATCCAGCGCTCTCTCTCAGGGATCGGAAGCCCACGATGTGGCATCTTCCACCTGGGAAGAGAGAGCCAAATGTTTCATCTATCCAGCTCTGAGGAGGTGGATGTGTTGAGCATCGAAGTGGGGGAAGAGGATTCGCTACCTCTTTCTTCAGCATATGAGAAGCTGGTGGAAGTGATCACTCGTGCTGTGTCTAAGTTGAACATCGACTGGCCAGCCAGAAACAGGAAAAGCAAACTGGACTTTTTGTCATCAAGCACTACGGGGGGGCCACCACTGAAGGCCCCGACGCTGCCCACTAAGCCATTTAAGACATTTTCAACACCAGTGGGTAAAGAGTATACGACGGCAGGTCAGGCTGGCACATGTCTGCACACCATGTCAATTCTGCAGGCATACCAGGCTGATCTGCTGAGGGACCTGGATGGTGGCGAGGCGGTAGGGCCTGAGGCGCCGGAGGCAGTTCGAAAACTAGGTTGGGCCACAGATCTGTCTCTCAGGGCCACCACGGAGACCGCTAGGGTTATTGGACTGTCTATGGCAGCCCTGGTTGCCACTGAGAGAAACCTCTGGTTGAATCTGTCTGATATTAAAGAGAAAGACAGGGCCTTTCTTCTGGATGCCCCGTTTTAGCCTCCTGGCCTCTTCGGTGACACAGTAAATACAGAGGCTAGCCTCGAGAGAATGGTTCCCTTAGTAGATTATCTGGCAAAATGTATCTCGATGGGTCTTGCAGATTGTAGAAAAAGGTTACAGAATCCAGTTTGGTTCTCGTCCACCACGATACAACGGGAGTTACTCACGTTAGTACATCCCGAGCAGACTCTGGTGATGGAACAAGAAGTAAAATCTCTATTAACGAAGGAGGCTATAGAGCGGGTTCCTCCACCTGACAGAGATTCAGAGTTTTTTACAGAAGGATGGAGGGTTGCATCCTATATTAGATCTTCGTCAGCTGAATCGTTCAGTCCAGAGGCTCAAGTTCAAAACATTCACTTTGAAGCAGATCGTGACCCAAATCAAATCCGAGGACTGGTTTGTCACGATAGATTTAAAGGAAGCATACTTCCATGTCTCCATCCTTCCGCAACACAGGAAGTTCCTGAGGTTCTTCCATTCGGTCAAGCTCTATCACCCCGCACGTTCACGAAATGCGTGGATGCAGCTCTGGCGCTGCTCAGACTGCAAGGGATTTGCATTATCCTAGCACAGTCGCAGCAGATGGCAGTTCGACATCGAAATGTCGTTCTCACTCACATGCAGAAGTTGGGGTTGAGACTGAATGCCAAGAAGAGTGTGCGTTCTCCACTACAGAGGACCACCTTTCTTGGTTTGGTGTGGAATTCAGTGACGATGCGGGCCGTTCTATCTCCCGCTCGTATTGCTGCTTCCTCACAGTCGTAAAAGAGATAAAGCTAGGCCAGTCACTCACTGTTTCAGAGGCTGTTGGGTCTGATGGCAGCTCCTTGATTATATGAAGTAGGCCTTGGTTCCTGTCCCAGGGTCCTGTGTTATGAGCTCAGTGTCATCGAGTTACTCTCATGACGGATGCCTCTCTCACAGGCTGGGGAGCGGTAATGGAAGGATGCTCAGTTCAGGGTCTGTGGAGGATTCATCATCTTTCGTGGCACATAAATTGCCTGGAGATGATGGCGGTCTTCATGGCTTTGGAGCACTTCCTCCCAAATCTAAGAGGCCATCACGTTCTTGTACGTACAGACAACACATTGGTGGTCTCTTACATGAATCACCAGGGGGGTCTGCGTTTGTGTCCTCTATGCAAACTGGCACATCCCGGGGTACCAAAACATAGGAGCAGACATCCTGTCGAAACAGTAGCTGAGGCCAGGGTAATGGAAACTTCACCCCGAGGCGGTGGAGCATATATGGGAGGTGTACGGCCAAGCGGAAGTGGATATGTTTGCGTCTCAGAATACGATGCACTGTTGGTTGCACTTTGGTTCTCCCTCCCCTGGGGCTGAATGCTATGGTACAGGCATGACTGAGGCTGCGTCTGTACGCTTTTCCCCCGATTGCTCTGCTCCCAGGAGTTCTGGAGAAGGTCCGCCGGTACTCCTAGTAGCACTGTACTGGACGAGCCCAATATGGTTCTCTGACATAATATCTCTCCCTTGGAGATTCCGGTCAGGAGGGACCTTCTGTCTCAGGCGGAGGGCATGATCTTTCACCCTCGCCTAAAGATATGGAACCTGTGGGTTTGGCCTCTGAGGGGGCCCAACTCATAGACTCTGGTCTCTCAACTGAGGTTGTAGAGACCATACTTCACTCCAGAGCTCCATCCACGAGGAAACTGTACGCCTTGAAGTGGAGTTTTCACTTCTTTTTCACTTCTTGGTGTAGTATGCAACAGCGGGATTAAAAAAGGGATCCTTACCCCCCTCGGTAAGAATTGCGTTCCGGGGGTGTTGGTTAAATTGCCTCCGGTAGAAATTAGAAATCGTGTTCGCGGGGGCACTGTGGTGCGATCGAAAAGGGCACTTTCACTTTCACGATTAAAGGGGCAGGGGCTGAAGCCCCCCCGGGGCTTGCACGCCACTGTTTCAGATAATATTAAAAATGAAACAGCCCTTTATCGCCCCCCCCCCCCGCTCAGTATTGCTTCAAATCAAATCAAACTGAATTGAAATAGCGACATTAAATTAATTTATGTGTACATTGTTGCATCTTATGCTATCATAGACCAACTGTCTTGTGTATTATTTGTTAACACAACTTTAACCTATTTTGTGGACATATATCTGCAATAACCATTTTAGTGATCTAGCAGCTATCTTTGCTTCTCTTCTTTTTTTAGTTTTCTGTATAGACATTTATATTATTTTCTGCTACCTTTTTTAACTTAATGGAGTCAGTAAAAATAGCCAGCCAATTCCAGTAATCTTTTGACAGAGACAGAAGATGCATTGAATTGAATTTGACAATTTTTCAGTGTTTGTGTTGTTCTGATCTCGAATGCATTCAAACAGGGCTTTCAAAGCAAACATCAATGCATAAGTGAAATTTGGCCCCATTTGTTGTTGTTCTTCAAAGCTTTTTATTCATGAAGGTACAGCATATATATTTTCACAGTTCCCCAAGATCAGTCCAAATGCAAACTAAAGATTCTATTATTCAGACTTGGCAATTCACTCTCAAATAAGGTGCATTATTGATGATGAAAACAAACTATTGAAGATTTGCTGGCCCAGATTTTCCATTAGGTGTACACTAAAAATAAAGGTTCTTTATTGGTTCATTATCTGTGATTCCATGAAGAACCTTTAATATCCATGGAAATTTTCCATTGTACAAAAATTTCTTTAGTGAAAAAAGGTTCTTTAAATTATTAAAATGTTCTTCGCTCTAAGAATTATTATTATTTTTTTTAAAGTACTGTTCACTAAAAGGTCCTTTAGAGAACTAAAGAGAACAAGAGAAGATAGTTCTTCTATGGCATTGCTGTGAGTGTTTTTAAAGAGTGTATTATGAGTCCAACATGCATTGCAAACAGAAACATTTTATTATTTCAGGAGATGTGGTAACAAGAGGAGTAAGATTAGCTGATCGGTTCCTGCTGTATCAGCAGCCAATGATCTTGCTGCTCAACTTTCAAATACTTGGTCAGCATTTGCTGTAGAAGGTTGCAGTGCATTTTCAGAAACCCCCCACCTCCCCCAGCTCCACCTGTATAGATCTGCTATGGGTAATTCATGTGTGCTCTATTGTGCAGCAGCAGTATGTCTTACATGGTGCTTACAGAAGTGTGTATGCGTATGTATTGGCAGTAGCAATTTCCATACTTGCTCTGCAGCAGCAGCGTAGCAGATCTATTCTGCCATGCAAACATATTAACATTGTCATATCCATTACCATGCCAAACACTCAGAGAACTGTATTTATAAACCTCTAGTTTTAGAAATTCCCCAAAAGACATGCAGTACAATTTGCTAATTTCCAAGCTCTTAAAATTGGGTTCATTACTAATTTGTCAAAATATATTCTCATTCATTTTCTTACACTCTTAAAATAAAAGTTTCCATAAAAGTTTTCACAACAATGCCATAGAAGAACGATTTAAGGTTCCCTAAAGATCCTTTCAGTGAACAGTTTTTTTACAGAACCATGTGAAGAACATTTTATTAATAAAACTCCTTTTGTGCAATGAAACTGTTTCTTGGATGTTAAAGTGCCCCTATTATGCTATTTTAAAGGTTCCTAGTTTTGTTTCGGAGGCCTCCTAAACAACAGGTTTACATGCAACAAAGGTCAAAAAACACTTTGAACACGTGCTAAAAAACATATACATCAATAATTAATCATACTTACAGGTTGTGATTTTAAAGGGGTCATGAACTGAGAAATCAACTTTCCCTTGAGCTTTTGATATATAAACGGTCATTGTAATATAAGAATGTCCTGTAAGTTTCAGAGCTGAAAACGTCCTTGTTAGTCAAAGAAAAGCTTTTATTGACAGCCGGCTCAGCAAACGATCGATCTGCGAATGTTCTTCCCTGTGACGTCAGAGTGCAGTGAAACGCCGCCTCAACAGAAGAAGACGAACGCCTGATTCTGTAGCCCCGCCCACCGACTCGCGCATGACATGTTATAGATAAATAACATAGGCCTACGTGGAGCTAAACCGGATCGAACTTCCAAGCAATAAACATGCCGCCGTTGGATTCCAATATTGGCAATGCATGGTTGAACTTTATTTTTAATGAAGATCCAGCTCACATGGGTAAGACATTGCATTTGTTTGCTTCATTTCACTGTGGATTCGTCTGTAAACAAGAGACTGGATTTGCAGACAGAATGAGATTAAAAAACGATGCTGTGCCTTCTGGATCCGACAGGAATGATGCAACACACTTATGTGAGTAAAAAATGTTTTTTATATATGATAGTATTGCATTAGAGATCGTTTGATATCTACTGATTATGTGTATGTCTAACTAAACATAACTTACCACGCTGTCACAGGCTGGAGTATCCTTTGTATTTGAGGTGTTGTTGGTTCACTGTCCTGTGATTCGGGATCAGACTAGAACATGTATGGGCCAGGGCTCGCAGAGCCCGATGTCCCGGGGCTATGTGTTTTACAGTTGGGCTACCAAAATATATCACCGGCCTTCCCAACGGGCTATCTTAAATAGTGAAATAACGTTCCTTTCTTGATGTGCGTTGTTCACTCTCTTGACTTGATATTTGAAGGAAAAATACAATTGCGGAAGTTTTGAACATGCTGATTTGTCTGCAATGAAGAGTTGCAGATTCTTGTGCTTGTGTGTGTGTGTTAGTGATGCGGTTTGCGGTTATACTGTATCCATCGATCGGGCAGGGGCCAAGTAATAAAAAATAACATTCTAATTAATTGCGGGTGGATGAGAGATGCATTTTTGTGTTTGTTTGATAAAGACATATTGCGAGCCCTGTGGGCGAATCATTCCGGTTGCCGTTTTTCCACACGTTTTCAAAACAGTTCCCACATGTACTGACGGGGGAGCCGAAGCTCATTATAATATGCAAAACTGGTATCCAATCATAGCAGTGGGCGTTTACTTCCAAGTCTTCAATGCGACACGCCCATAAAAACCGAGCGTTCCAGGAGCTAGGTTCAAAACCAGGGTAGAAAATAGCCTATTACTTATTCATTATGATGTTTTTGAATGTAAAAACCATGCAAACGTCATAAGTTGACCTCAGACAACAGTATAAAAAAATAAAAAAAGCCAGTTCATGACCCCTTTAAGGAGCAAGGTGGTCGAAATAAAGTGGGTACTGTCCCATCTTAAATGGAAAGCATTTTGAAAATCCCATTTAGACCTCACAGAGATTTGAGAAGTCAAAAGAGTCAAAGTAGACCATAGGTGGGCATTATGCAAATGTGTTACATTGTTACATATGTAAGTTACGAAAGTAAGAGTAAGACTGTCGTAATGTTATGCCTGATCGTTGTATTAAACACTGCATGAAAGGTAATATCTGAAAAAGCATAACAGGGGCACTTTAAAGGTTCTTCATGGAACCATAGATTCCAATAAAGAACATATATTTTTTAAGAGTGTATCATTGATTTCTCTTGTGATTCAGTCTGTAGAAGTCTCATAGACTTCCAATTACATGATTCCAAACAGGGCTCAGCCAACATATCTCACGCCATCCCATTATTTCCAAATGAATGATAGCTGCTCAGTGGCCGTAACATGCAGCACGGGCCTGCTCTCTGATTATAGGTGTTGTGATAGCTCAGATGGAGAACATGCTTTGGTATGAAGAGCTGTTGAGATGAGATGAGGTGTGTTGGATGCATCCGGTTTGACGACTGAGGCTTTGACAGCGTGAAGCACACGTGCAGATAATCCATCAGTGTTAGGCCGGCATGTGGAACAGGTGGAGTCTGTCCTTGAAGGCCACAATGCCATGCCAGAGGCCTCCTTCCCTCTCCAAATCACACCACCAACTGATGGCAGCTCCACATCTCCACCTGATTATCCTCTTTTTGTCGCTATCAGTAGATACTAATGTAGAGGTAATTTATTGGTCATTCCCTATTTGAATCAGCACTATGCAGCATTGCTGATTCCAGTTTCGCCAGAAGTGTTACACATCAGCAGAATTGTGCAAAAAAGGCTTATGTTAAAAACTTTAACTAACAATTCCACCAGTCAGAACACTATCCATTTAGTTACTTGAGAATTCTCTTCAGAAAATGTTTTATGTAATAGAACAAAAACACTTATACATTAAACATTTATATTTTTGCACTGTTTAATTAATTTTTATGTTTTTATATTACTAAACAGGTTTTCAGATATATTTTCTGTTTCAAAAATGTTTCAATTTAATTTATTTCATATTTCAAAATCTTTTTTTATTTTATTTTAAATTTGAGGGCTTATGATGGGAGTGGCCATAGACTCTTTCTCATGAATATTTAATTAAGTACAAGAAATGGAGTCTTATGAGAACACTCATTAGATAAAATACAATTGTTCTTGGTTATTAATAGTTGCTGCTGTTGGTTTAATGTTGGTTGTTGATTATTAGTAGGAGTCATAGTTGTGTTTACATTGGTTTAAAGTCATCTATGTACTGTTTAGTGTTATCTATGCTGTTTTGTGTTACATTTCTGTTGAAGTCACCATAAAGGATCAAGTTTATTGTTATTCACACAGATCTATTTCTATTTCTTTTTATAATATATGACGTAGAAGAGAAAATTCAAGACAAGCTGAAATTATAAATCATTTTTGTACAACTTCTTTTCCCTCTACATCAAAAAGCAATTTTTTCTGCAATGCAGAATTTTTCCTCTCTAACTCAGATTGCAGTTCCATTATCTGAACACTAGATGACGCTGATCCTGTTGTTTTGGGGGTTTGTATTCCATGAGGAGTCAGAGCATCTCTTCCTCTGCATTCAGCAGAGCTGTTTAAATAAAACTTCTCAGTATATGACTGAAAAAAATGTGCTATAGATCATTCAAGTCAGAATCAGTTTGCTACATCATTTTTCGTCCAAACATTGATAGAAAGCTCAAGCTTTTCAGCATTTGACTGCAAAAATGCGTTATAGATCATTCAAATCAGGAGCAGTTTGCTGCGTCCTTTTTCCTCCAAACATTGATGGAAAGCTCAAGGATGTACTGAATTAGATGCAGATGGGGAGACTGTTTGATATGTTTAAATTAAATGAAATAGCTTCACTGAGGTTTGGATTGATTTTGAGAACAACAAAACGCACAAAATGCAACCACAGCTACAAAAGTACACATTGGTTAAAAATAAGGTTAATTATGCTTAACCAAATGACTAAAATGTGCTTGGAAAGAACAGTATGTTCCCAAAACAATATACCACTGAGCCCAGGGGCAGAATTTAGAGATTACAACTGGGACTTTTCTGAATTTGTGGATTGGCAAACTTTTGATTTGTAGATTGGCAAATTACTTGTACTTTCTTATTGATTACTTATAGTAGTGAATGGGTACCAGTACATTGCAGACTAGGATGAATGATATAGGGGCTTTAACAAATGCTATGCTCTCATTTGCAGGGCATAGCTAATAATGACTATGATCTGAACTTGCGTGCAAGACTTTGAACTCTATGATTGCTAGGGGCTGTGGGGTCCTTTTTACCCTTTTGAAGCCTCTCCTCTAACTCATTGACTCTTCCTATTGTTCTCACATAGGTTTAACATGAAAGTTACCTCTCTTTTTGCTGTGCAGTCTATAGAACACCCCAACAGACAGGTAACAGCACAGTATTATGCCAATATTATCAGAGAATTTCAGAACATTAATTACACAAATACATGGTTAAGAAACCAACTATTTAGCATATATGGCCAAAGCTACCTCTGCATGCTTAAACCAACTTCCCGTCAACTAGGTCATGCCATGGTTAGTGCCTCCTTTCAGAAGAATTTCATGCCGTATGGAGGGACTATTTTTACCAGTCTGTCCCAACCCCAAAAAGAGAGGCTGGTATTTTAGGTCACTGTGACCTCATAGGTCTAAAATAAACGGGTATAAATCTGTGGGCACTGCTGCATAAAAACCTCCCCGCCACCTTGTGAAATGAACTACTTTCCTTTGCAAAAACACATGAGATGGTTGTAGTTTGACTCCAGGGCATGACAATCTGAGTTTTCTGTGCACACTGAATGCCTCCACAATGTGCCAGTCACAGTGATGTCAGTCAGGGCTGTTATTAAACACTAGTAGTAGCAAAAGCACTATGATAAGAAACCAATTTTCAATAAAGGGTTAATTTGAATAATAATAAGTAAAATAATAATTATTGAAATATTTAAATGTATTAAGTATTTTTTTTTAAATATTCTAAAAATAAATTTATTATACAAACTTCATACTACCAATCAAAAGTATGATTTTTTTAAATTTTTAATTTATTGTATTTAATGCATCATTGCTGAATAAAAGATTTTATATTTATCTTAACATTTAAATGTTGTTCTTTTTAACTTTATCAAAAATTCCTGAAAAAAAAAAAAAATGCATCACGGTTTCCACAAGAATATTAAGCAGCACAACTGTTTACAACACTGATAATAATAAGAAACGTTTCGGTAACGCTTTAGATTAGATTAGCACTGCGTAAGTAAAATTAATTTACAGCGTAACTTTCGGTAATTATAGTGTAATTATAAAGTATGTATGTGTAGGTATAAGGAAACAATATGTAATATTTGGGGAATAAAGGGGTAACTACCAGGAAAATTAACAAATTATTTATACTGTAAGTACTTTTTAATTAAGGGGTAATTGTTTGTGTAGTTACAGGGTAAGTGGTGCTTGTTATTCCATGTAGTTACAGGGTAAGTATGAATCTGCGGGCTGTAAATTAAAGTGGTGTCTGTTCCCCTCTTGTTTCATGTAGTTACAGGGTAAGTATGAATCTGCGGGCTGTAAATTAAAGTGGTGTTTGTTCCCCTCTTGTTTCATGTAGTTACAGGGTAAGTATAAATCTACGGGCTGTAAATTAAAGTGGTGTTTGTTACCCTCTTCTTTCATGTAGTTACAGGGTAAATACAATAAAAACACGTACACATTCTGATATCATTCGGGAACATTTATTTGAAAAACAACTTTCAAAACAGATTTATGACACTTCTTATTCATTTTTTAAAATAAACTTTTCATTTCAAATACTAACGTCCTGACAGAAAAAAACACGTTTTGTCCCTTTTTTGTTTCTCTTGCCTGGATTCTCCTCCTCTTGTTCCTCTTCTTCATTTTCATTATTTCCACTGAAGGAATCTCATGTCTTTTGCTATTCTGGATTAATATTTATTAAAATAAAAAGTACACCCAGAAATGCTCTCATAATTGACTAATATTTTCGCTTCCGACCAACTGTTACCAGCGCGTGCAATATGAGTAAAGAGCAACGTGAAGCTTCAAGCTTTCGAGTTTCTCGGCACGCTCACATCACGCTTCAAGTTACGTCAAGCGTGCCGTGAACTTAATCCTCTCATGCATGCGCAGGTGACTGTGGGTCGGAAGCGATAGTCTACAGTTTAAAAAATGTAAAATATTGGTATTTTTCTTACAAACACTTATCGTTTCACTTCAGAAGACATTGATTGGGGTCGTATGGATTACTGTAGTTATTGCTGTAAGTGCTGTTTGATGCTTCAACTTTTAGGAACCCAAATGAGCGCTTTAGATTACAGCCCGGAAAGTACTGCGTAAGTAAAGCGAATTTACAGCGTAAATTTCGGTAATTATAGTGTAACTATAAAGTAAGTGCGTGTAGTTATAAGGGAACAATATGTAATATTTGGGGAATAAAGAGGTAACTATCAGGAAAATTAACAAATTATTTATACTGTAAGTATTTTTTAATTAAGGGGTAATTATCCATGTAGTTACAGGGTAAGTATGAATCTGCGGGCTGTAAATTAAAGTGTTGTTTGTTCCCCTCTTGTTTCATGTAGTTACAGGGTAAGTATGAATCTACGGGCTGTAAATTAAAGTGGTGCTTGTTCCCCTCTTGTTTCATGTAGTTACAGGGTAAGTACAATAAAAACACGTACACAATCTGATATCACTCGGAAATATTTATTTGAAAAACAACTTTTTTAAAACAGATTTACAACACTTTGTAAAGTTTCTCTTGCTTGGCTTCTCCTCCTCTTGTTCCTCTTCTTATTCGTTCTTGACACAGATGAATCTTAAGAAGGAATCCTATGTCTCTAGCTATTCTGTAGCTATATTATGTATTTAAAGAAAATACAGTGCACGCAGAAATGTCCTCACCGTTTACTCATCTTTTACCCTCATGCCATCCGAGATGTATACGACTTTCTTTCTTCAGATGAACACAGAAAAATAAATAATCTCTGATAATGAAAACTCATTTGGGTTCCTAAAAGTTGAAGCATCAAACAGCACATACAGCAATAACTACAGCAATCCATATGATCCCAATTGATGAATCAATGTCTTCTGAACTGAAACGTTAAGTGTTTGCAAGAAAAATACCAATATTTAAAAAAAAAAATTAAACCGTATACTATCACTTCCGACTAGCAGTCATCTGCGTGAATGAGAGGGTTGAGTTCACGCTTGACGTAACTTGAAGCATGACTGGTCATGCGGATGTCGGATGCCGTCTGTTTTTATTTTATCATTTTTTTAAATTAATGCTCACAACAGTAAACAAACAATAACATAATATATGATAATAACAATGAGAAACAAACAAGACTAGAAGACAGAGACGCCAGAGAGACAGAGTCACCACTCACGCGAGACCGTCATGAAAGCTTGAAGCTTCTTTACTCACGCACGCGCTGGTAACAGTTGTTCAGATGTGAAAAGATTAGTAAATTATGAGATCATCTCTGGATGTACTTTTTCTTTTAATAAATAATAATACAGAATATCAAAAGACATGGGATTGCTCTTATGATCCATCAGTGGAAATAACGAAAAAGAAGAAGAGGAACAAGAAGAGGAAGACAAGCAAGAGAAACAAAAAAGGGATAAAACGTGCCACTTTCTGTCAGGACGTTATTATTTGAAATGAAAAGTTTATTTAAAAAAAATGAATAAGAAGTGTCATAAATCTGTTTTGAATTAAGTTGTTTTTCAATAAATGTTTCCGAGTGATATGAGATTTTGTACGTGTTTTTTATTGTAGACATGAAACTATTAACAGCCCGCAGATTCATACTTACCCTGTAACTACATGAAATAAGCACCACTTACCCTGTAACTACATGGATAATTACCCCTTAATTAAAAAATACTTTCAGTAAATCAATTTTCCTGATAGTTACCCCTTTATTCCCCAAATATTACATATTGTTCCCTTATACCTACACATACATACTTTATAGTTACACTATAATTACCGAAAGTTACGCTGTAAATTCGTTTTACTTACGCAGTAATTTCCGGGCTGTAATCTAAAGCGTTACCTATTTAGAAAAGCAGAAGTTGGAGGTGAAGCAGGAGAATCTCAGGTGAGTTTGTACAATGATGATAAGCTTCGGGTTGTAGGCAGAATGTAATTGGTTGCAGGAGGTGAACCGGTGATGACGGCTGACCCAGAGGATCCTCAGGGATGGTTGAGGCAGACAGATGACAGAAGACAGGACAAATCTAGCAGGTAGGTACTTCAGGTAAGTATAGCAGTAAGAATCTGTTGCGTGCATAAGCAACAAGACCAGACACTGACGTGAGGGAATGTGGCTTGCTGATAATGATGTGCAGGAAATCAGTATTCTGGTGACTGGGAATGAGTGGGTGAAGTCTGGTGATCTGGTGCTGATTGAGGTGTTGCTGACTCTGTGGCTGCATCCGAAAACCTAGGCAGCTGACTTAGTTCTGCCCTATCAGGCAATGACTTGTAAGGCAGCGTTTGCGCACAAAGGTACCTCACAAAACTGATTTCAGACAGACTTCTGAGGCAGCGTAACGGTTTAATGATCTACAGCAAAATAGCGTGAGCTTTGGTGAGAACTAAACAAATATTTAATTACTACAGTAGTCATTTCTCACTAAAAATGACATCAGAAGTGGAAAATGTTGGTCAAAACCGTACATTTACACACAAACTGACCAACAACTGCAACTTTCAGCCGTCATCTTTCTTTTTCTAGCTCAACTGTCAGCGAATGGAACGCACAGGATTGTGGGATATCAAAGGCAGTGCCTTAAAAAATCGATCAGATGAAGGTATCTCAGGAGACAGGAAGTTAAGCTAACATTGAATTCGGACGTACCTTGATGCCTTCCTACCTTGAAATGTGTCCTCCGAAGGCAGCATTTTCCAGTTTTTCGGACGCAGCCTGTGACAATTAGATTGATTTCTGAAGGATCATGTGACACTGAAGACTGGAGTAATGATGCTGAAAATTCAGCTTTGCCATCACAGGAAATAAATATTATATTAAAATATATTAAAACAGAACACATTTATTTTAAATTGCAATCATATTTAACAATATTACTGGTTTTGCTGTATTTGTATTCAAATAAATGCAGCCTTGGTGAGCATTAGAGACACATCTCATACAATATATGTTTTTAGAAATATCTTACCAACCCAAAATTTTAGAACAGTATTGTAATGGTGATTGCCAAGCAACATAGCAACTTGGCACATTAACATATGTTCGGTCACAGATATGCTTTTATTGTCATTTTCATCTTTAAATGTGGCTCATCAGAATTTTAGAGTCTAAACTGTCCATTTTATGAATTGTGAATGCAGTATGCAATACCAAAGTACACTTTCAGGTCACAAACTTTGCATATCCTCTGGATGTTGTTAACTTTTTGTCCCTCTGACAGACAAGTCACCTTTTTTTCAAAACAAATCTCTGGACAAGCGGTGGGCCAGACAAACTGGACATAGCTTGTCCCTGTCCACAGCCATCTGGTCGTGTCAGCGGCTCCTAGTCACCACAACAGGACACTGAGCTGACAGCACCTTCCACTGTTTTTCTATTCCGTATAGTGACTACAGCATTGTGGGTATTTAACCTGACGCATGATATTGCAAATCAGAAGTACTGCTGAGCAAACAAACACCAAGCACATTTGGAGGAGACGCTGAACTGTGTGATGACTCATATATACTAACAAGATGCTCTAATGAGTTTTGTCTTCATGCTGCAACATTTTATTTCATTGTAGTGTCAATGTGAAGTATCATTATTGTGTATTGTATGATATGATTAATTTTGGTTAGAAGCAACTTGTTGAAAATAAGAAACAAGTAATGATATTATGAACACACACACGCACGCACGCACGCACGCACGCACGCACGCACACACACACACACACACACACACACACACAAAATACTCTTAATATACCAGAACACAAACCAAAAAGTGATCTAATTAAATTAATTCTGTAATAATAAAGGAAGAGAGGTGAAAATTAAATTACAGGGTCAAACTCAACTGCTCTCTCCATTGTGATTCAGTTTATTTTAGATAAGGCTTTCTAACTGTGTTCTGGAAGGCTGTTTGGCTGATTAGTTAGAGGCCCTCTGGTGTGATGTTCAAATTTTGAGCCTCCCTATTCAAATAAACTTTGCAAGAAATGATATTAGCCAAATAGATTCACATTCCCTGAAGGAAACACCAGAGCTTGGAAAGCAGCATAAGAGTAGTTTCAGGTGAGATTTATGTAGGTTTTAGGCTTCTGTTGTGCATAAATGAAATACTTTCCCGTAGTGACACTGAGCATCTTGTTTTCGACTGCACATAAGAAACAATACGTATTCGCTGTGCAATGTAAAGGCAGCTTTATATGTTTAAGTATATGTGAAGCAGACAATTACGGTACAATTTAGTATGCAAATAGATGCAAGAAAAGAGGACCAATTGCAATTCATTATGCAAATGATGTGATGACATCACTGGTGTTAGTTCCATTCTGCCAGTGTAGGGCAGTGGCTTTCTTATCAAAATTCATGGACATTGAAAACTGTAAGAATGGATTTCACCTGAGCATGAACTCAAGAAATATACTCTGCAATAAGACAATAAAACTTCACTCATCTGAATAGGAGATCTACAAGAGAAAACAAGACCCCACCTGGCCCAATCTCAGACCAAAATACGTTTGGTGCGATTGGTAAAAAGGTTTCATTCCCACATCAGTAGAACAGGTCATAATAAAGAAAACAGGGCTTGTTCCCCTGGTGTGGGAGATGCTCATAAAGATCTTTTGATAAACATTTGCTGTCATCCCCCAAAGATAGGCGTGACCATTTAGGCACGAGAAAAGTTCAACCAAAAGCTGCATAAATATTTGGGTGCTAAATGTTTATTGTTCTTTGTTCTGGTTGAGTATTTAAAGGGAATTGGCAAACCACTCAGGGAAGCATCTGTAATCAGAACTTCCCACACTGTTGCAGTGTGTCTCTCTTGCCAGGTAGGCCTATGACTCTTTGAAACTATTTTCATA
The DNA here is from genome assembly GCA_039654105.1 of Coreius guichenoti. Classification (NCBI taxonomy): domain Eukaryota; kingdom Metazoa; phylum Chordata; class Actinopteri; order Cypriniformes; family Gobionidae; genus Coreius; species Coreius guichenoti. Next base: position 30,083,905 of record CM077171.1, read on the forward strand.
TTATTTTGTAATTGTGTTTTATATTGTATGCTGATCAGTTGTGTACCACAAATTCTGGTTTGATTATTTTTATTGTAATGTTCTGCCTGGCTAAAATAAATGTTAATCGTGATTTATTCTGTATTATTCTGAAATCATTATTCTAGTATAGATCGATGTGGAGTCCTTTATTTCCGCAAATCTCTGTCAGGATATATCAAACCGAGGACCCAATGACTGGAGCATGGAGCACAGCATTTTTGGGATATTCTGATTTCTGAATATCACTGTATTAGCAAGTTGCAGCTTTCGTGTCTATTACTAAAATTATACTTTTTGTTCTGAGTAAGCGTGTGCAACCACTTAAAGGTAAAATATTCACTCTGCAATTGTCAGGGATAACCGGGTAGAAAAGGGAGCAAGGACTCATTTGCAGGAAGGGTAGATTTATTGTAAAAATAAACACAAACATAAACAAAACACCCGCGAGGGGGAAAACCAAACTGAAATAAACTTAAATACCAGGGGGAAAACAGGAAACACGACAGGGAGCAGACGACATCCAACAAGACAACAATCCAACCATGATGAGAACTCAGTGGAAGAAGGCCTCACACCAGCCACCAGCCTCCACTGTCTCCTGCCCTCTCTGGCAACGCATACTCCAGCTAAGAACACTGAGTTCCCTTCGCCAGCGGGGGACTGACCTGAAGGATGCCGAAGCCCCTCCAAGGGCAGCCGAAGCTGCTGCAACAACCCCAGGTCCGGTGGTCCCAGTTTCGGGGGTCCTGAAACAGAGGAGGAGAAAGGCTTCCTCCGTGACAAGTCTGGTGGTCCCAAGTCCGGTGGTCCCAGGTCTGGTGGTCCCGAGTCCGGTGGTCCCGAGACGGAGGAGGAGAAGAAAGGCTTTCTCTGTGATAAGTCCAGTGGTCCCGAGTCCGGTGGTCCCAGGTCCGGTGGTCCCGAGTCCGGTGGTCCCAAGTCCGGTGGTCCCAAGCCCAGAGACCGTCCCGGAGGTTGCTGCTGTCCGAGACGCGCCGCCCAGGCGTCTAGCCCTGCCCGCGCCGCCCAGACGCCTTGCTCTGTCCGCGCCACCCAGGCGCCTTGCTCTGCCCGTGCCGCCAAGGCGTCTTGCTCTGCTGTGGCCAGCCACTGACCAGCGTCCAGAGATGGCTCCAGCCCCTGACCAGCGTCCAGAGATGGCTCCTGCCACTGACCAGCGTTCAGAGATGGCTCCAGCCCCTAACCAGCGTCTAGAGATGGCTCCTGCCACTGACCAGCGTTCAGAGATGGCTCCAGTCACTGACCAGCGTCCAGAGAGGACTCTGCTTCCCGTCTCGAGTCCAGAGAGGACTCTGCTTCCTGTTTCAAGTTCTCTGTGTGCGCCGCCCTGTGTGCGCCGCCCTGGCCCCCTGAACTGTGTGCGCCGCCCTGGCCTCCTGAACTGTGTGCGCCGCCCTGGCCTCCTGAACTGTGTGCGCCGCCCTGGCCTCCTGAACTGTGTGCGCCGCCCTGGCCCCCTGAACTGTGTGCGCCGCCCTGGCCTCCTAAACTGTGTGCGCCGCCCTGGCCTCCTGAACTGTGTGCGCCGCCCTGGCCTCCTGAACTGTGTGCGCTGCCCTGGCCTCTTGAACTGTGTGTGCCGGCCTGGCTACCTGCCGGGGGTCCCGTCCCACCCTGGTCTGTTCCTCTCGTCCCACCCTGGTCTGTCCCTCCCGTCCCACCCTGGTCTGTCCCACCCTGGTCTGTCCCTCCCGTCCCGCCCTGGTCTGTTCCTCCCGACCCACCCTGGTCCTTTCTAGGACTTTCCTGGTGGTTCTATCTATTCGGTTTGTTCCCCAATTTTTTTTTTTTTTCTGAAGTGTTTTTTTTGTGTCCTGATGGAGCGTCTGGTAGCCGCTCCATAGGGAGGGGGTAATGTCACATGTCTGTCTTGTCTTGTTTAGCACATGTGGTGTTTTGGTTAATTTCTGTGTCATGTGTGTTCTTGTCTTCTGTCTTGACCCCCACCTCTCTTGTTATCTAATTATTGTTAAATTGGCCCCACCTGTTCCCTTCCTGATTTGTTACCCTTTATAGTCTCCTCGTGTCTGCAGTCCTGTGTTGGATCGTTGTCTTGTTGGATGTTGTCTGCTTCCTGTCGTGTTTCCTGCTTTCCCCCTGGTATTTAAGTTTATTTCAGTTTGGTTTTCCCCCTCGCGGGTGTTTTGTTTATGTTTGTGTTTATTTTTACAATAAATCTACCCTTCCTGCAAATGAGTCCTCGCTCCCTTTTCTACCCGGTTATCCCTGACAGCAATCCTCTGACTAATATCAGAACTGGCTAGTTTGTGTCCGTGAATGCGCGAATCGCGACGCGACTGTTTCTGTGTGATATCGGGTCCCTTGATGAACAAATATGTGAAAATAAGAGGTACTAAGAAAGATCAACGATCTAAATTAAATCACAACTAATCCTTTGATCAGCCGTTAATTCATAAACGTAACAAATTTAACGAAATCACATACAATTGGAGTCAGATTAAATTATACATGGAGTCAGATTGAAAATTGGATCCTCACATTTTAATAAATTAAAGTGATTTTTCCAGAAGCACCCGAAAAGACATACATGCAGAAGTCCTTCAACCAGCTGCTGGATTCCGCCGTTGGGCCAGTGGGTGGAGCTTACAAAGTGGTGACCCCGACATGATCTTCCAGTCTCAGGAGAGTGACGTCTTTTGGCGCGACAATTCAGATCCAAGCCGAGTGAGCATGAGGTTTGAGGTTCTCCTTTTCTGTCTACAAATGTCCTGGTAAGTCCATTTTGTTTACCTTTTAGAAAGTGTTGAGGGAAAACCTAGACGCACCCAATATAGACACATTTGTAGAACGGGTCGGTATACCCATAATAGACCGGAGACCGTAGAAATCCGGTGGTGTTTAAGATTATTAGAAAACAACATGGCTTATCAGGGAAATGGTAGTTTGAGTGTAGATAAGGATGTAATGGAAACTCTTGCATTGCAAATTAAAGATCTCCTTTTTCGCTTGCGTAACAAGGGAGTAGATTTTGATTGGAACAATGATCAAATTTTAGCTTGGTACGTTACTGAGGGCCGAAAATTGGAAACTAAGGCTCCTTTTAAGAAAATTCTGGTCGCGATCGTCTATATGCTACGTCGAAATGATTTGGCAACTATTGCAGAAAACGAACACGTGATAGCAAACATAAAAGAACTAGAAACGCAGCGATCAGACGAGCTGAAAAAGCTCAGAGCACAGGTCGAAGCATCTGTGTATGATAAACAAACTTGGGCAAGACAGGGCGACGTGATGAAAAAGCTTGAAAAGAAGCTTCGATTAGACAAAAAATACACATCCGCGCTCGAGGAGTGTTGCGAATCAGTAGGATTTCCTGTATCTGCGGTCAAAGTCGCGGCGATAAATAGTAAAATTGGTAGCGAGATAAATAGCGATAGCGATAGTGATGAAGATGATGTTGCAGCTCTATCAAGCAGTATGCAAGGCCATCTGGACCTGAGAGAGTGTGAGCTTTCTCCAGGACCCGCGAATGAGCAAAACAGGCCCGAAGAACCGAAACAACGTAGTCCCATAATGACTCGAATTAAATCAGGCTCGGTTCTCCGAAAACCAGTTAAAATTGCTGTGATCATTAAAACAATGACGAATGCAGATGATGAAGTCACTACCATTAGCCGCCCTTTAATTTGTGAAGAATTCACCAAACATAAAGAAGTTGTGGGAATGATGCCACGAAAAGGCCCTTTCCAACCCTACTGGGACAACTTAATGTTACAGGCATCTGTGTACAAATTAGAGGTCAGAGATGTTTGGCAAGTAGCCCTCCTTACTATTCCGGACGAGCTGAAACCAAAAATGCCCTGCGAGTTGAGAAATTGTAATAAAACAGGAAGGTGAGGTAGATGATGAAGTTTATGAAAGATTGAAAGAAACTCTATTAGAGTTAAGGGGACCAACACACGCTGAGTGTAATAGAATTTTAGAGATAAAACAGGCCAACAAAGAGCCGTTTGAAATTTATGCTGAACGCTTATGGGTGACATACAAAGAGCACTCAGGGTTAGAAGATGCACAGCGTGATCAGGAAGTTTTACTACAAATCCTGAAAAATAACGCTGGGCCCCATATACAGCAGGCATTAGTTCACGGAGCCGATCCACCTGAGAATACCTACCAGTCATTGGTGGATTGGGCTTCCAAAATAGAAAACAGACTGAAACAAACCAAAGCTCGTTCCGTTGCTACAACACAACGTTGACAGAAGGGAAAGGTGCTAAACATCCTGACCCTAAATCTCAACATCGATGCCATTATTGTAAGAAGAATAACCACACTATCCAGAACTGTTTTAGATTGAAACGAGTGCAAAACAATCAAGGAATGCACTCTAAATATGACAGTGATATTATCAGGCGTTTAGGGGATTTGATTGCAGGGGATAATACTTCAGAAAACAGCTTAAAGCAAACTGAAGAAAAAACATCGAACCAAGATAGCCTGTATAACAAATTGCAGGCAGAGCTCGCTACCCTGCTAGCGAAATATAGCAAACCCCAATAGGGGTGCGTGGCCTTCGTTGCTAAAGGAAGCATTGTCACCAGCAGTAACCGAATCAAAATACGAGCTAATCTTGTTAGTTAACATTCTCATTGATTCTGGAGCCACCTGCTCTTGCACAAACCTTCCGTTACCCCTAAGCACGAGAACAATTCAAATGAAAGGTATAGGCGATACTTTGATGACCGCAACGCAAACAAAACCAGTTAAACTCGATCTGGGCATGGTAGTGCTAACAAAACAATTCTGGTATTTACCAGATAATAGTGAAGGAACTGTGCTGGGAATGGACATTATGAGAAAGCATGGCTTTGTAATTCATTGTTTTGAAAAACAAATTGAACTACAAACAAATAAAACTACAAAGAGATGCTTGCCTAAAGGCAATGCAAGCGTTATGTCCATATCCAGTACAGATCCAATTCAACTTCTCATCAGCAAACACAGCAATGTTTGGGCTAATCATGAACACGACTGCGGCCTTGTTGACTTTGAGGTGTGCATTAAGGGAGAGCCCCTTCCCCTGCAAAAACAATACCGCATCAAGCCAGAGGCAGAAGTTGCTGTTCATGAGATAGTACAACAGCTTGAGGCAAGAGGAATAGTTCGGCGATGCAGCTCAACTACGAACTCCCCGAGTTTGCCAGTGCCAAAACGGTAAATGGCGTCTGTGCATTGATTATCAGCGTCTCAACAAAGTTTTACCCAAAGCGACACCAATAGTTGCAAATCCAGGTACAATCTTATCACAAGTTTCAACCAATGCTTCGTGGTTCACAGTGCTTGACATCAAAAATGGTTTCTGGTCTCTTAAAGTTAAACGAGAAGACCAATGGAAGTTAGCATTTACTGTAAATCAAATGCAGTATACATGGGAACGAATGCCACAGGGCCTTCACAACAGCCCAGCCATTTTTCACAGAGCTGTGGCAGGTGTGCTCAGTCCCGACATTCTGATAGCCACAGAAGAACCACTTGAGAACCACTTGCAGCTGGTTGACGGTGTTACAGGTGTTAGGTGACTCAGGCTTTACAATGAACAAAGAAAAAGCCCAAATTGCACTAAAAGAGGTACACTATTTAGAATACATTCTGACGCAAAGTCACAGAGCCTTAACAGCCGATAGAAAGAAATGTATTGCCGAACTGCCTCAAACTCATACTTCAAACTCACTGCAAAAAGTATTAGGAACAGCAAACTATTTACGAGAATTCATCCCTGATTTTGCAAACACCGCGGCACCGTTGTATTCGCTTCTAAAAGGAAAAACAAAACCAAATTATGTCCTTGAATGGACTGACGAACACAAACAAGCTTTTAGTGATTTGAAACAGCGCTTGTGCTCCGTGCCTGCCCTGGGATTGCCCAACGTATCAAAAGTTTTCCACATTCAAGTAGACACGCATGAAATCACATTAAGCGGAGTCTTAGCTCAAGAATATGGGGGAATTACAGCCGGAAAAAATCTCTGGTCGAGCAAGGATTTGACCCATGTACACAGCATGTGCTAGCAGTGCATTGGATGCTAAAAACAACAGAACCCATTGTCAGTTTTCAACCTGTTGTTGTACACACAATGCACACGCCTGTACGAATGCTGTTACAGGGCCGAATAAAGGGAGTTTCCTCCCAAAGATTAGTGAGATGGCTAGCAGACATTAAAGCGTGTGAAATTACCATAAAGAACACACAAATTTTGCCACATCTGCTCGGGGATATTGAGGGAAATCCACAGACATGCCAGCCCGTAAAAGAGGCACAAAGCCTTGTACATGACCAGCCATTACCAGGCCAAGCACCTGTGTACATAGATGGTTCCCGATTCTGTCAAAATGGTCATTTTTATGATGGATGTGCAGTGTGGGCCCCCCATCTTCCCCAAACAGATGCTAGACAACAATTGTTGTCCATCCATGTACCATCTAACATATCCGCACAAGAAGCCGAACTCATTGCATTGCTAGAAGCGATTAAGGCACACCCTGAACCGCTTTGTGTGTATACAGACAGTCGGTATGCGTTCAATGTTGTAGCTGATTTTATGGCTCAATGGCAGTTGCGAAAATTTCTCACTTCTGCCGGAACGCCTATAAAACATTTCAACACTATAACGTCAATATGGCAAGCAATACAAGCCCGAAAAACACCCATTTCCTTTGTGAAAGTGCGCGCACACATCAACAAAAACCCAGATGTGCATGAGAAAAACAATAATATTGTTGATCAATTGGCGAAGCTGGCCGCAGTGAAAGGCGACCAGTGGCAAAGCGAGACACCCTCTGTTTCTGTAGCAAGTGCCGTCCAAGTCACACCCATTGACCTCAAACAGTATCAACAAGATCTGTGGGTCTCTGATGGAGAACTTGGACCACACTTGAAACATGATCAGATGGTGAACATAATCGAAGGCATAGTGATCCGAGATGGAAAATTTGTCGTTCCAGAAGCCCTCCAAAACCAATAATCAAATTATATCATGATTATGCGCATGTATCTGCAACAAAAACAGCACAGTTGATACAAAATCGGTTTTGGTGGCAGGGAATGACAGCCGACATTGAAAGATGGTGCAACACCTGCATGGTGTGTGCTACAATCAACCAGGAAAAAACAAGGCCGAACAAACCTACGTTTGGCCAGAACCACCGAAAGGGTCCTGGGAGACCTTACAATTGGATTTCATTGGTCCGCTATCCAGTACCAAAGGGGGGTATCGTTACTGCCTCGTGATAACTGATAAATTCTCAAAATGGGTTGAAGCAATTCCCACTCGTAATAACACGGCAAATACTGTGGCACGTGTGATGGCGAACCAAATCATCCCTCTTTGGGGAGCACCAATTCAAATTGATTCCAATCAGGGGACTCATTTTACTGGACAAGTCAATATGTGCAAAATGCTAAACATCAAGCAAAAATTTCACATTCCATATAGACCACAAAGTTCTGGAATTGTTGAACGTGCCAATCGCACCATAAAGGAAAATATTGCAAAAAAGATAGCACAGCACCAAAACAGGTGGATTGATGTCTTACCCACAGTTCTGACTGTGCTGCGAGCAACCCCATCAAAAGCTACAGGCATTAGCCCATATGAGCTTATGACTGGAAGGGTGATGAAGTTGCCCACTGATCCAGAAATTTCCCCAGCAGACCTGGGGCCCCTCATGCTTGCAACTCAGCAGACTGTGTTGGTGAAATTGCAAGAAAGATTGAAGGTGCTGCACGCACAGGCTGTACTGAAACAACAACAGTCAGACCTGTCAAATGATGCACAATTTAACCCAATCTCTGAAAAAAAATTTCAGAAGGAGATGTGGTGATGGTACGCGTCTTTGTAAAACAAAACGCATTTTCCCCTAGATGGCACGGGCCCTATGAAATTAAAGCTGTTTGTAACAGCTGCGTGGCCGTGACAATCAGAGGAAAATTAAGATGGTACCACATGTCTCAGTGTAAACCGTTCAAAGGTTCAGTGAATTAATTATGATCTTCTTCCTTCTCAGGACGATCACTGCAATTCCATGGAGGCCGGACACCAGGACCAACCTGCATCGAATTAGGACAACGCATCACACTCACACACACCCTAGGATGCGAGAGATGGGTATGGAAATATACCAAGGGGCCATTCACATATTACACTCCAATTACATACAAAGAAATAGTCACATGGCCCCCCGGATTAGCACCGGAACCAAATTGTATCACAAAAATCTGCTGTAAGACAGGTTCTACCCATCTCCCATACCAAAACCTCACTGGCTACACACATGCACCACAATTTCACCATAACATTACAGCCTGGGATCAACTTAAAGTGTTCCCCGATTCAAAAATTGGTAGTAAGCACACATTTTATGAGAAGAAAAATTATGGCCTGGATCCTAAAAAATGTTATTCCCTTATGGATCTAGAACCAACAACATATAGGTGCACACACACAACAACACATAACACTACACATTTGAAGTTTACTGAACTTCTTTTTGATCTAACATGTAATGTTAATGACAAAACCTACACATGGCTACAGTCACGCATCGATGATTTAGTTTCTGATTACAAAAATAGACTTGCAGTCCAAATTCCACCTGCTCGCACTAAACGAGACCTTTTTGGAAATATAGCAGGCCTTTTTGGTTCAGTAAATTCTATATCCAACACCTACAAAATAACAGGTCAATCTCAATTTTCAACATGGTTGGCAAATCAGGTGGCCACTCGTTTTCAACACATCACCAGTAGTAATGAGAATATTATCAAAGCGGTCAGATCTGAAGCACAGGCGCTTCTGATGACCAGCCAGACAATTTTCAGTCAGACCCGTACCATCGAGCATGACTTGTAGGTTGTATGCACAAGATTTGTTTACTGCAGCAAGACAAGAGATTTTAGATCTTCGTCTGCATAAGACACCTAGGCATGTTTTAATTGATCTTATTGAAATCTTAGATCTGCATAGATGGCTTGCATCAGAGAAAATGAAGAATATTAATTACTCTGAATTATTATCAACATTAATGATGTATACTGGAAATGAATGTACTGGCTGTATTGGGTTCTTTGCCACTTTCCCTTTAATTCACCCAGATCAGGTTTACCTAGATTCCACTACCATATGCTCTATTGGCGTTGTAGTGAAGGATCAGATCATTAAATGGGACCATCTTACGCGGTATATGACTTTGAAGTGCCCTGAAACCTTGTTTACCACTCGCACCTGTTGTCATGAAACATCAAGTTACATTATTTGCACTTGCAACACTTTACAACCTTTTTCTCCTAATGACTCTAAGCTTGTTAACGTCCAGTCATTGCATGGTCATTCTGATGCTGTTCAAGTGTCCCACACACAGTGGTGCGTCGTCAGTGAGATGAATTCCTTCACCTACAGAGGTCTGACCTGCCCTGCGAACCACACTTTCTGTTTAGAAGTGAAAGAGGACTTTTCAATGGGTCAGATAAACATCCTGGGAAGGGTGCCAATGGACGCCGACGTTTCCCCCTGGTGGGAGGACACTTTTTATGAACAAAGCAGACAAGATTTGGTCAACACAATGGACTTAGTACAAGAAATTATCTTGCAGACTGAATATCATCTCAACCAAGCACAAGTAGAAGCAAATCTGGTGAAAAAGACTGCAGAGATCCTGTCCAGTTCCTCTACCCGCTCAGCACGGTATGCTTACATATGGTGGGACTGGATGTTCCGTGGATGTGCCATCGCCAGTGTGCTCATTTTCTTATTCACACTCTGCCAGTGCTGTTACTTCAGATGTCTTCTTCGAGCGATGCACACTTCAACCAACGTGGCCATCGCACTTAGCCCATTACAGGTACCAGCCCTACGAAAACTGCAGCTGTAAAGCAAACGTCAAGAAATCACTTCTCTGAATCTGCCCCAAGGGACCAAGGGCGGACCATTTTGTAGGATTCAAGATAATCAAAGATATTTGATATTTGAAATTGAACAAAGAAATTTGCTTTACTGTTTTCAACCCCCATCTTTCTTACCAGAAGGGCCATCTGGAATTCCTAAAGACAAAGAGATGCTGAAGGCCTGTAGGCCAAATGTGTGTCACACCTTTAGTACAGTGGGGGAAGTTTGGTCTGATTGGTCAGTTTGAATGTCTCACATTAGGGTTTTAGTCACATGGTCAAGGAAGAGATAAAAAGAAGATTGTAACTGTTGCTCTGGGTCTTTTATTCTCTGTCTCTCTTGATTCTCTGGCTCTCTCTCTTCTTGGGGCCTGCGCTCTGGCTCTTGCTTTCGCTGGGGTTTCTTTGCTCTGGCTCTTTCTCTCTTCTCTTTTCCAAAGCCTCTCTCTCCCTCTTTCTCACTTTCTATCCCTCAGGTAACCTTCTATTCATGCTGGGTACGATTAATGGTATAAGTTTTTATCATCTCATACATCTATTTTGAAACTATTTTAAGTGTAACCATAACCAGAAATTGTCATTAAATTCTTTCTATTACAAATGATGTGCTAACTAGTTTTCATTTGGTATTGACTTTGAAGTGCTACCTATTGCAATACAATATAGTCACATTATAGCAACGCTCTCCCACATATTTTGCTATTGTAACTGTGCTTATTTCCGCCGTTGGTATAAGTTGGAGCGGGTGGTAATAGATGAGAAATGTACAGTTTTCTACAATCTTGCTGATAACGTTTCTTTAGTCTTTCGGCAACCCTGCAGCCTGAACCACTGTAGGCGACCCACCCTTACAAAACAAATGCTCTTTTTGTACTGTACACGAGGAAGACTTGGCTCATTTGTTTTACAACTGTGATTTATCTATACATTTTTTGTCTGATGTTAGTTCTTTTCTTTTTGCCCCAAGAAATTATCTCTAAAAGATGTTATATGTTCTTTCATACACAGAAGCAAAATGTTTGAATATGTGGTGAACTTCTACATGTTGCATGGTAAATATTACATCCATAAACAAAAATTTGCAAAATGGATACCTAAATGCAATTTATTCTTAATAGAGATGGAATCGCTGAAGAAGTCATTAAAGTTAATTAAGAATAAAAAGAATGGAATTTTGTTAAACTTTATGGAGGAATTCTTTATATTGTAATGTCCCCACTATGTTTACCAAATTCTATGAATCTTAAATGTGTCCATAGGAAAAAGGAAGAAATATTTAGCTTGTTTTTTTGTTTTTTTTTCCCCTTTACTATTCAGATCTGGGGTTTTTTTCTCTCTCTCTTTGTTATTGTTGTTTTTTTTTTTTTTTTGGACTTGCTAATTTGTTTGAGGATATGTGGTATCTGTCATTTGAAGCATTCTTGTTGTATGCTTAAATCGGTTATTTGAATCATTTTTCAATAAATAAAATAAAAAAAAAGGTACAGGGCATTGGAAGATTTAGGGCCAGATTTACTCACAGCTTGCGCCAGCGCAAACCTTCTTTTGGTGTTAAAAACTACTGTGAGGAAAAATTAGCGCTGAAAAGGCATGGACGGAGTTATTTTTTGCGGCTGACCTTATTGCATATGCATTTTTTTACATTATCCAAAAGCCCACAAATCCTAAATGTCACTATTGGAAAAGGAAAGTTGTTTCAGAGAAAGAGTAAATTGTTTAATTTTGATTATGATACAAAGGCAAACTATTTTCTGTGAAATAACATGCACTAATTAATAGTTCACAATAAGACAGGCATTAAAGGTAACAATTCACCCCAAAATTAAAATTTCATGATAATTTATTGTTGTTATAAGTTGTTTCAAACCTGTATGACTTTTCTTCTTCTTCTGCTGAACACAAAATGTTTTAATATAGTATGTTCCACAGAAGAAAGTCATACAGGTTTGAAATGACATGAGGGTGATGAAATGATGACATAATTTTCCTTTATGGGTGAACTATCTCTTGAAGATAATGTGCATTAAGAAAGTAAATGGGGTCGACTTTGATTACATGCTGTCTAAAGTTTACAAAAAGCAAAGATACATAGTAAAACATCACACATCATTATTTAGAACAAACTCCTAGCATTATTGTTTGATCCTTGCATGCACTGTAACAAGCTTATGTTGTTAGAAAATGACACGCTTAGCCTAACTTTCCTCTAAGGGATTTCCAAGAAGCTTTGTCTGCAGCTTTGATAGACACGCTCATCCAAACATTTTCCATTGCATGGATCACCGTAAACAGCTGGAGTGACCGATAGATACCATTTAGTGTGCAAATGGATGGTGCAACACTCGCTCATATATTGCAGGCCGGCTGTAATAGCTTCAGGCCTTTATGCCATTGCCCTGCTTTTAATATCACTGCTGGCTCGTCAGTCAGAGCGAATGGCATAATGTTACAAATGAGGCCACATATAAAACCCAGGCAGAGAAGATGAAAGGTGGTATGATTTAGAGTGAGCTCCCCATCACTTGCTGTGCCTCTCCGCTCAACAGAAGGTGTTGGCGACTCAGGTGACAGATGAGGAAGAGACCGCCCCACTCTATTGTCCTGGAGCAGAGCCTGGCGTAAGGTGCTCCGCAGATATACACACACAGCCGTGGAAGGAGCTATGGTGTCCAGTGCGACAACTGCCTCCGAGTGATGCCCTAGAAAGCTGGCAGCCAAAAATGACACACTGCTTGCCCCTGCCACGAGAGTCATTTGCAGAAATTGCTTGTCTCTGCCTTCCAGTGGCACGATTTGCATGGAAAGAATTCAGTGTTTGTTGGTGAGACTGTGCCAGAGGCATTTGCCTCCATCTCTCTCATGCAATACAGCAGGTGGAGGTGTAAGCAAAATTGTTCATGAAGTGCCTCTGTCCTAAACGAGCAAATTTCATTAGCACGTTCTCTTATGGACCGTCTTCAGCACTTTTGGAGAAAATATCATAGATCATGTAAATTCAAAGAAAGAAGATGAATGGAAACCGTAAATGATGTGTATGTGCAGAGTGGTAGACGTCAGGGGTTCAGCATCTGTTTCAGCTTGTTTAGAAAAACACACTGCTATTGAAAAGTTTGTGCTTAGTAGGATTTTTTGTTCAAAGAAATAATGGGTTTATTCATTTATTCAGCAAGGATGCACTCAATTGATCAAAAGTGACAGTTAAGACATTTATAAAGTTACAAAAGATTTTTATTTCAAATGAAAGCTGTTCTTTTGAACATTCTATTCATCAAATAATCCTGATTAAAAATATATCATGGTTTCCACAAAAATAATAAGCAGCACAACTGTTTTCAACATTGATAATATTAAGAAATATTTTTTGTGCACCAAATCAGCATATTAGAATGATTTCTGAAGGATCATATGACATTAAAATAGAAACAGTTACTGTAAATTGTAATAATGTTTCACAATATTACAGTTTATCAAATTAATGCAGCCTTGGTGAGCATAAGATATAAAAAAATATCTTACCGACGCCAATGTTAGTGTAAAAATAGTTATTGATTTAAAAGGGTCTGAAGGTGAGTTATATGGGGTTGATGAAATGTTCTCAGCAAGTACGTTTAATGGATACATTTGTAAAAAAAATAAAAAATAAAAAATACAGAACAGATAAATAGAGCTTATGAGTCTTTGATGTTCTTTATGACATTTTCAGTCATATTTTATTGTCTAACCTATGTGCGCACAATGAGCACAAAAGTGTAGGCCATGCAACAAAAAATATGTTTTTGTATTTTATTTATTAATTTAAAGAAGTCATTCAAAGGGTCCTATTTTAACGATCTGAGCGCATGGTCGGAAGCGCATGGCGCAGGTGCACTTAGGGCGTGTCCGAATCCACTTTTTCTAGTTTATCGACGGAAAAAACGATCGGCGTGCCAGGCGCATGGTCCAAAAGGGTTGTACCTAGTCTCTTAATGAGTCATGGGTGAGTTTTGGGCGTAATGTGCAATAAACCAACCAGAGTCTTATCTTCCATTCCCTTTAAAAGCCAGTTGTGCTTGCGCCATGGCGGATTCGCTATTTACATGGCGGAATTTGTAAGTGGAAAGACTGAACGCTTCTCCAGAGAGGAATCCTTTTATTTTTAATATTTAAAAATGTTTGTGTGCTACTGCGCATCCCTGTGTGTGTAATATGCGGAGTGTACGTGCGTTGTGCACCCGCCTATAGGCGCATATTACTAACACGGCCTTTAAATAACACAAAAAATACTGCACTATTGACTTTTGTAACGGTGTGGTAATCTTAGGAACAAACTGAAGAATCAGAAGATCAAATCCAAACGAAATCTTTAATTATAATGCTCAGGAACAGGCAGACGGGCAAGGAAACACACACTAACACAACGGTGACCAGACAAAGAGTGCAGGCAGGGGTGAAATGCAAAAAAAGGTAATTGAGGTAACCATAGTAACAGATGAGTGGTGGGAAACAAAGACAAAGAAACCCATGTGACTGAAGAAAACAAACGTAACTCTGACAACTTTAGACCCGGTTTTTGTTGGTCAATAATAAATACTTTTTTTTTCATAGTTATACAGGGCTGTTGAATGCTTGAAACTTATTGGTTAACGATTGCTTGTCTAAGGTGTGCAACTAGATATTCTATATTTCATGAATTGTATTGAAACGTAAATGCAAACATGGAACTCAATGCAAATCTGCAACTTTCTCCACTTTATGGATTTCATTTTGCATGTGCAAGATGCCACTCAGTCCTGCAGCCTCATCTTATGTTCATGTTGATGACCTCACCTGATCTAAAAATATCTGACCTAGTCCGAAAATATCTCTGTATTGACTTGAGCCAACACAGAATGAAGGTATTAAGCCCAAGTCCCATTAATATCTGACACCCAAAACAAAGATCCTTGATTCATTAGCTTCTCTGTTTCAGGGTGCTCAGGAAGGAAGAATAGCATGAGGCGGATGTTTCTTAATTTAGCTGAGATACATTTACCACAGGAGTGCCCACAGCAAACAACATTTGAACGTTACTAGCACTGCATGTGTGTCATCTGACTCAGACAGAGAAATGTAGACATGAGTCATTCTCACTTTATATGTGCAAATCCTTAAAACGTGCAAAGTGATTCCAGCAAGTGATCCCCTTGCTTTTCATATTGACAAATAAATATAGGCCTATGTATTTAATGTTATGTTAATTTTAAATGTTGGTTAATGATAAATGAATACATTAATTTGTAAAGAAAATGGATGACAAAAAGCAATTTGTACATGCTTTAAAATTATAATAATTTAAATTAATGAACACTATTGATATTAGTACACTATGATATCTACACTATGTAGAATAAGGTCATGCAGAATAAGACATTAATATGTGCTTTATAAGTACTAATAAACAGCCAATTTACTAGTAATTTGCATGCTAATAAGCAACTAGTTAATAGCGAGAATTGAACCCTATAATAAAGTGTTACCAGCAATTTATTATTTATTGCTAGATTTAACGGTAACACTTTACAGTAAGGTTTTGTTTGATATTATTAACTATTAGTTAACATGAACTAACAATAAACAATACTTCTACAGTATTTAACAATCTTAGTTAATGTTAATGTTAACATTTACTAATACATTACCATTAAAATAAGGTCTGTTACCATTACCTGTTAACTATCTATTAACAGATAATGTCTGCTATCTGTTAACATTAGTTAATGCACTGTGAACCGACATTAACAAAGGTTAATAAAGTAATTAATTAAAATTAATGTATTAACTAATATTTATGAAATGAGAGAAATATCAAATGAGAGCTTATTATAAAGTGTTATTTGACTAGATTTAAAAAAAAAAAAAAAGACTGGCACTTTCATTAATGTGTTCTGTAATTTGTCATTGTAAAGTGATTTTAGTTAAATGTTTATTTTTTAATGAATGCATCGATATAGATTATTTTATTTTTAAGTGCCATTTAAATTGTATATTATAATGGCAGTTAAAACCCAGGTATTTGCAAACTAATAGTATCAAATTCAATATGAGAAGAAATAAAAAAAATTCCCAACAGCCAGACTATATAACATTGACAGAAAGTGTACTTTGTGCTGCTTTGTTGCAATTTCACATGCTTTCAATACTCTCATATGCAGTATGTTAAAAAGATAATTTCTCCAATCTTTCATGTTGTGAAAGAAACGTGATGTCTGTGTTTTCCAATGAACATCTGAGTATAAAGTGTATGTTACTCCAGATACTGCACACAAGATAGTGTTTGATTGTGTTGACACTTCTCATCCAGCTCACCAAGGTCAACCGTCTCATGTCTCCTTGCACTAGATTAGGTATCCAGCACTGTAGGCATGTGTAGTTGTGTAGAGTTCGTTCATTCATTTTATATGGTTCCTTTTACTGCCGTGGGTGAAGTGTAACTCCATCTGTGTGAGTTTGAAATTACAAACCCAGTAAGAAAGCACAGTGTGTAGGTTTATTGCTCTTTATAAGTCAGAAAATTAAAGTCACAGTATGGAGTGTTTTGTTGTACTATGCTACTGGTTTAAAACTTGGACTGTAGGCTATGACTATATAACATAGGCAATGTTTATACACTCAGAATATACACTTCCATAAACAGAAAAAGGCTGGAATGTGGTACGTGAAAGGACAGATCACCTTAAAATGAAAACTCTCTTTTTCCTTATAAAGGAACACAAAAAGTTATCGCCTTAAAGTCACCATAAAATCAAATTTGACAATTCCTATTTTGTTTATAGAATATTGCAGCATTTATTATAAATGATTTATCTGTTCACGCCATTATTTATTTTAAATGCATGTGCCCTCGTAACCTAAATAAATTAGCCAAATAATCAAAATAACTTCCCCTCCCTATTGTAACGACTTGGCTACAGATGTTATTAAATTAAAATTAGCTCAATAGGGAATTATGGGTATTAATATTTAATTATTTATAATAAATCGTAACGGGTTATGATTAAATTATAAATCTCCAACTCACCCAAAAGGGAAATACCTAACCTAGGTATTTATGCAATATATACATGGTTAACAACAATGGATTGCAGTTAACTACGAATATATATATATATATATATTAAATTACAGAATAACCTTTAAAGAATTCATTCAAAATTCATCCGTTCGTTTAACGAACGAACAGTACAGTCTTTTATCAACTTTCATGAAGTTTTATCCTTCATCAAATCTTCGGGAAGGTTATCCTTCTGGTCACGAAGAACAAACTTTCCGAACTATTAGGATATTAATTTAAGTATTCAAAGATACTTATGAGAGCTCGTAGCTAGATCTGAACATTAAAGTGACTATGTTCTGTGTGCGGCAACAGTGACAATCAAACGTGGATACAATGGTTTTAATAATTGATACTACGAATACATACGACTAAATAAAGAATACATGTATATACAGAATAACGAAAAGTAATTAAAGAGAATGAAAAGAAGAGAAAGGGAGAAAGGAAAGGTTCAGGAATGGCAATTTTCTAACATAACCCAACAGAGAGCCAGCAAAGAATAATTTCACCTTAACCGGGGTACAAATCTTAAACGCGTCTAAATTTTGATGGAATTTATACTTGCATGGGTTGCTTTGTGCTGAGTATAAAAGAATGCGTGTGAGTCCTCTCAGAGCGTTCTTTGAGCTGGAGCGTTCTTTCTTTTCGGTCCTTCCGGAGCGTTGTCGATCCGCGGGAAGTTTGAAGGTGGTTAGAGCGAATGCCGAAAGGGAGGAAGAGGAGATCGTCTCGACTGAGTTCTGAAGATGACTGAGCCCTGAGATGGAGCGCCCTGAGATGGCGCGTGTTGCCTGTCCGCCTGGCCGCCTGTGGCCAGGGACTGAGTCGCGGAGCGTGCCGACTTCAAAGGAACCAACCCACGTGACTGAGCCGCCAAGCCAGAGCCGAAGCCGCCTGGCCAGGGGACGAGCCGAGATGATGAGGAAGAGGGTTGTGTATCGAATGCCCCGACTGAGCACAGATGCACTTGTGCCATTGTCCTTTAAAGAAACATTAACGTACGCCCATCTTTTCTGAAATGACCAATCAAATGTGGGAGTTTTAGGCGGGAGAACACTTTCTTTGTCTCCGTTTATGACTTCATTCGCCTACTTTATGATGGTGTCATACTTGGTACATTTCTACTCCTAAGGGGGGTAAACATAATGTGATGCATTTCATAATCACCTACTGTGCACCGTTGATTAAGAAAAAGAGAGAGGAATATTTAGATATCAAACATAGTATGGCTGGGAGATATTAAAGCAGAGATACATTCTTACACATGAATACAAAGCATTTTAAATGACCTTACATTGTTCGTACATCATGACTATGTTGGCATGACATAGGGAGCATGCGTACACACAGGAATCATCATATACATTCTGGAATAGTTTAATTATAAGGGAAATTAGGAGAATGTTCATGCTGTGTATTGGATTGCGGTCCAGGCCACTCTCTGTATGAGTACATGTGGGTACATGTGTTGATAAGGGGAAGAGATTGTGTCCCCCTTTGAAGTCTTATAGGGGTAGCCTGCTTGGTCTCGGCCAAGCCATAGAAGTGACAACGGAACACAAAAGAACACAAAAGAAGATATTTTGAAGAATGTCGGAAACCAAACAGTTGACGGACCCCATTGACTTCCATAGTAATTTTCCCCCATACTATGGATGTCAACTTTTTGGTTTTGTCTTTTGTTTATTCAAAGAAATGTCAACACAGTTATATTTATTTATTTATTTGGGTTTTATATTTCAGAAGTATTACAATTCTTATTTCTCTAAAATACTTTTCAGTTTCTTTGTGAGGAAAAATAACTAAATAATATTGTGTTTATGAGATATATTTTGAAGAATGTTCACTGGACACATTGACTTTCATTGTATAAACAAAAACACAGGGACATTTTGCACAATACTTTTTCCATAGAAAAAAAGAATATCATACAGGTTTGAAATGACTTAAGGGTGATTACATTTTGACCATTGCTTAATTTTTGGTTAACTATTCATTTAAAATAATTTTTGGTAAACTATTCATTTAAAAATGCCATATGTCAATTATATCTGCATTCATTACATGATTGTTTAATCCAAATGAATTTTTCCATTGGGAAAATGGGCTGTTTACTTCTGGAACCCTACCCTTCTATTCTCTCTTCCCAGTGTGTGTGTGTGTGTGTGTGTGTGTGTGTGATTACAGACTGTCATGTGATTTAAAATTTTACAAGGAACACCCAGAGAGCAGAGTGGCATTTTTGTAATGTATTTTTAAAAGTGTGTTCAAACAGTCTTATAGATAAAAACTGGCAGCAGACGTTCACGCTCCAAAAAGCAAGGTTTCTGGAATGAATTAGCCAAATTTTACATGCCAACTGAACAATGATTCAGTTTTGAACTCATCAGCTCTCCTTCGCCTCTGAAGAAGCAGTGATCCTAAGTCAGCTCTGCGGGGATGGGGTTCTGCTCCCTCATTATTCCAGCTGATGATCTCACTCATGTAGGATTTCACTGCAGGCCTTTAGATGTCAATCACCAGCAAATGCATCATCTGTTGCTGTAGCTGATGGCTGCCGATGCTGCAGCATGTTGCATACAGTGGGGAGAACAAGTATTTGATACACTGCCGATTTTGCAGGTTTGCCCACTTACAAAGCATTTAGAAGTCTGTAATTTTTATCATAGGTACTCTTCAACTGTGAGTGACAGAATCTAACAAAATCCAGAAAATCACATTGTATGATTTTTAAGTAATTAATTTGCATTTTATTGCATGACATAAGTATTTGATACATCAAAAAAGCAGAACTTAATATTTGGTACAGAAACCTTTGTTTGCAATTACAGAGATCTTACGTTTCCTGTAGTTCTTGACCAGGTTTGCACACACGGCAGCAGGGATTTTGGCCCACTCCTCCATACAGACCTTCTCCAGATCCTTTAGGTTTCAGGGCTGTTGCTGGGCAATATGGACTTTCAGCTCCCTCCAAAGATTTTCTATTGGGTTCAGGTCTGGAGACTGGCTAGGCCACTCCAGGACCTTGAGATGCTTCTTACGGAGCCACTCCTTAGTTGCCCTGGCTGTGTGTTTCGGGTCGTTGTCATGCTGGAAGACCCAGCCATGACCCATCTTCAATGCTCTTACTGAGGGAAGGAGGTTGTTGGCCAAGATCTCGCGATACATGGCCCCATCCATCCTCCCCTCAATACGGTGCAGTCTTCCTGTCCCCTTTGCAGAAAAGCATCCCCAAAGAATGATGTTTCCACCTCCATGCTTCACCGTTGGGATGGTGTTCTTGGGGTTGTACTCATCCTTCTTCTTCCTCCAAACACGGCGAGTGGAGTTTAGACCAAAAAGCTCTATTTTTGTCTCATCAGACCACATGACTTTCTCCCATTCCTCCTCTGGATCATCCAGATGGTCATTGGCAAACTTCAGACGGGCCTGGACATGTGCTGGCTTGAGCAGGGGGACCTTGCGTGCGCTGCAGGATTTTAATCCATGATGGCGTAGTGTGTTACTAATGGTTTTCTTTGAGACTGTGGTCCCAGCTCTCTTCAGGTCATTGACCAGGTCCTGCCATGTAGTTCTGGGCTGATCCCTCACCTTCCTCATGATCGTTGATGCCCCACGAGGTGAGATCTTGCATGGTGCCAAAGACCGAGGGAGATTGACCGTCATCTTGAACTTCTTCCATTTTCTAATAATTGCACCAACAGTTGTTGCCTTCTCACCAAGCTGCTTGCCTATTGTCCTGTAGCCCATCCCAGCCTTGTGCAGGTCTACAATTTTATCCCTGATGTCCTTACACAGCTCTCTGGTCTTGGCCATTGTGGAGAGGTTGGAGTCTGTTTAATTGAGTGTGTGGACAGGTGTCTTTTATACAGGTAACAAGTTCAGACAGGTGCAGTTAATACAGGTAATGAGTGGAGAACAGGAGGGCTTCTTAAAGAAAAACTAACATGTCTGTGAGAGCCGGAATTCTTACTGGTTGGTAGGTGATCAAATACTTATGTCATGCAATAAAATGGAAATTAATTATTTAAAAATCATACAATGTGATCTTCTGGATTTTTGTTTTAGATTCCTTCTCTCACATTTGAAGTGTACCTATGATAAAAATTACAGAACTCTACATGCTTTGTAAGTAGGAAAACCTGCAAAATCGGCAGTGTATCAAATACTTGTTCTCCCCACTGTACTTGTTGCATTTAATCCAGAATAATGCATATTTTTTAGAGTTATAAATCAGGGTAATCCAGCACAGCAACAAGAAAATTAAAAGCTTGTTTAATTACTATCCAGTGGCAAAGATGCAAAACGACAGAATTGATTGTATATATATTTGTGGATTGATAAAACCATTACTGTGATATTTCAGAGGCTTCACATTAGCATGATAATGCAGAGGACTATTATTAGGTGTCGCTAGTCCTCTTGTGTCTCCGCAGGAAATTCATGCAACATTGGTACGAGATTAAAATGTCATAACAGGCAAACGCAGCACCTAGAATAGCAACTCCATGTCAACATTGGGAAAATAATAGAACAGCAAACAAAATCCAGCATCACGGCCTGAATCTAGTGCTAGAAGACGATGCAGGCAAGTGTGAGAGAGCTCGAGGCGGATGGTGGGTTGGTAGGAGGGTGAGGAGGGGTTGAATGCTGCAGTCCGCTGCAGCCATTGGCAGTGTCACATGAGATTCAGTCTAAGAAAGAGTGGAGGATTTGAGCTGACATTCTCCTCTTTTTTGAATCGTGTAGTTCTGAACACACAAGATTCTGCATGGAACTGTTGCTGTTTATGTGGTGCATCATAATGAAATGAATGCAAATGTTTGCTGTGGGTGCATATGGCTATTTACAAATTATTGTAAATAATTTAAGAGCAATAGTTGAATTAAATATCAAATGAATCATCGGCCATTAGAGTTTTCACACTGTATCAATCTTCAGCAACGTCAGATGTGTCTTTCTGCTGTATGCTGGTGTAAATTCTTAAGAGGATGTTGACAGCTAATCTAAAGAAGTCAGTTGAACCATCATATAAGATAAATGTCAGGTTTCATTGCAATCCTGACCCCAAGCCATGTAGAAATGTCATGTGGGCAAGTGTTTGTCGGCAGCCTTTGAGAAGTGCTACGATTGCTTCAAGGTAATTAGTAGTAATGTTAGAATGAGTCGTTAATGAATGTGTATTGTCGTAACACAGGTGATCAGGTCATTTAAATTTTGAATTGCACTAAATGTCAGTACTGTTTATTTCTGGTCTTTGGTACTATTTTGCGTAGTCAGAATGATATGTTAATTAGGTTATCTAAAACAACAACAACAACAACAACAAAAAAAAAAAAAAACATATTTCAGGTTTTTTTTAAATTTTCTTTTCACTTGTTCACTACATTTATATACTCTACAATCACTACATACTGTAGGTCTAACGTTCCTAACTTACCTAGAGGGAACGTCCTATAGTAATGGTTCCCTAAACATTCCCAGAACGTCCTGAATGTTCCCTGAAGGTCCGCCAAATAACGTCCCCCAACCTTTAAAAGAACTCCACATTGCAACTGTCTCATAATGTTCTGGGAGCGTTACCAGGTGACGTCCTTGACACCAGCGGGGACGTTGTGAGAATGTTCTGGGAACATCAAATTTCCAAATAAAATATGGTCCCCTAAACGTTCCTAGAACGTCCTGAATGTTCCGTGAAGGTCCGCCAAATAACGTCCCCGAACCCTTTAAAGAAGTCCACATCATGACCGTCTCGGAATGTTCTGGGAACGTTACCAGGCGACGTCCTTGACACCAGCGGGGACGTTCTAAGATCGTTTTGGGAACATAAAATTTCTAGCGGGGTAAAAGTCACCTTGACACCAAAAAGTAACTGCAAAATGGAACATAAAATTGAAGTTGGTCTTGGGAAAAAGTCATTGTTTGCTTAG
Organism: Coreius guichenoti; assembly: GCA_039654105.1. NCBI lineage: Eukaryota > Metazoa > Chordata > Actinopteri > Cypriniformes > Gobionidae > Coreius > Coreius guichenoti. Next base: position 30,106,850 of record CM077171.1, read on the forward strand.
CAATGCAATGCAAAACACAAATGTAATCTTGTTTTGACTGAAGCTCCGTCATACTATATTCTTATTCTTTCACATCTTCAATTTCCAGCAATGAAGCACTTATTTTATGCTACAGCTTAAAACATCAGTGTAGCCTGACAAAATGTGCTGCAGCCAAATCCTTGGGTGCAAGTGCAGAGAAAACATATAGGCTAATGAATGCATTACATTATTGAGCAGTTCAGTTTTTTACCATTTTCATAGGCCAAGAAACTGACACGTTGGAAGGCCTCCAAGACTTTAGCACTGTTTTGCTGATATAGGGGGAAATCATTGAGTTTGAAGTGAATTTCACATGCAGGATGCGCTCTTTCCCCGCCTCCAAGCCTCTTGCTCTGAAAGATGTCAGACAAGAGAAATTGGAATACATTACAGTGATGTGCCATACCTTTTATTGAAGGCCCGAGGCTAACAATCTGGCTGGCCTGATGCCAAAGCGTATTGTCTCTACAATATCTGCCAGCCTCCAGGGAGATCAGCTTCTGCTGGACGTACAACGGACTGTGTTACTTTGCCGCTTACTGACTGAGTCCAAATGATGCAAGAGAGACTAAGCCTGCACATTTGCAGGATTTTATTTTTAACTTCAATGGCCATACTGACTTTTGAAAAATAAAAAACGCACATGTAATATGCCCCTCATGATGGAATGTCATGGAATCAGATCACACTAATACATTGAGACAGAGACAATGATTGCCACTCTAAATAATAAGCAGTGACATTTATTCATTTTAAAGGGGATCACAGATTATCCTCTTTGTTCACTGTCCAGCAACAGAGATATTCGATAAGGGATATAATACAGCATCTATCATTTCTACAGAAAGGTGCCACAGCTCTCAGGATCCTGCAGACACTCAAAAAAAGATAACTAATTCTGGGAGTGAAGATTGCAGACTCTGTGCTGAGAGATCTATTATCACACACCAAAACTGATTCAACTTTAACTGAACTTGTGAAATCTAACCCTCTCAAAAAAGAAGCACATTTCCATAAACCCACATCCTCTTGGGAAATGATAGGACACATATGTAATCAATGGCACTCACTGTCTGGTTATATTTTATGCTCAGGCGCTTATGAAAAATGAATGGCACGTGTACAGAGGTCATGATGAGGTCACGTGTGCTCACCAATCTGACTCTTGATGAGTCAGTGTACTTAACCGTCAGTGTTGTAAACCACAATGATACAGTTTCTGAGAATAATTTTATTTTTAAATGAATCCTCCTTTATAGTCTGAAAGGTATCCTAAAGGTCTACGGTATATATTCTGTTGACTGGAAATAAATGGAAAGTTGAAAAAATTCCAAATGCATTTGGCAAGGAGAGGTGAGAGTCTGATAGCATAATCATGAAATCTTGAAATCTTGATTTTTAAATGTTTCAAAATGTCTTACTTGATGCTTAATGATACTAATAATATTTATATAATATAATATATTGATATTTCACAATATATATACTGTATATATTTTTAAAGTGAAATATATATATATATATATCAAACGGAACTGTTTTCTCCTCTCTTTAGGATGTACATACCCTATTTATTTTGCTATACTAAATATTTTATGGTTGTATTGTTTATATTTGCCATAATTTTCCCCTACTGACCGTGACCTTATCAGAACAGATCCAAGACCGCTACTTTAGACAATTAAAGCAGATCTCATTTGAATGTCTTGGGCTATCAGCATAACCTTAACCACCCTGACATATTCAAAAGAAAAGAATTTGATCATGACCCTCTGTGATATCTCACACTGAGATTTTTTGATGAGGCTGCTCTGCAAGCTTTGCAATACTGTGAAACACTGCACTGCGTAGTACGGCTGATGCGATACTATGGAGTAATAGAGTGATCCATAAGAATCACTCATTTGATTATTCTAAATCTAAAAAAACAAAAAATTCTTGGTCTGATTCCCAAAACACACTGCCATCCTGTCTTCCACCAGCAGGGTGAACTCCTTCGCGATGCCTGGCGGTGGTGCTGGAAATCCCTCGGTGGACGGTGCTCTAGCCCCTCCGATGCCCTCCGATGCCGAGGGGTTAGGGTTAGGGTTAGGTGCTGGCTCCTCCGTGTTCGGGCAGCTGGCAGCGAGTCCCCCGTTCCCTGAATGTAACCTAAAAAGCCTAAATGTAACCACAGTGTTTTAGCCATCCTCACCTATATTGTCTGTTCCTATTCTTGTTGGTTTAACAATGGCAACACAAGCTAAACTTTTAAATGGGAGGATCATGTCTGCAAATAGACTGAGAACCGCATGTATCTCAGTGACAGACATAGAACACACTGTTTATTTTTAGATTGCTGCTGGAGTGTGGACATTTTAGCATTCTGTAATGCAGACCAGAATAGGAGAGAGCTGTTTATCCTGATTTTTAAAATAGTACAAGTGTAAAGTCACTCTGTTTTCTTTAGGTTTTTCTAACCATTTTATGTGTTACTTTGGCTGCTCTCTTTGCTCATGATTTCCTTACCCACACAGGTAGGTCTGTTTAGATCTAGCCCACTTTTGATGCAACCCAATTTCTTTTTGAATGCCTATTTTGAGTGTTTGTCCTTAGTATGTTTGCATTAACCTCACCGTTTTCCTATACAGCTCTCTACATTAATTATAATAAAATTGCTACATATAGGCAAACCTTGGTGTCAAAAAGTGATGGAATATTTTCATAGTCCAGAGTCCCCGTTTTATTGTTTCCTTACTGCAATTTAAATGGGTTCCTGTGAAGTGCATCAAAATAGCGTCCTTTTCCAACCTTCATTTAGAACAAGATACCATAGGATGCCATAATAGTCAAGACTCAAGAGAAACTCTTGTTTTTTTAAGTGAGGTTAGTAAATGAGCTGACATTTCAGTATGACTTCAGTCTTATGGGCCTTTTATAATGCATTCTTTAGACTGGACACCACACAACATATTAAACTGCCACAAAGCACTATAACTGACTCCACAACTAAAAATAGAGCATCACAAGCTTTGGAGACAGTACAACAAACTTGAGGAAAAAGTGAGAGAGATGCTGCAGCACAGAGTCTGAATTCATAGAATTTTGATTATTTTGTTTAAAAGAGGAATGATCTGGAGATAAAGAGTTTAAAAGGCTGGAAACCAGTTGGAAACTCTTTGGAACATTCAGAAATCATGATGGAGAATATTTACCTTTTACAGTTATATATTTACTAGGAGCTTTTATACAAAATGACTGATTATATTATTAATGACACCCACTTTCTTTGCATGTTAAATAGTGCATTGTGTATCTTTTATCTTCTCATGAGTTAACTAGAACATAAGACATCTCAGACCTGGTGGAGAGGGGTGGGTGAGGAGAATTAGAATTGACGTGGCACTAAGCGCTCTGTGAAAATCTATGAGCTCTGAGTGCTGCCCAGCTTACTAAAACATTTGCACTGCACTAGCCTTAAATTTACAGCAACATATGAGCATTGCACAAGAAACCCACTTAAAAAAGGCTGACATAACTGGGATAAGACACAGAAATGGTTTGTTATTTGGTGAAACAGCATGGGGAGGGTAACAGATAATGTTAATAGATGTTTGACAAATTTGCTTTTAGAAATTACATTACATACATTGCTTGGTATACATTCCTGTTGAAAAAAAACAAAAAAAAACAGTTTAAACCAAACTAAGCTGGTTTAGCCTTAACTGGTTTAGGCTTGTCTCACAGCCTGGTCAAACTAGTGTTCAGCTGTTTTAAATGGTCAACAAGCTAGTCTCGCAGCATGACCAGCTAAAAAGTGCCTCAAACTAGCCTGATTGGACTGGGACAAAGCAAACCATCTTTACTCGGTTTAGGATGTGTGTTGTTAGTTCTTTTCCTCAGCAGGGATAGTAAATATACGGAGCACCTAAAGAGACATGGTGATGGAGATGGGAGAAAAAAATTGTCAATGGTTTTGTGTTCTTTTGCAAATGTTTTGCTTTCCCTCAAGAAACTTTCAGCGAACGCAAAAGTTTTGAGAGGGAACTCAAAGGTATTGTGAACAAACTAAAAGTTTCTTGGGGGAAAGCAAACATATGCAAGAGAACGCAAAAGCATTGAAATATATTTTTTCTCATATTATTTACACCAGCATGCCCATTTAGGGGCTCTGTATAAATAAGTACAAATCTACATAGAATATTTAGTTCAGTGGTTCCCAAACTTTTTCTACTGGGCCCCTCTTTTGTAGAGAAAAATATTTTCAAGCCCCACCAACTACATGCACCCACATGTCTGACACTCTCAGACATGACCTAGCTTGCAAAACCCTATTTATTTGAAACATTGTTATTAATACAGTACTATAACTTTTTTTTTGCTTGGAGTTCGTCAGAAATAGAATGGGGCATTAGTTTACTGATTATACACTGCATACAGTGTACACAGCATCTCTGAAGAGGTTTATTTAGGGTGATACAACCCTACTCTACTCCTAAACACAGCTCTCACAGAAAGCGTTCTGCATTTTTACATTTTCAAAAGAAAACATCATCTGGTATGATTTATAAGCTGTATTCCTAATGGGGACCAAAAGTCTCCACAAAAATAAAATCTTCTGGTATTACTATCCTTTTTTTATGTGACATGTTGTCTTTTGTGCCCCAAATCCTAGGGAATAACGCCCCCCACCTCCCAGCCACACACGCATGCATGCACGCATGCACACACACACACACACACACACACACACACACACAATGTACATACGCATAATATATAATATTAATAAATTATTTTTGTATTTTGACATTATTTTTGCTCTCAGAGTTCACTTGTACTTTATGGAAAACTTTTTGGTCAGCCAGATGACACATCACATCACTAGATGACATAAATTACAGGAATTAAATTACAGGAATGGGTTTGTTTATGCCTATATACAGAGTTTGATGAGGCAGCGGAGATTAATGCATAAATAAATAAATTTAAATCTGATTGCAGTTTTTTCATAGTGAATTATGTTCCCTTTCAGTCAGTCACGTTCGACGTACGTCGGACATAACTGACGAATTGGGATCACTTCTAGGAGCCCCTATCAGCTTCGAGTGTATAGAGAACGGGCCAATGGCCATTGGCGTGCGAGATTTGCATCTCGCACTCCGCCCTGCATCGCGGGTATAAACAGGAAGCGGATGCAGCGCACATTTGTCATTCACTTCGGAGCCGAACAGGTGTCCATGAAGACTGTTCTTGCTAAAGCAGAGAGAGAAAGAGAGAGAGCGAGAGAAGAGGCTTTTTTGTGCTGGGAGAGAAGGCACATTCAGCGGCGACCACAAGCTCACCGAGATCGGTGAAAAACTGCTGTTTTCACAGCACTCTGATTTTGTTAGTTCGGTGAGTGCATACACAGGCTGCACTATTTCCCTGTGTTTTGCCGCGGTCGTTCCCTGGGTACTTTAGCACGTTATAAAAGGGCTTTCTTCTAAAAGAGCAACACGGGTGTGACACTACGTCTTTTTCAAGATGTCATTCCACTCGTGCGTTTCTGGATGCGGTGGGTATTCAACACGCTGAGGCAGCGTTTGTGGATAGTTCGTGTTCCCACTGCGAGAACATGACTATCTCGGCGCTAAGGTCGAGACTCTCCTACCTACGGGAAGGCGGAGTCCCCTTACCTATGCCCCGATCTAGTGCTATTCCTGCTGGACAGCAGAATAGACCTACTTCGGCGAATAGCCAGGGTGACCTGAGGATCACGTTTAGGGCTACCCACGCCGAGTCAAACTCCACAGGCCCCTGTTCCCTCTGAAGTGCCGCAACCGGTTGAGTTACCGGAAGAGCGTGCTGGCGCCTCCCATGGGCATCCAGCCGTGAATTTCGGGGCTCCAGCAGATGACAGGATGTCAATCGCTGCATCGGAGGGGGAGTTTCAGTCCTCGGAGGATGAAGACTCGGCTGCGTTGCCTCCCTCTGGGAGAGTGGCGTTGCCCGAGACGGACCCCGAGTTGACGGCTATGCTCCGAGCGGCGACGGACCTTGCCCTCCGGGCGACGAAAGTCACCACTTGTTTAGTCGGTCAGGCGATGTCCACTTTGGTGGTCCAGGAGCGACATCTCTGGCTCAACCTGGCGGACATGAGGGAGACCGATAAGTATCGGTTCAGATCAATTTGTGTTCTGCCACTGGCCTTCGGTAAAAGAGCTGTTTCCAAAATCTCTGGGTGCCAAGAGAGCGCGCTTGGTGGTGTACGGCGCTACAATGCCTTGTCACCCTCAGGTGCCTCTCCCATCACCAGCAGAAGGGTGCTGGCTGTGCTCAGGACGCACACAAGAGGCCTCTTCACACCCGTGCGCCCCCTCAGCGGAAGCAGGTAACAATAACACAGAATTGCCGCCAAACTTTCAGCCCGTGGGCAGACCCTTCATTTCTACGGGCAGGTGATCCCCTAGAACAAGTGTCCAGGCATGCTGTGGTCTCCACAGATGCCTCTTCTACCGGCTGGGGGGCCACGTACAACGGCTTGCAGTTTCGGGTCTGTGGACGGGACCTCAACTGCAATGGCATATCAATTGAGTTGTTAGCAGTACGTCTTGTGCTGGGCTGCCTCAAGAGGCCGCTACTAGGCAAGCACGTTCTGGTCCGTACGGACAGCACTGCGACCGTTGCGTACATCAACAGACAAGGTTGTCTACGCTCCCGTCGTATGTCACAACTCGCCCGCCATCTCCTCCTCTGGAGTCAGAAGCATCTGAGGTCGCTTCGCGCCACTCACATTCCGGGCCTGCTCAATCGTGCAGCCGACGAGCTCTCACAACAGCAAGTGCTTCCGGGAGAGTGGAGACTCCATCCCCAAGTGGTCCAGCTGATCTGGAGACGCTTCGGGACCGCACAGGTAGATCTGTTTGCCGCCCCGGACACGTCCCACTGCCAATTGTTTTATTCCCTGACCGAGGGAACCCTCGGCTCGGATGCGCTGGCACACAGCTGGCCCCGGGGTCTACGCAAATATGCGTTTCCCCCAGTGAGCCTTCTTGCACAGACACTGTGCAAAGTCAGGGATGACGAGGAGCAGGTCTTGTTGGTTGCGCCGTACAGGCCCAACCGGACCTGGTTCCCGGAACTAGTGCTCCTCGCGACAGCACCTCCTTGGCCCATTCCTCTGAGGAAGGACCTTCTGACTCAGAGACGGGGCACTCTGTGGCACCCGCGTCCAGACCTCTGGAAACTCCATGTCTGGTCCCTGGATGGGACGCGGAGGTTCTAGGTGGCCTACCACAAGCTGTGGTAGACACCATCACTTCGGCTAGAGCTCCCTCTACGAGGTGCCTCTATGCTTTGAAGTGGAACCTGTTCGTCGAATGGTGTTCTTCTCGACGAGAGGACCCCCAAAGATGTTCAATCAGTTCTGTGCTTTCCTTCCTGCAAGATGGGTTGGAGCGAAGGCTGTCTCCCTCCACCCTCAAAGTGTATGTTGCCGCCATTGCTGCACATCATGATGTAGTTGAAGGTAAGTCCGTGGGGAAGCACGATCTGATCGTCAGGTTCCTGAGGGGAGCGAGGAGATTAAATCCGCCTCGCTCTCACTCTTTACCCTCTTGGGACTTATCTCTGGTGCTAACTGCAGAGAGCACCCTTTGAACCTTTGCAGTCAGCAGAGTTAAAAATCCTGTCTTGGAAGACAGTACTCCTGACTGCATTGGCTTCCAACAAGAGGGTAGGGGACCTGCAGGCATTTACGGTCGACGAATCGTGCCTGGAGTTCGGGCCGGCTAACTCTCATGTAATCCTGAGACCCCGGCCCGGATATGTGCCCAAGGTTCCCACCACTCCCTTTCGGGACCAGGTGGTGAACCCGCAAGCACTGCCCTCGGAGGAGGCAGACCCAGCCCTGGCTTTTCTCTGTCCCGTCCGCGCTTTGCGGGCTTACGTGGACAGAACGCAAAGCTTCAGGACCTCAGAACAGCTCTTCATCTGTTACGGAGGCCAGCAGAAGGGAAAGGTTGTCTCCAAGCAGAGGATGGCCCACTGGATAGTGGATGCCATCGCCTTGGCGTATCAGACCCAAGGCATGCCTTGCCCGCTCGGGTTGAGGGCCCACTCCACTAGGAGTGTTGCCTCTTCCTGGGCGCTGGCACACGGCGCTTCGCTGACAGATATATGTAGAGCTGCAGGCTGAGCGACACCTAACACGTTCGCTAGATTCTATAGCCTCCGTGTAGAGCCGGTCTCTTCCCGTGTGCTCGCTTCAACTAGCCAGTAACACCGAAGTGCCTGTTCTAGTGTCGGCTTGCTGCGCCATTCCCCTCCTCATGGACCGGATACGTACGCATATATTCTCCAGTAGAGTTCCCCAGATTGGCGAACTCTGTTGAGCTCCTCCGCAACCCACGGCAGTCCGATGTGGCGGAGCGTCCGACACCAGGTCTAACACTTGTATGCATTGGTGGAACCTGTGTTAGGCTGGGTATCCATATGTTGTGACCCCTACGGGGGTCCCATATGTGTATTCTTCCATGGTACGGCTCCCTACGGTGAGCCCGTGTCTTTCCCTTGGCAGAGCTCGCTCTGCCGTCTCTGTGCGGTGTAGTCCCCCGCCGAGATTGGCCGGGGCCACCCCTGGGACTTCCGTATGTTGTACTGCCCACGGCCAGTCCATACGTGTATCTTCCACATGATACCTCCCTACGGGTAGGATGTGGCTTCCGCTGCGGCCCCTCGGGGCACGCTTTCCCAGCGTTATCCAATACTCTGCTGAGTGGGTCTTGAGGAACAGCAGCAGTGACTCTCCCTGCGTGAGTTCCCCGCCCCGAACAGACTGGGATCTGAGGGGCTTACGCGGGGCGCTGGAAGTGGCAGCAGTAACTCTCATTCCCTGAAGGAGGGAACGGAGACGTACGTCCCGTTGCCGCGGTTGCTGTACCATCACTGCATGGCCGAGTCACTAGTTCGGCTCCTCAGTGAAAAACAAATGTCCGCTGCATCTGCTTCCTGTTTATACCTGCGATGCGGGGCGGAGTGCGAGATGCAAATCTCGCACGCCAATGGCCATTGGCCTGTTCTCTATACACTCGAAGCTGATAGGGGCTCCCAGAAGTGATCCCAATTCGTCAGACGGGAACGGAGACGTACGTCGGACGTAACCAACGAATTGGGATCACTTCTGGGAGCCCCTATCAGCTTCGAGTGTACATACGTAACTGAGACGTTTCCAGCTGATCTGAAGAGATCCAGCTGAAAAGATTCATCACCCCAACATTTTACCAGCCCTGACATTATTACTAATAATGAAGTAATCTCTTCACTTCATCCTGAAAGCCACATACTACAAAGTTACTTAAAAAGATCTTCTATACAACAGCTAGCTACACAAATGCTATTTACCAAGTTGGTGAAGTGATCTGACATTTAAAAATCAGCCAGCCATGGAGATGGTGCAGACACCACGGCCTTTAAGGCATTCATGAGGGACAAGCTAATTATTTTCCATCACAAAGCGATAGCTGAGTTTGAATGCGGCTCGTTTAGTCCAGCAAATTAGTGAGCGAGCAAGAGCTCGTAATTCAAATCCGCCAATATTTTAATGCGACTATCACCAGCCGGCCAGGTAGCAGATGCTTTGTTTGCATGGGGAGCTAGGTACTAGGAACACATTACTCTTTTTGGAGTTTATTTTAAATTCTGCCACTCTATCACAGAGCCGTAGACAATGCTTTGTGCTGTTTATAGCTGAACGAATGGAAACACCTCTCCACTACATCTATCTGAACATAGCCCCAACTCCACAGCAATAATGTCAGAGACAATAGAGCCCATTTCCTCTGAACTCAACATTATTTTTATTTGGCAAGTTAAGCCCTCTTTTAAAGTGGAGTCAGTGGAAGGGATTGAGGGTTAGACTGCAGTGGGAGAGTCAGCAGCGCTGGAATTATTGCCCTGTCAGATCACATCAGCAACAGAGTCGTGGGGGTGGGATGCCGACCAGTACTGCTTCACTCGGCCTCTTCCTCATTCAGACCATTACAGACTCATTCACTTGTTCATTCTCTCACTCAGTAACATTCATTTTATCTTTCACTTTTTCCTCTCACATTCACTCCCTCTTGTTTTGTCTCTCACTAGCTCTCTCACTCTCACAATACTTGTACACAATACATTGACATTGCCGGTCTTTGATGCATAATGGGTCTAAGCAACTTGCAATCAATATTATGTAAAGTCAAGCTATACTGCAACAATCTTCAGAATTGGTTCTGACAATTTGTACTGAGGCTGCAAAAAGGAATTACAATTTGAATTTTGAATGAATGTACAGTATAGAATTAAATTGAAATGAAAATAAAACAACTGAAATATATCAATTTTGGGGTCAGTAAGATTTTTTATAGACAGAAATGAATCCTTTTATTCAAGGATGCATTCAGTTGTCAGATTTGTAAAAGACATTTAAAACTTTACAAATGTTTTCTACAAACCCGATTCCAAAAAAGTTGGAACACTACAAATTGTGAATAAAAACAGAATGCAATGATGTGGAAGTTTCAAATTTCAATATTTTATTCAGAATACAACATAGATGACATAAATGTTTAAACTGAGAAAATGTATCATTTTAAGGGAAAAATAAGTTGATTTTAAATTTCATGGCATCAACACATCTCAAAAAAGTTGGGACAAGGCCATGTTTACCACTGTGTGGCATCCCCTCTTCTTTTTATAACAGTCTGCAAACGTCTGGGGACTGAGGAGACAAGTTGCTCAAGTTTAGGAATAGGAATGTTGTCCCATTCTTGTCTAATACAGGCTTCTAGTTGCTCAACTTCTTTGTCGCATCTTCCTCTTTATGATGCGCCAAATGTTTTCTATGGGTGAAAGATCTGGACTGCAGGCTGGCCATTTCAGTACCCGGATCCTTCTTCTATGCAGCCATGATGTTGTAATTGATGCAGTATGTGGTCTGGCATTGTCATGTTGGAAAATGCAAGGTCTTCCCTGAAAGAGACGACGTCTGGATGGGAGCATATGTTGTTCTAGAACTTGGATATACCTTTCAGCATTGATGGTGCCTTTCCAGATGTGTAAGCTGCCCATGCCACACGCACTCATGCAACCCTATACCATCAGAGATGCAGGCTTCTGAACTGAGCGCTGATAACAACTTGGGTTGTCCTTGTCCTCTTTATTCCGGATGACATGGCGTCCTAGTTTTCCAAAAAGAACTTCAAATTTTGATTCGTCTGACCACAGAACAGTTTTCCACTTTGCCACAGTCCATTTTAAATGAGCCTTGGCCCAGAGAAAACGCCTGCGCTTCTGGATCATGTTTAGATATGGCTTCTTTTTTGACCTATAGAGTTTTAGCCGGCAACGACGAATGGCACGGTGGATTGTGTTCACCGACAATGTTTTCTGGAAGTATTCCTGAGCCCATGTTGTGATTTCCATTACAGTAGCATTCCTGTATGTGATGCAGTGCCGTCTAAGGGCCCGAAGATCACGGGCATCCAGTATGGTTTTCCGGCCTTGACCCTTACGCACAGAGATTGTTCCAGATTCTCTGAATCTTTGGATGATATTATGCACTGTAGATGATGATAACTTCAAACTCTTTGCAATTTTTCTCTGAGAAACTCCTTTCTGATATTGCTCCACTATTTTTCGCCGCAGCATTGGGGGAATTGGTGATCCTCTGCCCATCTTGACTTCTGAGAGACACTGCCACTCTGAGAGGCTCTTTTTATACCCAATCATGTTGCCAATTGACCTAATAAGTTGCAAATTGGTCCTCCAGATGTTCCTTATATGTACATTTAACTTTTCCGGCCTCTTATTGCTACCTGTCCCAACTTTTTTGGAATGTGTAGCTCTCATGAAATCCAAAATGAGCCAATATTTGGCATTACATTTCAAAATGTCTCACTTTCAACATTTGATATGTTATCTATATTCTATTGTGAATAAAATATAAGTTTATGAGATTTGTAAATTATTGCATTCCTTTTTTATTCACAATTTGTACAGTGTCCCAACTTTTTTGGAATCGGGTTTGTATTTAAAATAAATGCTGTTCTTTTGAACTTTCTATTCATCACAGAATCCTGAAAAAAAATGTTTTTAACATTGATTATAATAAGAAATGTCTCTTGAGCTGCAAATAATCTACTTATACTGATTGCTGAAGGATGTGACACTGAAGACTGGAGAAATGATGCTGAAATTCATCACAGGAATCAATTACATTTTAAAATATATTAAAATAGAAAAAAGTTATTTTAAATTGTAATAATGTTTCACAGCATTATTGTTTTTATTGTATTTTTGATCAAATAAATACAGCCTTTGTCAGCATAATAGACGTTAAAAATATTAAAGACTGTCACATGTCTGTCTTGTCCTGTGTAAACACATGTGGTGTGTTTGTCATGTTTTGGTATGATGTCATGTCTCTGGTCTCTGGTCAACCCCGCCCATCTTGTTATATGGTTACTGGTTTATTTGCCCCACCTGTTCTTCCCCTTTACCTGCCTTGTTTGTCCCCTATTTAATCTCCTTGTGTCTTGAATCCTGTGTTGGTTTGTTATCGTTGGTATGTTGTCTGTTCCTGTTTGGTTGCTCCCTGCATCATGTTTGTTTTCTCCTGGTCACGAGTATGTATTATGTTCTGTTTGATTTCCCCTTTGTGGGTATTTTGTTTGTGTTTATTTTATTTTGTATTTAAATAAAACCCATTTTCATTGCATTTGAGTCCTCGCTCCCTTTTCATGGTACCACACCCTGACAGAATGAACCAGCCTTTAGAGGACTCAACTAAGGATGGGTATCTTCCTTTTTCCATCTCCCCCCACTGAACCTTCCAACTATCTGCGGCTCGCCAGATATGTTAACTCTAAAATCTTATTGACCTGAAAAATTCGGTATTTGCTTATAATCATAAATTAACTTTTGTGGGTCAGGATGGAAGAATACATAATTTCCCAGACTGCATCACCTGTGTGGAATTTCTTTTAACTATATTTCAGTAAATTCATTGTTCTGTCATTTCAAATTCCAGTCAGCTTCCTGTGGTGTTACCAACTCTATCCATTTTCCAACCCCTGAATTGAAAAGAAGCCGATTCTTAAAGTCTGACTTATGCCCAACCATGACAAGTCAGTTAATAGGTAGTAGTTAAAATTTGTGTTTGTTTTACTTCCTAAACAACCAATACGACAGCATTACTCTTTTTTGCTGACCTCAGCAGCCAAGTAACTGCAGATTAAGTTGAACTTCTGGAGAAAAAAAAATCTGACTTTGAGGTAAATGTCATTTGTAAATTTAAAAAGTAATTTGCTCCAAATTTGCAAGACAAGCTAATCATGTGATCTCAACATGGCGACCACCAAATTTTTTTTATAGGCCACTCAGACTGAAGACTTCACTTCATGTGATCGTATGTCATTTTAAACATTTATTTTCTTTAGGTATTAGACTTTAGAAATTGGTACACCTATAATATTGGAAAACTATTTTGTCCCAGTACCAACAGCAAGATCACAGCACTTCTTTAACAGACCCATTTTCAAATTTTTTTTTAGCAAGGTAATGCGGTCTCCATAACGTTCCCACCCTGAACCCCTGTGTGGATAGAAGGTACACAAAATTGAATTCACAAATGCTCTGTCTCCTGCTAGCCTTTCTCTCATACTTAGGCCTACTGTTCTCACATTCTGAACTCTAAATGGCTCATGGCACACAGGGCACACACCACACTATCAGCTTTACACCATAGAACTGTGTGTTATTTTTAAACGAGGACTATGTGTCACAGTAATGTGGGCTATTGAAAGTGCTAATGTGAACATTAAATTATGCTCTAGAGAGATGGTGAGAAGTTCATAATCAAACATACAGCAGTACATTGATCATATCTGGAAGCAATTCTGCAAAGCCAAAAATCAAGACACGTGTCGAAGACCAAGTAGTTGCTGAACAGCATTATGTCTGGTGAAGGAGGTTTGATTAGACCTATGACCTATATTGATTTTTTTTTTTTTATGCCTGTTTAAGCTTCTAGCTGACTTCAGTTTCTGTGTCTTTTTCTTTTTTAAAAAAAAAAATTATGTAAATGCTTAAGTCCAACTAAAATCGCGCCAGCTTTTTTTCTTTTTCTTTTTTTGCAAAGTTGACTGATGTAGACCTGGATAATGTAAATGTAGCATGGCTTCGTCCAGCATGTATATGCCTAATCGGACTACAACTGGACAATTAAAGCTGTTGCATTTATCAATGTTCAGCAGATTTACACAAAATAAAGTCAGTTCAATAGGAATCTGTGCAATCTTAAGGTTGAAGGATTTCCTCATGCAGATTTCTTTTTGTCTATGAATTTTTGCTAATGTGACCACTTTAATTCCTGTCTTCCACGTCTCTATATCATCACGTGTTATTGTTCACGGTTTTGCATTTACATTTATAACATTTTCCTTCCATGTGAACTCTATATACCCCATAATCATGAGGAATTCCTGTCTGTTATGCAGTCCAAGAATGTTCTGCAAAACTTTTTTTTTCTTTTTTTGATAACCCTGATGAGTAAATTATCTCTCTTGCTCCGTGCAGAGATGTTAGGGATGTCACAAGTGTGTTGATTTGTTCCTCATCGCTGTGCTGTGCTGATGGATAAGAGCTCTTAGCTAAGATCTGTAATTAAACATACAGAGTGCCGTGTGATAAACACAAGCTTTTGCTGTATCTGAAGATCTGAGGGTGCAATTATGGAGTTTAATGTGAATCGAAAGCATGCATGTATTAGCAGCAGGGTTTACCATTGGTTATCAGCAGCAGGTGTTGTATGTGCAGCAGATAAGAGGTCAGGGAGCAATTTATTCATGTGGCGACTGACAGGAGTATTTACCAAATACACTAACCATCCACAAGTTCCTGTGGATGGTTTCTATTAATAGGTTGTGTTGAGATTTGTTTGGTCATTTGCTAGCAGGTACTTTTTATCTAAAGTGACTTTAGATCACAGTCCTTCTAAAGAAATCTAAGGTTAAAGGCACAATATATAAGATGGATTTTGGATTAAAACCACTAGAAGAATGTTATATATTTTGTTGACTTG
This sequence comes from Coreius guichenoti, assembly GCA_039654105.1. Classification (NCBI taxonomy): domain Eukaryota; kingdom Metazoa; phylum Chordata; class Actinopteri; order Cypriniformes; family Gobionidae; genus Coreius; species Coreius guichenoti. Next base: position 30,121,953 of record CM077171.1, read on the forward strand.
TGTAGTTACATTATCCCAAATGTTTCCAAGAATGTTTAAATCCAGAGAAATAAGAAATTTTAACCAGGACACAGACTGTGTCCGTGCGTCGCCTATCAATGACATCATGCCCGTGTTCCTCACCAAAGACGCTTTAATATATGATGTGTTTTATTAGACAGGTGAGCAACTGTTTGGATACATTCATCGACAGAAAACTAATCATTGTTATATAGCTCAACACAGTTAGTCTTATTGTTTAAATCTCGTTTTCTTGATTTACCATGAGTGCCATGTTTTACCATGCCTAATATCTATCTGGCTTACTGCAGTGTGCAACTAGTGTGTCATAGTAGCCACCGAGCGAACACACAGAGTAGCATTATAACATAGATTTCGACACACTCAAATGTATCTAATATGATAAATATTGCTGCTTTACCCCACATATGCATGAGTGGAAGAAGCAGAAGCTTAATAATTAATAAAACATAATAAAAAATCCACTGCTCCTGAGCCGTGTGTCGTGCTTGTCTCTCATTAGCAATTGCTCCAGCGGACTCGTTCTGCTCCAACGGCTTTCAGGCCCACCCTGCTTCATACTACAGTAACGTTAATAAATCTTTAATACATTTGCTCATCCATAAATATAATTTCTGCCCGAGTCCCGTCGGATTCTGTAGAGGTGAAGACAACAACTCCCATGATTCCATGAAATCAAGGCATCATCAAGCTACGCCTTTGTTTTGAATAAGCGACATCTAACGGCAAAAATTACATATTGTGCCTTATAGCTTACTTTAACGGTTGCTAAACCAGGGCCCGTATTCTTAAAGCTTCTAAGAATCCTCTCAGAAAGCTCCTAATTTACCTTAAAAACTTCTACATAGGAGTCTTAGCTTAAGAGTGATTCAGGACCGATCTGAGAGCAACTCTGAGCAAGGAAAATATAAAAACTTTTATCTTAGTGAGGAGGCAGGGCTGACCCCGTTGCTACGTATGACACAGTCTTTTGAAGACTGTGATTGGTTGGTTGTCCAAGAAGGAAAAAAAGAGCGCTATAGGGTATAGGTATAGGGTCTATATAAGCCTTCACTTTGAAATTACAGGCGTCATTTTTCCTGTTTTACCGTACTCTCTCTTTCTCTCACACATAATATATATATATGTGTGTGTGTGTATATATTCTTTATTTTTTATTTGCCATGCTGTTAATGTTGTACTTAATATATTTGATAGGAAATGAACAGTGACACAATAAGGTTCTGAAATTGCTGTAATTGTGTGATCACTTTGCTTATAGAAGGTTGTGACAGACCCAAATCATCACTGCTGCATAGCTGCATTTTTCCAGTTGCCAAACATGTTAATGTAGTGATTACTTCCATATCTGGCGCTATGGCATTTCTGCGCTGTGTTGGAGATGTTAGCGTGTCTCTAATAAGATCAGTCACAAACATGATCCCTGCACGATCTAATGTGTAGTGTCTTATTAACTCACTCATGCATTGTGTGCAACACATTTCTTCTCCCTCTTCGAGTTTCGTCCATTTTCTCCGCTGCTAAAGAAACTCTTAAGCCTCTTAGAAGTCCTCGTCTGTACTCCTAACAATTTTGGACCTTAAGACCTCTTTTAAGGGTTAAGATGCTTTTTGAATGACTTTTTTCTTTACTAGGATTTTTTCTTTAATTTTAAGAGGAAATGCCCACCTTTCTAAGAATTTTGTCACTAGGAGCTACTCTTTGCGTTAAGATTTTTCATGAATACGGGCCCAGATCCTTAACCACCAGGGTCACTTTTACAAGTTGTAAGGCACCTAATCAAGCCTCCAATCCTGGCCAAGTTAATGAGGAACTGGATTGTAGTGGAGATAGTGATGGAAGAGTGTGATCGAATGTTAGGGTCAATGACATATAAGAGGGTCAATGATAAAGACAAGGAAAAATCACATGCAAGTTCTTAGAAATATGTTGTTTTGATGACTCTATGACTTAATGACTCTAAAATGTGATGTAACATTAAATAAAAAGTAATAACATATTTTCCATACCTTAAATATGTGTGAGTGTGTCACGTTTGGTTTTGGGGTTTTGTTTCATGTTTCTTTCATGTCTTTTATTTTGTAATTCTCATAGTCATGTTTCCTGGTCATGTCATGTGATTCCCTTATCCTATCATGTGATCAGGGGCACGTTCAAGCTCAAACCAGTGCGCAATGTTTTGCTACAGTTTCCGGGTTGAACGACACGTGTTCTGGAAACGGTGAGCAACGGGGTTTGAGATACGTTTTCTCTTGTTTGGTGGGTGTGTCAAAAATGTCAGCCCAATCAGCAGCAACATGTATATAAACCACGCGGTATTAAAGAGACAGCTCACACAGTGGGTCCAAGTAAAGTCGTTTACATATGTGTCCGCTGCAGCTCAGTATACGCATTCCGCAACAATTGACGATATTAGAAGTTGTTTGTCTTTGTTGAACTCCGTTCACTCGATTGGGATGTTCTCTTTTATTCTGGACGACAAGGCCAGTGACTGTGACATTGAGCATATTTTGCAGTATTAAACATGTATTTATACCGATTTCATCAGGCTCCAAAAATTCTTCAAAAAGAACACAAAGAATGGCCTTTTCAGCTGCCATAGTTGCAACTCTTGCGTCATCAGAACAGGGTGTTCAACGCACTACCGTTTCCGTTTAAAAAACGTTTTGCAACATTTTGTCGCGGCTGAACGCAGCCCATATCTTGTGCTTCCCCTGTATGTGTCATGTTCTGATTGGTGAGTTTGGTCATGTGTCCTATGTTCTTATTGGTTCCTTGTCTTATGTGACACGTTTTGATTGGTTCACTGTCTTGATTGTTCACAGGTGTTCCTTGTTTGGTCATTAGTATGTGTATAAATAGCCCTCATATTTCCATTGTCTCTTGTCGAGTATTGTTCCTTGTAAACTGCTGTTGGTGAGTTTGTTTTCTGTTCATGTTCATGTTTAAGTTAATGTGTCAAGTCAACAGGCATGGGCAAATGAAGCCTCATGAAGCACTGAGACTTTCCCCTGATTGTTTCGGGAAAAGATTCAAAGCATCAGGAGTGTCGAAAACAGTGCCATCTTGTGGCAAGTCAGATTTATAGCAGCCATAAACCCGAGTGCGCAGCGCCGTTGTTTTATCTATTAAGCACAAATAAAAGCCTGTCAATGCTAAATGTTCAGTTTTCTGATAATAAATTTTACATATTAAAGTGTGGCAATAAATTAAATGTAATAATTATAATTATAATAATACCAACAGAGTTGTTTGATGCAAGTAAATGGTGCTCTAATTATTTTATGTTTTTTTTATACTGTTTATATGGCAAAATATATGATCATGTAATTATAGGCTATAGGCTTGTATATAAAAAATGTTATTAAATGGACTTCAACTTCCAAAAACCCGTAGAGTTGGTCTGGGTTCAAACATTCCGACAAGCAAAGTGAAGCATTCACGTGACTGGAAAGAAAGTGAGGCTTCGTTTTTCATTGATCACGTGTTTCTCTGAACAATACGCGAAACGGAGCTTCATGTGAAATTGCGCTGCGTACTCGATACGTGCTTTGAAGCTTCAGTGTCATGTAACATCACTACAAGTCAAGCCAAGTCCAAGTCTTTATTTTGTATCAAAATGTTTTTTAAGGTAAAAAGTGTATACACAGACACACTCTCTCACTCTCTGACACGCTCGCATTTTCACACACTTACACTTACCCTTACATGTTATTAAAATGTATAAAAATTATCAACAGACTTATTGACTTTGCCATGAGGGTCTGCAGGGGCCCTGTCTATGATATCATCTTCTGTTTTCTGTTTCTATACTACATGACTTTGAGTCAGCAGACAGTTTTTCAAATATTAACAAGCAGTTAAAGGAACAGTATGTTAATTTCACCGCTAGATGTCGCCTATTCAAAACAATAACAAAGGCATAGCTTGATGATGCCTTGATTGAGCATGGAATCATTGGAGTTGTCGTCTTTACCTCTACAGCCGATGGAAAGCAATCAGACGGGACTCAAGGCAGAAATCTTGTTCAAGAATGAGCTAATGTATTTAGGTTTTATTAATGTTACTGTGGTATGATGCAAAGTGGGGATGAGAGCGGAACGAGGCCGGTGGAGCGAATGCTAATGAGAGACACCTGCGTGACACACTGGCCTCGAGTTTCATCGAGGAGCTTCAGAAGGATATAAGAAGGAACGACGGCAGTGAAGGGTGAGAGAGGACCAGGCCTGGGACATTTCGTTGCTGTTTTTATTATGTTTATATGCTATAGTTTGCTGTTTCTTGCGGTAAATCAAGAAAACAAGAGATTCAAACAATAAGACTGTATATGTACATATAGTGGGGAGAAAAAGTATTTGATACACTGCCGATTTTGCAGGTTTTCCTACTTACAAATCATGTAGAGGTCTGTAATTTTTATCATTGGTACACTTCAACTGTGAGAGACGGAATCTAAAACAAAAATCCAGAAAATCACATTGTATGATTTTTAAATAATTAATTTGCATTTTATTGCATGACATAAGTATTTGATCACCTACCAACCAGTAAGAATTCCGGCTCTCACAGACCTGTTAGTTTTTCTTTAAGAAGCCCTCCTGTTCTCCACTCATTACCTGTATTAACTGCACCTGTTTGAACTCGTTACCTGTATAAAGGACACCTGTCCACACACTCAATCAAACAGACTCCAGCCTCTCCACAATGGCCAAGACCAGAGAGCTGTGTAAGGACATCAGGGATAAAATTGTAGACCTGCACAAGGCTGGGATGGGCTACAGGACAATAGGAAAGCAGCTTGGTGAGAAGGCAACAACTGTTGGCGCAATTATTAGAAAATGGAAGAAGTTCAAGATGACGGTCAATCTCCCTCGGTCTGGGGCACCATGCAAGATCTCACCTCGTGGGGCATCAACGATCATGAGGAAGGTGAGGGATCAGCCCAGAACTACACGGCAGGACCTGGTCAATGACCTGAAGAGAGCTGGGACCACAGTCTCAAAGAAAACCATTAGTAACACACTACGCCGTCATGGATTAAAATCCTGCAGCGCACGCAAGGTCCCCCTGCTCAAGCCAGCGCATGTTCAGGCCTGTCTGAAGTTTGCCAGTGACCATCTGGATGATCCAGAGGAGGAATGGGAGAAGGTCATGTGGTCTGATGAGACAAAAATAGAGCTTTTTGGTCTAAACTCCACTCGCCGTGTTTGGAGGAAGAAGAAGGATGAGTACAACCCCAAGAACACCATCCCAACCGTGAAGCATGGAGGTGGAAACATCATTCTTTGGGGATGCTTTTCTGCAAAGGGGACAGGACGACTGCACCGTATTGAGGGGAGGATGGATGGGGCCATGTATCGCGAGATCTTGGCCAACAACCTCCTTCCCTCAGTAAGAGCGTTGAAGATGGGTCGTCTTCCAGCATGACAACGACCCGAAACACACAGCCAGGGCAACTAAGGAGTGGCTCCATAAGAAGCATCTCAAGGTCCTGGAGTGGCCTAGCCAGTCTCCAGACCTGAACCCAATAGAAAATCTTTGGAGGGAGCTGAAAGTCCGTATTGCCCAGCGACAGCCCCAAAACCTGAAGGATCTGGAGAAGGTCTGTATGGAGGAGTGGGCCAAAATCCCTGCTGCAGTGTGTGCAAACCTGGTCAAGAACTACAGGAAACGTATGATCTCTGTAATTGCAAACTAAGGTTTCTGTACCAAATATTAAGTTATGCTTTTCTGATGAATCAAATACTTATGTCATGCAATAAAATGCTGATTAATTATTTAAAAATCATACAATGTGATTTTCTGGATTTTTGTTTTAGATTCCGTCACTCACAGTTGAAGAGTACCTATGATAAAAATTACAGACCTCTACATGCTTTGTAAGTGGGCAAACCTGCAAAATCGGCAGTGTATCAAATACTTGTTCTCCCCACTGTGTATATATATATATATATATATATTACCAAAAGTTTTGGGACGCCTGCCTTTACATGCACATCAACTTTAATGACGTCCCATTCTTAATCCATAGGGTTTAATATGGAGTTGGCCCACCCTTTGCAGCTATAACAGCTTCAACTCTTCTGGGAAGGCTTTCCACAAGCTTTAGGAGTGTGTTTATGGGAATTTTTGACCATTCTTCTAGAAGCACATTTGTAAAAGGTCAAGTCACATAAACTGGCCAGTTCTGATATTAGTCAGAGGATTGCAGAGTGAATATTTTACCTTAAAGTGGTCGCACCTGCTTACTCAACAAAAAGTGTAATTTGATTAATAGACACGAGAGCTGCAACTTGCTAATACAGTAATAGTCAGAAATCGGATTATCCCGCATGCTGCGCTCCATGCTTCAGTCATGGGGTCCTCGGTTTGATCTATTCTGGCAAAAGATTTGCGGAAATAAAGGACTCCACATTGATCCATACAAGAATAATGATTTCAGAATAATACAAGATAAATCAAGATTAACATTTATTTTGGCCAGACAGAACTTACATAAAAATAATTAAACATGAATCCATGGTACACAACTTTCAGCATAAAAATATAAAATACAATTACAAAGTAATATGAAAATAGTTTCAAAGAGTCATTATATCTGGCACTGTACATACAGTGTGCGTAAGTGCCTCTAAGACACTGACACAGCACTGCATGGGGGCTCTGGCTACAGAATGTTCCCAAATGGCAGCTCTGCCACCCTTCCTTAAATACCCAGACCAGAACAAAAGGGTTGTAAATATCTGCAACACAAACACCTGGTTTCGGGGGAGAGGATCAGATATCTTCTGAGACCACTCAAAAGGAAACCAGAATTCTCATAAGTTTCAATCTTTCTCATCCTACCAGTGACAGCAGTGAAGTTAAGACCATTTTTCCAATCACACTGAGACCTTTAAAAAGATACCATACATGAAAGGGGAAAAACAATAGATTAACAAGATACATCATCCGTGGTATATTTGCATTCTGTGACTTGAATCAGAAAGAAGGGAGTCGGTGAGGGAGAGGGGGAGAAGGTTTGGGCAGGCCAATGTCCTACACTCTTTCTGTGAGATCTTCTCTCCAGATTAGTGAGTTTTATTGTTCTATTGCAGGGTTTTGGATCTTCAACTTTTGTCTTAGCAGTAAAACCGATTCTTACAGACGAGAAGGCCTGGCTTGCAGCCTCCACTCTATTTCATCCCAAAGGTGTTCTATCGGGTTGAGGTCAGGACTCTGTGCAGGCCAGTCAAGTTCCTCCACACCAAACTCACTCATCCATGTCTTTATGGACCTTGCTTTGTGCACAAACTTTTTACACAAAGTTGGGAGCATGAAATTGTCCAAAATGTCTTGGTATGGTGAAGCATTAAGAGTTCCTTTCACTGGAACTAAGTGGCTAAGCCCAACCCCTAAAAAACAACCCCACACCATAATCCCCCCTCCACCAAACTTTACACTTGGCACAATGCAGTTAGGCAAGTACAGTTCTCCTGGCAACCGCCAAACCCAGACTCGTCCATCATATTGCCAGACAGAGAAGCGTGATTCGTCGCTCCAGAGAACACGTCTCCACTGCTCTAGAGTCCAGTGACAGCGTGCTTTACACCACTGCATCCGACGCTTTGCATTGCACTTGGTGAGGTAAGGCTTGGATGCAGCTGCTCGGCCATGGAAACCCATTCCATGAAGCTCTCTACGCACTGTTCTTGAGCTAATCTGAAGGCCACACCAAGTTTGGAGGTCTGTAGCTATTGACTTTGCAGAAAGTTGGCGACTTCTGCGCACTGTGCGCCTCAGCATGCGCTGACCCCACTCTGTGATTTTACATGGCCTACCACTTCGTGGCTGAGTTGCTGTTGTTCCTAATTGCTTCCACTTTGTTATAATACCACTAACAGTTGACCGTGGAATATTTAGTAGTGAGGAAATTTCACAAATTGGACAAATGGACAGGTGGCAACCTATCACAGTACCACCTTGAATTCACTGAGCTCCTGAGAGCGACCCATTCTTTCACAAATGTTTGTAGAAGCAGTCTGCATGCCTAGGTGCTTGATTTTATACACCTCTGGCCATGGAAGTGATTGGAACACCTGAATGCAATGATTTGGAGGGGTGTCTCAATACTTTTGGCAATATAGTGTGTGTGTGTGTTGTGTGTGCCAAAAGTATTGAGACACCCCTCCAAATCATAATATAAAACATAATATAACATAATATAAAATAATACTGTTACGATATATAACAATGATTAGTTTTCTGTCGATAAAGGTATCCAAACAGTTGCTCACCTGTCTAATAAAATGCATAAAATATTAAAACGTCTTTGTTATTTCCATGGTATTTATGGAAGTAGCACCGGAAAACAAGGGTAACGCAGATACGACACGGGCCGTTATACTGGTTAAAATGGCTAATTTCTTTCGATTTAAACATTGTTGAAAACATTTGGGACATTGTAAATACACAACTGAACAAAATATATAACACTGTGCTAGTGGTTTTTGGATATTTTAATGCAAAAATTTGCCTTTAAGCTGTTTTTTTTTTTTTTTTAATCACCCTGACATTTTACCTACTCAAAAATAGTTTTTCATAAATGAAAAATATGCTGATCATAGAAGAGGATGTGTTTAAGTCATTGTATGTATGAATTGCATTTGAATAAATGAATAGACAGGCCAACAAAATGGGTGTCATTGTCCCATTAGTGTAGTGAATGGAGAAATTTCTGCAGCAACCTTGGTGAAAAGCCTCATAGCTTGAAATTCCACTGACCTATAAGTAATTCCCTTTCGCCTCTGAATTTGCCTTTGAGAATAAAACCCCGTTCTGAATGCCAGGGTCAGCCAAGCTCGCAGGCCCGGTCACCTCTCTATGACAGCCTCCCCCGGGAGCACTTTGACACAATGACTTTCCAAATGAGCAAACTCTTCACACAGACGTTCAGGCAGGCATCTCTTAAGGGGCTCAATCTGAATAAAACAAGGTGGCACCAAAAAGGAGACTTGGAAGAGATTGATGACACCTGAGTCCCTTCTGTGACTGAAATGCACAATGCTGAGGTCATGCAGAATATGTGTTTCGTCCTCTATTTTTCATCAGATCACTGAGCTATTTCGCAGTTTTAACAAAACCTGGGAGCAGCTGGCGTTCATCTTCCAGGTCTGCCGCTTTCAAGACAGCACACAGTTGCCCGGTTTCCATTTTTTTCCATCTCTTAATGTGTTCATTTCTAATCCTGGCCCATCTCAATAAACAAAGGGCAGACTGGCCTGTGTCAGTGTCAGTGCAGCAATTCCTTTCTGCCCTTTTTTTCACTATTTTAAATCACAGCTGACTGGACCAGGTGGGAAGGATGACAGAAAAAAAAAAACTTTCATCATTACCGTCTGTGCATTTCAGAGGGCAAACATCCCCCACTGAATCCCCAAGGAAATAAAGGTGGTCTAATCCTGGAAACATTGTGAAGATATTTATTTTTTTTTCTCTTTCACTCTAATATGACCTTTGTGCATTTAAATGCAATCAGAACTGAGCAAAGATAACAGAGTCTCTTCTTTGGGCATATGAATTTTCTTTTTAACATTAAATGACAATGAAGCCAGTTTTTCCTAATTTCACTGTACTTTATATTAAAAGGATATTCAAAAATGAAAGTGTCATAATTTTTTCTTTCCCATGTCAATTCCTTTCTTTAGTGAAACAGAATAGATGAATGTTTGAATAGTTTCTTTGAATAGGACTTAATAAAAAGTATAATAAAATAAAAGTATAATCATTTGTACACTATTCTGAACCATATAAAAACTTTGTTTAACAAAGTCTAAATAAAGTTGTTATTCACTGAAAAAATTCTCCACTGTAGCTCTCAAAACAAATATTGCATGTAAAATAGTATAAAATATTACATGCCATTTTAGTATAGCTTCATCACACTAATGGCTTAAATTTTGCTCTGTTTAATAAATTAAAGTCACAAATAAAACTGTTAAACTGTATATCTGAGTGTAAGGGCTTATCGAAAAAGAAAAAAAGTGTAGGGCGGGCACTTCCATCAGTCCAATCCATCAGTTGTTGATTGGATGGTGGAAGATCTGAATCTGAGCTTGCAATCAATGGTGGACGGGATTTAAGCAGGTTTAAGCAAACAAAATTATTGGAGAAGTCCAGCGTATGTCACCAGAGAGAAGTCTTGACGTTTTACTGGAAGATCGACTGATGACATTTCGATAAAAAAAAAAAAATAACATGGTCAAATGTAAATATGGATGAAGCATTCACAATAAGATCATTAACATGCATTTAGAAAATAAACAGTGAATTTTCATTATATGCTGATTAAATTTTTTATGTCTGTTCCTCACACAAAGCTATTATATGACTTCAGAAGACTGCATGATTCAGGTGGGCCATTTTAATAATAATAATAAAAACTTTATTATAATAACATTATGTGGCTCCCGTTCTCATGCTCTTAGATATAATATTAATTGCATTTAAAGGCATTCCACCCATTTTATCAACATTCCAAACATGCACAGTGAAAATGAAAGGCATTGTAAGTTCTTTCATTTGATGTAATAACACCACTCACTCATCACTTGAACTAAATTATTATGATTGCAGATACAAAACCAGTGAGGTCCCAGTGGTAATTCTTATCTTGGATGTATTTCTTCTACTCATTATGCAGTGAATTGTGTGCAATAATTCACTCAGAAGTGCTATTCAAAGCTTTAAGACACTGGAGCCATGTAATTGATATTTCTTGGTTATTGCTGCTATGCATATAATTTCATCCAAATTAAAACAATGTACCTGTACAAATTCAGTGTCCTGAAGGTGCATTGCAGGATAGTAATCTACCAGAAGTAAGTGTCAAAGTTCAGTCCCTGAATAGCAAAAGTGATCAGGTTTACATGTTGTATTCACACAGCAGAACGTGGATTGGCATTGAAGTAACTTCACTGCTGACAGCAGGTTAGAGGTTTTGTGCTCTAAAACAAGCAGTAATGTTTTGTTGTGGCACTTGTTGTGCCCTTGCTGTTGCCTGCATCTACTAAAATTGCAGAGGAAACTTTCTCTGGCCCTTACAGCGCATTTGCCATACACTTTTTGTACTTAAGTTACCCTCAGGTGCATGTTATAGAGTTGCAGGGGCTCTAAAGGCCACTGACTCTGGCACTTTTACAGATTACTATGAATTGAGTGTTTGAGTGGCTGTTTGATGAGAATACACTGGTGGCAGAGACTCAACTTGCTTCAGTACAGGGCCAGTGTATTATTCATGACCTCTGCAAATATCACCCAAATGCCAGAGAGCATCAGTGGAGGGCACAGCCATGTCATGCTTTGTAATTTTAGTGAGACAAGTAAGAATAGAACAAAATAAAAGAAATGCGTCTTTCAGTGTCCTTATTAGTTTTTGTATTGTATTAACAATCAGTTTGTCAAATGCTGCACTGAAACTGATGTTACACAAAGCAGAAGTGAAAGTAAGATTTTTTCTTTCTTTCTTTCTTTCTTTCTTTCTTTCTTTCTTTCTTTCTTTCTTTCTTTCTTTCTTTCGTTCTTTCTTTCTTTCTTTCTTTCTTTCTTTCTTTCTTTCTTTCTTTCTTTCTTTCTTTCTTTCTTTCTTTCTTTCAGAGGTTGTTTAAAAAGGTGTTAAACTATTGATCTTTTTGCAAAAAAGAAAAAAAGTTTTACATTTTTAGAATTAGAGATACACGCCCAGCATTAAAATTGCAGTATGAAAAATGGATATTTATTTTGAGATTTGTTAAAGATTACATTGAACAGTGTTATTGTTTTTAAAGATTAACTTGTCTGAGCATTAGACGACAGCAAAGTTAATCTGAATGTAAAAATAGTGAAAATGTGCTGTGCATCCACAATTCATTATTCAGTATTGACTGACCAGTAACAATCTTTGTTTTAAAAATCTGTAATATTGGCTGCAATGACTGTATCTGATATAGTACTGTAGTATTTTATTATTTTTTTTTTTGCATTTACATTTATGCATATGGCTGACACATTTATATAAAGTGACTTACGTCGCATTCCAAGGTACACATTTTCTTGCTTTTCCTGGGAATCAAAGGAATTTCAAATAATTTAATTTTGATTTTAAAGAAGTTAAAATTCCTACTGTTCCTTACAAAAATCATTGATACTAACATAAAAGGAGTAGTTTCTGATTTCTTTCACAGCAAGAAATGTTTGCAGCAATGTAATGTGACTGTGACCGAGAATAAGGATCCATGTGCAGATTCCACAAATCCATAATCCAGTAACCAAAATTCCAACAACCAACTCAAGAATGAATAGTCCAAAAGCACAGTGCAAAAAGGGAAATAAGAACAACAAGGTCAGGCAGAATTCAGTACACAGAATGTCATAGCGCACATATGGAACTCATACATATGGATGACTGTTGCAGTCTGACGTGCTGCTTTGCATGTTCATTCATTGTGGCTCATCCAATTGATTCTGCTGCTGGTAAGAAGGTGGCTTACATGACTGTAAGAATCAGAATGTTTGAGCATTCAAGGAGGTCTGTAATAACTGTGAAAAACTATCTGTTAGCTTTATATGTGGCTTGGATTATTTATTTTATTTCATCAGAATAGTGATAAATGGCTAGCTTTGAATAGGTGACAGTAGAGTAAGATGCAACCATTTTGCAACATACCAGCAAGGACAAACCGTGTGCATAAAACCTGAAATGTAAATTATTAACATTTTGACAGCATCTAAAATGTAACCATTTTATGAACATCTTTAGAGATGTAATAGAAGTTAAATAGAATCTATAAATAATCAAATTAATAGGTTTAATTTAATTGCATTTAATTTGTGTGATTAAATATGTTCAGTTGCATCACATTTATCTAATTTAAGATTATAACAGTTTCAACAATTTTAACAATTTTGTTTTGCATGATTTCTGGTACCGTAAAATCAACTCGGTTCCAAGGACTCATCATTTAATCTTTACCTAATCATTAAATTTTTTGTTTTGTATGGCTAAGGTATAGCCTAGGTATATCGCTAGATAGGTGGTACGTGTCAAAGTAACATCCACATGGATGGCAGGACCCAAGGTTTCCCAGCAGAACATTGCCCAAAGCATCACACTGCCTCCGCCAGCTTGTCTTCTTCCCATAGTGCATCCTGGTGCCATGTGTTCCCCAGGTAAGCGACGCACACGCACCCGACCAGCCACATGATGTAAAAGAGAACTTAATTCATCAGACCAGGCCACCTTCTTTCATTGCTCCGTGGTCCAGTTCTGATGCTCACATGCCCACTGTTGTTTTTTTCTGCGGTGGACAGGGTCAGCATGGGCACCTTGACTGGTCTGCGGCTATGCAGCCCCATACGCAACAAACTGCGATGCACTATGTATTGTGACACCTTTCTATCAGAACCAGCATTAACTTCTTGAGCAATTTGAGCTAGTAGCTCGCCTGTTTGATCGGACCACACGGGCCTGCCTTCACGTGCATCAATGAGCCTTGGCCGCCCATGACCCTGTCGCTGGTTCACCACTGTTCCTTCCTTGGACCACTTTTGATAGATACTGACCACTGCAGACTGGGAACACCCCACAAGAGCTGCAGTTTTGGAGATGCTCTGACCCAGTCGTCTAGCTATCACAATTTGGCCCTTGTCAAATTAGCCTTGAACAGATATTTATGCTAGAAAGAAAGAAAATCTTAAACATTTTTTAGCAAAACAAACACGTTCAGATTGAATTTACTTGGCTAGACTACAAACACTAAGGCGTAAAAGTTAATAACACATTTAGCCATTATGGTTTTGTTTCTCTGAACTCGATCCCTGGGTATGGCTTGTTTTTTTCCCGTCTGCAGGGAGTGAGCTGGCTCCTCTCTGAGCTAGTTTGGCAGCTGGCTGTCTAATTACTCCATTCCTAATGTGTGTACTACACAAACACACAAGATTTACAAGCGAGACACCTGTAATTGAAATTGAGCTTCATCAGGGATTTATACACCTATTTGTTTGATGTAGTCCCTGAGGAGATTTTCTGCTCGGGCCTTGTGCAGTTCTGCCCACCTGCACAAGCTCTAACCTTGGAAAGTTTCCTGCCATTGCTATAAACACCTCATTTGAGCACAGTTACCTTATGCCACCGGGGAGCTTCTTTCTGAAAACAGGCAAATATTTGACTGACTGCACAGAGTGCAAATAAAACTCATCTGATTTGCTGCTTTGCTGTTAAACATTGAATCAGTGCCAGAATTAATCATATTGTTTAATAGTAAGGGGCCTTGCTTATGCCTCTTGTAAAATCACAGATGACCTTGATCCCTGACCTCAGATCACAGCTCAGGCCCACTGAAGGGCTCACGAGGGCTCCTGCATAATGTGGTCACAGAATAGAGCTGGAGCCGATCAAAGATCTATTGGATTTAGGCTTTGAACTGAGTCAGCAAGTTTTGAGAAGCAACAGCCCATTTGTAGGGCTGTACCAGGACATTTCCACACTTACTTTCCCCATCCTTGAAAATGGTCTGTATGGTGACCATATCTAGACATTATGTATTTTATGTGGAGTTGCAGGGTGTACTTGGTAAGATTTCAGTTTTGCTGAAACCATATAATGCAAAATTACCTCTTGTAATAACTCTAAACACATTCAGTTCATTCTTCAGTAAAGAACACACACACACACACACACACACACACACACACACACACACACACACACACACACACACACACACACACACACACACACACACACACACACACACACACACACACACACACACACACACACACACACACACACACACACACACACACACACACATATGTGCCTTTTTTTAAATGAATACTTTTTTCAGCAAGGATGCATTAAATTGATTAAAAGTGGAAAATAAGCAGCACTGTTTTCAACATTGATGATAATACAAAATGTTTCTAGATCACCAAATCAGCATATCAGCATATTATTTCTGAAGGATCATATGACACTGAAGACTGAAGCTTTGCCATCACAGGGATAAATTACATGTTAAAATATATTCAAATTAAAAATGGTTATTTTAAATTGTTATAGCATTAAGCAAGTATTTTAAGGATTTCCTGAAATGGCCTGAAATGACAAAAAACCTTGTGAAATTTTCTGTTCATCTTTCATATATGAGTAAAGACCCATTTAATTTGAATGTTTACATAGTTCAAAGCAGCTTCTTCACTTTTCTTAAGAAAGCTTTTTACCTTCATCCATCTTTTGGTGTGACAGTTTTAGTTGTAATATTTTACCATCCATGACACTGATGTGAACCTATCTGTGTCCCTCATGTGTGCTCAGATGAGTGATGGTGGACATTAGCCCCTTTCACATAGCAATCCCGGTAAATTACCGTAAAATTACGGTAAGAACAACTTTACCGGTAAATACACAAATATGCTGTTCACACAAGCAACAGCTTTTTACCGGTAAGAGACCATTCACACATCAGCACCAAAATATCGGTAAATTCTATAATGTCAGTCATCGCAAATGATCTTTAAACGCCGCGCCGTTGTCTTCATTCAGTCACATGAGGAGAAGCACTTTAGTTTCACTATTTGTTCAATTTGACAACATTTTTGACATCTGAGTGACAGGCGTGAGGGGATGATCAAACAGAATGCGTTTTTGATCTTAAAAACAGGAGATGCGAATAATAGTATAGAACTGCAGAGCCACAGCGCTGACGAACGGAAAAGAAGGCTGGGTCTCGAGCGCGACGTGTTAAAAAAGCTGCGAGACGTGGTGCAATGGTCCTAAGATGATCATCTAGCGCATATTTACATAGAAAAACTATTAAAAAACTTACTGTAAACAGTGCGAACTGATCACGTAATCTCCATAAGAACTTTGATTGGCCCAAAGCAGACTTCTTACGTCAGTCAGCGCGTTCTGGCTTCTTACGTGCTTATAACAGTAATTCTGCGTTCACACTTCCCTTACTGGTAAATTGCCAGAACCAATTTACCGATATTTTTGAAAAGGTCCTGTTCACACATGATCTGTTATTGGTAATTTACCAGTAAAGACTGTATGTGTAAAAGGGGCTATTGTCAAAGTGTCATGAAGATTGTACATACCCCTCCATCCTAAAACATGCAAAGCATACCTTGGAAGTCCTGCGTTAATTATGTCAGTCTTCAAAGACGCTATAATGAGCATTGTGTTCAAAGCCATTGCCAGTGAGTGGCTAACACAAATGAGCTCTAATGGTAACTGAGACAATCATACTCTTCCATTTTGGAAATGTAATGGCGTGTGTTAAGTTGAGACGTAACAGTACTCACACACTTGGCTCACTGCTGTCAAACTTCCGAATGGATTCACCAGAGAATATTGGGATGTGTTGGGCATTCTGATTAGGTTTAGTATTATAGAAAAAAACTTCAAAAATTCAGCTGAAACACTATAGGTGGCCTATAATTTTGAGCATAATTGGTCTGTTCTACATTGTTCATTTTATTCTGTATACACTGTGAGATTATATTGATGGGCTCCCTACCATTACATGTTATTTTTATATTCACACAGTAAAATGCAAAACATAGACACTTTTGCAAATGATTTTAAAAACCAGCCTATAATTCTTTTTTTTTTTTTTTTTGCCAGAATTAGTTCCTACTGAGCAACATTGCAAGTTTTGTGTGACAAACTCAACATTTACTTAAAGTAAACTTGCATTCAGCACTTTTATCAGCACTCGATATGCATGAAATGAGTCCTTCATCTGCTGACATAGGAATAATCTGATACAAGGTGGCATTCAATACTGTGGGCTCAATCAAGAGTGAATAACAGGGCAGAAACTAATGAGGTACAGTACTTTCACACAGCACTATCTTCCCCCACAGTCATGGCATTAGGCTGATTTATCTTTTACATTTTATTACACTGAAGTTTTCTCCGATGCAGTCTAACCAGAGGCCATTTATTATATTCCCATTACTTCTGATGCTAAAACAAAGCTACAAGAATTACTGAATACAGATTTGAAAGCGTTATTTACAGTGACTTCGAACACTGATCATCCAATCCGATTTTAGATCCAGAACTATCCATAACAAAAAAATATTCATATTCGTCACGCAGCATTGTAGGGATTGTTTACGTTAATTGCATAAGATGCACTACATATTTTAATGAAGTAATTTAACTGGAATGATAATTTATTTAGTACCATATGTTATGTACAAGTTCACACATTTCTCAGTTGAGAACTGATGCAATTTACATATCACAGCAACTAATGGTAAACATTTATCCCCATAAATTGCTTACAATGCAGTGTATGCAAATCAAGCTAACTTGCAGAAATTTCTATTTGAATTTGAATACCGTGCCATATTTTCACCACTCATGCCTCATCTATTTCTACCATGAAGACTCAGAAGGAAGGTGAACATTTACATGGTATTTATTCCATAAAGTATAAACAGATGGTTGTGAGCTACAATGATTCATGTTTAGTTGTATAGAAAGTTATTTGGCGTAGGCCCCAGCCTTAGTCCAAATCCTGGGGATGCAGATTTGGCTGATCCTGCCTGAAGGTGAAGGCAGGGGCGGAGCCTACCCCTGATGGATGGACAGGGCCAACCTGGTGGTGGTGGGGAGGATGGAGGGGAACGTCAGCATCGTCAACTGCAAACATGAAACAGAATTCAGTGCTTATATACTCCAAGTGTTGAGCAGTGATTGGCCAGACCTATTATTATGAATGAATGACGTGGCATTATAGTCTTCCTGGTAGAACTTACGCTGGCGCTATCATATATTCTCCCTCTCTTCATCCTCCTCATCATCTTGGTTCTGTTTTCCTCTCTGGATTCGTAATGTTATTCATTGTCTGCCCAGTCCAGTACTCAGCATCCAGGCCTTCGCCGAACCAGTCATGGCGCTCTTCGTCCACCCTCCTTCTGTGTGGGCTGCTTGTAAACCAAATGTAAATTTGCTTCCAGACATCAGGGGCTGTATAGGTGTTGCCAGTCCTTCATGAGCATGTTTGTTAAAGCTGTGTAAAATGGAAGACCTTTTATGTAAAGAGGCGATAATAATATGCCAAATTGTACCTATGGCACCAAAAAAAAAGAAAAAGAAAAAAAGTTTAACCCCTAGACACCATTCATTTTTGCAGTTTCAGGTCAGACAGCAGACAGACATAACCTCATTGCATTTGTATACTCAGACAACATCCTTCATAATGAGTAAACACAAATAAGATGCTTCAATATTCATCCAAACATCGTTCATTTCCATTTTCCAGTTCAAGCACATTCTGTCTTTCTCTTTACTGTGCGTAACTATTGCATGCCTTACAGATGACAAATCAGCAATTCCCAGCAGATTTTTGTGGCTCTGTTCTCATATGACGTGCTTGAATCAATGATTGAAGGGAACCCCATTCAAAAGGGACAGTGATATAAAATGACTCAGCCCATTATCAACAAATTACCTTTTCATTGGAAGGATTTAAGACATTTTTAGGTTCTCCAGAGAATAATTCTAAAATAGAGCTTCTTATTTGATCATGTACACATAGACCTAAGGGCTCTATGCTCCTGCTGAAAGAGACGGATGAGGAAGGAGCATTTTGTAGTGTCCTACTTAGTCACTGATGCACTAACGCCACATGCATTCTGCTGCAGCCACGGCAGAGGGGAACATAAGCAGACATAATTTGTTGGTACGAGTGACAAGTTAATATGTTATTAAAGGGATCTCTTCTCCCAGCTATTCTAATCATATTTTCATTTATGCTGTATCCTATTACCGGGATTTATCACAGGTCTTAGGGAGACAGACCTTCCTGATTGAAATGACGAAAATGTGCACATAATTTATTATGTTGGCAATACCTGTTCTGATAATAAACACAATTCTTCTCTCTCTAACACAGCAAATGAGAAAAATGTGGTATGCCTGGGATGTTTTTTTATTTTTTATTTTATCACACAGGTTGTGTGATGCTTATTAAAGAAAGATGTGCAGTTACATTGGTAAGGTTATTTTCATTTATATAAAAAATGACGGTAAAATTCTATAGATTGTAACTGAAAGGAATAATTTATAAGAATCAGAATATCAAAGAAATGGAGCTGGTTTCTTTCCAGTAACAACTTACCTGACAGCCATATAGCAACACCTTAGCAACCACACAGAACACATTAGCAACTATACCTAGCAACACTATACAGTAGCAACCACACAAATGCCTTTACAACCGGCTATAAACTGCCTAGAAGTACACTAAGAAACAGTCATATCCCTGTGTTAGAAAATTATCATTTTATTCTGAGCTTAACAGTTTGTGTAACACATTTCAAGACGGACTGTTTTGTGGATCTGTCAGAATGTGATTCAGGCTTTGCCAAAAGTTTGTTATTAAAGGAAGAGGAAGCTCCAAATACAATGGGCCTCAGCCCACAAGTAAGTGATCATTTCACATGCAAATAGAGCATTTACAAATAAGATACATCAGCAAAAGAAAAAAAAAAAAAAAACTGTTTATTTGTAGGGGTCAGAGACACTCCCTATATCAGCAGTCTCCATCCTCCACCACAGTGTCCGATCTCCGTTGTGTTTAGTGTGTGTTGCGTCTGCCTGCCTGTTTGCCTGTCCTGTGTATAACTATTAGTGTTAATAAACTGGTAACACTTTAGAATAATGGTCCGTCATTAATAAGTAACTATGCAGGAAGTAATGCAGCACTAATGAGTAGTACTACATTAACACTTCAGCTACTACTATTACCTATATAGAAACAAGCTTAACTAATCAGTAAGTAATATCAAATTTAGGATATAGTTCCTTGTTAAGTAATCAATAATTACTGAATGAGATTAGCCTCATTAATAACTATTAACTAACTGACAAATTATAAAGAACATTATTGTGTGTCTAAGACTTAATCAATCATATTTTTTACTCTGAATATAGTCATAAAATGCATCACTAATTACTCAAGTGTTATCTAGTCACTCTGCAGGAACTGCAGGAAAAACATCTTTCTCACTATAAAATAATGGTCCAGATCACTAGTAGTCCTTAAAGAGTGACTAGATAACACTTGAGTAATTAGTGATGCATTTTATGACTATATTCAGAGTAAAGAAGGACAATCTTCAAGCACTACTAGTGATCTGGACCATTATTTTAAAGTGGAAAACATCTTTTTCACTTTAAAATAATGGTCCAGATTACTAGTAGTTCCTGCATAGTGACTAGGTAACACTTGAGTAATTAGTGATGCATTTTATGACCACGTTGAGAGTAAAAAAAGACAATTGCTCACATCTTAGACACATTAATATAGTGATTAGTAATTGTCATAGTTACCTATTAGTTCTTAGTGATGACAATCTCGTTAATTAATTATTGATTACCTAACAAGTAACTATCTTAGTCCTAAATTCGATATTACTTACTGATTAGTTCAGCTTGTTTCCAACAAGGGGGGGGGGCATTTAACTGTTCATGAGGTACATGTAGATGGCCTGGGGAAATAAACTTTTCTTGTGCCTGGCTGTTCTGGTGCTTAGTGCTCTGTAGCGCCAACTAGACGGTAACAGTTCAAAGAGGAAGTGGCCTGGATGTGAGGGGTCCAGTGTGATTTTTCGCCAGCCCTTTTACTCACTCTGGATGAGTACAGTTCTTGGAGAGTGGGAAGGGGTGTACCGATGATTCTCCCAGCAGTCCGATCTATCCGCTGTAATCTTATAAATTCTGATTTGGTAGCCGAGCTGAACCAGACAGTTACAGAGGTGCAGAGAGCAGACCATGACTGCAGAGTAGAACTGCATCAGCAGCTCCTGTAGCAGGTTGAACTTCCTCAGCTGGCGTAGAAAGTACAACCTCTGCTGGGCCTTTTTCACAATGGAGTCAATGTGATTGTCCCACTTCAGGTCCTGAGAGATGGTGGTGCCCAGGAACCTGAATAACTCCACTGCTTCCATAGTGCTGTTCATGATGGAGAGTGGGGGAGAGCTGTTTTTTTTTTCCTAAAGTCCACAATCATCTCCACTGTTTTGAGTGTGTTCAGCTCCCGGTTGTTAAGACTGCACCAGACAACCAACTCTTTAACCTCTTGAATGTAGTGTCATCCGCAAACTATATTGTATTGGGTTGTTTGGTTGTTTGGAGTTTCTTGTGTTGGTAAGAATCGCGTTCCGGGGCAGGGGGGTGTGGGGTGGTATTGGGTTGTTTGGAGTTTCTTGTGTTGGTAAGAATCGCATTCGCGGGGGCACCGCGGCACGATGAAAAGGGCACTTTCGCTTTTTTCAAAGCCCCCTCGGCCCCCCCCTTGTGCACGCCACTGATTAGGATATATAGAAAAGCATTGGTGCAGAGTTGCGTCATCTGAAGTCCTCGCAGGAGTTGGAGTCAACTCTTCACAGGTGTTGGAGCATCTGAAGTCTAAAACAGACTCATACTTGAGCCCTGTTTAAAAGAACCGAACTCAGACTCCTTTAAGTGGACCAAGAGGTGAACCAAGTGAAAATGGACCCAGTTCTCTTTACATTCACACTGTTCCTGTCCCTGAAAGAGGACTCAGATCCTTTTTTGGTCCACTTAAGTAGGAATGTGGTGTCAGACCCCTTTGTGTTCATACTGTTGCTTTTTGGATCTAATGTTTGATGGCTGACCCTGTGGCCTTCAACATTTAATCCCATTCACTTACATTGTACGTGCCTCACTAACCAAGATATTTGTTTGGTAGAGATTATTATTATTATTATTAATAATTATTAACAAATGCTGTTGAATGAGCTTAACTCTTTTACTCTTTTATCTTTTACACAAAAATATAAATTTTGTTGCAATACAACATCCATATTCTTGCACTATATCACACATCCACCTTTGTAAACATTTATTTGAAATTGTTTTTTATTGCAGAAGGCAATGATAACATCAGCATAGAAAAAAAAAACAATAGAACAAATACAATAAAAGAAAGATGCAAATGAAATAAACTGCTTTAAATTTTCCAGGTAAAGTAGGTATGCCTAAAAGCAGCATTCAAGTAAGAAATGGAATAATCAAATTAAAAAATATAACTGCATATTCTTCACTGTATGAATAAAATGTATACTCTACTGATTCTCATATTAGGCTACTGTCACTACAGTAATGTAATGCAGATGTTTAAATTTACTTAATACAAAACCACCTGTTTATGTGAACATTGTGTGTTTTGACACTTTAAATGCAGTAAGACACTAAAGATAATTCCGTTTAGTACACGCGCTGTGACAGCTGGCTTCTGTGCATGCGCTGTAGGTGTGTGCGCTCATAAAACCATTTTAAACTGGCAAGGCGTGCAGCCGCGTCTCTCTTGCACGGTTTGGAAGCCGTTGAAATTGCAATAAACAAGTGTACGTTGTGAACGATTAATTTGTAGAGATCTGCCAGAAGAAGAAGTCATGATGAACAGCCAATTTGTACGGAGGAATCTGATGATCAAACTACATTGGAATTCACGAACTAAAAAATCAAGTCAGCCCAGAGCAGTTTGTGTTCAGATTGCGTATTTTTAGCAAACCATACCATAAGATGAAATCAAACCGTACCCAGACCTGAGATCGCTTGGAGTGTTCACATATGGGCCAAAAATCACGTGAACCGCGCTTAGACCCCTGAAAAAGACCAAGTGTAAAAACACAACTGTATAGGATGGAGTAAAAGTACATCCTTCTAAATGCAAATTGTATTATCTAAGAGATTCTGTGTGCAGGTTTTTGGTCCAATAAGTAATACTTCAGTCTTGTGAGTGCTCAAGGTTGGATGATTGGTATCTGGGGGCGGCTCGTGCTGAAAGCGCCCGTCAGCCCCCAGTGCCCTTCTTCCCGGAAGTGCATGAGGAGGTGTCGAAATCGTGGAAGTCTCCATTGACTTTTCGCGATCACTCGGCAACTTCTTCCGCCTTCACTGCTCTCGACGGCGGCGCGGTGAAAGGGTACACTGGGGTTCCCCCTGTTGAGCGCTCTGTCGCGATGCAACTGTGTCCGCAGAGCGCTTCGACATGGCGTGGTGACCCAAAGCACCCGTCCAAAGCCTATAGGTTTACGTCTACTCTGGTGGCGAAGACCTATAGAGCTGCGGGCCAGGCCGCGTCCGCTTTGCATGCTATGGCTATCCTTCAAGTCCATCAGGCGAAGGTACTCAGAAACATGCACGAGGGCAATGCTGACCCTGCTCTTATGCAAGAGTTGCGTGCAGCTACCGACCTGCACGCTCTCTCGGTCAGGTGATGTCCACTGCTGTGGTCCAGGAACGTCATTTATGGCTCAACCTGGCTGATATGCGGGAGTCTGAGCGAACATGTTTCATCAACTCCCCTATCTCCCAGGCTGGGCTATTCGGCGGGGCGGTCGAGGACTTTTCCCAACAGTTCTCGGCCGCACAAAAGCAGACTGAGGCGATTAAATATATTCTGCCCCGGCGGCCCGCTGCTGCCTCCACCCAGCCGCCGGCACAGACGCCTCAGCCTGCTCCTCGTCGAGGCCGCCCTCCTGCGGCTCCCGCCCCTTCCGTCCGGCCCCAGCAGCAGCCTTCACCCGGGCCAGGGCGCCAAGGAGGTCGCAGGAAGGCCGCCCAGCCCTCCGCCCCTAAGCCGGCCAAACGGCAGGCCAAGCGGCGCTCCTAAGACGGGCCGCTCGGAGGTGAACTCAGCTCTTTCCCAGGAGATGGTAACAGGACCACTCTTAATAACAGAATAACAGATAACAGAATCTTTTGTTTTCCCCTTCCGCTGCTGGCCTCACGGTCAGCGGTAACCTATTCATGGTTAAAGAAAGAACTGACATATTCACCTCCGAGCCCCAGTGGAACACTGGTCCTTCCCTGGTCTCCTCTGTCAGGGCACGGAACACGACCCCGCCCACACCTCGGGACGCTCCAATGCCTCCCACGTCTGGGCCGGTCATTCCGCTTCGCTGCCCCATCGTGGGTACGCCTGTGGTTCGCATGACCCTGCTGGTTCAGTTTCTGGGAGCTTGGCTAGAGCTTCCCAATCTGTCCAGCTGGCTCGCTCGCACGATCAGGCTCGGCTATGCAATTCAGTTCAAAGATTCCACCTGCGGCTGGATACCACCTGCAGCTGGATACCCCAGAGTGCTCCATATGCAGCCCATACGTGGGTCATATGTGTATTCCTAAGTCCTCCCTTCGGGCAGGCATTGTATTGCATTTCTCCACGTGGGATATGCTTCCCAGTGTACCTTGGTATTGGCGTTGAGCCTAGCCCTTCGTTCGTGCTAAGACTCATGGCAGGGAGCTCAGGTCAGCGCAGGACGCTGGAAGACAGCCGTTGTGGCGAGATTGAATTGGGAACCCCCATTCCATCAGTAACTGACGTAACTCGTAGTGTACTGACTGAAAGGGAACGTCTCGGTTACGTATGTAATCCTCGTTCCCTGAAGGAAGGGAACAGAGACGTTATGTCCCCATGCCACAACCACTGTACCGCTGGTACGGCCGGGGTGCTCAGCCTTGGCTCCTCAGCAGGTAAACATAATGCGAGATTGCCGTGCAGCTCCTTATATACCCACGAGGTGGGGCAGAGTTGCACTATGCAAATTCCGTAGACCCATGGCATTTTCAAGGCAATTGGCTTCTAAGCGAAACCCCCATTCCGTCAGTAACTGACGTAACGTCTCCGTTCCCTTCCTTCAGGGAACGAGGGTTACATACATAACTGAGACATTTCGGGAAACACAGGCTCGTTGATAACGACAGAACTTGCGACCACAGTTGGTTAACGATGGTTTTGGGAAACGCACCCCTGATCTCCTTTGTCTGTGTGTTTTTGGCTTGATTATACAAGACTAGACAAGTCTTCACTTCTGTAGGCATCTTTTTCCTGCTTTATTAAAGTCTCTGAGAATTATCATAACAGAGTCTGGGTGTTGTTGCTCTGTGTCTGTGATCTGATCAGCCAGCTGTTGCAGCTCTGTGTTCACACATGCTTGGGCAAGGAATGTAAACACTTACGAGAATGAACAAGGAAAACTCCTGTGGCGAGTAAAAAGGCTTACAGTTGATGAAGAGTGCTTCTAGATCAGGACAGCACATCTTCTTCAACGCTGCTATATCTGTACACCACCTTTCATTAATGTAGAAACATGTCCCACCACCTCGCGATTTTCCCACTGATTCTGCATCACAATCCGCTCTGAACAGCTGGAAGCAGCAGAGTTTAAAAAGTTCTTGTTTGTTCAGGACAGGGGAAGAAGTTTGTCCGTTTTGTTGGGGAGGGAGCGTAGATTCGCCAGATGGATACTAGGCAACACGGTTCTAAACTGCGCTGTCGGAGCTTGATTAGCCCACGCTTGCCTGTCTTGGAGAGCTTGAGCAGCACCGCTGCAATGTCCAGCAAATTTTCAGAATAATCGAAAACTGGTAAAAGATTGGGTGGTGTGTACTGCCAAATATGCAGCAGTTTGTCCCTGGTGAAACTGATTGTATAAGAATAACTAAAGACAGGAAAAACTAACAAAAACAGTAAAACAACTGTGGAGCTCCACACCGAGGTGGCCTCTGTGCACCATCTTTGATATCATCTTGGATTTAGGCACTGAGGTGCATATAAGCTACAATTTAAATTTGATTGAATATTAACATTTTGTAAGATAAGAAATTAAGGGCTCTATTTTAACGATCTAAGTGCATGGTCTAAAGCACACAGCGCAAGTGCACTTAGGCCGTGTCCGAATCCACTTTTGCTAGTGTAACGACGGGAAAAATGGTCTAAATGGTCTAAAATGGTTGCCCCTATTCTCTTAATGATTAATGGGTGTGTTTTGGGCATAACGTGCAATAAACCAATCAGAGTCTCATCTCTCATTCACTTTAAAAGCCAGTTGCGCTTGCACCATGGTCAATTATGCAGTCTATTTCAGTTGCCTCAAAATAGCAACGCGCCAACAATGTGCCTGAACACACCTCGTTTTCAGACCAGCACGCTCATGGGCGCACAAATAGGCGCAAATGCATTTGCTATTTAAACAATGTGGCACAGGACGTGAAAATGATAACTGCGTCAGGATGAAACTAGCAAAAAACACTTGCATCGCGCCTGGCACCGCATTGCGCCACGTGTATGATAGGGCCCCAACAAACCAAATAGTATTGTCAAAAAGGTCCAGTTAACTAGATGATGAGTTAAACCACTGCATCCAGTAATAAATTAGACCATGATTAACTATATCATGCATCTGTAACAAAGATGCAGTACCATTCCTGCATCAAAAAAATATCACTATAGGTTATATGTCAGAAAATGTTCTTTAAATAAGTACAAATGAAAAGTATTGCATATTCAATATATTTTAAATACATTTTGGAGACCATATTTAGCAGTACCAGCTTTAACATTCACAATTGCAAAGTCTTTTTTAGTAGAATATGACTGCATATGATAATGTTGTTTCTTGAAACTGCTGAGTAATACGACATTAGTGGCAAAGTAGGGGACCATTTTCCTGAATGATATGGGAGATAGAGCTCCTGATTAAGCCTGGCACTGATCTCTTTGCTGCTAATATTAGATTAATTGCTATTCTGAAATAATCTAAGCACCTCATAATTTCCTTAAAAGCCATCATGCTTCAATACAATGGCAGACCCTTGTTATATAGCGCAATGCCAAGAAAAATGGCTGAACTCGCTGTTATTTCTCCCCAGTGTTGCAATTTGAATACAATACATCACCTAATGACACTTATTTCCTAAAATCGGCTTGTTTCTTTGCTGGATTCCAGTTAGTATTTGCTGACCTTCCAGCAGCAATGTTTTAAATCATTGTGATTTCTTTCATCCTGTGTCAGGGGTCAGTGAAGGGACATTTTGAGGATCTGTCAGCACTGCACCTCTGCAGAGAAATAAAGAACTAAAATGGCCAATGAGTCACAGTGAGCTTTGCAAAGGGTGCTACAGACACTTATCTGAAGGCTTTAGGTGATGAGTCAAACAATGTCCTCACAATCATTATACTGGCTGTCGCTGCTCAATGTGAGGCTTCTCTCTCTGACACCACAGTTCTAGACCAAATATGAGCATGCATTTACTCATCTCATTTGCACAAAAACAGATTCAGTACTGTACAGGCGTGAATTTAAATTTCGCACATTTGGTGTGAAAGGGCCTTTACATTTGCCAAAAATATAACTTTTTTTCATTAAGAAACAAACAAGCAAGCCCAATTCAGGTGAAAAAAGCAACACAAAAGTAACGTAGCGCAATACTTTCAATAAAAATTAACTAAGTAGTCACGCTTTTAAGGAGTAATGCAATATTGTGACCAGGATTTGAAATTAACTTTTTCATTCACCGGCCAATTTGGCTACTAAATTTTTAAGTTACTGGCCATTCAGAACTTCTACTAGCCAAAAAAGAAAAGAAAAAGGGTAACACTTTACAATAAGGTTTCATTGGTTAACATTAGTTAACTACATTAGTTAACGCAAACTAATAATGAACTAGGACAACAGCCAGGCACCTCTTAGAGGGCAAGAAGAAGACCTCTGGTACCAAGCCCAGGAAGTACAGGACTTCTCATTGGTCCACATGCAGTTTCTGCCCTTCACCCATCCAGAGACTAATCCCTAATGTCCTGGACTGTGACTGCCATAAAAATTCCTCAGGACCTCAGCAGTAGTGGGTGAAACAAAGAAAGAGCACAATGATCCATCCAAATCCATTCATAACTATGTTTGGAAACCTTAAGACTGATGTAAACTACACACATTCATTTCATACTTATTCAGAGAAATAAGTATTCTCAGTGACAGCTATTTGTAATGCAACATCTTACACAGATTTAGCTGTTAATGAACAAATGAATGAACGCATGACAGTTCAATCTTTTTCCATCATGTGTGGTGTCTATTTGTTTAGAATATTGCCAAGGGTATTCTGGTGGTGGTTTGGAAAGTGAGTAATGCATTGGTAAACTTTAAAGACATTTTAAAGAATTCTAACTGTGTACAGTATGCAAATGAGTTCCACGGGGAAAGAAGGGTGGGCCACACTGTGTGGCCCCTCTGATGCCAGCAGCCATTCGCAACACTGGAATGGAGAAGCGCCAAACTGCAATCTCCTCCTATTCGGAAAAGGATAAAGGTACCCTTTCAACAGACACTCCTCCTTCTGGGCCTCTCCTCGAGAGAGACAAACAGTTCACCAAGTTCTGAGTCTGTCCTGCGAGGATGAGACTGAAACAGATCAACAAGTTCTGAGTTTGTCCGGCAAGGATGAGACTGTGACAGATCACCAAGTTCTGAGTCTGTCCTGCGAGGATGAGACTGTGACAGAGCAATTAAGTTCTGAGACTCTGGTTTATCCAGAGAGACAACAAAAGATCTGAGGATCTGAGTCTACAGCTTGTGAGGCAGCAACAGATACGACCACGTTCTGAGCCTCCAGCCTGTGAGGAAAGAGACAATAACAAACACTACATTGACGTTCAGAGTTTTAGTCCAGCGAGACGACTACAGCACGTCCCGAGTCTCCATGCCAGAGAGACAAAAGCGGATTGACCAAGTCCTGAGTGTCTGGCCCAGAGAGGCAGAAGACACACAGAGACATTTGCAACAAGGTTAAGCTCAGGAGAGCAAACCTTCACTTCAAGGTTCCTTCGTCTGTGTGTTCCAGATTGTTACGGACCTTCTGCACCTACTTCAGGGCCTCATCTGCGTGTTCTAGATTTTAGGACCCTTTGGTGCCCCAGGAGATCAGCATCCCACAGATCTTGTGTTCAAGGCTGTTGAAACGGATTCCAGCTCCTTTCCCCACTGCATTGCATCCCAGCACAACCAGTGGAAGAAGTCATCGCCATCGGACTGCTTACCCAACCACGTGGAGCGTAAATATCACTTAACCAAACCTCTTTCCAGAGACCTTGGCATTGTTGTATATTATCAGTATATGATTTTCTAATTTACATTAGAGGTAATATAACTGATGCTAATTAATAACAAATTATCTTTCGTTTATTTGTTTGATAATAAGGTTCTTCACCTTAGTTTCAGAGAAACAACAGTTTATCTTTCCATAAGGCAACACAACTCTTCCATAGCCACACTCAACTTAATCACATGTATTTTATGCATCTTATGCACTTTATTCCTTTATCATTCATTGTATTCATTTAGTAGTTGTGTTAGTTATTCTTGTTTATCTTTGTTAATAAAATTTATTTTATTACAATTGCGTCTTCCTTATGCTGATAATACAGAAGAGGCTCTACAAGTTAGAAATCTCACCAATCTTTCAGATAAATCACCTGACCAACTCTCCCCACTTTACATTCATTCTAAATGATTGGACAGCCTCCTGTCTGGAGTGTTCACATACAGCCAAGGTAAAAGACCTTGACTAGTGTCCCAAACTAAGAGAGGGGGAAGGTGGTCATCTGATGTACTCATAACCACACCTTAAGTGACGGGTGATCCAAAAATCACAACGTCAGCGGTGACGTGAGTACCAATCAGTACCTTACTTAGCATCCTTGGATGGACGAAAGTAAAATCACTACAAGTGTTACCAAAAAAAGAAATAAACCAGATTAACTACGTCACAGCTTACAAAATCCTGTCATCTACTCATTTCCTCCCTTCCTCTTTCATCCTCATACTTTTCACCAAAAAATGTATTTTAGGTGGACAGATCAATAGTCAAAGTACAAAGAACAGCACCACGTGGAACAAAACAAACCTGTGGTCTGCTTCGTTACTTGGCTTTTTTCACTGGGGTTAGTTACCCTAGGCAAGTATCGCCACATTATTACGTTTTTTAATCTTCAATGCAAATTAACAAGCGCGCCGTTATTTGTTGCGTAGTGACGTGTATGTTCAAGTAAACCAGAAATGCGCAGATTCTGCGCAATAAGCTGCATGTTGACTCACGAGTTGAGTATTTGCACTAAATCTGCGCAGATTTGGCTTACACAAACTTCCCCAACAAAGTGAGTAAACATAAGTAACCCGCCAGATTGGCTAGTGTTTTCACACTGTTACCTGCCAAAGTTCATTTTTACCCGCATTTGGCAGGTTGGCAGGTGTTAATTTCAAACCCTGATTGTAACTCATCCTCAACTTTCCTCAATAACTTTCCCCAACACTGGTTAACATGGCCCCTTTAACCCCTTCTGGCAACAAAACCATCTGCTACAAAGGCCATTTTGCCATCTTTTGCCATTAACAGCGATTCACAATTAGTGATATGTTGTGACAGATTTTTTTTCATTATATTATATCATATTATATTATGATTGGCTCAAAAAACTTGGCTGCAGAAATGAGCACCCGTGAGCAATGATGGCAGGTTTAAAATCATACTTCCTGTGTGCCATTGAGATGAATGGGACAGAGGGAGAAACTTTCAAAACCGGTCATATGACAGAGAGAAAGAGAGAAGCATAGATAGACAGAAAAAGCAAGATGGTGGACTGTCGAGCAGTACCAAAATTTTTTTTCCCACAGTAGTACAGCCCCATGATCTGGTGTTTGTTCCCAGAGCTGCTGGCCTAGAATGTTTAATGTATTCCTTCTCGGAGGCTCAGATGATCTCATTGTGTCAAAGTTAGGGCTTTGAGTAGTCACTCTAAAACTAGCACCAAATACAGTGTGGTACTATTTTGGCTCTTTGCTCTCTCTCTCTCTCTCTCTCTCTCTCTCTCTCTCTCTCTCTATATATATATATATATATATATATATATATATAATATATATTTGTGTATTCATTTTCTTGCCGATGTTTTGCCGATGCAAGGCAGGCTCAGTGGTGGCAATCTGAAAGAGTGCCTGCAGACCTGGCATGAAGAATTAATGGTGGGGGCCTGGACTAATGCATTGGCTCCTCACTTGGCAACCAGTGCTGGACGGGAGTCAGGAAGGGGTTGCAGGAGTTGTGGGCCGATATGATTGATGTCACAGATCATTGCAGAATTATACTGCAGTGTGGCTGTATAGCCAAGGAATTGTGGGACTCGCTCAGGAAGAACCAGTGATGTGGTTAAGAGATCAAAAAGATTAATAGGGTCAAACAAGGTTTCATGAGAGATTGCTATTGTCAAAAAGTGATTCTAATTTAAGTTCCATTTGTTTTAGATCTCTCTTTTATTATTATGAACTACATAATAATAAGTGAATACCTCTATAGTATTTAAAATATTCTTATTGTTATATTATACACCTGTTCAACTGCTTGTTAACGCAAATGTCTAATAGGCCAATCACATGGCAGCAAGTGCATTTAGGCATGTAGACATGGTCAAGATGATCTGCTGAAGTTCAAACTGAGCACCAGAATGGGGAAGAAAGGTGATTTAAGTGACTTTAAACGTGACATGGTTGTTGGTGCCAGGCAGGCTGGTCGGAGTATTTCAGAAACTGCTGATCTACTTGGATTTTCACACACAACCATGTCTAGGGTTTACAGAGAATGGCCAGAAAAAGAGAAAATATCCAGTGAGTGGCAGTTCTGTGTGTGAAAATGCCTTGTTAATGCCAGAGGTCAGTGGAAAATGGTTTGACGGGTTCAACTAGTTTGAGCTGATAGAAAGGCAACAGTAACTCAAATAGCCACTCATTACAACTGAGATCTGCAGAAGAGCATCTCTGATTGCACAACACTTCGAACCTTGAAGCAGATGGGCTGCAGCAGTAGAAGACCACACCAGGTGCCACTCCTGTCAGCTAAGAATAGGAAACTGAGGCTACAATTTTCACTGGCTCACCAAAATTAAACAATAGAAGATTGGAAAGAGGTTGCCTGGTCTGAGTTCCCATACATAAGCTCTACCTGGGCGGCCCGCCCAGGTAAATTGCGACCAGCCCAGTAAGATAAAATTCGAATTCCACTTTACGATTCGAATTCCACGGTGGTAACCAGTGAGAGGAAGACCTGGAGGAGGGGTAGGACATGCACAAAGAAGAAGACAACCAAATCTGTGTAACGAAATTCGTGCTACAATTGTGGACCATGTAATAAACCACAGACTAACACTGAGGGAGGCTGGACTGAGAGTACAGCCTAACCTAAGCAGGTACACGGTGGCATCAATAGTTCGGACATTTCGTCAAGAGCACAGGTGAAAAACTTATCTTCTGTCAAAAGAAAATCCATAGCTTACTGCATGTACTATATCAACAGTTTTGGTATCTATTCCTGTATCATTTTACAGTAAGCTACATGTATTTTGTTTGGCCAACATAGGATTAAACGTCGAGAACAACAAGAAGGGAGGGGCCCCATATTCACACAGGAGCAAGAGAGAGATCATAAACCTCGTTTTGGCCAATAATGCAATCAGAGCATTATAGAGAAATTCAAGCCCATATTGTCAATGATCACCCAATTTACAATAATGTCCAACAGGTCTCTCTGTCAACAATAGCCTGTATCCTTAAAAAAACATCAAGCTCTGATGAAACAACTGTATAAAGTGCCATTTGAAAGAAATTCAGACAGGGTGAAAGTCCTGCGGCGTGAATATGTGGTGGTATGTTTTGTTCACTGACTGTAGTATTGTGTACTGCACACATAACCTTTTTACTGTACATGTAATTTTACTGTATAGCAGACCTACAGTATATTGATCTACACAATGTGATCTGTTGCTGTATTTCAGAGGGTTTTGCAAATGGATGCGGAGGAAGTCCCGCATGAGTTTATATACATTGATGAGGCTGGATTTAACCTGACAACAGTGAGAAGAAGGGAAAGAAACATCATTGGCCACAGGGCTATTGTCAATGTACCAGGGCAACGTGGGGCTAACATTACCCTTTGTGCTGCCATTACACAGAATGGGGTCCTCCACCACCATGCCAACTTGGGTCCTTACAACACTGACCTCATTCTTACATTTTTAGCAAACCAAAGGGACCAGATGCAATACATTGTCGTCTGGGACAATGTAGCTTTCCATCGTTCTGCTCTGGCCCAAAACTGGTTTCATCAACACCCACAATTTACAGTTCAATACCTTCCACCATACTCCCCCTTCCTAAACCCCATCGAGGAGTTCTTCTCAGCATGGCGGTGGAAGGTTTATGATCTCCGGCCCTATGTCCAGATGCCCCTCATTCGAACTATGGAGGAAGCATGTGATCAAATGTTTTATGAATGTTTTGTTGAAATGTTCAGTATTGACTGACTTGAGTACATAAAAAGAAATAAATATTTCCATTAGTCTGCACAATTGGTGTCATGTGGTGTTGGTGAATTTATTTTTACACTTTCTCTGTGTAAATGCTAAAAGTGTTTTAGGTTGAGCACAGGAGTGTTTAACTGATTCAAACAGAATCAGACCATATGATGGTTGTGTTTATGTTATGACAACAAAATAAGACATTGTATAGTTTTGACAAAAGTGTTCCATTTTGCAAATGATCTGAGGTGTTGTGCTACTTTGGTGTAGTGTTGTGCTAATTGTGTGAAGGGGTTTGAAAATCCGGGCCCCGTTTTCAAAATTGTGCTTAAGCAATTGAAAAAAACTGTAAACAACATAGACTAAACAATATATTGACTATTTGTAGTTGCAGTTTTCACATGTACAAATTATTGATTAAATTAATTATTGCTAATGTAAAGTAGTGAAGGGATGCCATTTGTAAATCATATTTAACATTAGGCTAGTACAAGACAGCTTTGCACAAAGTATTGGAAAACTGGAAAACTGGACTAACATAAGTTTGTTTCTATTTCAGATAAAAACTGACATGCAAAATAAACTTCAAGGAGAGCACCTTGCTGCAGGCTTAAGGATTAGTATAAACGGACTTGCCCCTGAAGCCTATCCATACAGGCAGGCCTTAAGTTTTTTTCAAAGCAGAAAAAAATTCATTGCTCGGACAGAAACTGTCAACTTTGTAAATGGTTTTGGAAATTTGAAGATCATTTAATTATGAAAATATTTGTTCATGCTACATTATTTCTAAATTATTTGTTAATGATATTGAATATTTTCTGTAATTTTGACTAGTTTATTCTGAACCCGCTCATCAAGCACCGCACCGCGCCACACTCTCTGCCGTGCCGCACCACTCTGCCCTGCCCACCACCACAAGTAAATTCTCAACCTATGGGAAACACTGGATGAGTCTCATATTCTGCTGTGACAGTTTAAAGACAGACAGGTGGTAGGGTCAGAATTCGGCATAAACAACATGAAAGCATGGATACATCCTGCCTTGTAAAAATGGTTCAGACTGGTGGTGGTGGTGTAATTTGGAGGATATTTTCTTGGTACACTTTGGGCCCCTTAGTACAAACTGAGCATCATTTAAACACCACAGCCAGTATTGTTGCTGACCATGTCCATCCCTTTATGACCACAGTGTACCAATCTTCTGATGGCTAATTCCAGCAGGATAATGTGAATGCGCCATGTCACAATGCTTAAATCATCTATCATGGTCAGAAATCAACTGGTTTCTTGAACATGACAATGAGTTCACATATACTATATACTCAAATGGCCTCCACAGGCACCAGTAGACCACCTGGGATGTGGTGGAGTAAGAGAGTCGCATCAAATATGTGCAGCCGACAAATCTGCAGCAACTGCGTGATGCTATCTTATCACTGTGGACCAAAATCTCTGAGGAATGTTTCCAGCACCTTTTTGAATCGATGGCATTAAGAATTACGGAAATTTTGATGGCAAAAGGGGGTCCAACCCTGTTCTAGCAAAGTATCTAATAAAGTGGCCGGTGAGTGTATATCATTATGATTATGATTATGATGATGATGATGATGATGATTAATTATAACTATTCGTAATAAGAATTATAATAAATAATTATGATTATAGTAACATTTATGATAAATATAAGGCAGAAAAACATCAATAATAATAATAATAAAAATATTATTATAACTATAATAATAGACTAAATAACTGTGCAGTATCTCATATATAAGGCAGAAAAAACAATGCAATATTATTATTATTCATGATACTAATTATAGTACATTTGTTGTTATTTGTTTTTCTCTCTCCTTAAAGCCTTACGAGACAGAGGCAATGTATTATAAGAAATACATTTCATTTATCATTGATCAATTCTTAGAAATTTAGTAAAAATTACATTTGTATATGATTACACATCTCGTGTACAATGTGGAAATCAGATCAAGTGCTTTGAAGAAGCAGTTCTCTCGGTGAACTCTAGGCAGCAGCACCACACACTGTTCCACAGGTGCAGTGAAGTATAGTTGCAGGAAGACCACACTGCAGCAAAATGCAGCAGCAGGTGAAACTACTCCCTCTCTTCCTCCCTCCTTCCGCAAACCTCTGTTCAACAGCTCTCTTCCCCCCTGTCCTTTTCTACCTCGCTTCCTCTATCATGTTATTTTGCACTCTTCATACATCACAGCACCATCCCTTGTTTATATGCCCCTTCCAGTCTTTCTCCCTCTTTTGTTTCTTTTTTCTGTCTCTTGCATTCTCTCTTCTGGTATGTGTATTTGTATGACCTGAACCAGGTGGTGATGTAATGCCTCGTACATTCTCAGTGTGCAGAATTCACTCCTTAACTGTATTTCACACAGGTCAATACACTAATTTTAATAATTTTACTTGCAAAAAAAGGAGCATATTTCTTGTGGTTTGTGGTCCTTTTTGTTTGTTCCCTAATTTTGTTTTGCACTAAATAAAATACCATTAAAAATTATTAAATTATAATTTTAAAAAGTCGTATGCCAGAGGCTTTTACTAACTCATCAATTTCAATGCTAGGCAGATCTGTACAGACTCAGATGATGGGGACCTTGCAGGTCCTCATTCGCACATGAATGAAGTGTGCAGAAAGCATAGTGATGTTTGCATGTTGTATTACAATAGATGAAAACATGTCCATTAATCACAACTGCTGCACAGAGTCCTCCCACCCAATGTCACTGGCTAAAAATACCAGCGGAGGCATCAGAGAATCACATTTGAAGCATGAGATGTCTATTGAAAAAGCTGCCAGAGAAGCTAACTACCTATTCAGGGCTGTCATCTCTAATCAACACTTCTTTAAACTGTCAGTGTGCCATTCATATTGCTGGCTGTGCAGACGCAACCGCTACCCATAAACACCATGTTACGGCTTCATTTAATTGGGTGCTGAACCGTCAGCCAAACACAGAGATATAGAGAGTGATTTGCCTGAATAGGATCTGATAAGGAATGCTTATGCGCAGGTGCGCTGCACACAAATGCTGGACTTGTTCCAGGAAGGGACTCTGTGAATATAAATGTGGAATCACACAGCAACACTGCCTTAATGGAACTGCTTAAGAGTTTGCAAGATAATATCTATCTCAGGTGATGCTGTGGAGTCCAGAAAACATTCAAAACCCATGCATCTGTTTTATATACGGTTGTATGTGCATGTGAGAATGTGTGAGAGAGTGTGTGTTGTGCTACTGTAAAGTAAAATATTTTTTATTTGAAAGTGAAAGTTTGTGAAATGCTATATTTCAAGTGAAAAGTTCTCAATCAAGTCACCTGTATTTACATAGCAGGTTATACAATACAGAATATCTCAAAGCAAACTTCATTAAATATTAGATACAGTGGGGAGAACAAGTATTTGATACACTGCCGATTTTGCAGGTTTGCCCACTTACAAAGCATGTAGAAGTCTGTAATTTTTATCATAGGTACACTTCAACTGTGAGTGACGGAATCTAAAACAAAAATCCAGAAAATCACATTGTATGATTTTTAAGTAATTAATTTGCATTTTATTGCATGACATAAGTACTTGATACATCAAAAAAAACAGAACTTAATATTTGGTACAGAAACCTTTGTTTGCAATTACAGAGATCATACGTTTCCTGTAGTTCTTGACCAGGTTTGCACACACTGCAGCAGGGATTTTGGCCCACTCCTCCATACAGACCTTCTCCAGATCCTTTCGGGGCTGTCGCTAGGCAATACGGACTTTCAGCTCCCTCCAAAGATTTTCTATTGGGTTCAGGTCTGGAGACTGGCTAGGCCACTCCAGGACCTTGAGATGCTTCTTATGGAGCCACTCCTTAGTTGCCCTGGCTGTGTGTTTCGGGTCGTTGTCATGCTCGAAGACCCAGCCACGACCCATCTTCAATGCTCTTACTGAGGGAAGGAGGTTGTTGGCCAAGATCTTGCGATACATGGCCCCATCCATCCTCCCCTCAATACGGTGCAGTCGTCCTGTCCCCTTTGCAGAAAAGCATCCCCAAAGAATGATGTTTCCACCTCCATGCTTCACCGTTGGGATGGTGTTCTTGGGGTTGTACTCATCCTTCTTCTTCCTCCAAACACGGTGAGTGGAGTTTAGACCAAAAAGCTCTATTTTTGTCTCCCATTCCTCCTCTGGATCATCCAGATGGTCATTGGCAAACTTCAGACGGGCCTGGACATGCGCTGGCTTGAGCAGGGGGACCTTGCAGGATTTTAATCCATGACGGCATAGTGTGTTACTAATGGTTTTCTTTGAGACTGTGTTCCCAGCTCTCTTCAGGTCATTGACCAGGTCCTGCCGTGTAGTTCTGGGCTGATCCCTCACCTTCCTCATGATCATTGATGCCCCACGAGGTGAGATCTTGCATGGTGCCCCAGACCGAGGGAGATTGACCATCATCTTGAACTTCTTCCATTTTCTAATAATTGTGCCAACAGTTGTTGCCTTCTCACCAAGCTGCTTGCCTATTGTCCTGTAGCCCATCCCAGCCTTGTTCAGGTCTTCAATTTTATCCCTGACGTCCTTACACAGCTCTCTGGTCTTGGCCATTGTGGACAGGTTGGAGTCTGTTTGATTGAGTGTGTGGACAGGTGTCTTTTATACAGGTAACGAGTTCAAACAGGTACAGTTAATACAGGTAATGAGTGGAGAACAGGAGGGCTTCTTAAAGAAAAACTAACAGGTCTGTGAGAGCCGGACTTCTTACTGGTTGGTAGGTGATCAAATACTTATGTCATGCAATAAAATGCAAATTAATTATTTAAAAATCATACAATGTGATTTTCTGGATTTTTGTTTTAGATTCCGTCTCTCACAGTTGAAGTGTACCTATGATAAAAATTACAGACCTCTACATGCTTTGTAAGTGGGCAAACCTGCAAAATCGGCAGTGTATCAAATACTTGTTCTCCCCACTGGATATTCAAATTCTGCTGTAAAGCAGCTCTAAAAAGACAATAGTGCCATTATTGAGCTCAAGTCAGTTCAGTGTTGATTCAATTCAATGTTGCAAAATTAGTCAATTATAAAACGTTGATTCAGGTATAAAGCAGCTCTGCGGAAGACAATAGTAAGACAATAGAAATTGATAATGCAGTATTACTGAATACTATGTGTCAAAGGGGTTTTAAAAATGTAAACTAGGCTTTGTACATGGTTGGAGTGTACTGGACAGATCCTTCAGGAGCCCACATGATGTTGAATGCTATCAAACAGCAGTCAGGATGTGGTAAATGAGCGGATGAAGGTCATAAAGGTTAGTGGGCTGGAGTCCAAAGCAATCACCCACAACCAAATGTGAAGGAATTTCTAAAGAACCTTGAGCATAAAATGACCCTGATTGTTTAACCTCATTCCTCATAGGGAATTTGCTCTATCAATCTAAAATATCCCACATGTGATGAAAGTTCATACTGTATAACACTAGAGCGCAGTGTGAATAATAAACCACTTTGGTGTGTGTCCCAAAGAACAATGTATTGGTTTATACACTCAAAAGTTTGGGGCAAGTAAGAAAATAAATTAATAGTTTTATTCAGTAAAGACATATTAAATTGTTTCAAATAAGTTAATAATTCTGTTTCAAATAAATGCTATTTTTAATACTTTCTATTCATCAAAGAATCCTGAAAAAAAATGTCACTGTTTCCACAAAAATATTAATCAGCACAACTGTTTTCAACACTGATAATAATAAGAAATGTTTCTTGAGCAGCTAATATATACATGTATGTATGTATATGTTATGGAAATTGTTTATTGCTTATGGCTTTTTACCAGAATGTAGCTTGCTCAATTCTCACAACTCTGAGTTTCACAACCTTGAGCAAAGCATTTTAAGCTATCTTATCTTGAATGCTTCAGTTGCTGGTCATGGCATGGATAACAGTCTATAAAATTGTTTTTGTTCTGCAGAGAAAAAAGTTTGTAATGACGTGAGTGAGTAATGACTGTACTGTAGATCATTTTGGATAAAAACATTGCATGCTGACACGAAGCACAAGCAGTTTTCAATTCTTAAATTGTCTCAGTAAGTATTCTATTGCTTCCTTGAAATTGAACAAATGCACCAGACTGTTTTGGCGTAGGAAGGCAGGCCTGTTTTTGGAGCTGTTAAAATCGGAGGTATAAAGTCTGAGAGACATACTGTTGTGTCTTAAGATTCCTGTGTCTCTCAATTCTGGTATAGCTGAGAGGGTGAGACCTCTGAGGTGTTGATCAGGTTCAGCCTTTACGGTACGTCTCGCTCTTTCCCTCCTCGAAGATAAAAGGTCTGTGCTCTTTACCTCCCAGGAGA
Organism: Coreius guichenoti; assembly: GCA_039654105.1. Taxonomy (NCBI): domain Eukaryota; kingdom Metazoa; phylum Chordata; class Actinopteri; order Cypriniformes; family Gobionidae; genus Coreius; species Coreius guichenoti. Next base: position 30,161,524 of record CM077171.1, read on the forward strand.
GCGAGGGTCACATGTTGTGGTGGATCCAGAGTGAACTTGTCTCTCGGAATCAACGCATGGAGCTTGGGAGAATGCTCGCCGAGGGGCAGCGGCGAAAAAAATCCTCACAAAATCCGTACACAGCTCTTTCACTGCCAACTCCTCTTTGGAAAAGCTTGCCTGCTGAGCTCCCAGCTAAGACCATGTGTAGACTTGATGCAAACATAGACTGAAGGGACTGACTGAGAGAAATACTGAAGACCACTTTCCATGCTCTAGTGTTTTGTTTTCAGATAATTTTTGCAGCAGTCTGGTGTGCAGGTTTTGCACTGCAGTGTGGTGAAGCGTGCAGATTCAGTGAATATAAAGCACGTGAAGTGTCTGAGAGTATGCGTTTTATCGTTGATGATTTGAAGTGTTTCAGTAGAAGGGAGTCTTGATGATGCAATATTCACGATATGCACCATCTAGTCTAATAACAGTCTCGGCTACAAAGCTTAGTTTCAAGTTTTGACCCTGATTCTGCATTGAATCAGCTCTAGCCTTGCACAAGAGTGAATAAACACATTATCCCACTGCTGCTCGGACATCCGGCATTTCTGACATTTACATTCCTGCATTTTAATTGATACCATAAATACCCAGCAAACATGCCAGATTTAACCATGTTCATCTGTGCTGTTCTCCGTTGTAAAAAAAAAAAGAAAAGGCATTACTTCAAATGAAGCAGAGGAAAATCTTGATTTACAATTCGTAAAAATAATGAGCTGCCTGAGGGATGCACCTCTATAAAACACAAAGAAAAGGCCCTTTCATTGCAGATGTGGAGCCTTTTTTCCTTGTGCATCATGAGGACAGTAACATTAATAAGAATCAAGGAAACAAAACAGCCAAAAAGTCACAAAGTTGATGCTTTACCTCTCTTTTTTTTTTCATCTCTATTCTATTCTAGATAGAAGAAATAATTTTTTAATGCCCTGGGAGAGAGTACACCCCAAATGCTCCCTAACTAAAGAGAAGTCTTAAAATAAAACTTTAGAGCTGTGTGGTGATGTGGTAGAAACAGCCTTTAGGACAATATTTTTTTTTTTTTTTTTTTTTTTTTTTTCCGAAGTAGTATTTAGTTGTGTCTTACTTCTGTTTTTTTTTTTTTTTTTTTTATCCTTTTTTCCTCCGAATTGTCATTTGCCTTTGGGGCTGCTGCAGATGGTATTTTTCTTCCTCTTCAATGAATTAAGAGAATTAATTAGAGGATTTCAATGTGAATGTGGGAAAAGATGTTTTTGCACTCTTTTCTGTGCTAGCACATGTCTGATGGCAAGCCACTGACTGCCAATCCAAAAATGCTGAGAATATTTGCTTTGTCTCACTTACTATTACAAGAAAGTTTGGTAGTTTAGAAAAGTTGATGGGTCAGGCATAGTTTGGTAACATTTCACAATAAGGTTCAATTCATTAAAGTTCAAATAAATCATTAGTTCATTAGTCTGGAAATTTTGAGTTGAAAATGGGAGAAAGGCAATTTAATGTTAATAAAATTCCCACTTATTAATTTCATGTCTCAGGATGTGTATTTCTTGCTTGCAATTTCACTACTGTAACACCATAAAATATTACCGAAGTCGGAACCACCACTGCCCTTTCTCTGACCGTGCTGAACCTGCTGATGTAATTACAGCCGTACAGAAAACTGTGCTAAGGCGAGACTGAGGGGATAGAGAAGGGCAGGGGAGGCAAAATCCATAGCCGGAGACTTTTGTCTCCATTGGTAAAAAAAAATTGCCAATAACCATTGAGTATTTGACTTTCACCGCTTAGAGTGTTGAGAAAAAATGCATTGCAGAGGCTAGCCTCCCTTGGTATATCAACCAATCATTGCAGAGATGTAATGTATTATGAGATATTAGTTTGAACTGCTACTGCTGATAAAGTACCAATTACCTTAATTATGGAGAGTACAGATATTGAATAGGGCAGAGCAGGGCACAACCTAACGCTTTTTGACTTTCTCAGTTTGTGTAAATCCACTTGGGGTTCAGAGTATTTATTTTTTCCCACATTAATTTCACACGTCTAGTACAATTATGTGGTTTTGTTTCATTAATACAGTGTATACTTTTTTCTTGATTTACCCCAAAAGAATGAAAGTGAACTGTGACAACATGCCCCATATGTGGGGTACATTGTAACATGTGAGGGGCACATAGTAACATGACCAAATGACAGTTTAAAATGTTACCTGATATAATCTAAAAAATATCCAAGACAAACTAAAATATTTTGTCAATAAAATACAATTATTAACTTTTTAAAATAAAATAATGGCATTTTTTAATTATTAAAAATTTTTGAGTTTGACAACAAACACATCGCTAAATACAGATATACAGCATAGTTAAAAACACAATAATAATTAATAATTTCTGAACATTGACTCTCAGTCATTATTCACCTTTTTCTCATGGTTTCTCAACAGAATTCATAAAAGTATAGAATATAATAGCGTAGTTCTAATAGGGGCACATTGTAACGCAGGGTTACAACGCACCCCACCTGCACAACTAGGATTTAAACCCTGGCTTGTATCTTCTGCTGGTTAGATCAGCATTAAAGAACTATCTCAACTGTTAAATAACAGACATAAGATTAAAATGATATCAGATTTGTCTTATTTTAAATAAACACAAAAAACAGAGATGAAAAATAAACTTAAGTAAGAAATTTACTTTTGCTATGGTTACATAAATGTTCAGTGATATCTTCCAAAGATTTTTTAATTTTGGCGCAATTTTTTCTCTAAATAATGTTGATATGGCAACTAGTAAATACACTAAGTTAGGTTAGGTTGTGCCCCGCTCTCCCCTATTTGATTGCCAACAAATTTAACAAGCTACTATTTGAACAATAGCTACAAATTAAAAATGAAGGAAGACCCCACGACTTAGGGCCAAATTTACTAACAGCTTGCACCAATGCAAACCTTTGTTTGCCATTAAAAAACTACTGTCAGGATTTACTAAAGACACGCAGTGAAAAATTAGCCCTGAGAAGGCATGAACACAGTTATTTTTGCGGCTGACCTTATTGCATATGCATTTGTAGGAGTTTCCCTTTCAGGTGCAAAAATTATGGGAGGGGAGTATTTAAATGAATCAGGTGATTTACTAAGGTTTGCGCTAGTCAATTTACTGGTATTTGCGCCATTATTTACCGCCCAAAAAAAGCATGTCTTAAACCAGATGTTAATTTGCGCTACTCTTGATAGATTGCATTGGTCATTATGGAAATGATCCAACTACTATGCCACACCGAGACGACCTGCCCCAGTGTGAAGCTGGAACCCAGGCACACTTAAGATGAAAGCACCCTTGCGCCAGGTGTCGTAGGGAGGTGCAGACTGTAAAATCTGATAAAGGTGTGTGGGGTAGCCCAACCGGCTGCCTCACAGATCTCCTGAAGGGGAACTCCCAAATAAAGGGCTCTAGAGGAAGCCATGCCCCTAGTGCGCCCTCAAGGCCCTAGTAGAATGCGTCCTCAAGGCCACAGGTGAAGGCAAACCGCGCACCTGATAGGCCAAGGCAATAGCCTGCACAATCCAGTTACTCACTGGTCTCCACCACACCAGTCGACAGGCCAGCATCTAGGTAGCCCTGAACACAGCCAACATCTCCAGGCAATTTATATGCCATGAATGATGATGGTCCTGCCACAGACCCCTGGCAAAGCGGCCGTCCATGACCGCGCCCCAGCCAGTGAGGGAGGCGTCTGTCGAAACGGTTTCCGGCAACATGACGCTCCCAGCACTGGGTCTTGGGAGAGAAACCAAGGTTTCTTCCATATGTACAGGGAATGAAGGCATCTACACGTAACCCTGATCATACGGAACGGATTTCCCCTCGGGGAAAACCCCTTGGCTTTCAGCCACTACTGTAATGGTCTCATGTGCAGCAGGCCAAAAGTTTTTCAGGTATGATGCCGTATCCGGGGAGAGGTAGCTCGCTAAAGCCTCTTCAACCCATGGCATCTTCCCATAACTGTTCTCTCCCGCCCCCACTATGTTGCTGTAGTCCAACACAGGTGGATTGGAAAGGTGGGAGGAGTGTGGTTTGTTCCACAATTCACACAACTCATTGTGTAAATCGGGAAAGAACGGTAAGCCCCGGTGTTGAAGCTGTGACCTGTGCTGCAGGAAGCAGGAACCCCACGATCTGAGCCGCCACGTCACCTCAGCGGACGCAGGACCTGAACCGCGGGGAACGCGAGCCTGGCCGGCCTCGTCAAAAACGGCCAGGCGGGAGTGCAGCGCTCTGATTGGCAGTGCTTCACAGTGCTCACAAGCAGCTCCCTCAAGAGCTGCCTAAGCATGCTGCGCTCCCAAACAGTTCACACACAACTGATGCATGTCCCCACCTGTGATGTATCTAGGGCAGGGGTGCACACATCTCTTGAACTGTTCACTTGTCATTTTACTTTGCTAAAAACGTTTTCACAGGCAGTCTTCACACACACACACATACAGAGCGCTTGCTGAAGAGCAAAAGCTAACTCTGTTGTTGCTGGCACCCCTTTTATACTTCTGAGTATGCCGTCACATGCTACGTCATGACGTAGCACCAATCAGGATTGGTCTAGTTTCATTCATACTTCAGACGCGTTACGCTAAGGGAGCGTCCCTAAAGTGTCGTTACCGACGCAGTGCAAGTTCCCTTGAAAGGGAACGGCGTTGTCGTGTAAATGAATGGCCACAATGCATAAAAGTTTTCAGTTTTTAGTTGAAAACGGTGACATGTAAATGCCCCCTCAGTTTCCTCAGTTCTTGGTTCGTCGTCATTAATGGTAGTTGAGTATTTTCCTGTTTTCCTTGTTCCTTCTGCGTCATGCATCATTCTTTGGATTATTATTACACAGCCATGACAATCCCCAGATTGCAACAATTTATTGTGCCTCCTCTATTTTAAAACCCACCAGCCACCACTGCCTATTGTAAAGGTATCATAAAAACAATAAAAAAAATTGTTTTTACAATACCTTTACGATTAATTAATTATTTATTTATTATGAATGTGGTTATAAATCATGACCTAATGTAAATTTATATAACATGAAATGTAAAAAAAAAATATGTAGAAATTAATGTTAACCTAGATTATTAAAAACTGTAAAAATGTTAGTTCATGATGCCTAATTCATTATCTAATGTTAGCAAATTGAATCTTGTGAAAGTTCCATTATGCAATGTAAAAAATATTTTTCAAAGTTCTGTAAGGTCCATCCGTTAGCCCAAAAACGGAATCTAACGGCTTGGTTGAAGGATTCTGCGTGTAAGCCTTTTCAGCATTTCTGTTAAATTCACTAATTTTAAATCTGACTCCATGAATAAAGTGATCTGACTCCAATTTTATGTGACTTCGTTCAATTTGTTACGTTTGTAATTTAACAGCTGATGATTCCTTGTGATTTAATTTGGATCGTTGGTCTTTCTTAGTATCTCTTATTTTCAAATATTCATTCATCAAGGGACCCGATATCACACAGAAACAGACGCGTCGCGATTCGCGCGTTCACAAACACAAACTGGCCAGTTCTGATATTAGTCAGAGGATTGCAGAGTGAATATTTTACCTTTAAGTGGTCGCACCTGCTTACTCAACAAAAAGTGTAATTTGATTAATAGACACGAGAGCTGCAACTTGCTAATACAGTAATAGTCAGAAATCGGATTATCCCGCATGCTGCGCTCCATGCTTCAGTCATGGGGTCCTCGGTTTGATCTATTCTGGCAAAAGATTTGCGGAAATAAAGGACTCCACACTGATCCATACTAGAATAATGATTTCAGAATAATACAAGATAAATCAAGATTAACATTTATTTTGGCCAGACAGAACTTACATAAAAAATAATTAAACACGAATCCATGGTACACAACTTTCAGCATAAAAATATAAAATACAATTACAAAGTAATATGAAAATAGTTTCAAAGGGTCTGTCATACATATCTGGCACTGTACATACAGTGTGCGTAAGTTCCTCTAGGACACTGACACAGCACTGCATGGGGGCTCTGGCTACAGAATGTTCCCAATTGGCAGCTCTGCCACCCTTCCTTAAATACCCAGACCAGAACAAAAGGGTTGTAAATATCTGCAACACAAACACCTGGTTTCGGGGGAGAGGATCAGATATCTTCTGAGACCACTCAAAAGGAGAACAGAATTCTCATAAATTTCAATCTTTCTCATCCTACCAGTGACAGCAGTGAAGTTGAGACCATTTTACCAATCACACTGAGACCTTTAAAAAGATACCACACATGAAAGGGGAAAAACAATAGATTAACAAGATACATCATCTGTGGTATATATGCATTCTGTGACTTGAATCAGAGGGAAGGGAGTCGGTGAGGGAGAGGGGGAGAAGGTTTGGGCAGGCCGATGTCCTACACTCTTTCTGTGAGATCTTCTCTCCAGATTAGTGAGTTTTATTGTTCTATTGCAGGGGGTTGGATCTTCAGCTTTTGTCTTAGCAGTAAAATCTATTCTTACAAACCGCTCAGACAAATGCAAGTAACGTACGATATACTAAATCGCTGTTTAGTTAGTTAAAGCTGTGAACCCCTTTGTTCAAACAGGGAGCTTGCAGTCATAACTGATGGTTCTCCCAGGTGTTAGACTCTTTTTCCATAGCTTCATTCCTCTGTTCTGATCCGGTTTTTCAGTCACTTTCACTTTCCATTCTACCCCATGTATGTGTGCTTGTGTGTATGTATTTTTGTTAGATTAGTTATGTGTTCGTGATTTAGTTAATAAAACTTGTGCACAATACATATTTGCCTGCAAATAAATTGTCACTTAATCTCTAAGTGCTATAAATGCTAAGGAAGAATTCTTTTTCTGTGGCCATGAAAAATACCCATCTCTTAGAGTTAATTAATAATCAATACTGAGTGTTCACAGGATGAACTTATTGATTGATTGTAATGTTAATGTAGCTACATCAAGTTAATCTCTCAAATATTCATAATTAAGCATAATGAATAATCATAATGTGTTATAAATAATTATTAATATTTCCCCTTTGAGCTAACTCGCTACAAGACGGTTGAAGGACTCTCCCTGTCAGATCAGCCCTTAGGCTGGAGGTACTAGAGTGCCCAGCCTCCATGGCAGAAAACAAGTGCCGTGTAGATCCAGGATCGAGCAGAGAAACTCCCCTCCATTGCAAGGACTGGAAAGCGCTATGCTGAGTCCTGCTCTCCAGGATGCCTGTCTCTATGGTCCGGTGTGAGTTGATTACTGCCATTCTGCAGTCCCTTTCACAGGATGTCTCTACTAGAGGCTACTACAAGCCTTCGAGCGGCCTTGGTAGGCCTTCGGTGTAATTTGGAGGCCTCTTTGAGGCTTATAGCTTGGGCAGTGGCCATAGGGAATACTGTCATTGACAGCCTTGTGTGACCAGAGGGGGAGTGGTTCTGGAATTTCAGTTGAAACTGCCATTTCTGATGTTTGTCACAGCCATTCATGGCATGCATTCCCCTCAGCATGGCGGTGTGGGTGTATCGTTCCCCATAGCGTCTTTGACGCAGTGCGAATTCCCTTTCGAAAGGGAACGTCTCAGGGTACGTATGTAACCTCTGTTCCCTGAGAACAGGGAACGAGACACTGCGTCTCCTGCCATGCCTCGGGCTGCCTGCTGAACAGTCCCTTCAGAGGAAAGTGGATGACATTTTCTCTAGGCGCCCCTTATATACTTCCTGGTTGCACTATGATGATGTCATAGGCTGTCGCCGGTGTAGTGTCTGGAGTCTGTTTTGGATCAAGATTAGTCGAATCTGCTCTAAGCATCAGAAAGCTTTTAGCTTTAGACGTTTGCATATAAATTAAATGTCCTGGCACCGAGAAGTCTGAACTAAATTGCTCCATTGTCACTTCTATGGCTTGGCCGAGGCCAAGCAGACAACCCCTATAAGACTTCAAAGGGGGACACAATCTCTCCCCCTATCAACACATTCCCCTTTCCACTCATACAGAGTGTGGCCTGGACACACTGAGACTCATTCCAATACACAGACACAAACATTTTCTTTATGTAGCTTTTAATTAAACTATCCCGGAATGTATATGAAATATTCCTTTGTGTATGCATGTTCCCTATGTTATACTCTACGAAGTCACAAATGTGTGTAATGTTAAAGCCATCTTAAATGCTTGCATTAATCTGTAAAGGATGTATTTCTGCTTTTATACCTCCAAACCAAAGCTTGTTTGGTATCTGAATATTCACCGCTCTGTTTCCTAACCAACGATGCACAGTATGTGATTGTGAGATACATCATGAGTTGTTTAGCTCCTTTGGAGTAAAACTGTACTAATTCTGAAATCCTCATATAGACATACCATTGGGTCATAAAACTAAGACAAAGGGACCTTCTCTTGCCTAAAGTCCACACCTATGATTGGCCATTTCAGGAAAGATGGGCATATGATAATGGGCCTTAAAAGACAAAGGACAGGCCTCCTTCCTCCTCTTCCTCTTCTTCGCACCTTCCTCCCATCATCTCAACTCGGCTCGTCCCCTTGCCAGGTGGCTTCGGCTCTGGCTTGGCGGCTCAGTCACGTTGGCTGGTTCCTTTGAAGTCGGCACACTCCGCAACTCAGTCCCTGGCCACAGGCAGCCAGGCGCACAGGCAACACGCGCCATCTCAGCGCGCTCCATCTCAGCGCGCTCCATCTCAGCGTGCTCCATCTCAGCGCTCAGTCAATTTCTAAAACTCCGACGAGACGATCTCCTCTTCCTCCCTTTTCGGCATTCGCTCTAACCACCTTTAAACTTCCCGCGGATCGACAACGCTCCAGAAGGACCAAAAAGAGAGAACGCTCCAGGTCAAAGAACGCTCTGAGAGGACTCACACGCATTCTTTTATACTCAGCACAAAGCAACCCATGCAAGTATAAATTCCATCGAAATTTAGATGCGTTTTAAGATTTGTACCCCTGTTTAAGGTGATATTATTCTTTGTTGGCTCTCTGTGGTTATGTTTGTGAAATTGCCATTCCTGAACCTTTCCTTTCTCTCTTTCTTTCTCTTCTTTTCATTCTCTTCAGTTACTTTTCGTTATTCTGTATATACATGTATTCTTTATTTAGTCGTATGTATTCGTAGTATCAATTATTAAAACCATTGTATCCACGTTTGATTGTCATTGTTGCCGCTCAGAACATAGTCACTTTAATGTTCAGATCTAGCTACGAGCTCTCATATCTTTGAATACTTTAACTAATACTTCAGAAAGTTTATTCTTCGTGACCAGAAGGATAACCTTCCCGAAGATTTGGTAGAAAGAATAAAACTTTGTGAGAATTGATCAGGAGATTGTACTGTCGGTTCGGGGACAAACGAATCAGTCTATTTTCGGATTAATTCTCTAAAGGTCATTCTGATTTAGTATATATATTCGTAGTTAATTGCAATCCATTGTTATTAACCATATATATATTACATAAATACCTAGGTTAGGTATTTCCCTTTTGGGTAATTTGGAGATTTATAATTTGATCATAACCCGTTACGATTAATTATAAATAATTAAATATTAATACCTATAATTCCCTATTGAGCTAATTTTAATGTATTAACATATGTAGCCGAGTCGCTACACCGGCCAATACGATTGTCGCGATTCGATTGCGTTTCAGACACCGTCATGCCTAAGGTGTTCCCCATAGCGTCTTCGACGCAGCATCTCGTTCCCTGTTCTCAGGGAACAGAGGTTACATACGTAACCGGAGACGTTTTGTTTAGAACTGTAGGATTGAAAATAATCAAAGATATTTGATATTTGAAATTGAACAAAGACATTTGCTTCACTGTTTTCAACCCCCCTCTTTCTTACCAGAAGGGCCATTTGGAATTCCTAAAGACAAAGAGATGCTGAAGGCCTGTAGGCCAGATGTGTGTCACACCTTTAGTACAGTGGGGGAAGTTTGATCTGATTGGTCAGTTTGAATGTCTCACATTAGGGTTTCAGTCACATGGTCAAGGAACAGATAAAAAGAAGATGTAACTGTTGCTCTGGCTTTTTATTTTATTCTCTGTCTCTCTTGATTCTCTGGCTCTCTCTTCTTGGGGCCTGCTCTCTGGCTCTTTCTTTCGCTGGGGCTTCTTTGCTCTGGCTCTTTCTCTCTTCTCTTTTTGAAAGCCTCTCTCCCTCTTTCTCACTTTATATCCCTCAGGTAACCTTCTATTCATGCTGGGTACGATTAATGGTATAAGTTTTTATCATCTCATACATCTATTTTGAAACTATTTTAAGTGTAACCATAACCAGAAATTGTCATTAAATTCTTTCTATTACAAATGATGTGCTAACTAGTTTTCATTTGGTATTGACTTTGAAGTGCTATTGCAATACAATATAGTCACATTATAGCAACGCTCTCCCACATATTTTGCTATTGTAACTGCGCTTATTTCTGTCGTTGGTATAAGTTGCAGTGGGTGGTAATAGATGAGAAATGTACAGTTTTCTACAATCTTGCTGATAACGTTTCTTTAGTCTTTCGGCAACCCTGCAGCCTGAACCACTGTAGGCGACCCACCCTTAAAGGTTGAAGAGCGTCTGGATATACCGTCGCAGGAGAAAGTCTTAATAGTTCGGTCCGATGGTGTTGAAGTTGCAATCAATTTCTTCTGCGTTGACTGAAGAAGATATGATGAACTTACATGGTTAGTTCGACTCCGTCATGGTCGAGGAAGCTGCACATGGCTTGAGGTGTTGTAGGCCTGCCAGCCCGGCCAGCTACATGATAGCAAGTCTTTGCTAGCTGCCAAGTAGCCAAATTGATGGGGACTCACTCTCAAGGAGGCCTGCTGAGGCCAGCTACCTGATAGCAAGTCTTTGCTAGCTGCCAAGTACCCAAACTGATGGGGACTCGCTCTCAAGGAGGCCTGCTGAGGTCAGCTACCTGATAGCAAGTCTTTGCTAGCTGCCAAGTACCCAAACTGCTGGGGACTCACCCTCAGGGAGGCCTGCTAAGGCCATCTTCCTGATAGCAAGTCTTTAATAGCAGAACATATTGTTATACACAAAGCCTACAGACCTGGAATACCTCATCACATCGCCAACGAGCAGTGTACTCAGTAAAAACACTCTTTACCCTTTTAGCAAGGGGAGTACAGTCTTACACCACTGGGCTCTCGAGGAGGCCCAACCAGGGGCCTGCTACTCCAAAAGATCACGAGTGTCAGCTCATGGCAGTGCTCGGGCTCTAAGGGAGCATACTCAAGAACCCGACCTGAATGGGAGGGAATAACTATTCCGTTTGACCTGAGCCACGATGGTGCAGGGCAGATTAAACTCAGAGCTATAGCGAAGTACTCTAACAGTGACCCTGATTTTAGCAGGGGACTACTGTCAGCATGACCCTGAGACATGCTACTAGGTGGAGGCCTACCAGTTGGAGCTCTCAATATTAAGACAGAATTGCTGTCTTCTGCTAAGCCCTTTGGAAATGGAGGTCTCACTTAAGAGGCCTAACCACACTCAACCCGTTTTACTTGAATGGTAATTCAAGGAGCTTAGAGCAGAGCCTACGCTAAAGGCCTAGCTGACTAGCTAGCTTCTGGAGAGTGGGGGCCACAGCACACTGCTTCCTATTCACAAAGTGAAAGAGGCCTGACACTGCCCAGGGGACAACTGCACCGGGGAGGCCTAGGGGATATCGACCCTAGCTGCTATCTACTCTGCACCCACACCAAAGTGCATTTAACCTAATGCAGAAAGGCGGGCCTTGGCCAGACGACTCTTGTAGTGAGAGGAGGCCAGAACCAGGGATACTAGATGCCAGCTGGTTAATTAAACCTATGGATCTAGCTAAGAAACCTCTCAGAAAAATGAAGGCCTGGGGCGAGAATGCATAGCATACCACTTCCAATATCCCTATTCCTAGCCTAGGCCAGCTATTGAGGCGGGCCATTGGGCCCTTGTGAGGGCCAGCACACAAGCATAGATCTACCTGGGGCTCCTAAAGAGCGACGGCCTCTGCAGAACGACTCTCGATTTTGAGAGGAGGCCGACTCACTCACTCTGTGTGTACAACAGCTATGTTGGCCTATGTGATGGGCAGCCTATCAGGAGCTCAGAGGAGCAAATGGCTCAGCCCAGGCAAACAATGTCATGGCGGCCCAGAGGGCCGACACTAGACATCTGATCTATCTGAAGTTCACAAGTGCTAGTCTCAATACACTGACTCTCTGAATAAGAGGAAACATACCACTCTACCATGAGGTGGCTAACAAGGTGGCCCACCGAGGGCCAGTGCTTGAATCTAGAGCTTGACCGAGTGGTGGCCTCAAACAATGACTCCCAGTCTGGGAGGAAGACAACTCACTCAACACAGAACTAATACTGTTTGAAGCTCAAATTGAGCGGTGGCCTCACCAGTGAATTTACAAAAAACGAAGGCAACACACTCACTAAGTGGGAACAACAAAGGCACTACCCCTTATGTATCATTCTAGCCAACACACAATGGGAACTTAAGGGCCCTATTGTTAAAATTATTACACCTACCTAACATGCCCCTACAGCTTTCCTACAAGGAACTGAGGTCTACTATAAAATTAAGACCTACCAAGCTCATCCCTGTGGCTCGCAGAATGGAGGCCTACCTCCATTTATAACATGGGGCCTACCACCCTTTCAAGCCTGAAAGGGCGCACTCACTACCAAGCCCAAAGGCAGGCCTTCAGAAGGGTTCCAATTTTTGGGAACAGCTCATCATAGGCCCAGCCTCAGGCCTGATGTAAGGGGGGAAATCACAGGAGGAGGAAGAAGAGTGAAGAGGGTAGCCTCGGAGGACTGACACTGGGCGTGTCTATGCTGAATCACCTCCCTCAGATCCCTCTTCTTCCTGGAGTCTGGCCTTCTCTGTGACTTGCTCCTAGGTGGAGGAGGCGACGCTGGACTTCTGGCCCTGTCTCCGATACTCTAACTGGGACAGGCCTGGACCTCCTGCCTGTCTGGGTGCGGATTCGGACATCAGTGGTATGCAGGATCTAAACGCTCTCTGAACTTTCCAACCACCGCCTCGATGGAGGTGCCAAAAAGTTCAGAGGGTGAAACCGGAGCATAGAGGAGAAAGCCCTTCTCTTTCCCCCCGATGTCAGCCAGGTTCAGCCACAGATGCCTCTCCGTAGCCACCATCGACCATCCACCATCAACCTACCGATCACGGCAGCAGTTTGTTTAGTGGCCCGGAGAGCGAGATCTGTGGTGCGGCGCAGCTCTACCACATCAGGGGAAAGACCTTGACCCTGTTCCAAATCCTTCAGCAGATCAGCCTGGTATACTTGCAACACAGCCATCATGTGCAATGCAGCACCAGCCTGACCCGCTGCCGCGTATGCCCTGCCATTCAAGCGAGATGTCATTTTAAGGGGCTTAGAAGGCAGGGTCGGAGCTTTCAGTGTCAGTGCCTCCCCAGCAGCGAGATAGTTCGTGAACGTCTCGTCAATTGGGGGCATTGACACATACCCATATTCGCCCACTCTCTCAACATCGGCGAAGTTAGCCCGCTAATGCCGATGGATGTGAGCTGAATATGGGTTCTTCCATGCCTTCTCGATCTCAGTATGAAGACTCAGAAGGAATGGAAGGTTCACAGGAGCTGGGGGATTATGGTCAGAAAGGAACCGCTCGTCGAGCTGCCTGCGAGCAGTCTCTTTCCTAACATGCTTCCAAGGCAGCTGAAGCCTGCTGGAAGCGCGTTCCATCACCCCCAACAGCTCTGCATACGTGGGCAGGGAGGCTGTGAGGATTCAGGTGGCTCACCATCTTCATCCTCACCAGCCATCTCCTGATCTCCTGGACTAGCAGCCAGTAGAACACTCGCTGCTGGATCAGAGGATGTAAGTGACAACACATCCTCTTCCAGCAGCTCACTTTCGTCAGCCGCCGCAGGACGTGAGAGGTTTACACCCCTCTCAAACTCTGTGGTGAGCTCCATCTGGGAACCCATGATCTGAGTCTCTGCTCTGCCTCAGCACGAGCAGGACCCGAACCACTGGGCCCAGATACCTGTCCCTCTTCCCTCGAAAAGAGGGCCAAATAAGAGCGGAGCTTCCTCATTGGAAAAAGCTCACAGTTAGCACAAGAACTGCCCCTCAAGAACTGCCCATGCGTGCTCTTCACCCAAACAATAAACGCACAAGTTGAGTGTGTCATCTGGTGTCAAAAATCTGGGACACGGATCCTCACACTTCCTGAAATGTTTGTCACTTGCCATAATTATCTTTTTACCCAGTAATTCAGTGATTGTGTTACAAACAAACAGTCCCTGAAGACGAAAAGAGGATGACATGTTTTCTAGGCGCCCCTTATATACTTCCTGGTCGCAGGCTGTCGCCGGCCAATACGATTGCCGTGGTTCGATTGCATTTCAGACATCGTCATGCCTGAGGTGTTCCCCATAGCGTCTTTGACGCCTTTTCAAAAGGGAACAAAGATTACTGGAGTATGTTTTACAAGAAAATATTATTTTCTTACTTCAAAATTTCACGCTTAATTCATTGTGTTACTTGTCATTTAATCATAATTATTTGTGATATTTATTTACTAATTTCTGAGTGAAAATTGTTTCAAAGCCATTTTTTTTCTCCACTGTGAATCCAAGCCTTCTTGAATCCCAGAATTCCTTGGACGCTGTTTGACCTGGACATCTCTCAGTGCCTCTAAGGTGTCGAATTGGCTCTCTGGGACTGTCATACATCAACATGAATGTCTCTTTCTGTCTCGTTTTGCTTTCGTTCTCTCTCTCTCTCTCTCTCTCTCTCTCTCTCTCTCTCTCTCTCTCTCTCTCTCTCTCTCTCTCTCTCTCTCTCTCTCTCTCTCTCTCTCTCTCTCTCTCTCTCTCTCTCTCTCTCTCTCTCTCTCTCTCTCTCTCTCTCTCTCTCTCTCTCTCTCTCTCCTCTTCACCTCTGCTCAAGTATCTGCTCACAAGAATCCTAACAAGTGTTTTTGATTTTCTACCAGTGTTTTAGAGAGTTGTAAGCTCATCTCTTTGTCTACAAAGACTCAAATGTGAGGGATTTCAAGGGGACATTTATTGTAAGAGGGTATTTGCCCTGCCTTCTGACTAGTGGTTGCGAAATAACATTTAAGTGTTGTAGTTTAATGGTACAATTCTATCTAAACTGATATGCTATAAAAACATTTTATGTATTGATTAAAAAAAAACTGTTTATACAATGTTTCTAATAAATATTAAAATGTGTTAATACAATGGATAGTTCATGATCAAGTATATTGATATGAAGAGAGACTGTAGTTATCTAAAAATGAAAGTTCTGTCATTATTTACCCACCTTCATGTTGTTCTAAAACTCTATGACTTGTTTCTGTGGGATAAAAAAAAGAAGAAAAAAAAAGAAATCTTCCATGAAAGTAGTCCATATGACTTGTGCACTATATTCCAAGTCAAGTTCTGAGGAACATTATTCACTCATAACCAGTAAGCTGTTAACTCACAAACCACTTTAACTGTAAATCATTAAGTCAGTTGAAGATCATTGAGTGAGTTGAACTGAAAAGAACCAGACCTATATATTTGTCATTTTTGGAACTTACAGTGCATCCGGAAAGTATTCACAGCGCTTCACTTTTTCCACCTTGTGTTATGTTAAAGCCTTATTCCAAAATGGATTAAATTCATTTTTTTTTCTCAGTTCTACAAACAATACAACGTAAAAGAAGTTTGTTTGAAATTTTTGCAAATTTATTAAAAATTTAAAAATGCAAAAAAAAAAAAAAAAAAATCACATGTACATAAGTATTCACAGCCTTTGCTCGATACTTTGTTGAAGTACCTTTGGCACCAATTACAGTCTCAAGTCTTTTTGAGTATGATGCTACAAGCTTGGCACACCTACATTCTTCTTTGCAGGACCTCTCAAGCTCCATCAGGTTGGATGGGGAGCGTCGATGCACAGCCATTTTCAGATCTCTCCAGAGATGTTCAATCGGGTTCAAGTCTGGGCTCTGGCTGGGCCACTCAAGGACATTCACAGAGTTGTCCCATAGCCACTCCTTTGTTATCTTGGCTGTGTACTTAGGGTCGTTGTCCTGTTGGAAGATGAACCTTCACCCCAGTCTGAGGTCCAGAGCACTCTGGAGCAGGTTTATTGGCCAGGTGATGAGCGGTGCCTGGTTTCCTCCAGACATGACGCTTGCCATTCAGGCCAAATAGTTCAATCTTTGTTTCATCAGACCAGAGAATTTTGTTTCTCATGGTCTGAGAGTCCTTCAGATGCCTTTTGGCAAACTCCAGACGGGCTGTCACGTGCCTTTTACTGAGGAGTGGCTTCCGTCTGGCCACTCTACCATACAGGCCTGATTGGTGGAGTGCTGCAGTGATGGTTGTTCTTCTGGAAAGTTCTCCTCTCTTCACAGAGATACACAGAAGCTCTGTCAGAGTGACCATCGGGTTCTTGGTCACCTCCCTGACTAAGGCCCTTCTCCCCTGATCGCTCAGTTTGGCCGGGTGGCCAGCTCTAAGAAGAGTCCTGGTGGTTCCCAACTTCTTCCATTTATGGATGATGGAGGCCACTGTGCTCATTCAATGTTGCAGAAATTTTTCTGTACCCTTCCCCAGATCTGTGCCTTGATGCAGTCCTGTCTCGGAGGTCTACAGACAATTCCTTGGACTCCTTGGTTTGTGCTCTGACATGCACTGTTAACCGTGGGACCTTATATAGACAGGTGTGTGCCTTTTCAAATCATGTCCAATCAACTGAATTTACCACAGGTAGACTCCAATCAAGTTGTAGAAACATGTCAAGGATGATCAGTGGAAACAGGATGCACCTGAGCTCAATTTTGAGTGTCATGGCAAAGGCTGTGAAAACTTATGTACATGTGATTTTTTTCGTTTTTTATTTTTAATAAATTTGCAAAGATTTCAAACAAACTTCTTTCACATTGTCATTATGGGGTATTGTTTGTAGAATTGAGGAACAAAATAATGAATTTAATTAATTTTGGAATAAGGCTGTATCATAACAAAATGTGGAAAAAGTGAAGCGCTGTGAATACTTTCCGGATGCACTATATGTGGTCATTGTGAACTGTCAGTGTATGTAAAATACATACATTAAAAAATATACAGTGGACAGAAAAAAAAAAAAAAAAAAAAAAACAGCACACAAGACACATGACAAAAGTGGGAGTAAATAATGATCAAATATATTCATTTTGGGTGAACTATCCCTTTAAGACTAGAAATTGACAACATTAATTTGCTGTTGTTGAGTCACTCACCATCTTTAATTCGCAAATATTATGTTTGCATTCATAGCTTTAATATATTTGAATCACTTTAAATTTGGAGAATATTCTATGATAAATTATTCTATTTATTTCTGTCTAATTTATTCTGGTTTCAATAATTATTTCAGATGTATTGCACCTGCCCCAATGCACTCTGCATAATGAAAAGCTAAAGACATTAATGTGATGATTCAAGAATGAAGTTAATCTCTGCAGCTGATAAATACACTCAAGCCAATGATATTACTTATTCAAAACAAAGGAAAGCAAATAGAGCATTGATCACTGAGCATGAGAAATTAGTTTAGTGATGTCTAAACACCAATAAACAAGGATAAAAGACTTTACACTTTTTTACAGACAATATCAAAACATTTCAAAAGCAAATGGTGTGCAATTGTTCAAAAGACACAGGAATGTGTAAAAAAGAAAAAAAAAAGAAAAAAAAAAGATGAATCACTCTGTGCATCACCTCATGAAATATAAACATTTTAATTGGCTTACTGAAATGCATTTTACATACTTTGAAAGGATGAAATGCCTTTAGCTTGCAAATAGTGCCATGTTTTCCAGGACAGCAAAGGTCATGAATAGTTGGCTCCATTTTCATTTGGGTTATTCATGAGGCTGTCAACTTTAGATGTTTGCTCTCTCTAGATGGGCTATTCATAAGTAATTTGGGTGTCTGAATCCCAAATAAAGGTGCAATGAGATTTTGCATGATTTATCTTTGCATGTCTGTAACAAAGGCTAGGACAATTTCAGCTCCATCTCCCTGCATTATAATATAATCATTTAAAATCTGCATCTAAAACATTTACCGCCAGTTTCACAGACAAGGCTTAAGCCTAGTCCCAGACTAAAATGTATATTTGTTTTAACTGAAAACAACTTGCACTGGCAGATCCTATGTCAGTGCCATTGTTTTGTCTCAAGGTGCACACCAGTAATGTTTTTTTTTTCTAAGGCATGTATACACTCACCTAAAGGATTATTAGGAACACCATACTAATACTGTGTTTGACCCCCTTTCGCCTTCAGAACTGCCTTAATTCTACGTGGCATTGATTCAACAAGGTGCTGAAAGCATTCTTTAGAAATGTTGGCCCATATTGATAGGATAGCATCTTGCAGTTGATGGAGATTTGTGGGATGCACATCCAGGGCACGAAGCTCCCGTTCCACCACATCCCAAAGATGCTCTATTGGGTTGAGATCTGGTGACTGTGGGGGCCATTTTAGTAAAGTGAACTCAGTGTCATGTTCAAGAAACCAATTTGAAATGATTCGAGCTTTGTGACATGGTGCATTATCCTGCTGGAAGTAGCCATCAGAGGATGGGTACATGGTGGTCATAAAGGGATGGACATGGTCAGAAACAATGCTCAGGTAGGCCGTGGCATTTAAACGATGCCCAATTGGCACTAAGGGGCCTAAAGTGTGCCAAGAAAACATCCCCCACACCATTACACCACCACCACCAGCCTGCACAGTGGTAACAAGGCATGATGGATCCATGTTCTCATTCTGTTTACGCCAAATTCTGACTCTACCATCTGAATGTCTCAACAGAAATCGAGACTCATCAGACCAGGCAACATTTTTCCAGTCTTCAACTGTCCAATTTTGGTGAGCTCGTGCAAATTGTAG
The DNA here is from genome assembly GCA_039654105.1 of Coreius guichenoti. Lineage (NCBI taxonomy): Eukaryota > Metazoa > Chordata > Actinopteri > Cypriniformes > Gobionidae > Coreius > Coreius guichenoti. Next base: position 30,180,478 of record CM077171.1, read on the forward strand.
CCTCTTTTTCCTATTTGTAGTGGAGATGAGTGGTACCCGGTGGGGTCTTCTGCTGTTGTAGCCCATCCGCCTCAAGGTTGTGCGTGTTGTGGCTTCACAAATGCTTTGCTGCATACCTCGGTTGTAACGAGTGGTTATTTCAGTCAAAGTTGCTCTTCTATCAGCTTGAATCAGTCGGCCCATTCTCCTCTGACCTCTAGCATCAACAAGGCATTTTCGCCCACAGGACTGCCGCATACTGGATGTTTTTCCCTTTTCACACCATTCTTTGTAAACTCTAGAAATGGTTGTGCGTGAAAATCCCAGTAACTGAGCAGATTGTGAAATACTCAGACCGGCCCGTCTGGCACCAACAACCATGCCACGCTCAAAATTGCTTAAATCACCTTTCTTTCCCATTCTGACATTCAGTTTGGAGTTCAGGAGATTGTCTTGACCAGGACCACACCCCTAAATGCATTGAAGCAACTGCCATGTGATTGGTTGATTAGATAATTGC